>JAWWES010000133.1:54864421-54932924 GCA_035583135.1 Lophotriccus pileatus
CGCAGGCTCGAAGGCCTTATCTGCATATGCGGGTAAGGACCTTCCCCGGCTCTTCGTTCGTGAAGACTGGCCATTACCTGTGCCCTTAATGTATTAAACACAGGTTGCAAAACTCCAGTACACTATCTCTAGATGCTGTAGAAATGCAGAAAATTTCCTCATGCCCTCTCCCCCACTACATATTCTTACTTCTTATGTCTGCCAGATGGTGTGGATCAAATTATTCCATCACTCTCATTCACACATGTGAATTTTAAGCACATGAATATAACAGTCTGCACAGCACTTTGCCTTCTTTTATCACTGACTATGGTGCTGGCCTGTTTGATCACACCACAGAACAAACAAATCTCCTTAATCAGTGTTTTCCTTTTTTTTTTCCTTGGCTGCTTTTCCCTTTCTATTCACTTTTAGAGAATTTCTTTGGAAAGTCTTGTTTTTAGGCAGAGATAATTTTTTCAGTCTTTTTGGTGCTTATATTTAAAAGCGAATTTAGCTTTAAGGAAAAATACAAACATAATAAATCTAAGAAATAGTGCAGTTCCTGTATAAATGAAACTTGGCCTGGACATCTCTAATGTTAGTTATCCACCAGTACTCCACATCAATTTATATCTCTAGAGTTGAAAGGGTAATGCAATTTTAAATCCATGTACCTTACATTACTACAACTCTTACTGAGACTGCCACTGAAGATTCTGAATTATGTAATTCAAATTTAGTTACTTCACCTTAAATGTCAGCGACATCAGCCAAACAATAATTTGATGATGTTGCTTAATTCACTTTTCCAAGACTGAACTGGTCTTGAAGTACTCCTGACTTTTTGTTTTATTTTTAGTTCACAGTCACAAAAATACTGGTCAGAAAGGACCTTTGGAGATCATCTGGTCTAACTTCCTGAGTGACTTGGGACTCTTACCAGTGTTAGATTAGGTTAGCTGTGGCTTTATCCATGTAAGTCTTGAAAAGCCCCAAGGATGGAAATTTTGCAGTCTCCCTGTGGAAATAGTGGTATGAACATGCTTCCATGCTTCATTGTCCTCCTAGTGAGTCCACACTGCCCTTGCTGAGATCTCTGGTTCACTGTCTGTTGATACAGGGTAGGTTTTGCTTTATCACCTTGGTTACTCCCCTTCAAGTATTGTAGGCTCATAACAGATTCATGATCAGCTCTTCTTTGCCAGACTGAACAAGCCCAGCTCCTTCACTGCTAATGACCAACCATCCTCCTTGATGCCACAACCCTCTTGGTGGCCCTCAGATTGACCATCTCCAGTTTCTCCACATCCCCTTCAAAATTGGACACAGATTCCAGATATGCCCAGGCCAGTGCACCTCACTGACACTGTCTGAGTGAATCACACTTTTCACAGCTGACTTAGAAAAAATGGTACTATTTAATACTGTTGGCTATTGAGCTCTTGCAGTTGTTTCCCTGTATTAGGACTTTGAAACACGAGGACCTTTAGTCCTTGGAGAACTATTGTGGAATACATAACTTTTAATACAGTGTTGCCTTTGCTTCTTAACTGTACTGGGGTGGTTCACACATTTCAGGAAGATTATTTCTGTAGGAAGTTTATCTGGTAGCATGAATATGTTGTCCATATTCCTTCTCCAGGGTAAAAAAAGAAGGTAACAATTTGCAAGCCAAGGCACCACCATTTCAGCATATCTCAAATAAATATTGCACAAACGTTAAGTCTTTTGTTTTGCTTACCTCAGTGAGTTCTTCAATGGGGATGGGAAAGAACTGAAGGTTTGGGGAATTTGGGGGCAGGGGGAAGTTTGTAATGTTAATTGCAAGGGCTAAATTTAATCATTTTTGTTACATATTTCTCTCACTGAAGACCTATCCAGAAATACAGAATGCACACTGGGAGAGAGCCTCAGTGTGAAAAGCACAAGAACACTGTAATATGTGATAGAGAAATCCCTATTCCCTATGTCCCCTTCAAAATTAGAAACCCTTGTAATATTCCAGCACAGACCTGGTTTATGGAGCTGCTGACAACAGCAGCAGATCTGAGATGAAAGCTGATGGAAGAAATGAAAAATAGAATGCAGCAGCCCAGTGCTGGTAGCCATGTGTGGTACACACCACACTGAGAAATGGGCAGGAAGGAAGAGGCACTGAGAGCAGCATCACTGCAGACTGGGATGTGTTGCCTCACAGGTGTCTTGAAAGGAAATACGATGAAACTCAGAAAGCTGCATTCTCTGAACAACAGCAAGGTCAGAGTTCAGGTTAACACTTAGTTCTGACCTTGCCTCAGTTTAGGGTAACTAGATTTAGGTGGCATTTAATACTAGGAATTTTCCTCTTCCTATTTCTTCTTTCTTTCTTGTTCTCACCTGCCTCAATGACAAAGTCACAGTTGCATTTTACATAGCATCTGGGCTCATCTCCTGGGAGATCTGTGACATTGTACCTAGAACATATGGCTACTTTGCACTTTCCCTGACCAAAGTTTTGCCTGCAACTTTCTCTCTTAATTTGTTCTATATTCTTCTCTTTCCTCCAATGAAATATTAGCTCTGCTTCTGCCTCCTTTGTCGTTTAGAGTTGATTTCTCAACATTGGTAACTTACAAATTACTTGTAACTGAAAGTAAACGTTGTTTTGTGGGTGTACCTACACAGCCTACGACTCTTCGTCTTCACTTTAAATCTTTATCCCTTCAGAAATTCTGAGAAGAGGCTCTGTTTGAAAGGCTGAATATTCCTTCATCTTTCTTCTGTTTCTGCTTCTCTTCCTCTTGTACTTGTCAGCTCTTATGTTCTTCTGTCCCTTTACCACTACTGTTTTTTCCCTTGGCATTCTTGTCTTTTATGCACCCTGCTCTCTTTCCTTTCCCCTGAGGGAACACAGTGTTGGAACTGAGGTAAACCTGAAGAAGTAGTATTATCCTCTTGGGAGCATCCAGATGATAGGCATGAGCAGGACTGGATGATTTTGTGAATGTAAGTCTGCATAGGACGAACTACATCTCAAAAACTTCATGCTGAAATAAATTAGGATTTTGCATACTGACTCTATGAAACAGCACAATTTTTGGATCAAGTCAGCAGATGTTTTTGAAAGCAGTGACACCAATCTCAATCTTAACTATTGTAGAGTTAGCATAGAAAAGTGATTTGTTGTTAAGATATAGGAGATTATGAACATGTCTTTTAGCTATTTCTTAGTATTAGCTACTGAGAACATTTTAATTCAGTAGTATTAATCACCATGGCATTAGCCTGGGGTGACATTTGCTCTCAACCAGAATAGAGATGGGAGATGCTGCTGTTACAAACAAAGATACAACAGACCACCTGCAGAACCCATACTGGTTATTGTGCAGTGGTATTCTCAAAGCACAAAGCAGGAAACCTCTCCTAGATCCACCCTGGGGATTAGAAAACATTATTAACCTCAGCTTCCCAGCAATGTCCCTCTGCTGGACTGTTAATACTTTCCTGTTACCCTAATCTTCTAAGAGAACAATTTATGTGAGTGCTCCCTAAGTAATTTCTGTCCAGATGAGAAAGGTTAACTTAAACCTGTGCAAAACTCAGGTCTTTGTTAACACAGTTTATTTGACAAAAGTAGATCAAAGAGCTTATAAAAACTGCACCTATGGGAGGACTTTACAGTTAAAGGATGTGTAGGAGGGATATTAGAACTTTCTGTTGTATGAATATCTATCAGTGGAAAGTCTTGTTCTTGTTCTGTTATCTTAGGTTTATTTCTGAGTGTCCAAATAGATACACTGTTAAAAAGATGAGTACATGAGAACCTCATTTGATTTATAATCCTCTACAAGGTCCACAGTGTTTCAGCTAAGGACTTGAAATGTTTCTTCCTACTTCACTGTTCCCACAGATCGACGTGCTTCACTGTGGGATACGACATGCTTTTCATAGAATATGAATGCTTTTCATAGAATATTTGTACTGAAGATGCAGTCCTTACCCCATCACTCTCCCACACAAGGTGCTCAGCACCACTGCCTTCTCTTAAAGGAAAGAAAATTCTCTAGGATTCTCCAGTATAAATTTGCTTCAAGGTATTAATTAATTTCCACTGGAATCTATGAAAAATAAAGCTAATGTCAAATATCTGAATATTTCTGAAAAAAAAAAGATGAATAAGTGTTTCTAAGAGCAGCCAATATTATTCATGTAAGTGTATCCAAATCAATCAAGATGTCACTTTAATGTAGGATCAGTCATCTGGTATGTAAAAATGCATATTAAAAATTCCTTTTACAAAAAAATTGTAAATACAAACCTTTGGTCCTGATTCTCCAAAGACATATTCAAGCACTGAACTTTACTCACTATGAGCAGTGTCAGATTGCTATGTCATGGACTTTTTTCAGGTGATCTGGCAGCTGACAGTGTCCTATCTCCAGTTGCTTGTCTTTGTCCCCATGCTATTCCATCTGTTTTCCTTGTTAGGAAAACGAAGAGGCTAAGAAACTCTCTTTACACTGTTGTTGCTAGGTTGTTTTTTAAGCCATATCTGTTTCACACCCTGATGCATTGCATGATTACCCAAATAACTATGCCATAGTGAGGGAGAGGGTACTGCAGAGATGAGACTGAGCCATCAGCATTGGGAAGGTCAGGGGCTGCTTAGGTAATGCTGCAACACAATTTTGAAAAACCTCATTTACCCATGGAACTACTTGCTGCATTTTAAACATAACGTAAGACTGGGCTGTGTGTTACATATTGCATGTACCATTGCACAGACAGAAGGTACTTCAAAGAAAGTGTTTAAGTTGCAGAAGAAAGCATTTCTTCATCTGTGATACCCTTAATTCTGCCTCTCCTATCATTATAGTAGTATTACAGTATAGTACTGCTATAAAAGTGGCATTTCACATTCATGTAGTACATGAAAATACTATACACGATGCTACACAAAGCTATACACAACCCACTGGTATTCACATTCATAGAAGGCAAAAACAAGTTTGAACCAGCATTGCTTTATGTTGGCCTTGTGATCTGAATAAAACCCAACAAGTGCAGACAAGTCCCAGCCATTCTCTTTTCAGGAGGCCTCTCCTACAGTATGGAAATACTCACTGATGATGCAAGATGGAGCCCAAGAAAATTAAGTCTGAAAGCAAGGTGCTGCCTTCAGAAAAAGTTATCTGCTTTGCAGTCCAGGCCCAAAGAGTCTGAGCAAGGCTATGGCAATAGCATATTCCTCACCCTCCTCTCTCCTGGCATTTTCCAATTGCTTTATCTCTACAAAGAAGGTCACTCATGAGAGCATTTTATAGGTTGTGTTTATAAGAAGGAGCAGCCCCTTCTCCTTCCCCTGTGAACAGTCTTCCTCATTATTACATTCACAATGCAGCACTTTATTAAACCCCACATGCCCCCAAATCCCAAAACTTAACCAACGTCTCTTTCAGCTTCTTGAGGACACTTAAAATGGTTTTCAGATTATATTAAGGTTGTTACTCTCAGTTGGGAGCTATAAGTAGAAGAATGACACACTAACAAAATAACCTCACTCCTGCAAGGCTGGGGCTTTATGATAAGAAGATGTTAAGAGGAAGGTTACACAGCTGCAGAAGTGCACTTTCAGTGCTTTCATCGTCTGTGACAATTTTTCTGCAAATGGACTTCTAATACAGTTGGAAGAAAAAGACTTGATCATCTGGGGAAAGAATAAGTAAGGCCATTTGTTAAAAAAATTGGGCCCAGCTGGTCAAGGTATGATTATTAATGTTTATGGTTTGTTACAGACCAGTTCCAGGATACGATGGATTTTTAGTGTGCTTACTTTTCTGTGCCTATTACTTTGTAATTTAGTCTAGAACTTATTTTGAAGGTAAGGATTAGTATTTACGACTTTAGACGTTAGTAGGCCATGAGGTACAGGTTATTAGATCACCTGTCTCATTGCTTGTTAGCCTTTTGTAATCTTATCTTGTTCAAATTAGTAACACTCTGTATAGACAGCAGAAACAAAGTAAATAGATTTCCTAGTAATTTAGCAGATACTCAGAGTGAAGATGTACCACTGGTAATTCCAGCTTACCTAATTTTAGGCATGAATATGAATGTTTCACAGATTGTATTAAAGACAGAATTTAAAGATTCTAAACGAGTTAATGCAATAGTGAATAAGAGATTAGTGTACTTAACACAAAAGAAATGAAAAATGTAGACCAATGTAGTATATCTTTTTCTTTCTGATGATGTAAAAAAATTTGTAAAGAAGATTCAAGAAAGAATTAGATCTTTTCAAAAGAAGTGCAGAAAAACTTGCATTGGCTCTTCTTCCAGTAATCTAGCACAGGATCAAGCAACAGGATTGAAATTGTGGTCTTCTCTGGCTTTAAACAGTTCTCTATGAAATAGTTACTACTTCCTAAAAACACCTTATATTTACAGAGCTTCTCACAAGACTTCAGACTTGGCATAGAAAGAAGTTAGATTATAAGGAGCTTAAAAGATAACTGCCTTCACTTACAACATATTAGCCCTTAGTTTCAGATGTTTCCAAATGCCACTTCAACCATGAAGGCCTAGAAGTTATGAGAACAATGTGTGAATTCTGTGTATAATTCATGTAAATTAGACATATGACTTAATTTACTTGAGGGTGATGGTTTGATTGACACAGTTTTTTCCATTTCTATTCAAAGCACATAATGAATACCTGCTCTTGCAGGGTTTCTCTGAGGGGATTAAAGGTGATCGTAAGGCCTGAGCAGGTGACTGAGGGGCTCAGAATAGCAGCTGGTTGTCTACAACAATGTGTTTCCTTCTAGAGAGTGGGGTTTGTTTTAAAAAGTGGTTTTTTTACTCTGATTTTTAATGTTGTAGTAGAAACAAAAGCTGCAATTTCTCTCTCCTTCTTTCTCTTCCTCTCTCTCCTTTTTTTCTTCTTTATGAAACTTTACTGAAGTTATTCAGACCTTTCTGACCTGCAGATTCAGTCATGGTGGTGTGTTCTATATGGGATAACATTTAATAACCATTCACAAAATTCAGATGGGTGTCTGTATGGCTGATAAAGTTGGCTGTCATGGCAATAGTGCTGTTGCCATGCTGGCTTCCTACAGTGTACTTCCCAGAGCAATTCAAAGCGCTGATTTATATATACTTGAAGTGTTGCAAAGTTTAGCTTCTGTAATTACAGAGAAGCTGTCTCTTTTCTTCACTGAAGAAATTGAGATCAGTTCATGTATTCATCTTCATATTTTTAAATTTAAAAGATGTGGAAGTCTGACATTTTTACATGCTCTGATTGTGGGTTCTTGTCTCAAGGATTCTTTCTCTGATGATATGACAGAACATGAGGATAATATCCATTTATTCACATGGGCTTGGTGGGGAAGGATAGAAAGAGAGCTTGTCTGTGATAAGCGTTTGCACTTAAGGCTCCTGCATAATTTTCAAAGGGCATTACCAATTTTTATATACATATATAAAAATTTAAAACAGTGATTGCAGTTATAATTACAATAAATGCTAAATTTTAATATTTTAATTCATTTGCAGAAAATTTTTCATATGATGTTTTGTAGATTTATACAAAATAGGAGTTAGACTTGTTTTTAAAAAACAAACTACAAAGAAGGAAAAATTGGCAGAACAGGTGGGGCCATAGTACTGGGAACATTTATAAGCTTTAGCTTAGGGTCTACTGGAATCCAGACAGCTATAAAAAAATATGTACTACAGAGGTTTTAGGGTTCTAACACATGAGCTTTAGCAGATTTAACCTCTCCTTTCTGTCTGTCTTACCACCCTGCTCATTATTATGGCTTTCATTGCAGCAGAGCTTTATGGTGTCACTTCACCATAAACATCCCCTGTTTTAGCTTAAGCCAGTGAAGAAGATGTGTTTTGACTAAGGGGCTACATTGGATAGGTCTCATGTGCTTTATAGACTTGGTAATCTCTAGAAAAACTGTGAAGCAAAAAACCCAGACATGATGCTATTCTCCTAAGCCATTGTTTCAGTTCTAAATGTTAATGCTCCTTTCAACCCAAAGAGCGTATTAAATATTATGCCCATAACAAATGCAAAGAAATCTTTACTGGAAATTGGCTAAGAGGATTTTGATACCAATGAATTTAAAACTAGGGTAAGAAATGGAGAGTAGAAGAGTAGATAGTCAAATGGCAGCTCATACAAATGTCTTGTGTTTCAGTAATGTAAGATTTTAGTTTTCATAGATGGATATAAAAGACTTGAGGGGGAAGTAAAAACCCTCTTATTTAAAAAATGCCTTTGAAAAGGCAGAAAATATGCTTAAATGTGCCCTATTTTACACATTCCTTTCATCCTTTAGGCTTTTGACGTAATGCTTATCGCTTTGTCATTATGTCAATTTGTGCTTACCAATCTTTTTTCTCTTGTCTCATCTTATATTTAGGCTGTGATTCTGTGAACACTTACCTACATGCTCGGTTTTCCTACTCTTTCCTTGTTAATCCCTTTGAAGTTAAAAGGATTACTTGCATTAGTAAAGTAAGGCATGTGTGTGCTTGCAGGATGAAGGTCTTACATTGTAAACCCTTTGGGGTGGGACAGATCAGATATTATGCAGTCATATGGCTCCAAGCACGGTTGGGTGGAGGAGGAGTTCAGGAGTTTACAAAGTTAACAGTGTTAACAAAGTGGACTAGTTTGTGGTATATCAGTCTGGGGCATGACACGCAAGTAGCTGCTCACCCCAACTAGTATGAAATCTTCTTCCCTCCTTTTTTGCATTTGTTGCTGAGCTCTAGCCTGAGATTTCATCCCAGCTGAGACATCTGCTCCTTTCTTTTTACCTCCTAAAATAGAAACTTGCCTGATGCTGGCCATGGGGTAACCTAGAGTATGACCATAAGGAGCTTTATGCTGCTCTGCATAGGGAGGAACCATAAAGATCTGTAAGAGAGCTGCAGAGTTCTCCAAGCTCCTGCTGTTGGACACTCGGGCCTTCTCTAAAGAGCCCAGCAGGAGCTTCTCATCCCAACTAATGCTTTTATCTTCTTCCCCTGTTTTCCCACTCTCCAGGGAGACCCAGCCACTGTTTTTTTTCCCTCCTAAATGTGCACTATTCCAGTACTCTATTTCAACAATCATTAGCTTTTTTTTAAAGACAGACATAATTTAAAATCCACTTGGGAAGATGTGTAGAAAGTCTTCCCTCAGGTGCATTCAGCCAATACAGCTCTGTGTACACTATCACAGCATGACAAAAACTAAGCTTGATACTTGAGATAGAGTCACTCTGTAACACTTATTCTCTGGAAACCTCTGACATAGATATTCCAGTGGGTTTTGTAATATAAGTTGAAAAATTATTTCCAGCTTCACAGGAAAAGCTCAAAATCCAGTTTTCAGGAATATTTGTTTTGGTTGATAACTCTAAGCAGAAAAATGTTATTTTTATTACACTCATGTCTAGGACTCCAGTGGAGCTGCAGGTGCCATTTTGTAATATCCAAAACGAGGGACAGAAATCCTCTTCTATTAAAGAACAAAATCTATGGATTTGTCTACATGAAATATTTTAGGAGTTATACTCAATTCCATCAAGTCTTTGGTACATGAAGCTATGGACAAACACCCACTTGCTGAGCTGGCTGTACTTGTGGAACAGGTCACTGCTACTAGATCATCCTTCCTGACCACTTTCATGTTTGTTAGCTGAGCCATTTATGTGAATGCTTTGTTTTGCCAGTCAGATAGCAGGAGTGAGCACTCATTCAAGTAGCTGAGCAAAGTTTGTGGTAATCTCTGGCAGAAGGACTGTGAAGAGGGACAGAGAGCAAGGCTTGCACTGTGCATGTTTTTCAACAAACGCACTTAGTTGAACAGAGTTACCAATATGACGGTTATGCTTTTAATTTCTATCTTAAAATTACTTGTCTATGGTATGAATTTAAATTGCTACAGGGGTGCTGAAGGAGCATGACTGGGAATGGGGAGGGTAGGAGTAGAGAACGGAATGTCCAACGGTTGGTATTCTCCAAATAGCTGTCAGAAATATCAAGAACATTGCCTCTGCTTTTCTAGAAGCTCTTAGAGACCGGTTTTATGACCTGTGCTGAAGTATCAAGTGACTGCACTGGGAAGCGAGGCAGCTGCTGACACTTAGTGCCAAAAGGGAGCACAAATGGCTGAATGAAATTGTGTGAGAGCAGAAGTTGCTCAGTGAGCGCTAAGTGTGTTTCTGGCCTGAAGGCACGGCCATTAGAAGCATCTCATTATCTGCCTGACTTCGTCTTCTCCTGCCCAGGCACATCTGTGCCTTCAGTCACAGGACAAATGCTTCTTGTGTGGACGGTTAACCCAATTCTTAAAAGGTGCTGGGAGTGGCAGGAGATGGGGAACGGCTCTGGGGCACAAGAAACAACCCAACTCTTCTGGACCACATTTAAGCTTGCAGGCTTCTGCTCGCAGTTAAAGCTGGTTGGAAGTGTGAAAGTAAGTAATTACTGCGGTAACTATTCAAGCAGAACCTAACTGCCATGAGGAAATGGTGCTTGAACTCGTGTCTTGTTTCACTTCAGGAACTGTATTGCTAAATGCTATTGTAGCCATGCTCACGCTGAGAAGACTTGGATGCAGTAGGACTGAGCAAGTCTGCTGGAGTTTGTGTTATTTATGATCACAGGCTTCCCTCGTGCTGAAATGGCAAACACTGGTAAGTGTGTTTCTGGGTCTCTGAAAGACAGCTGAATTTTCTCATCATGAAATACATTGCCATGAACACTTATTGTTGACATTTGGGTAAAGGCTGTACGTGCTTCTACAGCATGTAGCTTTAATGTGCCTGGTTTCCTAGCACTGCTTCTGCCACAGACAACTTGTAAAAGGTTGCCTTCTTTCCACACACGAGGCGAGCATTGCCAGGGAATCTATAACGGCCTAGAGCAGAGGTTTTTCGTGACAGTTATCCTGGCCCAACTCCCCTCTGTGGAAATTCCCATCCTCCACTCAGGATGGGCTGTGGACAGGCTGCTTCCCCTCTGCACCCAGCATTGGTGGGGCTGCACCTCCAGTCCTGCATTCAGGTTTGGGTCCCTCACTTTAAAAAGGACATTGAGGTGCTGGAGCATGTCCAGCGAGGGGCACAAGGCTCTGGAAAACATGCCTTATGAAGAACGGCTGAGGGAGCTGGATTTGTTTAGCCTAAGGAAGGGGAAGCTCCAGGGTGACCTCATCGCTCTCCACAACCAGCTGAAAAGAGGTTCTGGTGAGGTGGGGGCCGGTCCTTCCAACTGTGCCTGCAGCGAGAGGACCAGAGGAAATGGCCTTAAGACAGGGTAGACTCAGATAAGAAATAAGAAAATCTTTTACTGTTAGGGTGGTCAGGCATTGGAATAGGTTGCCCAGGCAGGTGGTAGAATCACCATCCCGGAGGTGTTCAGGAGGTGTCTGGATCTGGCGCTGGTGACACGGCTTAGCGGTTTAGGGGTTACGGTGGTAGTGCTGCGTTGACGGTTGGACTGATCCTAAAGGTCTCCCGCACCCTCGCCGGTGCCGTGACCCCGCGATCCTACGACGGGGCTTTTCCCAGGAACCAGCCAGGGCCGCTCGCGCCACCGCGGGAGCGCGCGGGGGGGGCGGGGCCGTTGGGCGCGCGCCGTTGGGAGGCCCCCGCCAGCGGGCCCGTCAGAGCGCGCGCCAGCGCCTCGCGCGGCCCCGGCGCTTCCTTCCGGCCGCCATTTTGTCGGCCGTGCCTCGCCGCCGCCGCTCGCGGAGGGAGCGCCGAGCGCCCGGACCGCCCGCCCGCCCGCCGCCATGTCCAAGCGCCACCGCCTCGACCTGGGGGACGACTACAGCTCCAGCAAGAAACGCACCACCGACGGGTGAGGGGCGGCGCGGCCCGCCGCGGGGAGGGGCCGGTGGGGGGCGGATGGCGGCGGCCCCCTCGTCATCCGCGCCCCATCCCCGGCTCTGGCCGCCCCTCCGCGGCTGGGGCTCCCCGGCGCTGTGCGGGACGGCCGCTCTGCGGGGCGGGGAGAGGCCACTGTGCGGGCGGGCCCCGGAGCGCCGCGGCTGCCGGAGCGCCGGGCCCGGCCTGGCATCGTCCGGGCCCGCGGGGGGGTGGATGGCGGCGGGAGCGGCGGGAGGGCCTCGTGCGGCGGCGCCGGGCGGGGGAAGGGAGGCGGGCGCGGGCCTGGCCGGGTGGGCTGGGCTGGGCCGGGCCGGGCGCCCGCGGCGGGGGCGGTGCGATGTCGGGCCCGCGGCCCCGCGCCGGGCTTTGTCTGCAGCGCTTCGCCGCCTTTACATGTGTATTGCCCCCCCTTCCCTTTATGTTTGTTTACTTCTTCCCTTCTCGGTCTTGAGAGGCCTGGCAGACTTGGGCCTAGAGATGAGCACGAGGTTTGTTCAGCCCGTGTGACCTGGTAGGAGCTGTGTTCCTTTGTTAGCATCTTACACTCAGTTACCGTCGGGGATGTGTTTGGCTTGAATCGATGTTGAGGTGGGTTTTAGGATAGGGGTAAGGGAGGGATTTTTTTTCCCTTAGTTTCGCGAAGGTTAAAGTTTTAGGGCTGTACTGGACTCTCTTCAGCACATTTTCATTAAGGATAATGAAGTTGCAGGAACACAGACAATGCACTGGTACTGTGCTTTAGAGCCTTCTCTGCATAATTTTTTGTCCTCTAATTGTGTGAGAGGGGAAGGGAAGATGGGCGGCTCTTTAGAGTAAATTTCAGAGGTCTCAAGGAGTACAAAATATACAGTGTTTATCCAGTTTGGCCTTCTTGACAGAGCACAGAAGACTTTTGAGAGTTAAACAATTACTAGAGTCCAGCGGTGTTGTTTTGGACGAGTATTTATCTAAGAAAAATACTTGAGCTTGTTCTCAAAGCTTGCAGTAATTGTAAGTCTGGTGTAGCAGTTATTGTTCACTGATAAGAAGTCTTTGCAAAACTTGGCTTTTCATTTTTTTAAGGTCAGCTTCTACGCTTAGCCCCTAGAGTTGGATGCGTTTTTCTCAGCTGAACAAAGTAAAAATGTATTATTGATCGTCTGTTTCCTGTACGTAGGATCACCGTAATCATATATTTCAGAATAAGTGTATTGAGCTATTTGTCTCCTTTGATGCAATTTTGTATGATTTGCCAGAGGTTGAAATAGCTCCTCTGAGTCTACGGAAAAGTTGTACATGTGCAGCTTTTCTTTCTGTAGAGATGTTTGTAAAATTTTCAAATGGTTCTGTCAAAACTGGGCGTTATTTAAACGTGGTCCAACTGTTATGTCTGCTCGTAAAGATAACCACGGGGCAGTATTGCCTTGTTTGTATGTTTGTGGGTTTTATAGTTTTGGTGTGGTTTTATTTATCATTGTTCTTACTGATTATCTGATGTCGTGCTGAACTGTTAGTCTTACCATTTTGCATATCCTATAATGACTTCCCACTAGTGGTAACATTTTTAAACCAGAAAACTTTGACCTTTATGGCCCCTAAAAGCTTATGGAAGTGCTGGTCCTGTCCCTCTTCTTTGTCCCCTTCTCCTCTGCCAGTAAAAGCATTAAATGGCATAGGACTGAGTAGAGCTCACTATAAACATAGTTACTGACCAGGATTATTTCTTACAGTAATTGAAATCTTAATTCGTGTAGCATGAGGCATACTAAAGTTACATGGTTGGTTTGTTTTAGGGTAGTTTGATTTTGCAGCTTGTGCAAGGCTGTAAGGAAGATGCACAGGGCCTTGTTAACAACGTGTGTGTACATGTCCTCCTCTGTATGGAGAGTGCCTTCATGCAATTTGGGTGGTTTTGGAGCTGGGCTAAGCTGAATTAGCTCCTTGCATGGTTACCACTTCACATTCAGAATAGTAGTTTATCTTGCTTTCAAACTGGACCACCCGACTAAATATGGGGGTTGTATCAAGTTACCCTCTATTGTTTTAGTCTCTTTTTAATGGACTCCTCTATCGCTGTGGGGCTCTACATGGCAACAGTGCCAGACCAACAGGTTTGTAATTGCTGGTGTAACCTTAGGCATCCTATGACATCTGTTTCCTTCAGACTTGAAGTATATCATCTGTGAAGTAAAAAACTTCTTGGAAAAATGGAAAATGTACAGAAGATTTTTGGTTACAGTGTTTGTGTGAATTACATATGTACTATTTTAAAATGTGCTAATGTTTTTGCAAATATACTTCAGTTCTTGTGTAACGTCAGAGTTATTTAGTGGGATGTATCATTCAGACTAGTTCTACTTTGATTTTTAATTTCTTCAGTTGCATAGCCTTTTTTGCGTCAACTGTTGCTGTGTTTAGTACTGGACAGATAACACTGCTGCTCTGTTAGATGTGCTTAGACTTTCACTGTGATGATCAATCGTTTACCTTGAGCCCTTTGTTTCCATTTTTATTTTTTATATGCTTTTCATCCTCTGATTTAGTGATTGCTACAGTGTTTCTTTTGTATTCATGTGTGCATATATTATATATGAGTGAATGGTAAGAAATAGGCAGATAACAGGCTAGACTTTTTCACTTAAAAGCAGAGCAAAAAACCACCAACCACTTTCTGGCTATGGAGTCTGTTAATGGCATTCAGACTCCATAGATGTGATAATCACAAATGTGATTAAATTATAATTATTTTGCTGTTAATTTCTGGATTTGAGTTCAGTTTTCCCCGTGCAATAATGAGAAGTAACTAAAATGTGACAGTTTATAAATTTAAAACTGCCAACTTATATTTTTAGAAATTTCAGGGAATTCATATGGCAGCATAACCATCATTCTGCTTTTCTCTTGGTGACCAAGGGAATCTGTGTCTTCTGAGTTTCAGTAATAATGGGAGACTGGGAAATAGTTTGAGGAAAGAAAATTTTTGCTATAAAATGAGTGTGAGAGAGTAAGTTTGAAGGTATGTTGTGTTGTTTCTGTGCTGGGATTTGGTTCCCCCTGTTCTCTTTTGCTTTTTTAATAGGAGAAAGGCTCAGTTCTTTTTGTTAACACATAAATAGTTTTTTGCTTCTGAAGCATAGATAGAGCTTGATAGGTTCCCTTTCTGTTTGAGCAATTAAATAGCTTTAAGAGTTCAGTGAAGAAACTTAGAAATGGGGGATTTAATGGGACTTTCTACGCTGGGTTGTATTTGTAGGCCATTTAGTCCACTATTTGTTCTTGAGGTTGTATTTTTGTTTGTTTTAAGCCCATACAAATAGCTACCAGTACAGGAGATAACTGTGCTGCAAGACCGGATTAGAGTTAGATTTCACACTGGTGGAGGGGCTTGTTCACAAGGCCAGTGAAATGCTTGAGCCAGCGCATGGGAAGGGTTGGCAACATTGTGGATCTGTTCATTTTAGCAATAGTGCTGCTTCATGTGGGGCAGAAGCATACCTGAAGGTGCACTTGGTGGTCTGCAATGCAGGGGCTTCTGACACTGTACTGTTAAAGTAAACAGTTGGGGAATGGTTTTTGGTGGTGTGGGGTTTTTTTATACTTTGACTAGACCGCAGTGAAGGATAAAAATCGTTCAGAAGCACACATATGCAAAAGAAATGGGGGAAAAAACTCCCAAATCAAAAACTGTAAGTAATGTGTCCCTTAGTCTACCTTTCAAGGAAGTGTGTTGTTGCATTTTGCCCTAAACTACACTGTCGTTAAATTGCTTTTATACCTTTAGTTACTTTTCTTGATAGTAATGTTACTGTCTGACCATGCACGTGTTTATCCCAGTTCCTGCAGACATTTGAAAATCTGTCGGTAAATAGCTCTTTGGAGTGCAAGTCCAAAGCGTTGTTTTTGTGTGAAACATGTTATTAAGAGTAGCATAATGGAACCAAGTTCCATCACTTTATAACAGTGGTAACTTTTTCATAGGGAGAATATGAACCTATTGTTCTGTGATATTTGCCTGCCATTTTACCATGAGAAGAGGTTTCTAGCTTGTATGATATTTGACTGTGCTGGAAGTACTGTTGAAAGTAGGGTGTCTCAGATTAAAGCAAATGCTCTAAAAGGGTCGTCATTTTTAGACAATTCAGTGTCCAGAACTTTAGGAAAATCTATATACAAATGAGTTAAGGGACAGTAATCAGAGTGTTTTGTAATCCTTTATTTTCAATGGGTCTGTGTTAAAAGAAATAGTCTTTAAAAAATTGTATTTTGACAGCTTCTGTGGCCATAATATATTGAAGTATTGAGGAAAAAAATTAAACCTGCATTTGTTACATTTAAGAAGAGTAGTGGTGGTTGTTTCCAGCGCACAGCACACTTTGAATTAAAATTTATAGAATCAATACTAATATAATTTTGGTTACTGTATCTTCTCTGTAGGTAGGAATTGGTGTATTATTTTAACAATTATATTTGAATGCCAAGTGCGTGTTTTAAACAAAAACGCTGTGGAGAGGAGTGTTGGCCAACAGTTTTCTTTGGACAAGCTCACTACTTACAGGCATGCCTGAGTGTTGGTAAAGGATGAGAGGTTTTGTGTTTTCCACATATTCCTAGAAATGTTTATGTGTGCACTTATTATAAAGTTGCTTTGACTTAGTGTATTGTTTTGCCCTTTTGATGGGATTTCAGCTAATGCACAAAAGGAGCCCAAGCTGAGGATATCCTCAGTTCTGCAGGCAAAGATGCCACTAATCTTTTAACCTACAATAGTTTAAAATGTGATTGGGTGATTTTGTAAAGCAGGGCTTGTTTCAAAGTCCTGAATTAGGAATTTTTATTAAAAGCACGTCGCTGTAGTCTTTTGAGTCAAACAAAGGATTTTTTTTTTTTGTGAGTGTGTGTTTGTAGGAAGAGTGAGATTATGTGCAAGAACAAGTACATGGACTTGCAGAATGAGAAATTGTCACTAAGACTGTGGCCAGAGATTGAAAATAATGCTGTTTTTGTTTTGCATGTGCAGTGACTTTTTTTACTTAATATTTGGAACAAATAGGAATACATAAAAGCTGTTTAACTATGTGGTAGGAGATGATACTGGAGAAGATACTACACAACTTGGCAGTGGTAGGGTAACAGTTTGACTTTATGATCTTAAGGGACATTTCCAGCCTAAACGAATCTGATCCCATGAACTGTAGTGGCTGGTTTTAAATCTGAAGTTCCAGACTCAGCAACCTGTATATCAAAGTTGATTGAGTCAGAATTATATGTAAAACTTGAAAGAAAAAAAAAAACTACCAAGTAATTGTGGGATATTAAAATTGAACTTCTCTTCCATGGCTTGCTTATTATCTGGAGTTAATTTTTTTGTGGGTGAGCATAATTCCTTGAGTAGGTAGGCACAAAGACTATGAAGTGTAATCTTATTTTTCTACAGCAGCAAGTAAGGATGGGAAGAATTGAGAAGTCTAGAATACACAACTGATTCTTTATAGTTATTAAATGAAGAGGGTTAAAACGATCCTCTCTCCATGTGATGGCTTTCTTCAGTCTTGCCTGTAATGAGAGGAACTGTGGTGGCGTTTGGGTACAATGAGTATATCTAATGTATATCTGTATATATCTGGTGTTGAGTGTGCATCATACTGTTGTTACTCTTCGGTGCTTATCCTTCTGGGTAGCTGCCTGCAAGGCTTTTTAAAGGATTTGGTTTGTATCCACTTTATACTGGATACCTTTAGAGTTATGTTGTATTTAAATTCCTCCTCTGTATTTAAATATTCAAGTGTCTCTCTGCTGTGTCTCTTAACTCATTTCAGGAAAGATCGTGACCGGGACAGGGACCGTGATGACCGATCCAAAGATCGCGACAGGGATCGTGACAGAGATAGAGATCGTGACAGAGAAAGGGACAAGGAAAAGGATCTGCGACCTACATCCAACTCTACATATTATGGGGCTGCTGGGTTGCCAGCTATAAAACCAGCAATGATTCCACACAGTATTAACCCTTTCACAAATCTACCACATACACCACGATATTATGACATCCTCAAAAAAAGGCTACAACTTCCTGTCTGGGAATATAAAGAAAGATTTACGGATATTTTGATTAGACATCAGTCATTTGTGCTGGTCGGAGAGACTGGGTCTGGTAAAACAACACAGGTGAGTTCTTATCTATATAATGCTGCATTTTTTTTTTAAGATTTAGGCTGTTGCCAGGCGTGCATGCGTGAAACTTTGATTTCTTGAAAGTCACTGTATAAGAATACTCACAAATTGTAAGCAAAACTAATTTGATGAATGTTTTATTTGCTTTAATGAATGCAAAAATGAGAAGAATCTTACAGCATCTTCTCCTTTTGAAATGCAGTACAATTCTCTGGGACTGTCTCTGTTTGGTAGAGGGTGATAAGAGATTTAATGGTGTGACAGAAGTGGACAAATCCACAAAAATGAAGTGGTGGTTCCAAATAGTTTATTTAGCTGTTTGTGTAGGTAGCAGCTGCAAAGTATGAACTTGTTAGTATTTTAGGAAGTACACCACTACAGATATAAACTTAAAAGGAATTGAAATGTCAGATACAGTTCCGACATCTGATTGCATCGTATGTTTTGGTGATATTCAAACTTGAGAAGTAAAGACTTGTGTTTCCTTGGTACTGAAATTTCTTAGAGGTCATAGACTTTCAAGTACTATAGTTAAAAATCACCTTTTTTTGTGGATTAATGGCTTTTAAAGTCTTTCTCAGCACCAAAAATAGTGATAATAGATCCGCAGAGCCTCTTCAATCCTTAAGAAGAATTTTGAGTCAGTAAACAGGGAAGATCTAAGATAACAAGGAATACCTGTGTATTTATAGCAGGATAGACTTGTTCAAAACTTCATCCTCTGATTTGCTGTTTAAAGTCTGTGGAAAAGTGATGTAAAAAAGTTCTTTGTTCTGTAATCTGATAAATTCCCTTTATCTAGGCAGAAAATAAAAACTGAAGGATATTTATAAAATGGATTATAGCTAACTTACAGTAAGTCTTAAAGACTAAGAAAATTTTTAGTCATAAAAGTTTTGGATGTCAAGAAAATGTGAAGGACGTATCAGTACATTGGATACCTTTCACAACTGTGCCTGAAATATCTGAAGTTACGTGCCTTTCTTGCTGCACATTTTAGGAGCTGGTTGTTTAGAAGGTAATATGACATTATATTGCTTTTTTAAAGTGTGTAAGCTGAGACTGGAGTTTTACAGGATTCTTCAGAAAGGTTCGATTATGTAGTTATTTGGAAGATACAGTATTATGAATATTTATGTTAAAAGGTGCTTATCTCTATGAAAACAAGGTTACTTGTTGCATGATCAGAAAATCTGAAGATCTAAGGGTTATGTGTTCTTAATATCTATGACTTATACTTCAAATACATCTTACTGTCATGTCATTCCAAAGGCATAAAGCTCTTCCTGAATTATCCTACTACTTTAACCCTTGCTTTCTGAAAGGACTTAAGAAACCTAAGACATCTTTCCTAAAAATGGGATTTAAGCTACCAAAAGCACATTAGCTGTCTTGGAAGCTTCCCTGCTTCCTCTGCATTCTCTCTGTGAGATGGCAGATACATTTTGAAACAATTGAGAGTGTCTCTATGGGAACATATCACTGCCACATAATGAAAACCTCATTTTGCATGTGAATGTCACATCCTTTTTGTTATCGAGTGTTGTCTCAAAACTTGTTGGGGTGTGGGTTTCTCCTCCTTAGATTCACTGATCAGAGCAAGATAAATAATGTTCTGTGGTTAAGAAACACTGTAATGCTCCAACTGCAGGTGTACATGAGTTATTAATATAAATTTCATACCAATAAAAGCAAGCATAATTTGAAAAATAATTTCCAAAATCACTCTTTACTTCCATGGTGATAGTAGAAGGCTATACAGTAGTAGATAATCTTCTTGACAGTGGTCTGCTACTTGTCAAGTCCCATCCCAGATTATTAACTGTCTCACTGCTATGAAAATAGGGTGAAAAAGTTGGGCTAGTTCAGTCTGGCAGACAGAAGGCTCTGGGGAGGCCTCATGGTCTTTCAATACCTGGAGGGAGTTTAAAGAAAACATGGAGAGTAGTTTTTTACATGGACGGATGTACATAAGACATGGCAAAATTACTTTTAAACTGAAAGAGAGGGGAGATTTAGATTTGATGTCAGGAAGGAATTCTTCATTTTGAGGGTGGTGAGATGTTGGAACTGATTGCCTGGAAAAGTTGTGAATGCCTCACTCCTGGAGGTGTTCAAGGCCAGGTTGGATGCAGTCTTTGAGCAGCCTGGTCTACTGGGTGGCATCCCTGCCCATGACAGAAGGGTTGGAACGAGATCATGTTTAAGGTCCCTTCCAACTCAAAGCGTTCTGTGATTATATGCTCATATTCCTTTAGTCTTGTAGAGCACCAAGGTTTGGAAGTGCTTTGCTTAGACAGTGGAAACAACAGAAGATGAAACTTTTCTCACTTGTTCCATATAGACCTAAACCCCAAAGTACTGGAGAAGTATATTGGAAACTAAGACATTAATTTTCAATTCTTCAGTATTTACAATAGCTTATTTTGTAATTTAAACTTAACCTAAGTTGGCTGTTTTTACTAAATGTGCTGTGAACACGCTCAGTGGTGGAATGGGTGTGCATAAGTTCTTTTAGAAAGAGGTTAACTGCTTGCTGTAATTGCAACATACACTCCCTTTTAAATGTGGGATCATATGTTGTGCCAGTATAATAAAAATTTCACTGTCTTTTGTATGAAGAATGGTAGAGTAACATCTCCTTTACTTGAGAGTCTTTAATATAAAGGCTAGGCGTTTTTCTTGGTAGGTGGAGTTCAGAAGCAAGGTGATTCTGAGTATAGCTTAGTCCTTGTCCTTTGCAGTCCACAGGAGAACTGATACAGGTTTTCAACTAATGAAAATTCCAAGAATTCTACTGTAAAACTTTTAACTGAGAAAGTTTTCATTAAGTTGGAGAGGCTCAAAAAGCCAGAAGGGCTGTGGTATTCCCTCTCTTGCCCTTTAAAACGTGAATTTCCGTTGACTTTGACTTGACTTGAAATAGCCTTTAGCAGCCATCAGTGCATTTAGCCTTGATCTTAGAGGCCAGTGTATGTGGTGTTTTTGGAAGTTACATTTTAAAATACCTCTTAATTGAGAAAGTCCTTGAGATTAAATGATGCTAACTAAAGCTAGTCATCATGCTTTTGATATTGGTTAAATGATTTTTTTTTTTTTTTTTTAGGGAAAGTCAAGGGTTTTGGTGATTGGATAGGATTGTTTGTGTCAGTGGTGTTGAGTCAACTGTACATGAGGTTTCATAAGAATTAGATGATAAGAAGTGCTCAGTATATTTCCAGACATGACTGAAGTACAAAATGCAGTATGGCACAGCCCTTTTTCCCAGTATTTGTGTGTCTTTGAAAGCTGGACAACAAAAGTATTTGGGTGGTTGTCTAAATCAGCTTAGCACAGTGAAGTCTGTGTAGCCTTTTTCTTTCATTTGACATCAGCGCTGAAGGTTTTGCTGTTTACTGGAAAACCACTTTTAAACTGTTTTTATTTCATTCTGCAGTGACCTGACAGACCTGCTGGTTTAAATTTTTTTTTCTAGTCTTATTCTGTTTAAACTTAAGAAGCTTTGCCTAATATGCTTTAAGTTGAGCTGTTACTAGTGACTTGGGAAGCAAATTGCTTTCTCTACACTGCATATTAGGGGAGCCATGTATATGTTACATGGGTTTTATGTTACTGCTGTTAGTGTTCAAGAACTGCTATTATTTTTAGTTTGGAATAGAGTTTTCAGAAATTTGAGTTGTTCACAGCAGTCTAATAGCCTCTTGTCATATTTTGTTTCTCTTGCTTTATTTTATGGTGGAAGTATATTCTTCATTAAAAAAAACCACATTAGAACACACTTGTATGCTTTTGGGTATGTTTTAGTCTTCACTTATATCCATTTTGCTGTGAAAATACAATATTTGAGACAAAATTTTCCCCATTTAAATTATACTGCTTTCCCTGTTACTCCTCATTGGTACAATGTATAAATGCTATGTTTTCTTTTCCTCTGTGAGCTTTTAAGAAAACCTGAGAAGTAATTGCTAAGAAGGAGTGGGTCCTTCTGGTTTGTAGGCTTGGAACTAGTAGTGTCTTGAGATATCTCCTCATAAAATGTCACACTAAGAACATACTGAGAATATTATATCTTCATCAAACTGTTACTGACCTTAGGAGTTCATCTGAATAAAACTTCTTACTTTGGATGATTCTTACAGAAAACTGACTGAGAAATAAAATGAGTGCTAATATAGGAATGAAAGCATAGGAGTTTCATATCTGGTTGATAAAATTTCAAAAGAACAATAAATAACCTAATGAATGTAATTATTTGTTCATTCTGTTTGTCATGCCTCCTAGCTTAGACAATTTTTATATATCACTAAAACCATTATTTTTGTTTAAGTATATTAATAAGCATTCCTTTTTAAAGACACAAAACATGTTTTGCTTACTGTAAAACTTTAAACAACAAACTGTGGTATGGATCTCGATTTTTGAGTGTGTTAGCTTTAATTTTAGTTGCTTTGGAGCATGTTGGCTGCTGCTAAGTATAAGGTACCAATCGATCAGTGCTTAAATGCACTGTGAACCTGTGTATTACCTTGATGACTTCAAAGACAGTTACGTACATGTTTAGTGTGAGTGGGCTTTATTTAGTGGCATTGGGTCAAACTAAGTAGTCTGTGTGCTCTCCTGCTTTGGTTATTTTTGTGCATGCAGCTGGCATCTCCATGGAACTCTAACTACCTTTTGATCCTGTACTAAGGTTACTGGCCATCTGAAGTGTATCTGTAACTGAATTTTATCCTTGACAGATCCCCCAGTGGTGTGTTGACTACATGCGCTCGTTACCTGGCCCGAAGAGGGGAGTGGCGTGTACCCAGCCCAGGCGAGTGGCCGCGATGAGCGTGGCACAGCGCGTTGCTGATGAGATGGATGTCATGCTGGGGCAGGAGGTTGGTTACTCCATTCGATTCGAAGATTGCAGTAGTGCAAAAACCATTTTGAAGTAAGTATGGCAACTCTCAGGTAAAGGTATATAACGTTATACTTGGAGCTGGCAGAATTGCAGGGTGATGAAGGGTGTGAGCAAAGATATGAAAGGAGAAATAAGAGAGTGAGTCTATGGACAGGTACTTTCTGTGTCTGAGTGGGGAACCACAGCATGAGCTGAGAGAAAACTGGTGTGTGAGACTTGATTAGAGTTGGAAATTAATTCCTTCTAAAGAAATCACTGCACTCTATGGAAATTAATTTTGAATAATCCATAAAGAAGAAGGTGATCTGAAGAAGTATTTTATAATTAAGGTGCTATTCAGAATAAAGCCCTTCAGCATGCAGTTTCTCTTTGTTATACATTCAGATGTTTGTCTGTGGTATCTTCTACTCAGGATACTTCTGGTGGATTTCAGTAGCGTATTTCAGTAAGGAGAACTATCCAGAGTTTCAAAACAGACCTGTACCTGGCTGTGGGACACATAACCCATAGCGTTTTAGTTATCAGCTGCTCTGGATTCCTGTGCTGTGTTGATGGAACCAGGTGCACTTAATATGTCATTTGCAGATTATATTCAAAATGCTCACTTAAAAGCACCATAAAGTGGTGGATTAATGCTTTTTCTATAAAAGACATATTCACTTTTGTTACACAGGTAATTGAAGGGTAGAGAATAAATTACTGTGAAAAAAGGAATTAAACTGAGGTAGAAAAACAAAATGAATGGATAATGTGCAAACAGAAAAGAGTAGCAACTCTTGCAGAAACAGTATTTCTGGGATTTTGGAGGATGTTTTCTTCCTTTTCCTGTCTCTGATTGTAGATGTGGAAGTCTGGAGGTAATAGTCTACAAATGAGTTATAAATGTTGCTGAATTTTGTTTCTCTCTTTTTTTTAAGTTCCACCCTCCTCCCCCCATAATCCCAAATTTGATTTATACTCTAAAGTAATTTCTGTTTGAAACCTTAAAAGGGCTTGCTACCTTGTTGGAAATGGTTTACTGATGTTTCTACCTTTAATTTAAAAGTTAATTAAAAGCTTACTTAAGCAATCTAATGAATGATACTGAAGAGGATTCTGTATCAGACTTACTAAACAAAATGTGTGTTGAAATTGTTTCTCTTTGTGTTCAGGTATATGACTGATGGTATGTTGCTTCGCGAGGCAATGAATGATCCTTTGCTGGAGCGCTACGGTGTTATAATTCTTGATGAGGCTCATGAGAGAACACTGGCTACGGATATCTTGATGGGAGTTCTGAAGGAAGTTGTAAGACAAAGATCTGATTTGAAGGTCAGTAATGATGAAGTCCAAAAGCATCTCCTTTCAAGTTGCAGGCATGTCAAATAACGTTTCTGTGTGCTTACCATTAGCTGATTTTTATAACTGGTTTTTGATCTATGATAATCTACATTGGAAGGATAACCCCAGGAAATTCATAATGGGATTTGTACTGAAGTTACTGCAAACAATGTAATTGTAGCTTAACCTTAGGTATTGGACTGGGAATTTTTTTGGACCTTTGTAACAAGGGTGCTGTATTCAGGTGATAAAAGCATGCTTAATAGTTGTTTACTTTCCTATAATTACATATTGCATGCACAACATTTCACAAATTCTTGTTAACCTCTCAAGTAACTTTGTTTTTTTTGTCCTCCAAACCTACAGGTTATAGTTATGAGTGCTACTTTAGATGCTGGCAAGTTTCAGATCTATTTCGATAACTGTCCTCTTCTAACTATCCCGGGTCGCACCCATCCCGTGGAGATATTCTATACTCCAGAACCAGAAAGGGACTACCTTGAGGCTGCCATTCGAACAGTGATCCAAATTCACATGTGTGAAGAAGAAGAGGGAGATCTGTTACTCTTTCTTACTGGACAAGAGGTACTTTCTTCCCTTTTTTTATCCATTGTTCTATACAGTAACTATTTTAAGTGTCTTGGGTAGACTGAAATTTTTATTTTAATTTTGTAGTTTATCATTCAAATGACCTGAGATATTTTCCCCTGCCATGCGCTTTGGGTCCTTCAACATTGTACATATCTGTAATATGTATATGCTATGCAGGCCCTCTCTAAGATGAAAATTCCCATTAACTTGTGCACTTCAGAAACCTACAGTATGATCTCAAGGGTCATACTGATGTGAACTCAAAGCTTCTGGTACCTGGTAGCATCTTTTGGCTTTTACTGAAAAGGTAGTTCTCTGCACTTCTGGATGTGCATTGTACAACTTACCTGAAAAATAATCCTTTGGTTCTGCTACTTAGCTATCAGTATTAGTTTTAATAAGAATGCTTTGGGTTTGGTTTTTGTTTTGTGTGGTGGTTTTTTTGTTTGTTTGTTTGTTTGTTTGTTTTTAATTTTTTTTTTTTATTAATAGCTTTGAGTATTATGCTGTAGACTTTATGTACCACAAATTCAAGGAGTTATGTCTCAGAAATGAACTTGATGCCTTCCAAAAGAGGATTGTATAAAAGCACTTAAGCTAAACTACATCAGGAAATGAAGGTTTTCTGGACATCTTAAATACTTTATTTGAAATAAACTAGGGCATTTTTTTTAGTCCTAATCTGTTGCTTTGAAGCTCTTTTGAGTATCCTTATTAGTAGATGGAGATGGAGAAGAGGTAAAAAACCCATATGAAAAGTTTGCATTATGAAAGTTTGCTGGACTTTGTCAACTTAAAGCTTGTTTTAAATAGGGGGAGAAACGCAGCTAGCAAAAATCTTTTCCCAACTCATTCTCCTTTCAAAGGATGTGGTACAATTCAGTGTCTTTCATCTAAGCATATGCAGTCTGAACTATGCCAGGGGAGGAAAGTGGTACTAATAACTTGTGATGCTAAAGGTATCCAGGCTTCTTGAGTAGCATCAAGATGTGTTGACTCTTAGGTGAGTTTTAAGACACTTGATTAAAGTGTCTTCTGGCAGGTCATCTCCTCCCTTGAAAAACCAAGGCAATTGGCAGTCACTGTAGAAGCAAATATTCTGGCCCATAAATTTGTCCTTTGGACTATTGCTGTGAGTTAAAGTACTACCAGGTAGGGAAATTGTTCAGCAGTTGTGGTTTTGAAGTTTACCTTCTTGGTTTTAGCTTGAATTTGTAGTTCAATCTAGTCAGGCAGGTAAATGTGTGAATTAATGAAACAGCTGTTGCAAATGGGTGAATGAATCAGTGGCAACAGAAAGGAACATGCTGCTGGCCAGCTGTTTCAGAAGATTTTGTTTTCTTACCAGGATGCTAAATCAGACTTGTCTTTAACCTTTCATGAGGCACAAATACTTGTCCTTCTGATTGATAAATTACGTCGTTACTACATCAGTTGCTGTGTATTACTCTAAATAACCTGTTGCAACAATTGCAATAGGACATGGGATGACTAAGTCTTGCTTTGGCAAATGGCTCCACACTGAACTGGGCTAGTACTCACTGGTGCTACAGACTTACTCTGTTCTTTTGTATGAACAGGTTCTTTGATTTCCACTGAGTTAATCTGCAGGACATAATGTATTATAAACAAATGTTGAATAAAATCCTGCACGTAGTACATGCTCATACATATATATAAAGTTATATATAGTTACGCATAAACGTATTGAACATGTTGTATTACTGAATCACTTAGAACTTGCATTGATAAGCTACCATCCTCTGCTCTGGAGTCTGTGGTTCTCCAGTCCACATGTCAGTCAGTGCTACTGTCCCAGGGCACTGGAGTTGGCTCTGCATCAGGCTAGTCTGAATTTAGTTGGTTAGCATGAAATTGAAGTCTCATTTTAGCTTCTGTAGAGAAGCTGTGAAGTGTTTTAACCATTTTGATGAATGACATTTTGGGGCCTCTGCTGAGCCTCATAAAAGCCTGCAGATGTATCATTGTTGAATCTGAAGTGATGGGACCTACTGTACTCTCAAGAACTGGAAAGTGTGCTCTAGGTACCATTACCACTTTGTGCTTTGGGTTCAGGAGGCTTAGTAGTTGGAAATTGATTTATGATAGGCAGAAAGCTGTGTAGTTTTTTTGGGTTTTTGAAAACAACATAAACAGGGTAAAAGATCTGTGTTGTCATGCACAAAAAGTTAAAAGAAAAATACACTTGGAAACTAAAGAAATCTTAATTTTATAGGCCTGTTACTGGATGAAGATAAAATTGTTGTTAATGGTGCAGAAATACGTATTCAGTAAAACCTTCCTGAATCCTGAAAGGGGGGGAAGTGTGGGATTATGTTGCATGAATTGCTTTTCAGTCCATTAATAACAAAAGAGGATGTTTAAACCCCATATTTATTAGGAATAAACATTTTGAAACAGGACTTGTCCTACAGTTCCTGTAAAGAGGAAAGCTCATCTGTTCATCTTAAAACCAAACAAAAAAACATCCTGGTCTATCAGGAGGATTCCAGAATATGGAAATAATGTTCATGTTTCATGGCAATATTCAAAAAAGGTATAACCTGGGTAGCTGTAAGCTAGGTTGTCTGATGTCAGTCACAGGCAGAATTGGATTTTTGTTCACAAGGGAAAAGCATAATTACATTTCAGTCAGCATGTCTTTCTTAGACAACAGGTGTTGTAAAACTTGTTCTCAGTCATTGAGATTACAAATTTGATAGTCTAGTTGGGTAGATACACATTTGTTAAGCTTGACTTTAAGTGTCTCAGGACTGGTTCACCTGCAGATCTGAGAGGCAGCTGGTTTAGTTTCTACTGGAGTTCTGCTAAAACACTATTAGATTTTATACTCCATTAAGATCAGTGATCTGGGAGTAGCTGTAACATCCTTACAGAGAAAACTTGTGGTATAGGGGTGGCAGAAATAATGACACAGAAACTGTATAGATCTGTCTTACATGTTTTGGTAACATAGCCGCTTACAGGTGCCAGCTGTGTTCTCTATCACTCTGGTACCCTTTTCTTCATAAAGCCAAATTCATCATTACACGTTTAGGAGGGAGAATCCAGGCTGCATCCAGAGACTTGAAATACAGATCAGCAGTGTTGTTCTTGATTTTGGATAAATATAGTGATAAATGTTTCTGCAAAGTTCAGTGTTTTACAAAAGCTTAAAGTGATATGGGTAAAATTGATGTTGGCATAGGAGAGAGTTGCAAAACATTTTTGATGTTTTGATAGAAAGTTTTGTAATTAAAGGGGTTTATTTTATAGGCACTTTTCTTTTATCACAGTAAGGCTGGTTAAACTGTGGAACGGAAAGAAAATGGAGACTTTATTATGAGGAAATTGAAGTAAAAATTGACAACTGTTTTAGTCTCAGTGGTAGTGACTGTGTGAGGTTAAGCCAGTCTGTGTACTAGGCTTAACGAGTAGTCTTGTTTAGCCTCACGGAGAAAGTGTTGAATTGGGTGGCATAAACTTAAAGAGGAGTAATAATACTTATTTTGTTCAAGTACTAAAGGGAAGACGGGTTTTTGCTCTTCATTCATTTGAGATGATGTCAAGTATTTCAAAAAGATCCTGAGTATAAGCTTTATGCCGAGGCAAGTTCCATCTCGACTTGACAGAGCAGTTGTAGTTACGGGCAAGTGTTGGCTTTTTCCATGTATTACTTTCTTGTCTGAGTGCATAATTTTACAAAGTTTTGTTTCTCTACATTTGGGTTCAGAGATCTCCTGAAGTGATGCAGCTCTTGGTGCCAGTTCTTTTTACTGCTGTTTCCTCATTTTCGCTTGTAGCAGTCTGCTTTCATTCCCAGAGGAGGAAAGGAAAATGAGGGAAGTTCCTTAAGGGTTTAAGGACACAGATGGCATTTCTGGAAGGTTCATGTCATCCAAGCCAGCTGTGTCTAGCTGTGTCATGCCTGTGATAGAAGTTAAAAGACAAGGGGGCTGGTTAGGGTGTCTGCCAGATGTTTCTGGTTTGTGAAATAACTTTTATCTATGCGTTTGTTTCCCTCCCTGCACACTCATTTTACACAAGGTAAAGTTGCCTTACGCTTTTTAGGCATTAGTTTCCTTCAGGGTTTTACAGTTATGTCTACTTGACTCATTTATCCGAGGTGAAGCTAAATCTAACTCTGTGTAGTGTAGCAGCTGATGTGCTGTAGATAAAACTCATCTCCTGTTTAAAAGACCTTAAAGTATGTTTTATTTGGAGCAGTCTTGAAGTTCTGCTTATCCCATGAGATTCTTTAAGTGTACCAAATAGAGGGTCAACTGAAAAAAGGGTTTCTGAAATAGTGTTACCAAGGACCATGTTTACAAAATCACAGAATTCTGTTTTGCATGCCAAGTACATGAATTGTTCCATTAAATGTGCTTACAATGACATCACTAGCCACCATCTCTTTGTAGAGATAGTTTTTGTAAAGATGAGAAATTCAGATCTAAAGATGGAGTGGAGCCTGACCAGCAAGTTAACTGGCTGTTTGTATGTACTGCTTTGGCCTGTGAGCCAGAATGAATGCCAACACTCAAAGAGCTTTGGCTCGGCGTAACTCACAGTCCATCAGTCGGTAACTGCTCTTTATTATCAGTGGGATTTAAAGCCTCCTCTCTGGCACCAGGGTTGAGTGTTGCACATAAACAAAATGGAAGGAAATTCAGGTTATTGGATTGTTACGTTTGCAAGAGCAATGTAACTCAGTAACTTAAGGCCACAGAGATGTTTTAAAGACTGGGAATTACTGGGAGAACTGGGCTTTTTTGACCTTGAGAAAAGAAGGCTTGGGGGAGACTTAATACCATGAGCCAGTATTTTTAAAGGGTGGCTACAACATAGATGGCAACTCCATTTTTAAAAGGAGTCACATGGAAAGTTGAGGGGTAATGGATAAAAGTTACTCCTGAGGAGCTTGTGATTAGACACGAGGAAAATTTTTCACAATGAGAATAATCAGGCATTGGAATAATCTCAAAGGGAAAGTGGTGGATTCCACAACAATGGTCACTTGGGATTTGGCTGTGTAGGGTTCTGGGCCATCTTGTCTAGACTGTGTTTTTGCCAAGTGTGGTGGTTTAACATCATCTGGGAATTAACCTCCAAATAAGCCACTGCCCTTCCCTCCTGCCCCCCTCTGGTGCAAGAGGGACAGGGGCAGAGACTATGGGTTGAGATTTACTGAAAGCAAACAGCAGTGAAATAAGAAACACAGTAACAGCAACAGTCTTAATAACAAGAGCATGCAAAAGAGAAGCTTCTTTACACACAAAAAGCGTTCACTACCTCAACTCAGTAACACGTGGCTGTCAAGAGGAAAAGAAGACGGGGAACCTTCCTGTGGTGGCTGTTTCCGAAACAAAGACAACCAGGCGGACGCTCTGTGGCTGGTGCTCTCTGAGCCTGAGGCAACATAACAGTGACAGACAAACCTCCAAAAAGCTGGATTATCCGTGTTGAGCCACCTGCTTTTCTGGAGCACTGATCTCAGGCTCGCCCCCCACTCTGTTCCTGGAGGGCTCTGCTTAGCTGGGCTCAGGCTCGCTGCTGCTCCATTCCTGAACTGCTCGTCTCATCTGGGCTATGCTCAGGCTCACCGTTGCTCTATTGCCAGACTGCACCACTCGCCTCACTGCTGCTTTTTGGAGCCCCATCCTTGCTGTGTTTGCCACTTTTCTTGGAGCTGTGTCCTAGCTGCATTCACCTCCTGGAGCTGTGTTCTTTGAGGAATGGGAAGGAATCGATGATGGACAGACAGAGTCCGAAGTGCTGGCAAGCTTGTCTGATTGGCAAGAGCTGGCAGCGCTGTTGCAACTGGCAACTTCCCCAAGGAAGAGAGAGAACAAAATGGTGCACTTTGGGGTGTACTTGTGTTTTATTTCACCCTGAAGTCATGCCTCTTCGTCCTCCCCCACTTGCCGCTATGACATGGGTGGTATGGAATAGCAACCCAGGTCTGTGCACATGGCTGTAAGCTCCAGTCACTCTGGGCAAACCTAGGACACCCAGGAGAGGTTGGATCAGATGATCATTGAGGTTTCTTCCAACCTGTGGTTCTGTGAACTATATTGCTGCTTGTTTTTCTGGGTTTCTTTTTATGTTTGTGTTTAGGGTATTTTTGTTACTATTCAGTGGAACTTGTAATGGAACTTAGGAGAATCATGGTGGATATTTTTTTTTTTTAAATAAAAACTTGTCTCTTATAGATGTGAATTAATAAAATATGCAACAGCTCGTGTAATTTTTTCTGTTGTTATTCTTGCTAGTGGTTAAGTATATTGCTGTCCCTATCCAGAGGATGTTAAAATGGGGTATAAGCAGGAATCCCAACATTCAAAGAGTTCAGGACTCCTTTTGTGAACAGGTTTCAAACTCAAGAATTTCCTTCTGGTTTGGTGGACCTTTGCATTTTTAGCTGCACAGAAACACAGCTTTAGTGAGAGGAATAAAAATTAGTGCATCCAAGGGTTGAGTTTGTTGGGTGTTGTTGATATGTTTGTGTTTTTTGTTTCTTTTTGGTTTTGGAGGTTTGGAGTGTTGGTTTTTTTTGTTTTTTTGGTTTTTTTTTTAGTCACTAGCCATCAGCTTGTCTTTTCTTTGAAAAGTGAGTTACAGTGCAGGAAAATTCATGTCAGATTCAGGAGGCATAAGTAACCTATTTCCTGTTATGTGAAAATATAGGTGGCTGCAGTTGTGTTTGTAATAAAGTGGAAGGAAACTGTGCACCCTGTTCTTTGTTTTCTAAACAAGACACTTGTAAGCACTGATTCACATCCAGACTTGGCCCTGCTGAGATCAGGAAAGTTCCATGCACAAATAAAAGTTCACATTACAATCCTGAAGCTTTTCGGGGTCTTGGAATTACTTTCTGATACTTGAGCTCTTGAATGGAATCAACCTAATTTGATGGGTATTCTAAATATTGCCTGTTGTCCACTGGTTGTTTGGAAACAAAGCAGCTTGCTCAGGATTTTTTCTAGAACCAGTCTTCTTAGTCACACAATTTCTTTTGAAGAAACACTGTGAATTAGCTTAAATTTGATAATAATAGTCACCTTGATAAAATTATTTTCCTGTTTATAGCTTTTTTCCATTTTGTAAGCTGTCTCAGTTTAGCTGTAGGCACAAAATACAAATTGTTGACTCTCATTTGGATGTTGAGATCATTGTTTTTCCTGGTTGAAAAATATTCACACCATTACCTTCTTGATCACTAGTATATCTACAAAAAGAAATATTTTCCCTTTGCTGATTATTTTCTATCTTTGGAGCTTTTCCAAGGAAAATCACTTAGGCTGTTGATGGTGTGGAAGAATGTTGAGAACTCCATGTTAATATCCAGAATGTGCTATTGTGGAGTTCTTAACTGCTGCTTAATTCTAGTTTCCATAGCAGTTCAGCTAAATTGTAGTTATTGTCTGTATATTGTACATTTATTTTGATTGGATCAATAAGAAGTTTTTGGAAGTTTAAAGCACTTAAGGCTACCGGGACAGTTCTGATGACTAGGTGTTGTGAAGTACAGATGTGTGTGTGTTGTGGCACTTGCAGCGTGAGGTAAATGAGCATTTTAGTTAGCAGCGTAACCTTTCCCCTTTTTCTATCTGTTTGCTGTTAACCTTTTGGTGTCAGCTCTTTTTAGAATGAGTGCATCGATGGACATTTTCAGTCACTACAGTTTCACTGAGAAGTATTTCTCGAACATTAGTCCTAAGAAATCTTGTTTGTGAGGAACTAGGATCACGCTCAATCTACTACCTTGAGTATTAACTAAGCCTCACACTTTGTGCATTTTAGGCCTGTTTTCTTCTTTGATTAACTCTGAAGTAGGTCTTTGTGCTAATGTACTGGGCAGACATGGGTCTAAGTGTGGATTCTTTGATCCTGTGTCTGTTCCTGCTTGCTATACCCTGGTACCCACTATCTCAGGTAGTCAGTGGGATAGTCAGGGCTTTGAGGAGCTTTTTCAGGCATAATCTAAATGCAAGGCATGTTCACTCTTTCCTATTCTTCCACCTGGGAAGAAAAATTTCCTCTTCTGTGCATGTTGATGGAATAATCCCTCTTCAAGGAAGGGGTTTTGTAACGGATTTGTTCAGAGTAGATCGTGTGCAAATATTTAAAGGTATGTGCTAGGGTTTTGAGGGTTTCTTTGGTTTTTTTTTTATATTTTCTTTTTGTTTTGTTTTGCCTTTTTTTTTTAAAAAAAAAAGGTTTTCATACTTTAGTTAGTTGGGACCACTGAATTAGACTTTCTGAATCTTCAGAGGATTAAAGTTAGGATTGTGCCTTCAACTATACATCTCATATCTCTGGATTTAAATGTCTTCATGTGATCCTGACAAATCTTTAACACTTAAAAGAATCCTTAACACTTTCAGACTATTCTTACCACACATTCCTTCTAGATTGTGTCGTCTGGGATACCGGTTTTGGTCATCATCTGGATGGTTACTGTCTTGAGATGAGTGGCAGTGGCTCTTGGTGACTTGCATCCTTCTTGCAAATCTATAGAGAGTAATGGCTATATTTGCACTTGTCATCTCTGTGTTGAAGTGTTTTAATGAATCCTGGTTTAGAATAGGATACTTTGAAACTACATTGGGAAACTCTAGGGAGAAGCAGTACTTTGATCACTTCTGAGAGATGATCAGTGGCTGTGAACAGGTGTCCTGTATAGAATGTAGTGCTTTCATTTATCACTGCTTCATGTATTTTACTGTCTCTTAAGAAGAAACCTGTCCTGGAGTCTCTAGTCATTATTGTTGAAGATTAAGCATTTTGGGCAGCATCACATCACAACTTTCACAATTACACAGTGTAATCTGCTCAAATTCCCCGAGTAGTGTAGTGACCTTCAGATCAGGAACTGTGCTCTGTTTTTGTTTGTATTAAATATTTAAGTGCCTTTTCACTGGGAGGCTATTACTGAACTTAAAAAGGGAGTTTATCAGGAGAACACCAGGTACTGACACCTGTATAAAGAAATTAATTCTCTGTTAGTAAACCAGTAATGGGCACTGCAGCTCAGTTTCTGATATACCCCTTACCTTTTATGAAGATGTGTTGGATTTGTTGGCAAAGTGCACCTTTTAAACAAAGGGGGTTTTGGTAAATATCTGCAATTGATTCAAATTGGCAAGGCAGTGCCAGAAAGCATTAGCGTTATCTTAAAAGGGCTCTTGGACACCAGAGAGGAAGAGCCTGCATTTTGCCGTGCTTACATTAATTGTATACACTGATCAATACAGAACAAGTATTGCCTGTGCTGTAAAACTTAATACAGTTGTGCTGGAAACTTAAATGTCTCTTTAAGAATAAATAAAAGACCCAGATTTGGTGCAGATATATCTGAATTTATGTTTTTTAAAAAGGAGACTGCTTTTGCTTTTCAAATTACAGTTTAAAGCAGTAATTTTACAGAGCCTTTAGGGTACCATTTCTGTGTATTTGCTTTAGGGTCCTAAACATCACCTTCAGGCTACTGAATTAGTTGTGGTAAGGGAGATCTCCCCTCTTTTCTCAGAGTATGTTGTAGCCATTTCTTTGCTTTTGCCTACTGTTGCTTCTTGTCATGATGACTTTATTCTCCCATCTGTAGTTCAGCTGGAAGATCAGTAGTTGTTCACTGTGTCTCTTAGTTATATTAATGGGGGCTCTGTTCTGATTTTAAGTTGAAGCTAATGAATGGTGTTATTCATTAACCTAAATTTCTGTGCACTTCAGTTTTCATTAAGTCTTCCCATAACTAGAGGTCACCCACCTGGCTTAAATGTAGTTGTTTTAAAACTAAATGGAGTTATAAATGATTGGACTGTGGTGAACTATTTTGGATGGTAAGCAGAACATAGGCTAGAAAATAGTAAGGTAAAAAAAAGGCATGAAAAATCGATCATCTTCAGAGTATTTCACTGTCTCTTTTTAAGGTTAGGTGGGATTTCAGTTAATTTTAAAGTGAAATCAGAAGTGCAGAATTAAGAGGTTTGGTTTTGAGCATCTATGTTTATACTGTAAAGGTGTTTGTTCTCATTAGGTACAATGAAGCAAATCTTCCACATAATTGCATTAGTGATACGTGACATTAAAGCTTAATTGGCTTATTTTAAGTGTCTTGCACATCAATTTTTTTTCAGATTGTGAAAATTGAAAAGGTCATGAGTGCAGTTTAATATTCCAGGGTGAGAGATTTCAATTTTAGTACAATTTGTAGAAATTTAATTAGGAAACATCACTGAAAAAAAAAGGATGTTGAATGCAAATTAGGCTGTTCATTAGAGTATAGAAGCTGAAACATCTTGAAGTATTGTGGAAATTTGATTGCACATTCAGTAAGTACCTTGACTGATTTTTCTAAAGTTATTTTTATTTTTTAAAGTAGAAGTTATTGTCATTGTTCTTCAGGGTGTAGACTTAATCTGATTGTCCTAGGCACTCTAAAATAAAATGCACTTCCTTCTTCATGGACTTCTCTTTTAAATGATATTTTTGTTTCGTAGGAGATTGATGAAGCCTGCAAGAGGATAAAACGTGAAATTGATGACTTGGGTCCTGAAGTTGGTGACATCAAAATCATTCCATTGTATTCTACCCTTCCTCCCCAGCAACAGCAAAGGATATTTGAACCTCCCCCACCAAAAAAACAAAATGGAGCGATAGGAAGAAAGGTAAATACTATGCTGTTTCAGTGTTTTGTTCTGTAAATATCTACTCACAGTTGTGTGGGCAATGAAGTAAGACTTTCAGCTGCTTTAAATATATTTGGTCAGCAGTAAGTAGAAGTTTTTATCACATTAGAATTTTTAGATAACTTCAGATTTTTTTTCCCAGTGCAAATCTGAGAAAATTCTCTCTTCCATCCATGTAAGGCCAGGATGTTTTAGTAACAGTTTGATTTGACTGAATGGAAGTAGCATTCATATAATTTTCTTGTGAGAAATATGATTTATGTGGAGGGATGGAATTTTTTCCATAGGTAATTGAGATGTGCTCTTTTTTTTAAACAAAATGGAACTTCTCTTCAGGGAAGGTAGTCAGGCAGGTTTTCTCTGTTTCTTAAGGTTTTTGGGAAAAGTGCAAGTAGAGGTTTGTGTTTTTTGTAGTAGTAAATGAGGAATTGAGGTTCTTTCATTGGGCAAAATGGATTGAGAAACTGAAAACCTTGAAATGCACAGTGAATGTTCTTCATAAAATTAATATATCAGTGCTTATATAATTCCCATTAGAAGCTATGTGGTTATTTTGCTAAAACTGAACATTGGGAAGGAGTTGGGCTAGAGCCTGAAATTAAACTAATGCTCTATGAAACCAGCAATCACAAAGCTAAGATTTTGAAGGTCTAAGCTGAATCATACCAGATGCTCTAGGCAGTGTTTCTTCCTTGATTGTTTCCTTTTTTGTGCATGTAGAATACTAGTGACAACTTCCTAGTCTTCAGGAAGAGTAAATCACTTAATAAATTTAGTGAAATTTTCTTTGTTTTCCTGTTGAAGTTGACTGCAGAAAGCATTCGGTCAGAAATCGTGAAACTGATGCTGCAACAAGATTGTATTAGTAAATGACTTAAATGAATGAAGTTACTCTTAAGTAATGAACGAGTAGTAGCTGTGTATTTCATTAAATTTTCATTCATGCTTAAAACTGTGCTCTTCAAGATAGGCAGTTTTTGGTTTTCTGCTTAAGAGGATAACAAGTGCAGAGTGTAGTTTTCATTATGTTGAACTGACAGAGCCAGTACCAGTCTCTGAGAGGAAGACACTCTTGGTGTAGCAGCTATTTCACTACAAGAGAAATTGTTACACCCAAAAGGTACCAAGTGTAGGCACAATATATAGGCAGCAGACCCGAACCTGTGAAGTTACTTTTCCTCTTTGCCTGCTTTGGCTGAAATGTTCTGGCTTCCATGTTTTAGTTTTTATCTTCAAATCTATCTATCTAGCTATCAGTGAAAGTGTCTGTGTTGTAAATTTGTTTAAATGTTGGTTTAGTTTCAGTTGGTCTTGGTGATCAAGACCTGTAAAGAAAAACCATGTGTTGTTGTGCCTCCGTGTCTTAGAACCAATCTCCTGGGGGAGTCAAACCTAGGTTCTAGAATGGCTGAAGAGAGAGTAGCAGGTGGTGTGAATGGTTTCAAAGGCTCTAATGGCCATAAAAATGTAAGTTAAATACTTGCAGGGTCTCCTGAGCTTTTACTTTGTGAAAGGAAAGATATTGGAAGTTGTGTGGCATCTTGCAGTAGCCGTGATGGTAACAGGTAGTGGTGACACAGCTTGATAACTTAGCACTGGTTTTGGTTCCTCTTTGGGATAGGAAAAATCAGCTGTTGTTGGAGAAAGCTTAAGATTAGAGATAAAAACCCCACAGTTAATCAGAGTATTTAATTGATACTGTGGAGGAATATGAAGGTGACTTAACAAAGAACACTTCTATTCCTGTCCCATGTTAAAGGCTCTTTGTGTTATCCCTTCTTTTTGAACTGTACTAGTTTGTTTCAGCAGTCTTAACCATTGCTGGTTAATACATATGCAGTACAGATGTATTTTTAGATGTAGATGCTATGTCTATTTTAATATTGAAAATAAGGTGTTTAAATTCATCTCAGTAACTGCAAAACTGCAGCTAAAGCTAATTGGGTATAATTTGTTATTTTATATAGTTTAGTGCTAATTTCAGTTGTTTGATTTCCAAGTAACTTTGTACTTTGATTTAGGCTTGAAAGTTGTGGTGTAATTTTATCACCTTTTTTTCTTTTTTTTGAGTTCCTTGTGTTTTTACATGAATGAATTTCAGTTTTTTAAGCAATGTGACATTAACAAATGGTATCTGTACATACAACAGAATCCACTGTGTAAATAACTTTTTTCCTTCTACCTTTGGAAAGTTCTTGTATGATTCAAGTATAAATCAATTAAATTCAGGTACAAGTGAAATTGCTGTACCTTTGTGGACTAAGGATACTAACAGTATTGAGTTCTTTGTATTGAAGTGTCCGAATAGAAGTGAGTGATTAAAAGCAGGACCAAAATCTTTTGTCACCTCTCTGTAATTGGTATTGGAAGATTTTGGGTATGGATGATTCTGTACATTAGCGGATACAGAAAAACCTGGAACCTTTTAAATAAGGTATACTCTGTAACAGCAAGCTGAATGTGAATTGACTGGCCTTTTAATGTGGAAGTGTGGGTTGAATTTGCATGTTTATGTCTTGCAAATATTTTATGAAAATGTGTTGCAATTTTGCACTGAATTGCATTTATGTTTGTGGCCTTTATCTCTATATCTATAATATATGCAGGTTACATGAGCATGAAATGTGTACAGGATTTTTTTTTGTTTGTTTGAGGAATTCTAAGTAGCACACTGTTTCAGGGTGAAACACCATAATTCCAAATTGACAGTGTTTTTTTCCACCAAAGTATTGCTTTCAATATATTGTAGTCTTTGGGCAAGCTTAGACCTTAAGTCTACTTAAGAGACAAGCTGAGTGTAATAAGTAGCTGACTGGCAAAATGATCAACCAGCAGGAAGGAAAATCAGTGGGATTATCAATCTAGTCTAGCCTCTGGCTTTAGTGTAATACTGAACAAAGTGTTAGGATCCTCTCCAGTTGTAATTGCTCAACTGCAAACAGTGATGACAAAACACTCTGAAATGAAGACGTGAAAGGTAAGTAGTTCTGATGAAGTGCTGAACAAGTTTTGGGTCTTTTCTGAGGTAGTTGATGAGACTTGCTAATAACGAGAATCACTGTGGCGACTGTTGGGATGAGAGCGAATGTATCTATGGACTGTTCCACTGCATCTCTGGAGATCTAAATGGTGGCAAATTAAGCCTCAGAACTCTGGTATCGCCTTTAATTTTTGCATGAAAAGTAGCCTTCAGAAAGTTTATAGAAATTTAAGAATGTAACATTAAAGATCTGTAAAGGTGTTTGAACATCTGGAGATAGAGTTAAAATTAAGTACATGCTGTTCAGGATTGTAGCTGGAATGTATTGATAACTACTTTAGTGCGAACCAAGTAAAAGAAAATACTGTGCTGGTACTGTATATAATCTTTGATTTAATATTATTTAACCAGTTTGCCCTGTTCAGGCTTTCAATAATAAAAAAGGTAAAAAGTTAGAATTAACAGATGATGTTAAAGGGATCCAGTGAAATTTGTCATTTTTTACCAGGCAAGTGAGAAGTTTCATAAGAAAAAATTTGCTCTTCTGCTGCTTTTTCTCAAAATTAACATTTGTTATGTAGTTAATAGACTCACAGGGGAGCAAAAACAGTGGACAAAAATGCTCTTTTCACTAAAAGTTCATTTGGTTGATTTCAGATCATCCTGTGAAAGTGTTAGAGCGCAGCTCTGGTTGTAACTAATGCAGTGAAGGAAAGTTTGCTGAATATTCTTTGTGCAGAAACAAAATCAGAGCTCTTCATGATCGCAATGAAGCGGTTTCATTTAATGGTTTGTTTTTTGGGGTTTTCTTGACAGGTTGTTGTGTCCACTAACATTGCTGAGACATCATTAACAATAGATGGTGTTGTGTTTGTGATTGATCCTGGCTTTGCAAAACAGAAGGTAAATACTATTTTGTTTTCTTTCTTTATAGTAGGAAAGGCTGGAATATGGTTTGCTGAGGTAACTGCTCCCTTTGTAGACACCAGGTCTTTTTTCCATTTGAAATCTTAAATTTGGTTGCTGTGGTTTTATTTTTAACTTAGAGGTTTGCATTTAGTCTGCAACTTTTAGAGATAGCAATTTTATTTTAAAAAAAGAAAAATGTGAGAACTCTGATTTAGGTCTGGAATATGGATTTTCTAGATGCTCTAGGACGGTTGGTTTTGTACTTTGTGTCTTTGCTTGAGAATGCTCAAGTAAAACCAAGAAATTATATGAAAGTAAATTAAAACTGGTGCTATAAACCTCCTTTGAAGTCACCCAGTAGAAAACTCCAGCACTAAAATAGTAAGAAAGAGATGATATATACTGTTTTATGTCAGTATTTTTCATGTCCTGTTGCAGCTCTGAAGATTGTAATCAAGTTTGTATTTTCTTGAAACATCCTAGGACGTTCAGAGGAACGGAACATCTTATGTTATTGGTCAACGCAATAACTAAAGAAAGAATAAAATGTATATCATAATCATAATTTAGTTTTTTCACTAACTGTAACTTTCTTTACAACTTGATTTCTTAGACTTTTCCTTTAACGCTGATACACACTTGTCAGCCTTTTAAACTTTTGCAAAATGTGACAGACGTACAGCAGAATGTGAGTACAGTAAGCCAGTGCATCTTCAGGCACAAGTTTCCATCACCATTTAGGCTGATTTTTTTCACAGGTAGTTCTTATACCAGAAGAGTACCTTCTGTAGTAAGAACCAAAGTTTCTGTACATATTTTGTCCTTACTCACACCAGAAAGGTGTTAAAACGTGGACAAAGAACATCTTCAACTGAAACTGCTACCTGATACTGCTTTTTTATACAGTGTATTACTTTCCATGAGCCCTATTGAGTTGGCAGGGCTGCTGTTTTATCTATGACTGCAGTGGAAATTTTACAGTAAATACCAGCATGTATTTTGTACTGTGACAATCTGCATCTACCCTTGAAATAGAGTTTTGTTATCAGCCTCATTTTTACAGTTCTGTTCAACCTTAATGTTGAATTTTTCTGATCTCTAGAACATGATTATTAAATCTTATAATTACATCAAGGCAGACTTTTTTTTTTGTGGAATTTTTTGAGCATCATGATTACTTAGCACTCTATAGAACAAATTGGCCATGTTCCTTTTACCATGAAAATCTTAAACTAAAAATACACGTGTTCCAGGAGAACAGGGAGCCTGGCAGGAGCTGCTGTTAACAGATTAATAAAAAATGCTGTTCTCTAGACAGTTGTATTTGAAGCTCTGTCACTGATCCAGAGCGTTTTCTAGCCAGTTTTTTCTCCTTTCAAATATATACAACTTGTGATTTCCTAGTCAGAAGCTGGGCTTGACAATACGTTTAAAGCAGTCTTTATTTTTTCAGATAGTTGTCTTATCCATGAACTGTTTATTCTTTTTCTTCTTTCTTGCTCTGCTCCCACGTTCAAATAGGTGTACAACCCTCGTATCAGAGTGGAGTCTCTGTTGGTGACTGCGATCAGTAAAGCTTCTGCTCAGCAGCGAGCTGGCCGTGCTGGCCGTACTCGACCAGGCAAGTGCTTCAGGCTCTACACGGAGAAGGCTTACAAAACTGAAATGCAGGTACGGTTACTTCTTGTAGATTATGTTTATAAGCACACCTGATTCAGGTAGTTGAGTGCCATGCTGTTAAACAAAATCAGAATTTGAATGCTTCTGGAGTATAAAGGGTTTGGAAGAACAAGTGTTTTGAATTGTCTTTTTTTTCCCCTCCCCCCCAGGACAACACATACCCTGAAATTTTGAGGTCTAACTTAGGATCTGTAGTATTACAGCTCAAGAAGCTTGGTATAGATGATTTGGTGCACTTTGATTTTATGGATCCTCCAGGTATCTATTTCCATCTTTCCAATCTTTATTTTTGTGACTATTTTATATAATGACAACATGGAATAAATTATTTTACCTTTTTTTTCCTCTTTTTTTTTTTTTTAATTGTAGTCTGTAAGGAATGTCTTCTCTTTATCCTGAAATTTAGTTCTTTGTGTCATATTCAAACAAGCTTTTTGTATTTCTGTCTGTGTAAAAGCTTTTAATGGAACCAAGGAATCTACTGAATGCCCCTTGCGTGCAGAGAGTAAGAGAAAATCATGGGCATTAGAAAGTCTATTATTTGAAATTCTTTTACTTACCACCTTGATTACACATTCTAATTGTGTAAAATTGGCTGGTGTTGTTAAAGCTGAATACATGGTTTTGGCTCAAACTATAAAGTTAATGTGTATCTTCTGAGTGTTAAATGTTCATATATGCTTCCAAAATAACTGGCTTACATTGCTCATTAAAAACATACATCAGCCATATATAAATATGTTAGCTAGTTGTTTTTTTCCCCCTCAAATAAAAATATAACATAATCTGTAAACTTCTAAATAGTTCTACAGAATAATTAAATAGTTGAATTTCGTTCTATTTTAATTTGTGGGTTAATACAGTCTCTGTATGAAATATGCAGGATTAAGAGAACATTGTTGCTGACTTTGTGACACCTAAAGTTGACATGGCTGAGATTTTAGGGCTATATTGATCTACTTGGTATGGAACAAGGGAAAAGGTATCTGCAGGGAGAGGAAGTGATATTACTGTGATACTGAATGTGTCACAATGCCACTGCTGTCTGAATTTTGAAAAGCAGTAATCTTGAAATATTTAAAGCTTGTGATTAAGTTTAAAGCTTTTCTAAATAAGTTTTGTTTCCTCCACCCACCCTATTCATTCACACCTGGGTGTGTGTTACTGAATTTGGTAGCAGTTTTGCATTTGGATGCTAGTGAATGGAGAACAAAAAAAAAGATAGCTTATAATAGCCTGTGCTTCCTCATTTTTTGCTGATTCAGAGCAGTTTGGTTAATGTGCCTACTTACGTACTTTTTTCTTTCAGCTCCTGAAACTCTGATGAGAGCCTTAGAGCTTTTAAATTACCTGGCTGCTTTAAATGATGATGGAGACTTGACTGAGTTGGGATCCATGATGGCTGAATTTCCATTGGACCCACAGCTGGCTAAAATGGTTATTGCAAGCTGTGACTACAACTGTTCTAATGAGGTCCTATCTATTACTGCCATGTTGTCAGGTAATAGCAGGAAAAGAGATACTAAACAAAATGCAGATCTTCAGTTTGGGGGAAATATGAGTTTTCCACATAAAAAAAATCCTGTATTTCTAATAAAATTAGAATTGTTTTTTCAAACTTCATATATGGGTTCAGTCATTATAGATTTATGTAGAGATCTTGAACCTAATCAATAGTACTGTTAAGAAATTAACATACATAAAATGGTCAAAGACTTTGTTCCCAGTATCAGTTAAAAGTGTATATATTTGAGTTGTTGGGTGGGGGGAGGGAGTGAGGGTAGTGGAACAGAAATTTCTCTTTAGACTTAAAGACAGGATCAGAAACGTCAGTTCAGCCACTCAGTTTAAGGCAGTGACATCTGTTACATGTTGTGCATTCCTCTGCACTTTGATAAATCTCAGTATTCCCAAAGGGATTAGTCTAATTTATATTAAACCCCGAGCTTGTACATGAAGTACACTTTTCAGTCATTAAGCGGCAAAACTGGAGAACAGTCATTACTTTTAAAGGGAAAAAAGAAACTTGGGGCAAGGATGTGTCTTGATAAGAATTGACTTAAGTGCACAGCTGTACTTTGCTGCTGTGTCACATGAATAGCTCCGTGTCAGAGCAGAGCTGCTTGCTGAGAGAGCTTGATAGGGAGGAAAATGTTACCACAGAAACCTTATATTTAATTTCCCAGTTACATAGAACTGGTGTTGGTTTATAGTTAGAGGTCATAGGACAAGCAACAAAGGGGGATGTTCTTACTCCTGAGTACTCTTTTGTCTTTGGGGTGTGCTATTTTACCAATGTTCTCCACAGCACAGGTGTGCTGCTGACATACTTTTACTTGGTTGGATAGAGAAAAAAAAACCCATTTTGACTAAATATAAAATCTGTTGCTTCAGTTTAGTCTTACAATATATTTATATGAAAGTTTTTAAGAACAAGATAAAATGTTTGTTGCAGAGTTATGATTGTTCAGACTCAGAGCAGATGGGCAGGGCAGAATCATAATTTTTTTTTAATTAAATGGTAGGCTTAATTGCGGAGGTGGTGGTAGGTTGGTGCCTGTCTTTCTCTTCCTTTCTCCCCCTAGTATCTACTACAGAACAAGTCAGTCTGATATTTTTGTCTGTGGCCTTCAGCTGATTTGCCTTACTCATTTTCCAGTTTACCTTTTCCCAGGCCATGATAGTTTTTTTTGTTTTAAGGCACAAGTAATGCAATGATTAATAAGTTTCTGGGGAAAAATAAAAAATGGATTGAAGGTGGTTAACGTGTATTTTATAACTTACATAATACTCTTAAAAAAACCCGTCACATAATCCTAGTATTTGTAAGGACTATTTCCCAAAGCAAGCACTTTTTCTTTTTTTAAACCAGCAGCATAATTACATGTTTTGGTGCCTAAAGTCCTCATAAAGATTGTCAGGTTTTGGATAGCAATCCGTATATTAAGTTTGGACTGAATGGGAAACTAGGTACCAGAAAGGAGCAAAAATAGCATTGAATAAATGAGTAAATCAAATGATTGTACTTCATTTTATAAGAGCTTTGGTGTCTTGCTGTGGTATGGAAAATGCTATTACTTATTCAAAACATTGAGTTTAGACAGTGATAGAATAAGTTGGATTTTGCTTTTATTAATCTGAGTTTGAAATTAAAATTATATTATCTTTTTTTCAAATGCAGGACCCACTGTTCAGAGTGTTTATTTCACACCTGCATTTCCATTTTCTTTAATGCAGTGGTCTTTGTTGATTTGTTACCATGTGATTCACTGTTGCAGTGTGTATTTTTTTCTCAAGTTCCGTCCAGTATTCAGCTCACATATTTAGTGCTTTGGGGGTTTTATGCAAATTTAAGAATAAAATAAAGTAAAACCACATAACACCCCACAAAAAAGCTCTCATCTGATAGATCATATGCAAAGAGGTGTTCTCATGAGATTGCTGGGCTTCAGTTATGAGAAAGCTAATGCAGTCCCAACCAGATGGAAATAGATAAAGGATTCTGTAGCATCTTAGCATTAATTTTATTGAAATTTAACTTATTAAAAATTACATCTACTTTAAACACAACAGATTTTTTTCTGCTCTAGATCCCTGTAAAGTGAATCACAGAATGAGTAAGGTTGGAGGGGATCACAGTGGCTCACCTGGTCCAACCTCCCTGCTCCAGCAGACCTCTTATAAGTACTTTCAAGATCTCCTGAATTAGTATCAGTCTTACAAACTTACTAGAATGTTGACAGATCGTGAATTACTATTTGTGATCTTTGCTAGTCTGTATTTGGAAAGGAGATGGAAAAGCATGATTTTTGGATTCAAGTCAGACTGAGTCAGATGTATGAAAGAGAATAAAATGATAGGAGAAAGCTCATCATGTTGCATTTTTTTAATATGGTTTTTATTTGAAGTAGTGCCAAAGGACAGTTTAACCTTCCACCACTACCGCTACCATCACAACCTTTAAGACTTATTAATACCTTCATTCGCATGTTTCTGTATACCAGTGCTGATAACAATACCATGTGGGAAGAGACTTGACTAGTGTGTTCTGGCTAGTAACAGACCTTTGATAATTAAAACTCACGTATGTTTCGACTGTACTGTGCAGTACAGTTTCAGAACTATCTTCTTTACTCTGTCTGCAGGAGCTTTCTGAAGAAGCAAATTTACAGTTAAAGTGTTTAATTCCATGGGGTACTAGCTCCTGGTAGAGCTATCAGCACTGGATTTGAACTAAGATCTGTTTAGCCTTCCAGTAGGTAATCTCGATGGCCTTCAGACTAGAGATTTTGATGCCTACATACAGTTCTATTAAAATAATCAGGTACTCTGTAGCTTTGAAACCCTCTTGTCTTACAGATGTGGTTAGGTGTTGATGTACCAAATCAAGGTAGTAAACAGTCCAAGATGCAGTTGGAGGCCATCCTGCCCTGCCCTATGCTCTGTGAACTGACCTAGCTAGGCCTTGTTCCTCTATCTGTGAATGCGTGACTCATCGATATGGGCGTTTGTGTTGGGCCCATACCAACCTTGTTTAGTCCCACAGTGTTTTGTTCGCCCCACGGAAGCAAAGAAAGCAGCAGATGAAGCCAAGATGAGGTTTGCCCACATAGATGGAGATCATTTGACGTTGCTGAATGTCTACCATGCTTTCAAGCAAAGTAAGTGTGTCTGTTTTAGCAAAGTTATTTATAATGCTTTGTGCTGTCAACTTTCGTTGCTGGGTTCCAAGGGCAGTTTGAAAGGCTTGGCCTTGGGTTTTATTACTTAAGTTCTACTTGCCTTTGGGGGTGAAACGAAACCGAAAAACTACCCAAGAAATCATGTAATGAACTGATGAGCATGGAGACAAGCCAGGCTTTTAAAAACACTTTTAAAGCAAGTGTTCCTATAATTAAGAAATATTGGAAGTTTATCTGACATTAATTATAAAAAAATCTGCATAATTGCTTAGTGATTTATCAGGGAAAGCAGTGCAGAAAATGGTGTGAATTTGGAGAAGGATATGTTCCTAGAACCAAAACCTTTTTAATCCTAACTTTTAAATATAGTTAGGAATTCTGTAATAAGGTTTTAAAACAGATGAGAGGTAAAGGGATGATGCATCAACAAGAAGTAACATAGAGCCATGCAATACATTTATTTAATTTGTGTCATTTCTGTGTATGGAATTGAGGGAAAATGTGTGGTCCTCCACATAGTAGCTGAAGGATATTTTAGCAGCTTGGAAAATACAGGAATGAACAGGTGGAGCTAGTTCTCTTGAAAAATGACTACCTAAGTGTCACACTTTTTTTAAGTGGCTTATGCTTGTGGCAAGTAAAATGATTATTACTAACTGCCAACCATGTTAAATTACATACTCCAGTTGCATTTTCCTGTAAGCAAACAAAAAAGCAACAGTCTTTTACCTTGAGTAGAAACCCTGCAACTTAGTGCCCCTTTCTGTTTCACTTTTGATTTAGAAAATTTGTATTGAAACCTTCTAACACTATCATCATGTGACAATTCAAAATAAGGATACCTTCAGACTAAAAGTCCAAACAAATTTATTCCATGTGTTTAAAACAATGGCTGAGAAACTTCTGTTAAATCCCTGTAAATTGGAGATGAGTTGCTTGTGTTTTTCTGTCAGCTGTTTAGATAACAGGATCCAGGATGTCTTGCAGACATCTTGTGTGGGCTTGTTTCTGGAAGCTGCTGCTTTCATACTCCAGTTACTGAGGGATGGAATTATTTTGGGAATCATCTTTTGTTCAGTTTTGATGTGAAATTGTGGATTGGTTTCTGAGATCAGAAGATAAATTGCTGTTACTGTTTGTATCTAGAACAGTGTAAAACACGGGGTATCTATGATGCACAGTTCAGGTGGCTCAGAAAGTAACATGCTATGGTACTTCACTATATAGTAGAATCCTAACTGTACAAGAGCAAAAGGAACTCAGACCTTCCTCAAATTACACAACTTTCCTTCTTTTCAGTGCAAATTAAGAAAAGTCTCATTCTTAAGTTTTAATTCTTGTTAGGGCAGGCTTTGTTGGATTATTAAACTGACAAAGATTGGAAGAGCATTACTTGAAAAGTAACAGAATTGGTAGGGAGTGTGAAACATGCAGGTATTTATCCTGAAAGCGTGGCAGAGGCTTGCTCTTTTAGCAGATTTCTTCTTCTGGGGACAGCAGTAGGAAGGATAGCGTGAGAGTAAAGAGTTGCTGTATTTTACCAACCACCTACATTTACTTAAACTGCTGTGAGGTGCATCACATTACAACAGTCTGTATAGCTCTTAGCTGTTACTTGAATACTTAATTTAGGGGGATTTCATTTCTCAAATACAGCAAAGTTCTGTACAATCAACTTGTGTGTTCACATGGTACAGTTAAAGATTGCTGTATTCCTTACATAAAGTTATGTTTTTCACTGCAGGTTTGGAAGGCAATTTTTCTGGTTGCTGGGTGTAGTTTTTGAAATGTCTAAAGTTTAGTGGTGTGTGGTATTTCAGCAAAACATCAGTGATTGTGTGTATGTTATGTTGGTGAGGAGAAAAAACCTTATTTTTTTCTGTCCTGACCACATGCCTCCTGAATAGAAAACAGTTTGGGGAAGTTACTTAATGCGAGAAATCACCTGAACAAACTAAAAGCTGCTGTCATCTATGAAAGTTTATGGATATTTTTTTCTGTTTCATCTGACTGATCGGTTGGTTAGTTGCTATTTTATTTACATGTTCTAATTTTGATTCATGTTTTCTAATGTTGCAGATCATGAGTCGGTTCAGTGGTGTTATGACAACTTCATTAACTACAGGTCCCTGATGTCTGCAGACAATGTACGCCAACAGCTGTCACGAATCATGGATAGATTTAATTTGCCCCGTAGAAGCACAGACTTTACCAGCCGAGACTATTACATCAACATCAGAAAGGCATTAGTTACTGGGTATTTCATGCAGGTATGTGTGTATTCTCATAGGGAACTTAGTTCAGTGTTTGTGTGGCTCATAGTGTTAGCATGGTTGTTGTAATTTGTCAAAACTTAATGAATGTTACTTAAATTATACATGGCTAACTATATGTCCACCTAGTCTTTGTCAGGTTGCCCGGTTATTACTCAAGTAGCATGTTCTTTAAACAGGTATCATTTGGAAGAGAATTTGTAGGCAGTCTTACTACTATCAAAATGTCGTTTCTGGCACGACCAGTCAGGAAATGGCCACTAACTTCTGAGTAGCTGAGGAAGTAACTTAAAAAGTTACTTATAAAGATTTCTAAGTGCAGAATATGTGGTTCTAAATTATTTGCAATCTGATACAAAAAAGAGAAATATAGTAATATATAAATATTAACCATATGTAATCCTTATCGAAGGAAAGTATTTTCTCTTGCATGCTTTTCCATACTTATATTTCACTTTTAAATTACATGAGTCAGAGTACATGAGTACTGTAGCAGGGTCTGTAATCTCAGGATGTATGCTGTTTGAAACTCTTGCCATTTGCCTGACAGGCACCCACGTAGCACATCCAAACTGCGGCACAGACTTGGGCACCACGTCTGTTTAAATCGTCCCCACCAAGGAAACAGGGCCTTCCCCCGGGCTCAGCCAGCCAGTCTGCTGCACACGTGTTTCTGGGTTTTCAGAATACAAGGATATCAGTGTCAGGAACTGCATTTCACTGTAATGCAAATACGAGATTAAGGCTGTTGGCTGCTTTTAAATATTGAAATGGTTCTAAAGCCTGGCTTGCTGTAACCTTTCAGACAAGTCACGGTGTTGTCCTTGCATTTGGGACATGCTTTCTGCTTATTTCTTGGGGAACACTTTAGTGTTCCCACCTACACCTTTAATTCTATAAATGTTTTGAAAGGCAACAGTTCTGCCCAACAGTCCATTTTGGGTTCCAGGGCAGGTTCGAGTGTCACAGCTGCGCTTCTGTTTGGCACCATACCCTATGGCTTCTATCACTTACTTGGACCTTTGGGGAGCTCATGTACTTGGAAGTTGGTGTGCTGTCAAGTTTTTATTTTATGTTCCTCTGAGTGAAACACTTCCTCTAGAAGAGTTCCTATTAGAAAACACCTATTCCCATGGATGGGGATCTGCACTGTTGGTGCAGGTAGCTTTTTGTTCTCTGTGTCTCAGGAGTGAAAGATCTGACTTCATCTTTTGGCTGTGAATAGAGTAGTAGGCTCACACAGATGAAAATCAAAGCCTGTCCAGAAATCTCCTTGGGCTTCCATGGTCAGTGGGTTGTTTACCACCTCCCTCACCCCACAATGCCTAATGGAATTTTTGGGCTGAATCAAGAGATAGCTATGGCAGACCTATTGAAGATATTTGGAGTGGGAGCTATTTCAGCAGTTTCTCTTCTGCTTTAAAGTGTCCATTTTACTTGGTTATTTGACTCTTTAACCTCCATGATAGTGTGATAACTCTTTGACCTTGACTCTGAACCTTCTGTCATTAATTCCATGTTGCTTTGAGTTTATTTACTGGCAGCTGAAGTGCTTGAAAGTGTAGTCACTGTACACGTTATACCCTCTCTGAACCGATGCTCAGACTCTGGCATTTTGGGGCTCTTATTCAGAAAACTTGAAGTAATAAAAGGCATACATCATACTTTGTCCTCCTATTACAGACTATGTGTGAAATTCCAGGTATGAGCACTTGCAAAATGTGTGCATGTACCACAAATAGTTTCTGTATGTAAATTACTAATTAGGTCTGAAGACAACACGTGGCAGTGATTCTTCAAACTCTCTAACCTTAAAAATGCAATATGAATTGGAAAGAGTAGTAGCAGCCATGATCCTGAAATAGTTCTTATTGGCTGCCTTGTTTTATACTTTAGCAATTGCCTGCTGTCCTAAAACTGGTCATAAAATTGCACTGTAAAATTTTCTGTTCTACTCAAGACCTGTGGTTGATGTCAGACAGCACAGGCCTGTATTAACTACCAATAGTACTAATTACATAATCAGTATTAAGTACTGTATGTTCGCCTGCCTTCGATTCGGTGCCAGTGATGGATAAATGTGAAATTTCTGTTGGTGATGGATCATATCTTTATCCTTCATATTTAAATGCAAACATGAATTCTAGTAAATCTGCCGTAGACAAGCAAAGTGAGTAGTAGAGTAGTTTAAAACTGTCAACAATTCTGTGTGTAGTAAAACTTCTGGAAAGATAGATATTGACAAGAAGTTAAGTGTCTTGTAAAACTTTCATGCTAAATCTGAGATTTCTCAGTTTTTATAGTGCAAAACATTTTCTTTAAATATGTTTCTGTATCACACATCAAAATATGCAAAGTATATGTAAAATAGAACAAGGGTGATGCTTACAAAGTTGCTAAGAAACTGCTCATTACATTTAAAATTAAAATACACGAGAGAAATACTGCATTTTCAATACTTCAATGCCAGACGTAGCCTGTCTTAAGAAGGGAGAGGAATTGGCAAATGGTACAACTAATATAATCGTAATTTGGTAAGAAAATTCAAGAACCAGGTATAGATTATTTACTCAACAGGAGTAGGAGAACTAAGCATACTTTATAGAAACACCTAAATAGGATAAAATACTGTAGCTCAGTGTTAGCTCAGGAGTGAAGTAAGTCAAGGGAGTATGTAACCACTTAATGGTGACTTATCCCTGATATTCATGGAAAACTAAGATTAGCTGAAGTAACTGTGTGGTAAAGAGTAAGCAAAAAAAGTTATACTACAGGAAGTAAGCTAAGGAGACTTTAAATTGATAGGAAAAGGGAAGCAAATGACAAAATATCTTAAAGATGAGTTACCTTCTTCTTAGTGATTTTTTTTTTGTTTGTTTTTTGCCAGTTGTCTTAAAGAACTTAGATTTTTATAATTGTATTTCCAATCTAGTATTGGAGGCAGAACAAGAATTGATAAATGAAAATTTACATCAGAATTCAAAGGTGGAAGCAAGTCCTGTGGTGTTTTCAAATCACAGAATGGGTGAGGTGGGAAGGGACCATGGTGGGTCATGTGGTCCAACCTCCCTGCAGAAGCGGAGTCATCCCAGAGCACATGGCAGATGATTGTGTGCAGATGGTTCTTGAATATCTCCAGTGAGGGAGACTCCACAACCTCTCTGGGCAATCTGTTCCCATTGAGAAGAGCCTGGCTCGATCCTCTGGACACCTTCCCTTCAGATATCGATAGACATTGATGAGGTCCCTTTTCAGTTGTCCCTTCATGAGGCTGAACAGGCCCAACTCCCTCAGCCTTTCCTCGTAAGAGAGATGCTCCAGTCCCTTAATCATCTTTGTTGCCCTCTGATGGACGTGCTCCAGGAGCTCCATGTCTACGTTGTACTGGGGAACCCAGAACTGGACACAGCACTCCAGGTGCATCTCACTAGGGCTGAGTAGGAGGGGCAGGATCACCTCCCAGGATCTGCTGGCACTGCTCTTCCTAATGCACCCCAGATGCCATTGGCGTTCTTGGACACAAAGGTATTACAGCTCAAGCTTGGAACCTCTTCTAGAAAAAGTGGCTTAGTCAAACACAGGTTATATCATGATCACTACAGAGCATAACTGAAATGACCAATATTGTACAGAAAATTAGATGTCAGATGATTTGCCTACTAATTAAAATCTCATTCCTGATGCTACTCAGTTGTTGGTGCTCTTTTTTGTATGGAATTATGTATATTTTGAAGTCTTTACATAATCAGGCTCCTACAATAATAGAATGGTAATAAAATAAACCTGTGACACGAAGATGGTCACTGGTGCATTTAATGGTATTCATTTTACTCTAGGAGTGCAGAAGAACGGTGTAAAACTTTTTAATGGATTTGGAAACACTCTTGCGTGCGCTGCAAGCAGAAATTTCAGAAATCCAGGCAACTGACAGTGCTCCTTTGGTGCATGCTAGTATTCTTCTGTCAGAAAGACAGACAAAGAACAATCTGTCAAAACTAACCTGCCAAAATTTGTAGCCTTAAATATAAAAAGCCTGGATCTTTTGATAGTATTTCTGCTTTTGACCTTTTAAATGCATTTGTATTTACTGTGTTAGACATGTTTGACTAAAGACCCCTTATTGGGCCTCTAGGTTCAATGGACATGATAGAGAATAAATAATCACAAGCATATTTAAAATTTCAGAGGGGAGAATGTGTAATTTTTACTAAAATTATGACAAGAACTTGAACTAAAACATTTTCCTGTGGTGGCATGTGCCACTGTTGCTGTCTGGGTTTGTTGTGTTGATAAAAGCATTATAATTGTCTCTAAGTCAGATGGGCTTTCTGGGGCTGCAGAGTAATCTGTTGCCAGAGGTATATGGGCTGGCTTGAATCTTGGCCATCCGTTTAGTGTCATGTTTAGGTAGTCTAATTCACAAAAGTTTTATAGTAATGACAGGTTCGTTGATGATCTTTGGGTTCAGGTGTGTTCCATAGTGTCTTGCTTACTACCACTGCTCATCAAAAAATGAGCCAGTTTACTAGACATACTCTGTATCATCCTGTAGTTTCTGTGGAAGCTCATGGGCTTTTAATGCTGTGAAAAACATCACAGAATGGTTGAGGTGGAAGGACCCTCTGGAGGACGCCTGGTCCAGCTACCCCTGCATTTGCAGGCACTGGAATTGGTTGCATGCCAGGGTTTCAAAGGAGCATAAGTGTATATGCTGCCTCCCATGTGTCAGTGGTCCTCCCTTATGTCACCCTTGGTGCTTGCCTGAGCCATTCTAAATTCTTTCAGCTCAGTGACCTGGCAGGCCACTTACACCTTCAGAGAGGGAAGCAAGAATGGGCTCTGTCAGCTCTGCTGGAACAGCTCGGGCCAGGAGGGAGCAGGAAAATGCAGCAGCTGGCACATTACCATGGCTTGTTGTGGAGCTGTAGCTGCACTGTGTATTTCTCATAGTGGTGTTGTTACTGACCCTGAAGTTCTTCACTGATGAGTGTGGCAACAGGCACACGTTCTGGAAACGTCTAAATAGGATAAGTACTGTGAGTCAATGTTGGCTTGGGATCAAAGTTGGTCACAGTAGTATGTAACCACCTAAAGGTGGCTTAATCCCTGATTTCAATGGTCTAAGGAAACATTTCCTTCTTAATTGGTGTTATTCCAATTCTTGTCCTTCCCTGGAATGTTTCTGTAGCATTTTTCTTTGAGTATGCTTAATTAGTTATTTTGGAATCTTTTTACTTAGTTCACAGTAGTACAAATTGATCAAGAAATACAACTCAACACTATAATTATAAATTGCATGGAAAAGAAAATTGTGTGTATTTGGGAAAGGTAGATTATAAGACTTTACTACTTCAGTGTATCTGAGTGAGACTGAGATGCTGAAGGTAAATTGTATTGAATTTAACAGCATGCATTTCTAAAATGAAACCTAAATAAATGATTTGTTCTGTCCTTTCTAGGAAGACCTGGAACAGATAAAGCATTTTGATATTTTTGTATGCATATGTACTTTTGATATGAAAAATCAAATTGATTTTAAACAGAACATCCTTTGAAAAAAAGCATAATCCTACAGCATGATGTGCTGTCTTTGTGCTAGGTCTGTGACAGATGAGTGTCTAGCCTAGTCTGGTTTGCAGCTATACTGCTATTTAATTTTGAAAACACTGTATTGAGTTGGATGAAATTAAACCTAAATTGTTAAAGACAGTGTGCTGTTAATCTCCATTTAAAGGAATCTCTCTTGGCTTCCCAGACTTGAAATAAAGTAGAAGTGTAATCTTTCAAATCTTGGATGAAAAGATTTGCAGTCTATTGAAATACTTTGTTCTAGTCCTAAAACATATTCTGGATAATAATGTCATAATGTCTGAAAGAGAAGCACACTCAAAATAAGTAATTCCTTATTAAGGAGTTATTCTGACTTAAAATTTGAGGTAGCTGTTGCTTTAGAAGTCCTGGAGTTTTAATCTAATAGGTGGAATTCACTTTTGACTAGGCAAAAAAAAAAGTGAGCTATATGTAGGAATTTAAAAAAAAAAAAGGGAAGAAAACAAGAGAGTATGTATCTATATTAAAGGAAACCAGCTGATGATGGTCTGTTCTAAAATGTGTCTTTTTGATATCTTTCACTTATTGTCCCTCCTGTTTAATCTTTTTACAGTGTGTGTGTAATGAGTGGAGCGGTTATCTTCAATTTCTGATACCAAAGGGTTAATTTTAGTTACCTGTTCTGTTAGATTAGCTGTTTGTACAGAGGATATCCTTCTAAGGATAACTGTCTGCTTTACCTAGCTCATTAAGATTTGGTATCAGAGCATCTTGGCAAGGTAGGCATTATTCCCTTTCATAGAGCAAGAAGCTTAGTCAGAGAGAGGTTAATTGATTTTCACCAAGGTCACAGCAGAAGTGTGTTGCTGAACCTACATTTTCCAGCTCTGAAGCTCATGCTGTAACAAGACCTCTCTCATAGAAGGATAGCATTGTGGCTTACTGGTCCCATAGTGGCTACTGCAAATTAAATGCTTGAAGCAGATGTCTGTAGTAGACCACAGTTGACTTTGTGTGATGTTGCAAACCTGTCCAATTCCATTGCAGTTACTTGGGTTTGCATTGCTGTTGTTCCAATAATGATTTTTCTCTTTGGGTCATATCTATTTTTGTGCATTGCTTGAATTGTATATTAGAGTATACACTTACCATGGCAGTTAGCAAAAACATCTGGCATCTTGATTGTGTCTATAAAAAAACATGAATAGTTGAAGTGGTCAAGTAATGTGCCAAATTTAGAGGGGGTTTGAAAGTTGGGATAGTATGTTTTGTATAGAACACTTAACAATCAGCTTGAAATTGCTTCATTTAAAAATTGCCTGTGGTAATGAAAGAATGTCTTTTTATTTAGGTGGCACATTTGGAGCGAACAGGGCATTACTTAACTGTAAAAGATAACCAGGTGGTGCAGTTGCATCCCTCCACCGTTCTTGATCACAAACCAGAATGGGTGCTGTATAATGAGTTTGTCCTTACAACAAAGAATTATATCCGGACATGTACAGACATCAAGCCAGAATGGTAAGCTGAACTCCTGCAACAGTCGTGATTTACTGTACAGTTCTTGTTTTTCTTTCTCCTTTTCTTAACTTGAGGTAATTTTTTTCACTCTTCCTGAAGCCAGTTGTACTAAAATGGTTTGAGGAATGGCAGTGGCATGGACTTGAGACGTTGCAGATCACTAAAGGTTTTCGTTGTGGATACTTGTGGCTGTTTGTGGGAGTTGTGTTTAGAACTCTCGGTGCCTGGGCTCTGTATGCAGTGCACAGAGATGCTGTGAGAGTAAGCCTGTTTGGAAAGACCCTGTATGGGGGTATGTTCAAGCACCCACTTGCATACCTGAGTTAAGAGATTACAGTAGGTGCCTCTGTTCTCAAGATCTAGGACTTCTCTTGTCTGATTTCTTTCAGAAGGATCTGAACAGGATTTTGTGCTTTCTTAAAATACTAAAGAAAGAGGTGTTAACAGTGGTACAGATTGCCTTGTCGTGATATTTATTCCTCAACAAGCATATATCAAGGAAATCAGAGGCCTGAACCTCTGCAGACAAGCAGAGATCTGAAGCATCTTTCCTATCTTTAAGGTTGTACTTAAGCTGCCAAGTTGTAAGCTTTGGGGACATGGGAGGCTCTTCAGTTGTTGAAATTTTACTGTTGTGCAGAAGAGTTTAAAGATTCGTAAGCTGGAAAACACAGCATATATAGCTTGTATATCTTAATGGAAAATGTGTTTCCTTAGAAATCTTTTCTCAACAAACACTGTATAGTGTAAAGCAGGATCCTATGGCCTTAGCCATATTTTTAAGCTTAAAGCAGCTAAGGTTGAACTCTGCTCTGACACAAACTGACGTTTGGGTGGACTTCTGTGGCTGACAGCCTTGGACAGCTCTGGCTGTGTGGGCCACCGTGGCAGGTACTGCAGCAGCAGTGAGGGTCTGTAAGGGGCACGTGGCTGCACAGGGCATATCATGAGACTCGTGCATGCTTCTTGCTTTGGACTTGAGCACTTGCACAGGATGGCACTGAGATTTTAGGTATGTATGCGTGTGTGTAAAATACAATCTTAGAATTGCAGAATGAGCTGAAAGTAATGGATAACCTTTGTTTCCCTCAGTTGTAGAATTTCTCTAAGATGCATCTTAAAGTTTGAGTATCAGTAACAAGCTTTTCCTTTTTTGACAGGCTGGTGAAAATTGCCCCTCAATATTATGACATGAGCAATTTTCCACAGTGCGAAGCAAAGAGACAGTTGGATCGCATCATTGCCAAACTTCAGTCCAAGGAATACTCACAGTACTGAATTTATGCTTTGAACTGAAGTTATTCAGAGGACAGCTTTAAGAGATGAAAGGATTCAAAGTTCAAGTTGTGCTCTTCACTTTGGTTCAATAATGGCCTTTATTTGAAAGCTTTTTAATTTTTCTTTACAGTAAATATTCCATTCTGATTTCATAAATTAAACATTTATGCCTCCCTTTTGTGTTGACACTGTAGCTCATACTGGAAAAGCTAATCAATGTTTTGCAGTTTATTGAAAGTAGTTCTATATATAACAATGTTATAAGCATTTCTTTAGAAATGGTTGAAAATGCTTCTAAAAATGTGATTATCGACCATGGTATGCATGATCGTTGTAATTGTTGACATTCCTTTTAGAAGTTGTGAAATGTTACAACTTGTGCTTCTGTAGACACAATCTTCAGCTTCAGTACAAAGGTACTGACTTCAATAAAGTCTATTTATACTAATTTTGTGCCACAGTATGTCAGTATTTCTATTGTTTTGATCGAAACATGAGAAGCCATTTAGTCTCCCAGTAAACTGCTGTTTGATTGACATGGCAGTAGTTTAATATTTTAATATTAAAAGTGCAGATATTTAAGCAGCACAGTGATGATGACATCAGCGTAATGCATACAATTTTGATCCCTTGCAAACTTGTTTAAATTATTTAGGAAAAATGAAATGCATGCAGTTGTGTTAGGAGAATGCTTTCTTCAAACATAGCCCTAAATATTTCTTGGACAGAACTGTAGTCATGTGTCCTGTAACGTGGAGTGTCTGTGGCGAGTTAGGAATTGCCCTGCTGGGCAGCATTCAGGGACCATTTAGGATCAACACAAACAGTAGCATAAGCGACACTGTAGGTCAGGTCACGCTGCACCATTGTAATTCTGTAGGGATTTTTGGTGAAATATGATTAGACAGCATTTTCAATTTGGGAAGGCTAATCCCATGAGGAATTTATAGTAAAATTTGATCAGAGGGCTGGAGCACCTGAGGAGGTCTATGAGGACACGCTGAGAGAGCTGGCACTGTTACACCTTGAGAAGAAAAGGAGGAGACCTTATTGTGGACTTTTAGTACTTGCAGAGGTTTTGCAAGAATGAGTTGTGGCTTTTTACCAGGGTCTGTAGTGAAAAGACAAGGGCCAGTGGTTTTACTCTGGCAGAGGGCAGGTTGAGATTGGATGAGGAAGAAATCTGTCATTGTGAAGGTGGTGAGGTGCTGGAACAGGTTTTCCAATTAAGTTGTGGGTGCCCAGTCCCTGCAGAGTTCAAGGTCAGCTGGATGGGGCTTTGAGCTACCTGGTCTAGTCCCTGCCTATGGCAGGAGGGTTGGATCCTTAAGGTCCCTGCCAACCCAAGCCATTCTGTGTTTTAATGTATTTGATCGGATTTCAGTTTTTCCCTGCCCTTGGAATACACTGAGCTTTGGTCCTTATAGCAAAGAGAAGCTGGATCAGCTCTTGCTAACACTGGTTCCCCTAGGAAGAGAGAGCTGTGTGCTGTCACACTCTAAGGCTGAAGTAAAAATAGGTTATGTTTGGAGAGCTGATAACTAACCTCAGAGTAATCTTAAGCACTGATGTTTGGTGTATCCTATTTAAATCATAGCAATGGACTATAAAATTACTTGGAATGGAATAATTTGAGGACTTCCTCCAATTCCAACTTTTTTTTTTTCCCCCCTAAAATACCATTTATATGACGTGGAATAGATAAATTTTGAAAACTTTTTTAGTTAGCAACTAAAACAGTAATTGTGAAGGAAAAAATGTCTGAAGATTAAAATTTGAGTGGGCTTATAATATGCAGTGGGATCTGGGGAGTCTGTGTCAAGTAAGTGAGGGAGTGGAGGATCTCCCCCACTTCAGGCATTGTGGAAGGTCTGGACTTTCCTGCCTTACAAAATCATATTCAGTAGGAAGGAGGGTGGTTGCCTCTGCATAAAATGTTCAACTGGATGGAGTTTTCTGACTGCAGTTGGAAGAGTTTTTATTTAAAACAGGAATTCTGAACTTCTTAAGCAACTGGATTTCATACTAATATTCCTAAACATACAGGTGTTGGTTTTGCAAATTCCTGCTCTAGGATCACTCAGGCCGGATATGTAGACCTTCACGATGACTTGCTTATCCCCCACTGTGAGGGGGCTGCTTTGTGCAGTGCTGAAAAGTGGCTGCTCCCCAGGTAAGAGAACTTCCCTAGAATTTGTGTGCAGCTTTCAGCCGAACTGTGTAGAACCAGCTTTGCGCAACTTTCCCGAGTTCTGTCAAGGGCCACAAACAGCCAGTTCTTTGCATGAAACCCCTGGGGGACCCCAGAACCAGCTGGCATAAGCTGCCATAGCCTGGGTCCTTGGGGATGGAGGAGCAGATGGCTATGGCCGTGAGTGGAACTTGACACAGGAGAGACTTTGGCCTTTTTTTTTTTTTTACCTTTTTAAAAATTGTCATACCCACAAACTCAGCTTGGGCTGTGACAGCTGACCTGGGATCTTTCACTTTGCTCTGTCTTTGCTATCAGGAATGCAAATGCTGCTCGCCAAACTCATGTCCTCTGGCAGCTGTGCAGCCCTGACACCTTCCAATTAAGCCGGCGACACCTGTGCAATGCACCTGCAGGCCCAGGGGGGCACCAGTGTCTTGGGCTGAACTGGAAGGCTGTCGGTGTCCCAGCTGTCACTGGGGACAGAGCAGGCCCGGTGCCCCCTCCCTTCCTGACAGTGGGAATGCAAGCAATGGGAAACAGCTTACCTCCTGGCACCCTGATGGAATCTGGGGGCTTGTGCTTCAGGAATATATGGAAACCTAGACACGTGGGGAACCTAGTGGGTTTGGTACTTGTGTGACAGTAGTGTATCTGAAAAACGCCCCTCACCGAAGAACTGACAAAGCACTTTCTCAAGGGGACTGTGTGTGCTACACAGAGTCCTTCCTTCGCTATGGCCCTGGGGTGGGAGTGGCTTTGTGCAGGCATGTGCAGTCTCTTCTGTGTCCAGTACTGATCTCAAATAACTGAGGGTGTTCAAGGGTTTGGGGAGGAGCAACACAAACTCACTTAAATCACTGTGGACACCTTAGAGTTACTGCAAATCTCATTTTTTATGTAATTTTAGAGCCATATAGCAATGGGAGGGGAGCCAGATATCTAAGGAGTTACTGACCCTCTCTGAAGGAGTAGTGACAGGGACAGCAGGGCTTCTTCAAGCAATGTTACTTGGGTCTGAAAGGGAAACTTGTATCAGGAGCCATCTTCTTTGCTACTGCTGTCTTGGGGGTACAGCAGATGCATGCAGAGGAGCTTGGGTTTGAGAATAGCCCTGGGTTTTCTTCAGTGTTGAAAGGCAAAACCCATTTTCCTGAAGGTCAAAAAAGTTTGCCCAGAGGAACAAAAGGAAACCAAGAAGGGGGTGTAGGAATGAGGCTGCTTTATCTATGAGCATATGAAGGTCACTGCCTCTCTGTAAAACTGTTACAGATACCCGCAGTCCTGCCCATCATCAGAGCTCTGGCTGCTTATACTGCACAATGCAGTAAATCGGGGGAAGAGTTGGAAATCAAGATTGCTGGTGTCAAATAGAAATTCAGCTTCCCGTTTTTTATCCTGTGAAATGCCACAACTGACTACAAGACCCTTCCTGCTGGCCTGAGGAGTGAGGGATCCCAGATCAAGTACAGAGCTGCGCCCACCAGCTGCAGCCATTTGCTGTTCTGAGTTCCCTGCCCTACTGATGCCACTGCAGAGCGTTCAGACTGCTAGCCAGGGTGTAAGCGTTTTTGTTTTGGAGTACTGAGGAATGGCCCTTTAGGATTAACTGGTTATCTGCTTTGGAATGGTCTAAAAGGTCTTTGTTTACTTACAGTGAATCTGTATCAGACACATTTTGGTGGTTTTTGAGAATATGTGGCTTGTATATAATAAACTATTTATAGTGTGGGACTTTTGAAAATACAGAATGGGTTAGATGATAGGAAAACAGTATTAAGTGAAAGGGGTATATTTTTTGAAAAGAGTCTTCCATCATAATTGTGCTGCTGTGTAATACCTCAAAGCAGTAAAAGGGCTAATAATTGATGTGATGTAACAAGTGTATTTAGGTTTGTTAGATACAGAGGTAGTTACTAACGGCTGAGTACATGTGCTTTAGGTATGCATCAGCTTTATGGAGACATAAAGAAGTGACTAGTTATACTGTGTTTAGATTTGTAGGGATTTTATAGCAATTAGAATTTTTGTCAGAGAGAAGAAAAAGTGATGACTCCATGCTTCGCCGTGTCCCAATGTCATAAACTCCCCTGCACTCTTGCTTTTGGGAGATCTCTATGTAGTGCAGTGCAAAAGACAGGTGCTTAAGTTCCTTTAGGGTTTACAGGAGTGTCTCCATTTGCTGTGCTGTGCCCTTTCACTGTAGTTGGAGAGCAGTTGGCACGGGCCAGTCTGGGTTGGTACGTTCTGTATCGCTTGGGTCAGTTTTTCGTGACGGAGCAATGCCACCATTTCTGATCACCACCGCCCTTTTCGGATCAGGGCCTGTGACACAGCATTGGTTTGTGACGTCTAATTTTCGACCTGCACTGCTACACAGTGCGTACTGGGAACTGCTCATTATTTGCCATATTTGCCAGCTTAAAGCAAAAATGCTGAAATTAGCTTTTGCTGTGTACTTTGAAAAGATACCTAGCAAAAGTCAAAGGGCAAGAGTTTTTCTTCCATCCAGTCAAGCTACAATTATTTATTTGTAAACAGGTTGCTCTAGTTCATTTTCTGGTAATATATAGCAATAAAAAGCCATACCACACTATGACAGTAGAAAGAAGAGAGTTATATTCTAAAATACACAGATTTATTCACTTACTGTAATTTGTAAGGAGTAGACATTTATCTTGGTTTTAGAACAGCTGAAGGTTTTAATAATAAACATAAACATATTTTACTGTTAGAAGTATAATCTTACTCTGGTACTCTGTTGACCTTTTAAAATTATTTAACTTCATGACTATGTATGTGACATTAGATTTATGTGAAGCAGAGGGAAAAATGATCTACTTGGTCAACCTAGTTCCTTTTTCTACTAGGACTTCTGACCCTGTTAGCTTTGTTTTGGGGTATGTATGCTTCCTAGAACTGTTCCTACAACTGGGTGCTATTCCCCAGTAATACAAACGTGAGATATTTTTGATCTTGAAATGAGCAGCTTTAAAACCAGAATGAAACCATTATGAGAGCGTTTGCCCTTCTCTTCACTTTTCCTTTTGCAAACGACAAGCTTGGGCTGCCTCTAATTTGCACTGATGTGTTTGAGATAAGTGGTTGGCATCAAGGAGATCCAAGCTTCCAGTATCAAGGGATTAAACTAAATATGGTAACAGCAGTAAAATAACATTCCTGTAGCAGTGGTAACGAGACTAGTTCTGCTGATTGTAGGTGTTACGATTTTGCAGTTTTAACTCAAAAATGGTAGTTTCTCAGGAACACTGAATGTATGTTGGACAGATGATAAATAATTTTCATTTGTGTACATCTCAGCTATGAGTGGTTCTTCCAGCTGTGAAAGCTATGCAGTAGTTTTGTTGTACAGAAAAATAAAACATAGCACAAATTAATGTTGATAATAAATATTTCCTGTGGCTTTAAACATGTATTATTTTGGGTTGGTCTTATTCTTTCAGCTAAAGTAGGCCTCTTGCCTTCCATTTGAATTCAGTGTTTATTTTGTGAGCTTATCACATTAATATTCCCAGCCTCACTGCTTCCAGCAGCATAAACAATAAACACTTAAGAGCATCGAGTACTTACCAGGCTTCATAGAATGGAGGGCTGCTGGTGGACCTATTTCCTGAATACTCTGTCCACTTAAATATTCAGCTGTGTAGTCAAACCACTTCTGCTTATATTAGAACCAGTTTTAACTTCAAAAATGTCAACCTTTTCAGCTTTATGAAAATGCAGGTGTTTGCTATCGAAATTCGTGTATGATTTTAAAGACTTGCAAACTAAATTTGACCTTTCAAACCTTAGAATGATATCTTTGAGGTTGTTTCATTTAGCGTGTTGAATAACAAGTAACTGATAAGCCTTTACCATGGCAAGGATAGTATTGTTCCTTTAAAGAAATGAATGCCCTGTGAACCTTCCTGAAAGGCTTACAATTTGTTCAGAAAAGCTTAACAATTTGTAGAGCGGCAGCTGCAGGTTCGATGCAGTGTGAGTCACAACATGTTCCTCTGAGCATCTCTCTGTCCAAGGGGGCATTGACAGCTTTGTTTCAATGTGTTACACAATATAATGGAAGTAAAACTCAGATTACTTCTACACACTTGAAACAATTTTATTAAGAGCAGAAATCAAATATAAGAATTGTCAAGAATTTAAAATTCCAGTCTTGATGTTCACCATAATATGTACCCCGTTTGTTGAAAACAGACATTTAATTTTCAGTAAATTTACAGACAATTAAACAGTTTCTCTATATAAGCAAGCCAGTGTTGATGAGTTTTTGCTCTAAAGCTCCTTTTTGGATTTGCTGCTATATAAATCCAAACACTGTTCAAATGTCTGTTCTATCCATTCTCAAGCACTGTCAAATACAAGGCTGAACAGTAACGTGGTGGTAGAGTTCTGATTTCTCTGCAGCCTACAGAAACCTGTTTGTCTCTGGAGGAGAATTGTGGAAGGAGAAGTTAATAGGAAAATATTCAATTACGTGAAATGGTAATGGCCTACTTCGTGATCTCCTTCATAATCACATTTGTTCTTCACACTATAATTGCCTGCAATGGATATTATTTTTGCAAGTAAAGCTTAAGGATCTAAATGTTTGTAGTCTACTGGCTTGATATGAGACTAATGTTTAGATCTCTCATTAGGTACAGTGAGAAATTAATTTGCTTTTTTTAGCAGTCTCTTGATCAAACTAATTTGATCATAAAAACAACTCTATCAATGCTATGTTTTCTAGACTGAGAACAGAACTTCCTAAATTAGGAACAAAGTCAGCAGCAAATCTTTGTTCTTACTACTTACGAAACTTCAACATTAAAAAAAAAAAAAAAAAAGTAAAAATTGCAGAGCCATTGTAATTGCCTTTTCATTGCATTCACTCTAACTGGCTTTAAGCAAAATGATTTATCTTTCCCTTGATGTTGGCCAATATGTCAAAGAAAGGACTTGTGCTTACAAGCTGCAAACCCATGTCTGGTACTAACGCCTGCCTAGGTTTTCTCCTAGCAAGATTTGGTTTTTTTTTTTTTAATTGGCTGAAGTAATATGATGTCAGTGAAGAAATCCAAATGTTCTGTCAAATCCCTTTGAAATATCTATCAATTATTTCTGGGGCTTTGCTGCCTCTTGGTGGTATTTCTTGTGTAAAAATGGAATTCTGTATTGATCAAGGCTGTTCTTGGGATTGTGCACAAGACAGTTAAATGCAATTCCCCCAAGTTGTGCAGTGTGTGGGAGCCTGTCTTCCTCCCCAGATACAGCATACAGTGCCAAAGGAGTTGCCAAATACTGTTTGAACGTCTGTAATACAGTTTGTGATGAGAGGGTGCTGCTGCTTTATCAATCAGCTTTGAATAATGTGATGAATGGCGAAGCCTCCTGCCTTTTTCATTATCTGAGCAATGACAAGAGATCTCATCATACCTTTCAGTGCATCCATTCTTAGATGACATCTTTACCATGACTGGTAAAATAATGCTGAGTCTGCTCCTGTTGTATCACTCAGTATTTTGCTAACGAGCCAAATGTACCCAGAAGCAGGCAGAATAGCTGGGGGGTATTCTCAGATGTGAAGATACTTTACACTAGAGGCAGGGACTCATGCCAACCATCTTGATTCTTGCTAATTTGGGTTATTCTGGGATTCCCCCCCACCTCTGATTAGTTACTTCATAGCTATAATCATAGAAACATAATCACAGGAATGTTATTTGGGGGAAATTATAATCTGATAGGGCTTTAGTAATTTATTTACATTGTTAATTGGTGGTGAGGCTATAAAAGTTATGAACTACCTCATAAGTTCATGCCTGCTGACATTTGAATGGCACATATTCACTGGTTGTTATTTATAATTTTGGGGGTATTGAACTGATGGAGATTACTCATGTTGAAAAGCTGCTGGAAGGCCTGAACTAGGAATTAAATTATCATAGTGGCTTCATTTTGTTAACAGTCTCATTGAAAATATCTTGCTTGCAGGACAATCAAACTCATCAGTGTTCTGCTCTTCCACTTCAGTAGACAAAGTTTTAATCAGTGGCACACTTGATCTTGCAGAATTCAAGGAAAATAATTTCCTGCATTTTTGAGATGAGCAAAAATTCGTGTAATCTAGCTTTAAAACTCCTGGCACTTTTTTTTCTTTTCTTTCCTTTTGAATAATCAGCTTTACTTCATTCAGTTGCCTATTTCATGTAACTTCAATTATCACGATGACCCGATGCTTAGATTGCTTAGATGGAATTAGCTCATGGATGAAGAGTAAGCAACTGAATCTGAACTCAGGCAAGGCAAATAGTAGACTGAGGGTGAGATCAAAACATATTGAAAAATGTACCGCTTTCTTGGTGACTGTGTATTTACAATTGCTCTTTGCATGTAGATGGCTTTAGAGAACCTTGTTACTCATTTCTGATGGTCTCCCATAGCAGCACTGACAAAGAAATACTTTTCTGCTGTCCTCTTTTTCTTGGAGCTGCTATCCTATCTTAGCAGTCATCTAACTTCAGTTATCTTTTTAGCTTTCAGATGAAGCACAGCAGCATATGCAATCCTCACCATCTAGCAAACTTAGACAAAATTAGTTACATTCTTCTTGAAGACTCTTAATGGCCTGGACTCAGCTCTGGGATGGAGATCAGGAGTGCCAAAGCCAGTGAGAGTTATTTCTTGGGTGTAACTTCTTGAAATAAGGGTAAAACCTGTCTGTGCAGTAATGACAAGATGGTAAACAAATTTCAAGAGTAACTGATAATCATCTAGAATATCAAGACCTTCTGCTTTAAGGACTGTTTCTTTGAGCATTTCTTCTCTCACCATACACATCCAAGACTCCAACACAATACTACTGCCTTTTTGATGAGAGGAAGAATGAGCAGATGTTGCTTACCTAGTTTAGTGCACTGTTTGAAAGTATTCAGATATTACAGTGATTTGTGCAATCAAGGGACATATATTGGTTGTAACGGAACTTCAAAAAAATCTGGCTCTGATAAATTCCACTGTTTAGTGGATGGGAAGTGTCCATTTTCTGTATTTTGCTCAATGACATCCAGTTTTCTGAATGCAATTTTCATTCAGCAGAACCCTTCTGTTTTTTAAGTGGTGTGTAACTGAAGTTTAGGAGTCGTATTCCAGGATATTTTAGAACAGCTGAATTTTGATTAATCTTGATCTGTTATGCTAATACTGGAAAATCTGCACCTGTAGCTCCTGTGGGTGAGGCTGATGAGTCCAACAGACGGAAGCTGTTCTGGGAACTTCATGTCTCTCAGGTAGCTTGGAACACGTGCTACAAGCTGTGTAGCCATGTGAAGGTAAAAAAAGCCTTCTGAATTTTATATAGTGAGAATACAGTGAGAAGATAGTGAAAAAAAGCAGAACACTGAAAAGCTTTTTTTAAAGGTGACCATGGTTCCTGTGTTCTCATCCAGTTGTAGTTTGATTCTCACTTATGTCTAATATTACTTTTTTGTATTATAGACACGAGTTATCTTGAAAGTTAAATAGAAACCTAAAAACTCTGAATTTTCCACTTATTTCTGCTTTAAGTAGGCTTTTGCTCCTCTGGGACCAACTGCTTTTATAAACATTGTCTAACAATGTTGCTTGACTTTTTCAAGGGTCTGGTACTTAAACTATTGATCTCCTCAAATATTAAAAAGATGTAATACATAGCTCCAGAGGTGTTCATAAAGCTAAATGAAAGAATTTGATGGAAGGTGCTAAGGAAGCTTTAAAGTATTAGCCTAATAGAAAACCTATCAGTGGACTTTTAAAGCCTTCCTCTTCAATTTTTATGAACTGTCTTAATTGACTTTTTATGCACTTATGAATAGGCTAAGTAGAAACAGTCTTTTTTTTTTTAACCTGCAAATAAGATACAGGGACAGCTTCTAACATTTTAGAATATCTGATATTATAGACTTTTGCCCTGTGAGGAGAGATCACTGCATAAACAAAAGAAAGCTGCTCTGGCTTTTGCCTGTAGCACAATGGGGTACTGGTTTACAGTTTGAGCCATCTCTGCAAAAACCTGGCACTTGGTGGAACCAGACCTATTACTGGCTCAGTCAGCAGCCCTTGGCCTCAGTCCCGTCTCTGTGCATGTCATGGTTTAGCCCCAGCCAGCAATAAGGTCCACTAAGCCACTCGCTCCCTCCCCACCTCCAGTGTGATGGGAGAGAGAGTCATAAAAGTGAGAAAACTCATTTCTGGACATAAAGACAGTTTAAAAGGTAAAGCAAAAGCTGTGCATGCAGGCAAAGCAAAACAAGGAATTCATTCACCACTTCCTGTGGGCAGGCAGGTTTTCATCCATTCCCAAGAAAGCAGGGCTCCATCACATGTATGACTGACTTGGAAGACAAATGCCATCGCTCTGAATGTCTCCCTTCTTGCTTCTTCCTCCAGCATAATGCCACACAGGGTATGGAATATCCTTGGGTCAGTTGGGGTCAGCTCTCCTGGCTGTCCCCCCTCCCAGCTCATTGTGCACCCCCAGCCTACTTCATGGTGGGGTGGGGTAAGGAGCAGAAGAAACCTTATCGCTGTGTCAGCACTGCTCAGCAGTAATGAAAACATCCCTGTATTATCAACAGTCTTCAGCACAAATTCAAAACACAGCCCCACACCGGCTAATGCGAAGAAAATTAACTGTATCCCAGCCAAAACCAACACAGTGCAACAGCCTCATGGGAAGGAGGATGTGCTGTCTGTGAGAAGACAAACCAGCCCCATTTAAAAGCTCCATCCTCATTCACCTTATTCCCAAACCAGATAGGTTTACAGGTAAAAAACTCCCCGCTCTTCCCCCCCGAAAACAGTTTTTAGTTTAATAGACTTTGAAAATCTTTAAGCTGAAAACATGCAAGCAAAGAGCAAACCAAATTAAATTCTAGACTGTATTTAATAAGATGCCTTTCTAACTGCTTTGCCAGCCTCTATCTAGTACTCTGGCACATCCTAACTGCACAGTATTATGTGTCTCTGAAGAAATCTGAGTAATTTTCTCTGTCCCATCTGCACCAGGCCTCTTTTTTTTTTTTTTTTTTCAGCACAGATGGAGTATTAATGGTTATCCTGAGATTACTTTTGTTTTTCAAACATTTTGTGGCTTCTGCTGTTTCTTCCACTCCTCACCAATCCATTTTTTCCAAGTCCTTTAGAAGAGTTTATTTTAATCTCCACTTTACTCCTTCCTGCCCACAGAACTTGAATACACTCTTAGTGTCTTTCCTATGGAGCTGTTAGCGCACTGTGATGGGATATTAGACAAGAGCTATTTGTGACTTATGTTTGGTTACACACTTCTAGTAATAGAAGCAGCATACAAGGTTTTTTTGCTTCACCACCACCGTCGCAGTAACAATGATGTTAGTGTGCTAACTCGTGTGATGGACAAATAGCTATTCCTGTAATGGCTGGTTGACTGAAAACATCTACAAACGGTATGGAGGAGCAACACATAATGCTATATATAAGTTTTCAGATCTTGTTTTGCTGCCAGCAGAAGTGTGCTCTGCAGAGGCCTTGCATAGGTTCGGAGTAGTTCACAGCTATCAGCAAAGACTACAGCTGGATCTCCATTAGTAACTGATCACTGTGCAATTAAGCTTAACCTCCTACCAGTGATGGCCCCCCAGCGGAATTCTCTGAAATTCAAATGAAGAGATTTTTAGCTAGACCAAATGGTTAACAGCAGGGTGAGGAACAATATTTGAGGGAAAAAGAAAAAAACTCAAACAGTTAACAACACATAATCTGTTTTAAGACTTCTAAAGAACATGGCATGGGAGAGGCAGATAGTATAACTGTCACTAGAGGAGAGGGAAGTAGGGTAAAACTTACTGAAGTGAATAAACTCATCAGATGCGGGGGGGGGGGGGGGGGGGGGGGGTTGT
>JAWWES010000133.1:54936882-55036760 GCA_035583135.1 Lophotriccus pileatus
CCGTGGCGGGGCCGGGAGCGCGGCGGGGCTGCCCGGGCGCTCGGCTGCCCCCAGTCTCGGCCCCGGCGCTCGGCTGCCCGGCCGACCGGGGCCGGCGGCGGCGGGAGGTCGCGCCGCGCTCGCCGCGGCTCGGGGTGGCCGGTGCGACCGAGCCCGCGGCGGGTGTGTGTTCCTCTGCACGTATCGAGGGCACACACCGGTGCCGGTGTGTTTATGTGAGCGCAGAACGAGCGTTATCCTCCTGCTAAATGCGAGCCCGTGCAAGTCACTGGGATTTAAGAAAGGCTCATGCCTGGTACAAAAGGCAGGCGGTCACAGAGAAGACTCCTTTGAAGCCATCAGAGGGAGAAAATGGTTAGGAACACAGACAATAAAATCAGGTTTAAACCAGCTCCTTTATCTAAAGTTAGTTTCATTCTGTAGCGAAACAGTTCGGTGAAAGGATAGCATTGTGAAATGATAGGTTCCCTTACATCCCCTTTCAGGAGAGCAAGCCTGTATCACAATGGAAGCAGGAAGAATTGCTGGCAAATCCAGAGTTGATCTATTCTAAATATCAGTGTTGAACTGTATCTAAGGGAAAACGCGGGAGATAATTCAGGATGCAGAAGGTCTATTTATAGAAGGACTATACAAACTGTAGGGTATATACACAAAGTTGAATTAAATATGCATGATTAGGAAAGGCGTTTCGAAGGAGAAGGTGTAGTCATTACATAGCATTATAACGGGAACAGATGAGCTTGCAAGACTTTCCAGGGTGAAGATGAGAAGAATTTTTAAGACACATATTCTTTCTGGTGCTCAAGGCTCCTTTCTATTTTCATCTTTTGCGTATTACGTTAGCATTTACATCAGTCAAATTCACCAGCTGAGGATTAACAGTAGATGTTAGTCTGAATATGAAATAAAAATGAATATGGGATTTTGCTGCAAATAGCTTTTTCTCACAAGTTTTAACACTTAAAAAGGCAGAGTTGGCTTAGATTTGACAGTCAGCCATATTCGTGTTTGTTTGTTTTTACCTGAATTGCATAAAAAAAAAAAAAAGCTTGTAAACTGTTTCTTCTTGCTAAATATAGCAACACAGCCAAAATAGATTTTGTCTTCTATACTCTGTTTAAAACAAAGCAGCAAACAGAAAAACTTTAAAACAAAGTGCTGAGATGAGAAGATGGGTTGACTACTGGAAAAATAGTTTTTTATTCCTAGATCAATATGATGCACTCTGAACATCTAGTACGAGGTAAAAGGATCCCTTGTATAATATCAATAGTGGCTCAGCCATAGCTTACTAAAAACAATCTTTTCCTGGCATCTCAAGGCTTTAATGAGAGTGTAAGTAAGCAAAATAAGACTTAACAATGGAACCAGTCAGGTTAAAGAGAACAGTGACATCTTCTAGAAGCATAATATACGATCCGGCATCTTTGCAAGAGAGCTAGAATGTTTTCTTTATAACTCAGGGAGGCTGAGAGATGTATTTCAGCTTTTATAGTTTTGGTGCATTATTGCAGTTTGTTTTTAAGCTCAAACTCATATGTGTGATTTGTTGGCAATATTCTTGGAAGGAACTTTTCCATTGCATATTAAAATCCAAAGTGCATCACAAAAAAGCTTGCACTGGAATATCGTGTCTAGAAACTTTATGAAATCTGGTTTGGATCAATTTCTGAGATAGTCTTCCAGAATATAAGAATAATAGTTAATAAGAATATTAGTTACAGATAAGACTTTGCATTACTAAGGATAACTCCTAAAATATGGAGTATTCTCCTGAAGTTTTCTGGGTTTTTTTTTTGAGGTGGTTATAGTACAGGGACTTAACCAGTATGCTACATTCTGGACTAGACAAACTTGTAGACTTACATCTTGAGATCTTTGAAGTGTGGTTGCATAAGCTTACCTGTGTTGTCTTGCCAATGTCTGTAAACCTGAGATGAAGCAATATCCATCAGATTTCCTGTTGATTAATTCTGTGAACTGCATTTTTAGACCAACAGTAAACATTCTACTTTTAGTTCTTTATTTTTGCCGGAACCTTCCTGAGTATATCTTCTGGAAATTTTCTTTACATCTGTTTCTTAATTAGTAGTCATGAGTAAAGAGCAGCAGTTCTTAAGTACTGCAGAGAGTGTATTCAGCCTTGCAAGAGCAGTAATATTCTTGGGCATAACCTGTCCATGCTGAACTGGCAGCATTATTTGTATTAATTATTTCTCATTCTCCAGTTCAGAATTGGATACGTTATTGTGTTACTAATCTGTGTGGTTGGGAAGTGCTTGAAAATCATTTGAAATGTAGTTCATGAATGAAATCCTATGACTAACATATAAATCTGGATACTGATTTTAATTTGACCTCAAAATCCTTGCAGTATAGGAGTAAATTGAGAGGTGTATGCTGCCTGATTGATGCCATTATTTCAGACATTTTTCCCTGCAACATTCAGCTGTGGACTTATTACCTGGCACCATTTCTTTGTCTTGTGTTTTCAAACATGGCAGTATGTTATACAACATACTTTGACAAAATGTATTCTGCACGTATGAGTCAGTCAGTGAAAGACAAAGAAAGAGCCAACCTTGTGGCTCCACTCTTTGTCTTTACATATGCAGGGACAAAAGTACCCCAATGCAGCCAGAGCTTTCTGCCAGTATTTTTGGGAGCTGGACTGAGTGTAGTATATTGCTTTTATGCATTTTCTTCTTTTAACTAGAGTAAGTCCAATGGCCACTTCTGTTTTGGTCAGTAGCCACTGAGACTTTTTGACTTACTTTTGTTTCCATGTTTCTGGATTTTTTTTTTTTTTAATTTAAATAATAGAACTCTCGAGTCTGTGCAGGTTTGGAAATATGCTAAATTAGTTGTGTTAATGCACTGCATGTGTATAGGATATACTAAGTGTGTGTATGGGACTGTTGAATGAGAGATACCAATCTGCACAAGATTGGACAGTGCATTTCATCGTTTTTGAAGATGTTTTTCTTCATGGAAGAACACTCAGTCAATAGTTGTACATTATTTGGCTGTGAAAACCAATGGAATAAAACCATCATTCTACTTCAGTTATGTTTTAGCAGAGCCTGTAACATCTCTGCAAAATAAAAGAATGCTGAGAAAAGAAAAAAAAGGCAATCCTGATTTAGTGTTAACAGAAAATGTATGGTAATTTTAAAAAAGATGAATCCTGGATTTGAAATTTTTCTGACTTTTCTGTTTCCAAGGGTGTTCATTCACAAAGCTGAGAAAACAGCAGTAAAAATGAAAGTGAAACTGAAGAGACCTATTTTCTTGACATCCCAGCAGAAGATAAATGATAGGATAATAAGAAAGATGTAGTTTAATAAAAGCAGGTAATAGACTTTAAAAAAATATTGTTAAACATAATTCTCCTTCTTTCAGAGATTAATGCCTTAATTGGTCATTCAACAGTAACTTTGAAAACTGTATTCCAACAGTAGGCTCGTTTAGCAAAAAAAGCATTGTTTAAACTGGGAAAAACCCATTTCTCATGGCCCAGAGCAAAGCAGCTAAATAGTTATACAGTAGAGCACAATAATGCAAGTTTAAAGCACATGCAAAAAATGGTCAAGATATTGTCATAGTTTAGAGGAAAAGCTCATGTGAAAAATGCAAGTTAGAGTTACGGCTGCGATGAACTAATACAGTTTAGTGCTTTATACGTAAGATGGGATTTTCAAAAATACAGTTGTGTTCAGGAGAAAATGTCAGTAGTTCTAGCAATGTGTTCTGAAGGAAGAGGGCAGGGAGTTCTTAGCTGGTCAAATGCTCATGTGGTCTAAGCAGAAATGTAAAAGTGCAGGGTTTGCATTGGAATGAGAATGGGGTCATCCACCCTTTGTACTCATCATCAGGGAAGCAGAACCTTCTTCCAGAGAGACCATAGGAAATCAATGGGTACACTTTGCTAGTGTAGAGATAAATGTGTACTGCAGAAGGGTATTAAATATAAAAGGGCAGCAGTAAAATGATTTACTACATGAAGCAGTGGAACTTTCTTTTGGTCACCTAAAAGGCAATTTTCATTTTTTGATAACATAATTGTATTTTTTAATACTAATAACTGAAAAAGGCTGGCAAATCAGCTCTTTTACAGGAATTTGAGCCCTAATGTAATATAACAATGTAAGCTGGGAGAGGCTTGTTTACAAATGTCAGCTTATTTACAAACATATACCTGTTTTTTTAACATATTATCTGGCATTTATAATTTAGACTGTAATGATCTGATCTGACTTACCAAAAGTTAATGGGGTTTTTAATGTCTTTTCCTGAGGCGGTGTGGATGCCTGTGATCCAGTTTGTCTCGCCATGACCAGAAGGTATCACTGAGGGGTACCAGCACAACGGATGCACGTAGGAGAGAACCTGATGTACGTTTAGGTGTAGAGGCTTAATGAAATGTGGAAGAGCAGGTGCACAGTCCTAATGTGTTGGTGGTTTTTTAAATTTCCTGTGATGTGTCTGTTTGCTGTGTGAGCAAATCTTTGTGTATATTTAAAACTTATAGGACTGTGAAATTGCTAAAAAGGACAGAAACCGAATAATTCTACAATTTTTTTTGTCCTAGACCCTGTGTTCTCTACAAGTGGCAGTTAAGTCTCTCCTTCTGCTACAAAGCTGGGTATTACTGCCTTGTCTCTAAAGGTAAAATTAAGGTGAAGAGAGATTAATAGCAGAGCGACCCTTGCTCTAGATATAGCACTTCTGACACTGTAGTGCTAATTTTGGAAGAAGAAATTGGGTATTTGTGGTTTCATATGAACTCACTGTGACCCAAAATGACGAGAGGTGTGCCTAGGCTAGCACTTCTTTTGGAGGCAGGAGTGTGCTGTGTTCATCCCGACTCTGCTGTGCTTTGATTAGTGTTGTAGGTTGATCTTGTTGCAAATGAACGGAATTCCTTTCGGATAAAGCTGGCCTGCAAGATGTGTTCCAGGAGTACCCCTAGTGCATTTGAGCTAGGAATTGATTATCAACTGATGAGATGAGACCAGAGCCAGGATGAAGTTAAATAATCAGCCATATCCTGAAGTATGTGGTACAAAGTGTGTTGTGTAGATGTCAGATCCTCAGCACCAGCTGTCTGACTCTTCCAGTCTTACCGTTCCACACTGCTTGCTTGTGTAGACAGCCCCTGCATACAGTCAGGTTTGCCTAGCAGAGGGTACATGGAAGCCCATATTTGGGAAGCTCTTTGGAGACTCATGGGTAGAATGGTCACTTGACATTCATCCTTATGTTGCAATCATAAGGCCATTATTCTTTCCTTCAAAAAGGGGTGGTTTGTGTTGGCATGAAGAGGAAGGGTTCTTTTGATCCCTTGTAATGTAACACACAAGTGAGTAAGAGGCATTGGTATTTCGGCTTGCAAAAGCCCTCCACATTTTTAACCCATTTTATTATTTGCAAGAGCAATTTAGTTCCTAATGTTAACAATGAGTGATTATGATTCTGTACTTCCGTTTACAGCATAAATTAGCATTTTGTTTTCCATTACAGCTTTTGAATGAGGAATTATAATGTATAATTTGCTGCAAATAGATGTTATCATCTCTTTGGATGTGAACAACCACATAAACTTGAGCAAATGATAAAAATGGAATCAATTACTTCTCAAATGGAAGTAGTTTACAAACCTTCACGAACAAAATGGCAATAGTTGCTGGTTATTGTAACAAATAATTAGGGTTCTTTTTTAAACAACGTTTATTGAATTCTATTGACAATTTAGTAATTGCTTATAGAATATTTAATCACCCCCCTCACAAAATATATGCCACACAATATATGCATTTTTTAAACTGCAGATTGCCTCTGTAGTCCTTGTTTGAAGCTTTACTCATGTATATTCACCTGTACAAATATTCCAGAAGGGGAGCACTGAGCACAAATCGTGCTGATGATGATTAGAGAGCTTTACAATATTCTGGAATTAGTAGATTAGGATTGAAATTGTAGAGGAGAGAAGAATGAAGAGTATGTGTTGTAGGCTGTATCCAAAGCCTGCTGAAGGTAATGTGAATTTTTCTGCCACTTTTGAACTCGTGATCTACGTCCTGATTTTATTAGAAGGATAAAGAAGAGACGAGACATTATTACAGGTGCTTGAATGAGTGAATGCTGTAAGTCTCTACTGTAGGGGAAGATAATAACTTGTACTTTAATGAGTTTACTAGTTTGAATTTCACAAAACAAGTTTTCTCTGTCAGTAGCTGCGATATGTTTCTGTATTATACAGAGTTATTCATGCTTGGAAAAATACCACTCCACAGCCAAAATGAATGTGAGAAGCAGTCCAGAATCACTCTCATTCTCTTCCCATTGCAGGCTTTCTTCGTATCACTGAAGGACATAATCCAAGCATCATTTTCAACCCCTTCCTTTCTAAGAGGCTGTCTAAATTCTGATGATTTTCTACGTACTGGTTCACATATATGTTTATTTTTGATCTCTGAAAGATCTGACCGTAAAGTCACCAACTACATCATCTCCTGTCAACCTGAATTCATCACCCTTCTTCTCACAGTCGTCCCTGGTAACCCCATTGTATCCATCCAGTCTGTATGCAGTATAAGCCCTGATTGTACATACTGTCTTGATTGCCCCTAGTGTGTGTCTTACCCTTATGTAAAAATACAAATTAAAGTCCATTCTTGCCTCACATAATGCTTTAGTTTTTAGACCTCTTGTTGTCTCTTTAAAGCCTTTTCATAATTTAGTTGTTCCCCGTTTACTGTTACCACCAGCCCTTTTTGTTTATGACTGCTGCTAGATTTGATGCTTGCTGGGTTGCTTCTCTCAATGAGCAGTTTTTTTGCTATCCCCACACTTTCCCCTTTGACTTTGTGAAGTCATGAGCCCATTGAGGAAGATTATGTAGGCTTTAATCAATAGTGTCTTGAAAGCCATTGTTGCCTAATTATTAAAAATGGATAATCTTATTTTGTGCTTGAAAAACTATGGAACAAAGTGGCCAGACCGAATCATCACCCTTCTGCATTTCACTCTATTCATCTGTTGCTTGTTTCTTTAGGATGATGTCTGCTGCCATGCTTGGATCAGTCTGTAGATCAGATAAACAATAGCTTTTTATTCTTCTAATAATTGAAAAAAGACTAATGATGTGTTTTCTCATTTGCTCCAGTCTACCAAACATTGAAGTAATTGAGGGAGGAAAAACCCAGATAGAATTGGAATAACATAACTTGCAATTCAGGGTGCTGTGTTCAGCCTTAGAGCCTTCTTTTGAGAACATGGAGCTGACTGTTTAGGATGGAGTTTTCTCATAATTTTATTTTTGAGGCAGCTGTTGGTTGTGAAAATTTTCTTGTTTTCTCAATTTGACTGCAAATCTGTTTGTCTTTTTTTTTTCTTTCTGAACAAACTGTCTTGGGCTGGAGCAGAAGGGGAATGTTACGACACTGCATATTTGCAGTGAAGTTTTTTGAAGTTTAGAATGGGCGTCTGGTGTACTGATTGCTGAAGGGCTGCTGCAACTGGATTTTAGAAATGTGTGCATGGCTTCATAAAACATATCCACAGTCGTCACAGGCTTCTTGAACTGAGCAGTTCACAATGTTAGAGGTTTATCTGGTTTTCAGAAACTCACAAACTCACTCCAACAAGGTAATTCACTTAATTTGTTTTCTTTTTTTTTTTTTTTTTTTAATTATTTTTTTGGAGTCTAACAGCACATTTTGACTTGAAGTATCTGCTAAACTTTGACTTTTTATTCCTAAAGCTTGTTATATCTGCTTGCTACCTTTCTATGCTCGTAGTTTGCTTAGGCCTTGATCCAGCAGACCACTTAATTGTCCAACTGTAAACACGTGAAGTCAAGGGAACTGCTTACAGGTTTAAAATGAATGTGTGGTGTACTGAATTGTGGCCTTAAACAGCTGTATCTTAAAGGAGAGAGAACCTTCCTTCCATCTTGTTTGTCAAGTACTTGCCATGCTTCCAATGCATTAGAAATACTGATGGTAATTATGGCAGTGGGAGCAAGAAAGCAATGTGGAGATCGAGGAGACCTGGTAATGGTAAAGGAAACCTGCCAATTGTTCACTGGCAGTTCAGTCTCTTTGTTTGTTAAATGGATTTGCATATAAAAGATGATTCCTCTTCTCCCAAGTAAAAAACCTGTGAATAGGTAGTGCTCTAAAAAGGCGAAATTATGTGCAGTGACAGAAAGCTGTGCATGAAATATACTTGAGGATAGGAAACTCCTTGGATGGTAAACAAGGTTTTTTAAAAAAAAAAAGGAAAAATATGGCTGAAAGCATGTAATGGTAAGAAAAAAGACTAAATAGGACATGCACACACTTTAAATATTTAGCCATGTGAAACAATGAGTTGAATGAACTACTGACCAAATAGATTAGCAAAACAAAAGTAAGGTTGCACTTCTAGCCTTTTTTTATTTTCATCCAAAAGACTGTTAATTGCTGGAGGATTAAAATAATTCATGTTCAAGGATAGAAAGTGATAACAATGTGCAGAGCTTGGATGCTCCAGCTATACAAGAAACAGTGAAAGGAATACTTTTCTCTCTGTGTGATGTCAAAGCCAAAAGAGGGGTGGGGGGAGAAGGAGGGGATTGTGGCTCTTTGATGTCACTTTCAGAATAAAAATAATGCTGTAAAAGAAATAACATAATCTTTTTCTATTTATCTAAGTCCTTTTTTTTTTTCCTAAAGAGTTAGGGCAGCATTGTTAATTGATTTTTCTGACACTCATAATAACAGTTGTATTAAAAAATAATTTACAAAGGATTTTTTTTTTCCAGAAGCTGAGCCCTGCAGAATCTGTTATAGGAAAGTGGGTATAGAGTGGATTATTGTACATCGCTGTTCTCACATAATTATAATCTGCTTGATTGGTAAAATGCATGTTGTGCTTTTGCATTGTCCATTTTCAACGAGTGGTGTCTTTCCAATAAGATTTGCTGGTTTAGTAGTAATAGCATCAGTATCTCTCATGCCCTTTCAGTATAAATAAAGGTTGTCCTACCAGCTGCTCAGATTGTGCTGGCATGGTAGCCATCTTTGCTGGAGTGTCAGTTTTTGGCTAGAATATTTTAACACACTGGGGCTTTTCTCTGGTTACGAATGGTTGAATCATTTCCAGCTGTGAAAAACAGATGTGTGGCTTTTTTGGGAAGTAAAGTTAATTAGGGGAGGCTTATGAATTGATTTTTTTTTTTTTTATGGTGGAGTTAGAGGATGCCTTTAGAAAAGAAGTAGGTTTTTTTAATGAACGTGAATCTGGACAGACCAATGCAAACAGCATTATAAGGAAAATTTTGGGCATTTCCATGTCAAAAGGAACCTTTCCATTGCACAATAACTTTTAAAACCATGATAAAAATGAAAAGAAGAAACACTATTTACATGGATAACTAATAAAGTTGAGACAAAAATGGCAAATAAAAAGGACTAGTTAATTTTGGTGCATATTGTGTATTAATACTGTTGTTTGGTCGTTTTGTAAGGCAGCTCACAGTTGTTTTAGATCTGTTTGGGCCAACACTTCACAGACATCTCATTAAATTTTTTGTTTTCTTCATCTTTGACTTCCGTCTTTGAAAGGAATTCTCTAGGTGAAAACTGGAAAATATTTGCCATATTTCAAACATTCTGTTCCCTTTTGTGTTTAGCATAGTGATTTGTACCTTTAACATTGATGTCTGTCTATTTTTAAGTCTGCTGGTAGGCACAACCCAGTTTTCGGGAAAAGGGAGCTTTTCATGTGAAGAAACTCTTAGTTTTGTGATTTCTTTCTTATGCTTCTTGTTCTTGATTGTTACATAAAATAAACGGCAAGGGATGGAAAAAACCAAAACAGCTGCAATTGCTGTTAAGATAAATAAAAAAAAATAATTTAGAAATGACAAAAATAGCTGTCAAATATTAAACAAGCAAACTTGTTTAATTGTTGTTACTCTTGTTGAAAATAAGCGTCATATGGAAATCTATTCATTAGAACATCCTGTAGCAAGGATGTTGTCCCTGGTCACGTGCTGGGGCCGCACGATGTGTGGAGCACTGAAACCCCAGATGTACAGAAGTGTCTGTGGGATTATCAGTAAACCTTCATGTCTGACTGAATGAACTATAAACTCACTGAGTAGCGTTCTGCTTTTCTAAGACTACTGCAGCTGTAAACTAACAATGAAAACAGGAAAAAAATGGATTGTTTACACTTATAATTTGCATTTTTTTTCCCCATGGGAAAAGTGAATATTTGGAAAGGTCACGGAGACACCATTATAAAAAAATTATACTTTTGGAGATCACAAACATGTATTCATGAGACGACTGACCTTCTCTTCCCCCATGAGTAGGTTGAACTATAGGACTTGTCTGGTGCTTTGGATGCATTCCCTCTTAGAAAGCCTTGATGAACAGCTTTGCATGTTTAGAAGAGTGTGTTGCTGATGTGGGATTTGCAGACAACGAGGAGATGATGTACTTCACCTCTTCTAAATGTCCAGGAAGTGGGACAGTGGTTTTAGGTGTTTATTGGAAGGGGAATTGCCCATTATTTAAGCAGAGTGACTGTCTACCTTTGGATTAGTAGCTGCCCAGAAGAACGGATGTGGCAGTGCTATCCGCAAGTCTCTGAGGCTTTAACATGTTAGATTCCTGGTTTTGGATATAATTTTGCCAGATATTAACTATATGAACTGGGTTTTGCCACAGTTGTATGTCTCAAGCTAGGGTTTATGTTTGATTAGTTTTGTTTCTTCGTGGTTTTTTTTTTCATGCAGGTATCAATAAACATGATTTTACTGTCTTCAGGAATGTTATTAGGTTAAGAAAAAACCATGTAAAATTTCATACTATAATGTATAATTAAATCTTGTCACTAGGGAAGGCAGTATAAAGTGTAGAACTGGTTTTTTTTTTAGTAGAAGATGTGTTACTTTTATTTTTTTCTTGGTGAAGAATTATTAAGTATAAGACAAAAAGCAAACAAGAGAATAAAAGGACTGGCATATTGAGAATATTTTATAAAAATATTAATTCTTTTGTAGTTTAGAAGATGTAAAGCAAAATGGCAGCAAAAGTCAAAGCTGTATTTGATTAGAAATCAAAAGGTTATTAATAGTGCTGATTACTTCAGCTTAGTTATATCTGCTCTAGTATTACTCTTATTTGTTTGCAACACTAATCAAGCTCACTGTAAGCCCTTATCTTTGACCAGCCAGAAGAAATCATAAAAGGAAATAATTGTTTAGTGAGAAAGACTTTGATAACAGCATGACTCTTGTGTGGGAGACAAGGAGATAACACTGTCTGAATGAAATGATATAACCAAGGTAACTAAGGTGATAAATTCTTTAGCTGTCCTGTCCTCAGCAGTAAAATATACAGCAAATTAAAGGTCTCTTTTCCAGAATCATTATAAGAACTGATTGTATTTGTAATTTGCATGTTTCACATTTGCATGTGTTGAGGAAATGGAGGAGATTTGGTGTTGGGAATAATACAATTTCGTAAATCCACAAATTTAGCCACAGAGTTTGACCACATGATTCAGCCCCTACTTACTATCCAGTTATCTCTCTACTGAATTGGAAACTGTGATTAGTGTTTGAATTTTGACCAAAGTATTTCCCAAAATTTAAGTATTTACCTGAAGGAAAGGATCAAGCATTCAGTAAAGCTTTTGGTACTTACTCTGTGTTAATCATTCCCATTCTTTGCTTTCCTTAGAAAGTCCTATTTTTCATTACAGTTGTTCAGAATTAATTTTCTAGGCAAAGTTCTCTTTGTGATTTGACCTGGTAGGTTGGGAAGCCCTTCAGTATCTTTTGTTTCTACCTCTGAAAAATACTTTTACTCAAGACACCAGTGTGTCTTCTTTTTTTAAGCTAATCAGAGTGACCTCTTTAAGGCCCTTACTGGAGGACATTTTTTGCAGACTTAAGTACATTTGCATAACTTCTGTGTTTTCCTTCCTGTTTTTTGATTACCCTTTAGGAAAATCAGATGCCAGAAGCACGAGATGTTATTGCAGTATTGGTCTCTACAATGCTGTCAGTACTACAGAGAAGGATGTACTTATCTGTTTCTCTTCGTTACATTGAAGGTTCAAATTAATTCTTTTTGCTGCAATATCACAATGAGAGTTCAAATTGAGTAACTTGTGCACTTCAGTACTTGTTGTCTTAACTGAGTCATGAATATCCAGGTTATAGTCTCCCATCCTGTACATATGTTAGTTACATTTTCTGTTCATTGATCTGCACCTCTGTACTTATTTTATCCAAACAGGCTCAAGAGTAAGCAAGCAAGGAAGAGGCGAGTCCATGTATTTTAGCATCAGCGATGGCCCGTAGTGGTTTCAGCGTGGTGTAATGTGCAGTCAGGTGTGCTAAGGAAGTTACCATGCCAGTTGTTCACCTTTACTGCCCCTTTGTGTTAGTGTGGTTTTTGTGACAGAAGGCCGTCCATCCAAATTTTCAAGCTTAACTGCACACCAAATTGCTCCCTAACCTGGTTCTTTCAAAATGACCTAAATTAATATAAACAAGGAAAAAATTCTGCTGTTATGAATCTTAACAACCACAAGCAAACCTGCCTTAATTTTGAAAGAGCTTGGGTACAGTACAGTAGTGATGTGCTGTCATGCTGGGTGATCATCAAGAAGTGATGATGAGCAACTAGAGGTCTGTAGAGGTGGTAGCCTGGGTCAGCTGCAGCCTCAAGAGACTCTCTGAAGTCAGCCTGTTTGCTGTAAAAGCACTAAATTCGGAGAGGTACTATGTAAGTAAGAATTAATTGCTTTTTCTATGAAAGATTCGAGGTGGAAGCACAGTGGAAGCTTCTGGGTTTCAAAAGGCTTGGATTTTTCCTCTGTAGAGCTATGGATAATGAATGCATCTTTCTGTAGGTGTGTATTGAGGTTGTGATTCTTACTTTTTCACCCACACCTTTTCAAGGAAGTAACGATTTTGAGTGATCAGGTTTTTGAAGGCTCAGCTTCAGACATCGTAAATAGGGTTGACTTTCAACAGCTAATTGTTTAGCATTTACTGAGTTTTTGGGCTTTTAGAGCAACTAAATCTTGAATAACAAGAATCAGTGTCTCTTGACATGCTTGTCTCTGATATTTAATGCGTGAAGACAGCCTGCAAACACATTGCAGGGAAAGCTATGGAAACCTTGCTAGGCTGGATTATGCAGAGAATTGCCAGTAGTCACAGAAATTGATTACTGTAACTGATGTCTCTTTTTAATAATGTATTCTTATGATGTTTGTAAATCACAGGCAGGACTTTGAAGGCCTGAATACCTGCCGTATAACTTTTTGAAAACACACCTAGTATGATCAGCCACTTATGTAGTTCCACAGTGCAGGGCTCTGAACTTCATGCATAACATCCATCTGTTCCTCAGTCTGATTTGATGGCATATATTTTGCTTGCAGATTTTTATAAGGTGAAACAAACTGAAGACTGTAACGGGCTGTCCTGATATCTGTGTCAAACTTATGTGAGATAAAACACAACCTGAAATAATTCCCTGTAGTCTGTCAGTGACCACCAAGAGTTTTGATTTGGCAGTGATGATGGTATTTAGAGCTGAGCCCAGGGGACTTAATGTAACAGTTGTCAAAGGCTTGTTTTCTGAAGGTATATGGATGTGAGAAGTAAGGTGCCTTTCATTAAGACTTTTGTTACGTTCTCCTAAAATATATAGTGCTGTGTGGGAATATTTGAGATGATGTAAAATTAACTGGCTCAGATAACAAAGGCAACAGTGCTATGTTGCACTTCAGTCTTCCAGTGGTTTAATTACTAGAGGTCGGCAAGCATGTCAGTGTTCATTCTGTCTGCTGTGCAGGTCACAGAATTGTTAGGGTTGGAAGGGACCTCTGTGGATCATCCAGTCCAACACCTCTGCCAAGGCAGGGTCACCTAGAGTAGGTTACACAGGAACATATCCAGGTGGGTTTTGAATCTCTCCAGGGAGACCGACTCCACAACCTCCCTGCGCAGCCTCTTCCAGTGCTCTGCCTTGCTCAGTGTAAGGAAGTTTTTCCTCGTGTCGAGGTGTAACTTCTTGTGTGTTAGTTTATGGCCATTAGTCCTTGTCTTGTCACTGATCACCACCAAAAACAGTCTGGCACCATCTTCTTGGCACCTGCCTTTGAGATATTTATATACATTAATGAGATCCCCTCTCAGTCTTCTCTTCTCTACACTAAACAGACCCTGCAGTCTTGTCACATGAGAGACTCCAGACCCCTGATCATCTTTGTGGCCCTCTGCTGGACCCTCTCCAGTAGCTCATTGTCTTTCTTGGAGTATGGAGATCAGAACTGGACTCTGTACTCTGGATGTGGCCTCAGTAGAGCTGAGTAGAGGGGAATGATTATCTCCCTGAACCTGCTGGCCCCACTCTCCCCAATACAGGGTACCATTGACGCTCCTGGCTGCAGGTCACACTGCTGGTTCACAGTCAACTTGTCATCTGCCCAGACTGCCAGGTCCTTCTCTGCAGAGCTGCTCTCTAGTAGGCCAGCTTCCAGCCTGTGCTGGTATTTCGGGTTTTTCCTCCCCAGGTGCATTTGGCCTTGTTGAACCTTGATTAGGTTTCTCTCTGCCCAATTCTCCAGCCTATCAAGTTGCCTCTGAATGGCAGCCACAGCCTTCAGGTGTGCAGATGGAAGGCTACGTTGGATATCTCTGTTCAGCACTGCAGTTCCTACATACTATATGCATACTTCTAAACTGATGTGAATAGCAACTGAACATTGAATGAGGGGGGTTCTGAGAATTTTATTCTTAGGAGAAGATTTAAGAAATCTTTGTCAGGACAGACTTAAAAGATGATACCTGAAGGTCAGGTTGAAAAGTTTAAGACTTATATTACTTGAAGAAAAAAGGATTGTTCACAGGTGTACCTTTTTTTTTTTTTTAAAATTATTAATCTAAATTTAAAACCAAAATAAACATACACATTGAGATGCCTAATTTTACATTAAATTAGATGTGTTTGTCTGTCTATAAACCCTAAATACTCTACTGGCAAGCATTAGAAATTCCATCTACAGCATTTTCTACAGTAAGTTTTATATGTGTGCCTTAATGATGTAAGAGAGATGACTACTTTCGTAGTGTACAGTACACTGATTTCAAATGAGCAAAAAATACGTAATTCCCTGAAACAGAAGAGGTGTGCATCATAAAAACATCTAACTCAGAGTTAACTTAAAGAGTGGCAAAATATGTTTAATAGAGTCGGGTATAGCCAATGCTCTGGTAGGGGAGCACACAGATATTTCCATTTTAAGAAATTAAACTAAATGGAAAGATTATCAACCATTGGAACAGGCTGCCCAGGGAAGTGCTTGAGTCACCGCCTGGAGATACTTAAAAGATGTGTAGATGTGGTGCTGGGTTAGTAGTCAGACTTGATGATCTTAAAGTCAATTCTGTGATTCTGTGAAAGTGTTAAGCATTGTCCTGCTCTTCCTGTATTTCTTGTTCTCCCGAGCATCTTCCTATTAAGAAGTAGCACAAATGTGGCATTTAGTATGTGTTTAATCTCTCTTTTGTTTTTAAACAGATCTTCTTCAGCTGATAGCAGCTTTAAGAATTAAGTGAGGAGAATTGTAGAAATAAAAGCAAATGAGAGAAGCCAGTGTAATGACTCTTCATACTTACATATAAGTTTTCTGTTATTTGGAAACTCAAGGGCTATTGCTTTTGGTTGCCAAATGTTAGGCCGATTGCTTTCAAGGTGAAGCTGTACTGTTCTGCTTTGAACTGATACTGCATGATTAGGGTAATAAGTAAGTGCCACTTAATTGGAACAGGCCTGATCAGAAGACATTCCAGGTAACTGATTTAAGCCAAACAATACTTAATTGCAATGACTGTTGCTTAATGGGGATGGTACTTATGTGCATTGGGGATACCTTCAAGTGATTCATTGGTGGTTGGGTCTTTTGTGTCTCCCTCACTGTTGGCTCTTTTTCCTGTTACCCTAAACAGCTTTCAGTGTCTTTATAAATAGCCATGATTCATTCAGAAGGCAGATAAAACCATGGTTGGCTTTTAATAAATCTGTGCCAGAGGTTTAAAATAAGCTTGTTTAAAATCATGATGCCTCTAAAGATTTTCGAAGACTTCTTTTATTTGCTTTCCAGATTTTGAACTGTTGAGTTTGCTTTTTCAATTTTCTATGCGATCAGGAATGTTAGAAATGGAAATAAGAAAAGACAAGTCACATAATTTCTTGGCTTCTGGATAAGGGCAGGCTTTAACATCATGAGACTTACTAAATCATAGAAGTTGATATGTTCTCTGCCCTTGGCAAATCATGGGCTTTCTTTAGTTTTGTCATATTTTCTTCCTAGGATCGCTTGTTTTCTTCTGCACGAACCTACCTGATGTATTACAAAATAAACTTTTACAACTGAGGACCCCCCCTTAGAGTTAAAACTGAACAAAGAAAAAACCATGTCCTTTACCCACTTTTTCTCAAACTTTGGTTTGCAGATCCACGTTTGCACCTTCATAATTTAGCCTTGCTCTGCCTACCTTCTCTGTTGCGTTATTATATTGTCAGTGTGGGGTGCTGGTGTTTCCAGCTTCAATTGCTTTACATCTGTCCACTTTTTCCATACGCATTTTCATACTTCTACACTGAGTTTTTGCAGCAGACCCAGGTGTTTATATGGAATATTGTGGAGAGATGTGGTATTTTCTGATTAGTCTGGCAGATGAGTTTTCTTCTGATGCTGATCTTACAATTAATTTTTAATTCCAAAAATCTCATGCTTCCATATTTTTCAGTTTTCTGTCTTGTTTATAGAGTGAATATATTGGATTAACAGAAATAAAAGTGTTTCAGTTTGACTGAAAATATTTTAGTTCATTATTTCTAGAATAATGTGCGCTTTTATGTTCTTCCCCCTTGCCTTACTACATCCAGGACTTGACATGTGGGTAGATTTTGACAATGTCTCCTGCAAGAAGTGATTTTCAGTGACAGGAACATGTTTAAGACATTTTCATTATTTAAAAACCAGACGTGTTTCTCTGTCAGCAAATTCACTGCACATAAGAAAGCAGGGCAGTATTTTTATCGTGAACCTCAAGAACACTGTATTACAGAGTCACAGATCACAGAATATTCTGATTTGGAAGGGACCCACAAGAATCATCAAGTCAAACACTTAAGTGACTGGCCTGTAAAGGATGAAACCCACAACCTTGGCATTATTAGCACTGTGCTCTAACCAACTGAGCTAATCCCTAATTATGTTTTTCAAAACTGAAAGGATACTTCAGGTTTGTAGGAATACATTTCCTTCTGTTCTTTCTCATTATGTCTTCCCTTTAGGAACACTTAAGCAGGAAATTTAGGCAGACACATAGAAAAGGTGGCACAGGATATTTTGTTGGCATAACCAGAACTACATATCTCCAGAGAACCAAAATTGTCTCTGACTCCTGACACAAGTGGCCTACATATTGTATGGTAGCTATTTATTTTAACTGGTTCAGAATATTTAGCCTTGCTTACTTTATATGAAAACATGTTAGAAATATGAAACATTACCTTTATCTGCATTTCTGATATGTTTATGGGGATGTTGAGAAGCTCTCAGGCATTATTTAAACTACCTAATTCATTAGTCAGTACTTATTAGAAGGATAGTTAATAACTGTTTGGTGTGGTGTTTGTTTTTTCTTCACTCTGCACCTCTAAAATGATAGCCAGCATTTTCAAATTGTCTCTCTATTTTGGTGCTTTTATTATACTTCCATTCTGCCTTGAGATTTACTGAAGGGCCTGATTTGCAGCGGGTAGAGATGTGGTACTTTCAGAAAGTCTAGACTTCTTTGAGGTGTGTAAAGGTTGGTACCATTTTCTTGTAGAAATTAAAAATGAAACCAAAATTGTTTAAAACACACTTGCAAGACTACTTAGTTCAGTAAATTTCCTGTCTCTAAAGAACATTAGGGAGATCTAGACCCTTATTTTGCTAAGCATTGTACTTACTAATATAATCTCTTTTAAAAGTCAAGGACTTGTGTTAAAAAAACCCAAACAAGTTTAATAAATAAGAAAATCATAAATCTAATTTAAAACATAAATCCAACATTGCCAATGTAATAGCCTATTATTCTACTTCTCTGATGTATAAATAAACACACATTTTTATCACAGCATGACTTTCACTTCAGTGCAACATAAATGCAATTCTTTCATCAGTAATTTCCACTTATACACACAAATCTTGAAGTAAAAGCAGTCATAAAACGTAGCTGAGTTAAATCTGTTGACCAGTTTACAGAATATATGTACTTCTTTTTGTATCTGATTTTATAGCTTTTCCCTTTTGCTGTACTAAATATTGCTATTAAGGAGAGCAGTAATTTTAAATATTTTGAGTAAGATCAGGAATAGTTACAATGTTTCTCACTTAGTAACACATTTCAAAATAAAGGTCAAAATTGTTAGAGAGTTAAAAAGTAAAATAGTTTGTTTTAGTAAAGTAAATAGGTTGTAATTTGACCAGAGCACAGTTAATGTAGGCAGAGATGGCTGACTTCTGCTGAGGACCTACCCACTGCCTGTATGGGAATTAGAGTTCCTTCGCTTGTGGGTGCGTTGTGGAGCTGTTTCAATGAAATGCTGCGATTTATTTTTAAGGTTTTCAGACTCTGTATCAAAACCTGTCCCTTATTGGTTGGAGTATCTGTTGAGATGAAATTACCTGGCTCAGCCTAATGGCTGTGGCTTCTTGTGCAAGGACACAAGAGGAGTGACATAAAGATGCTCGCGGTGGCATGAAACTGTTACAAGATGTGGTCCCGTAGCAAATGTGTTTTTTTGCCTAGCTGTCAGTATTTTAAAGGTCCTTTTACCTTTCACCCAAAAGGAGGGTGCTTCCATCTCTCTTATCTTCCTCCTACATCTGGATATTTTATTACTGGTGTGTTGCTGTGGGAGAGTGGTGGCAGCTGTGGCTACAGGCCGTTGAGGCTGCAGCAGAGGTGCTGTTTTCATCACCATGCTCCATCTCTTGTCTTACGATGCAGACAAGACCTCAGTGTGTTTCTCACTTGTGCTGCTGCTGATGCAGTTGTTCTGGGATTTGAAGCCTTTCATTTTTTCATAGCCATCATAATCTCTCTCTTTTTATCCTCCCTTGGCGTGTCAGAGTTCAGGAAGGAAGAGCGGATGCCCAGAGGACCTTGTAGTGTGACTGGTATGTGCATGATTTATGTAGTACCCTGCAGAGCTCTGTACACTGAGGTGGAGAGTATGGGTTTCCATGACTTCCTTGGTTCCTCTTATTCAGAGGAGAGGTGTCCGCATATCTTCATGGGGGGGGCGGTGGGTGAAGAGCAGACAGTAGGCTTTCTGTGTTGGTTTCAGGTTGTTTACTGTGGGAATTGTAGCTGAATAGAATCTTTTGAAAGCTTTGTTAAGTGAGAGAAGATACGTGCTCTCATGAAACATTAGTAAGGATGTAAGAAAAAACATGAAGGGCCATGTAGAAAAAATGGAGAAATGGCCATCTGTAATATAAGAGACACTACTACTAGATTCTGGTAGTGCTTCTAAAGTCATAAATTGATAATGGTATTAGTGTTAGATGCTGGAACTGCTGTTGGTGTCCAACAGCAGGACTGATTTTCCCATTGGGAGAGAGAGTCCTGGTGTCCCTGTGGAGAGAAATGTATTAAAAATATGAAAACCAGTGAATTATGTTGTTGTTTGGAAAATGCTGGCATGTACTTTTACACAATGTCTGCACTAGAGCATTTCAGACACCTTCAGATATGTAACCTAGAGCAAATTAGGAGAGTGTATAGTAGTGGTTTGTATTAGGCACTAAGATGGTAATATACAAGGGCATAAAAAGGAAGGGAAAGGAAACAGACAAAGGATTTGAGGTGTTGATAGCTAAAGGATAAATGAGAGCTGGTTTTCCATCAGGGATGTCACCAATCAAGTAGGAGAGTGCAAAAATTGTCTTCTTCTTCAGGGAAGAACAAGCTCTGCTTAGTGGTATTCCTTGCTTAAGTAGCAGACCCAGTTGTATGTGGGTACCTTCTTAAAATAGGCCGCACACAAATGCCAAATGAAAGGCAGTACATGCCTGACAGAGCTTACCCTGCAAATATAATAGAAGATATGATAGGTGAGTGCAGGGAGTGAGGGTGGGAAGGTGCAAGGAGACATCGAAACAGTCATCTCTAATCTCTGTATTTACTAATGTACTGGTCCTGCTCTGCAAACACACAGGGCAGAGACCTGTGCTCTTGAGGACCTGGTGCCGCTACCATCATTGTTCTCTCTGTGCCATAGAGGGCATTACTTGGGGAATGTGTCAGAGCTGCTCAAGCTTTTGGGAAAGACACATGATAAGGAGACTTCTGACAGAACCCTGAGACTTAAGTCAGCACCTACCTGTACCAGTGGTACAGCTAAGACTTATATGAATATAATGAACACCTCAGTAAGGCAAGTAGAGTTGGGGGGGTGTCATAGGACAAGTGAAATAACAATTTGAGGACTCTGTACTCTCAGAAGAGTACTGCTTCAGTGATGTAATAATAATCTTTTTGTGGTTATACAACATACTTTAGCTTTAGAGCAGTGAAGCAGAGCATTCCACAAACACTGTGATTTTAGTGTAGTGTATCCCTTTGTAACTTGAACTTATACTTCTGTGTTGTTCTGAAACAATGTGCCAAGCTTTACAGAAGGTGTCATATATGTCAACAGTTGTGTACTGAAGAAATGCTGTCTGGCTCCCAAAAGAGCAGTCTCTATTAAAATAGGCACCGGTAGGTCACCTTGGGTCATAAACTGTGTGCAAAACGTAAAACCTTTCAGACTTTTCCAAAAGTTTTTGTATACAAACAAGTAACAAGGTAAGGTATTCAGTATATTTGATTCAATTTCAGACTTCTATAAACAAAAAACCTGCAACCTCAATCTGATAATCTGATAGTATACAAAAATCCCCTGTCAGCATGTATCATCTTCCTCCCCCTTCCCTAATTAGGTACAAAAATCTCAATTTTCTTCATGTTAATATCAGGTAAACTCTCTGCATCGTGAACCTTACAATATAGTGTTATGCAAAGAACAAAGTTTATTTTGGGACATTCTCATATTACAAAAGGGTGAAAATATTGTTGTGTGTTTGACAGCAGATAATCTGGTGACATTTGGGTAACTTTGTTTACCACTCAAGAGGTTAGTGCAAGCAGCTAAGCAGTTGGTTCCATGTACAAATAAGTAGATCCCATGTGGCTAAATGACAGTGATAGAGTGTTGCAGATTGGACCTCATTTTTCATTTCCTGCTTTTAGAATAGCTCCATTCAAATCCCTTCTTTTTTAGGATTTGATGTATTACAACCCATGTATTTGGAAGTTAAATAATGAATATCTGTGAAAATTAGGTATGAGCAAATCAAGTGGAGAGCATTTGGAAAATGTAAAATGGTTTTTAGATTCACAGAATTTATCAACTTTTTGGAATGTTTTATTTTTATTCCTAAGAATAAGCACTATATTATGTCCAAGAAACATCAGTTGTGGCAGGGAGTGGGAGAGTCAAGGGGAGAAGAATAGGTTTATCTGAATAAAAGTTCTGTGCGGATCCTGAAGAAAATGAAAGATGATGTTGCATGGCAGAGTTAATCTGTTTCAGCAAGTATATATGCTGTAGATGGAGTAGCAGCTGAATTGCTGTAGAAATTAATTTGCCCCACACAGAATAAGTTGAATAATTTACTAGAATAAACATGCAGGGCCATGATGGGAAGCCATCTATTTAGTGTATCTGTAAAGAGACAAAAAATGAAAGTTGTCTTGTAACGTGCTCTGTGTGTTTGTGCATTCCCAGTCACTGGGACTGGGGAGCAGCGGGAGCAACCTGACAGAGGAGAGAAAACTCTGGTGGCTTTCATTTGGTCTGTATCAGAAGATGCTTATGCCTTTTGCAAAGTATTGAATGGTTAATTTCCATTGGGACCAGCTGAATCAGTATATTGTTAAGACATGAAACCCTTATTTCTTTTGTTACAGCCTGATGTCACATCAATAAGCACAGATGCGACTGTCTCCAGTTTTCTCCAGAACATTATGGAAGTGTTATATTGGGATTGGCTGTGTGTGTAATACATACCCTGTGAGACAAAAAGTTTTTGTGATGTTGGAGAGCTTTTCTGGCAGCTGAATTTGGGGATATGTATTTACTTGAGGTGGAATGCATCTTGGGAGATGTTAACCAGGAGTCTGTACCCAGCTGTTTGGGCTCCCTTAGTAGCCTCAGAAAAAGAGATGTGTCCATAGGGCAACTGACCCTTAACCAGTGGTTGAATTTTAATGCACTTGTTAAAATGCATTGCTTCTAGATAGCTGAAGGTGACATAAAATTCATCTTTACTGGTATGATGGCAAATAGTTTCATCACAGTGACTAGTTGAACTGGGCACTCCTGTGCAGGTAAGCGTGTTTGCCTTCAGACACACTGTAACTGGAGACAGCTGCATCTGTGCTTATTGATGTGACATCAGGCTGTAACAAAAGAAGTAAGGGTTCCATGTCCTTAACAATATACTGATTCAGCTGGTCCCAATGGAAATTAACCATTCAATACTTTGCAAAAGGCATAAGCATCTTCTGATACAGAAGTCAGAGATGAGAGCTGATGTTACCAGTATTGGACTGCATGCTGGAAGAGTTGGCAGAAATATTCTCTGAAGTTACAGAAAGGTCTTTGTTAATGATCACAGTCTGGTTTTCTGACTTTGTGACATTTCCCACCATACCAAGTAATTTGAAATTTGGGCTTCCATACAGATGGGAAGTAGTTTATGGTAAGTCGGCAGAAAGGATACTGGGGTATCCAGGTCTTTGAATGCTTGATTGCAGTAAGGTAGCTGTGTGCCATTTTCCTTCTGCTTGTTTTGCTATTGAAAGAGGAACAGCCAGATTTCTTCTGCTGCTGATGCCTATAAAATTCTGACGCGCAGAACTGCTTCTCTAACCACTGCTGGGAAATGAGTTCAGTGGGGTGGTTGATGGAGCAGCTGCTCCCTGTGCCTTGCCCATCTGAGAAGATTATTCTGCTGTCAGTTGATTTGCCTTAACTGCCTACCCGAAGTTCTTCCACTGTCCTTACATGGATCATCTTCCTGTGAATTTGCGAAGCCTTATACCTTGGATCCATTAGTGAAGCAGACTTTCTTGTGCACACTTAATTTGTTGTGCCCTCATGAGAACAGTTCCGTGCTACCCACGGCTTATGATTAGTCTGGCTTTTGAAGGCTGATTCAGCAGACATATCTCCTATAGTAGTCTCAAGTGCAGCAAGTATTATGCATATCTGCTGTATCAAATTCCATGGAGCTTGTGGGTGGTTTGAAAATAATGTGAGCTAAGCAGTTTTTGAGCACAGCTTGTTTCTGTAGATGAAGGCACAATAGCTTCTACAAAGTGCACATTTTTAATTTTTTTTGTCATATACACTAATCAGGAGCTGAGAAGTAGGAAGTTTCAGTGAGAACCACTCTTCCTTTATGATCTAGGTGAAGTGCAAGAACCCAATTTGCAGTGTTAAGGAATTGCTGGAAAATATCTAAGTAGAAGATTTGTGACATTTGAAAGACAGTGCCGTGACAGAGATGTACAGCAAGTTTTAATAATTTTATATGTGTATAGATCTACATGTGTATAGTGATTCCACTCTATAGCATTAAGAGCTTAAGGTTTGTCTCATGTTACATTGAACTTCTCAAAAAAGAGCTAGTAGCCCTGGATAGTGAAGAAATACCTGCAAGTGATTTTTTTTTAAAATTTTAATATGAGGGATGATGACATACTATTTTCTTTTATGTAGGATTAGTGGTTCCACAAAAGGGTGGTAAATGACTTAAAAAAAAAAAAAAAAAAAGAAAACTGACTTTCTTTTCTAAGTTCAGGCGTGTACTTTTAGAAGGGGTATTGCTGCTGTTTAGCTCTGTTCTCATCACTAGCATTTACTGCTGTAAGGGAAGATGTTTATCATGTCCTTTCCTATCTCCATACTTTTCAAAAGGGAAAGCTTCATGTGCAAACAGCATATTGTTCCCCTTGCATGGAACTTATGAACAAATACTACCGGTGGCAGGAAGGGCACAGCTCACAATAGTATGACAGGGACCTGTCCTATAGCCTCCCTGTGATCGTAATGCAATGAACAGTAGAGGGGGATGCACCCTGGGTAGTGAATCTTGGTAATTTTTCCTTATCTTACATATCCATTAGCTCCATAGCTGCTGATATTTTGTGGGAGGATCTGAAGGCAGACATGGTATAGCCTGAGTAGTGTTCCTGAAGGTAGAGGCACACTGCTGGTGCTCAGTTCTGCTTACATCTCTGTTGCTGTGTTGTTAAATGCAGTAGTTTGCATGGAACACCTTGTGCTCCTTCAAAGAATCTACACCTAAGAGTTCTTAACAATTCCCTGTGTTACCTTTGCATCTGACTGCGGATATGTCAGCCCTTCTGCTGAAAACGACAGAATCTGGAGGTAGTAGAGGGCAGAATTGCAACTTGCTTATCTTATAATCCAGTTGGTTTGTAGTGCTTCTCTGTAACCAGCTGATGTTTCCTCTTTGAGCAACAGTCTTTGATGGGTGTTTGACATTTTGCTTTTGCTAATGCTGACATCTGACACTACCAGTGGCCCTTTGGTTGCTTTTGCAAAAATCATGGAGTTGCCTCTAATACACACTATTTTTTGTGAATTTGATGTATCTTTTTTTTTTTCCCCACATATGGGTGACTTGTGAGAAGAGGCTGTTCCTTCAGCGCAGGGAAGCAAGGTCAGAGGAATGCATGTTAGGGCAATATTGTAGATGTGTCAGTGGGCAGTTAGTTCTTAGGAGCAGTAGGGCAGTAACTTGCAGTAGAACAATAGGTGATAAAGCACGTGTTAAAGAGGCAGAACAACCTGGCCTCTTAGGCCGAGAAAAGCAGAAGTTGATACTTGAGGGCTGTATTTGGGGAATCAGAATTGTCTGTCAGTGGCAAATGTCCTGTTAGAGGTGTGGCCTGGGTAACACAGGAGCAGCACCATGGCCTTTAACATGTACCCTGGTCCTAAAATCAGTTGCCTCTTTGAATGCCAAGGACAGTATACTGGCAGAAGAATTAGTTGAGTGTATACTAACTGAGGTACCTCCTCAGTGTTGTGAACAGTGTTATTTGATGCAAGAGAAGACTGAATCAGCAGAACAGCAGCTGGCAAGACAGCCCAGGAAAGGCTGAACCCTGTGTCTGTTTGAAGGAGGGACAAATACTGTTTCAGTGAAAACAGTTCAGCCTTATCCTAGGCATTAAAGACAAAAAGTATAGGTAGAAGTCTTTGTAATCTGAGCAAACAAGTGCTTGGCCATAACATTATATGAGCATAAACATGAAGTCTTTGTAGTGATGTCAGCAGCATACTAACCTAGAGGCTCTTGAATGTGTTCTGTCTTTTGATTACTTTCTATTTTGTTGAAAAAAGATCAGTCCACTTAGGTTTCTTAAGGATCTTCTGCTTTGTAGAGTAAGTTCTTTCTGAAGTAAGAAAGGTGTATTGACAGTGCCTAATTGCTGTGTTAATTTGTAGGTGATGCTTATTTCTATATTCTGATGAGTCAGACTTTGGTTGTCTGAGTCATTCTATCCCAGGTGCCTCAGTTATCAAAGTGTTAGTACTGATCACAGAGGTTTGGTGTGAAAATATAAGTCTTCAAGTGTTGGTGCAGTGGTTATGCTCTTAGCACATAAATCTTCCTGTGCACTGGCAAATAAACGAACTTGGTGACCTACTAGGTCCTTTCCATCTCTTTCTTACATGATTGTCCATGTTGAAGCCCGAGAGCATCACTGTTGTTGGCTCCTTCTGAGCCAGCTGGCCTCAGGGAAGGAGTCTGTCTGTCAGTGACTAGGAGAGCTTGCCAACTGGCCGTGAGTTGTGTGCTGGCTCAGGAGACCCCTCCTTCATACTTTTATAGCCTGCAGAAATGGGCCTCTCTATTACCTGAACCCGTGATTGTTTGAAGATTGCTGGGCTTTCCAACGACCCAGGGATAATAGCCTTGTGCTTTATAGTGTTCTTCTGCCCTTTGAATTTGAAGTGCAGCGAGAGCAAATTGTGGCAGTTCTTGAAATAGTAGGAAGTGGAGTCAGCCAGGGATCTCTGTGGAGATCAAAAGCAAGTGAGGTGAAGTCCCAGCATACCATACTGCTGGACCAGTGTATCCCTTTGCAGCCTTCACAGTAACTTAAATATGCTCCATCCTATTGCAGCTAAAGAGGAAAGATAACTGTGGCATTACAGCTGGCGCTCTGCCTGTGAGATGCATCCCATGTGTGGCGTGAGGCTTTCAAGCGGAGGGAGCACATGTCTTCCCTGTCATCAGCGCACTGAGATTAAGAAAGTGTGCAGCTCATGAGCTGGGAGTATGAATACTTATCCTTTGTTCCTTGGGGCCAAGCATAACAACGGCTTCTAGAACATTACTACAGTGGGAGAAGAAGCTTTTGAATCCAGAATACAATCTTTTCTTTTTGGTGTGTACACAGACTTCTAGATGTTACAGAGGAAAGGGTAAATGTGTGAAGAGATGAATCTCTTGTAAAAAGGATGAAGAAAAGGGATAATTAGGTTAGATAAACAAGAGGATAGCAGACTTAGGAGAAGAAACAAATGAAAAATATGTGAGGAACGTGAAGAGAGAAGCTGATATCTGGAGAAACGGCCATAATCTCAGAAATGACTGGGAGTTTAAGCCACTATTGAAAAGGCTCTTCTAGGTTCCTGAGTCACTTCTTATAGTTTTAAAAATTTTAACCTGAGTCTGACATACTAGGAGAAGCTTCTCATTGTCACTGAAACTATACAGTATCGGGGAATACGTATGTGGGTTGCCTGTGTGCTATCTGTATAGAATGCTGAGGGAAGCAAGATGAAGGTGCATTGACAGTAAGGAGCCAGGTGGACTGTGATGTACTTCAAGATCACAGAAGAAAGAGTATTGAGTTTTGAAGTGCCTGGTCACAAAGGCCTAACAGACAAGTAGGTGTGCAGAGTCAAAATGAAAGTTTATACAGCCTTGTGTGAAGATCTTGGAATCTGCTTTACCAATCTGTATTTATTACCCCCTTCTCCTTCCTGCAGTGAAGTGTAAAATTTCTTCTGTCAACAGGTGCTCTGAGAATATCCTTCTGTGTCTTGTGAGCAACAAAAGCTGTCTGATATGTCTTATATGCCACAATAATATCTAGACTTACTGTGATATGAAGCACTTTTGGATGCTAAGTTCATATTCAAGGAAAACCCCAAAGTCAGCTTACATCAGGGTATGTTAGTGTAAGACTGTGTCTTTGAATAGCTAATTCCTGTGCACCACACTCTGCAGTGCCCTGATACCTGGTGATTAAATAGCATTCTTTAAAGTGGCACTAATACTGTGCATCTTCTGGCAGAAGTTCTTAAAATCTGCACCGATTGTAGTTGTTCAGTAAAAGGTAAGTATGCCCCTTAGGAGAGCTGCAAGGGAAAACAGCTTATCTGCACACACCTGAAACTGGAAGAGACAATTCACTGGAACTTAATTGGCTGCATGCTGGAAAGACTAATGATGATTCTGCATTCCATTGGCAAAGAAATGAGGTAGATGGCAAAAGAAGGTCTTATTATAGTGCCTGGGTAGTAGAAATTTATGAGAAGCTTGTTCTGCTTTTGCAACCTGTGATGTCATTTCAAAATCTTGCCTTAAGGATTTTGAGGAAGAAAGCTACAATACTGTGTGTAATCTAAAGAGAAAGGACACCTGCACTGAATCTGACAATGACTTCATTTCTATCATGTCACATCCTAACTACTGCAAGTGTTGCTGTAAAAGAGTTATTTAATCTTATTTGCAGTGTTTGTGTAGTAAAAAGATGTGGAGTGGGAAAAGGAAGGAGAAGTAGCTATTTCATGTTGATATAATACTGCCAGTAGTAGTGTTTGACTAGCACTGAGCTTAGATTTCATAAGGTTTCTCATATAACCCTAAAATTTGTCATGCATCATGTCAGCTATTTCAGATCCCATCCACGTGTATGTTGTGTAGAATGTTTTAAGCAGTTACTAAGAATAGATTTCGTCTGTCCTTTTGTCATAATATTGTAAGTCATTGGTAGGTCTTGTCAAATAGCTTTTGTTTTTTACTTTCTTGAGTAACTTAGTGACATCTGTAAACCTTGATGTTTGACTTCAAAGGGTCATTTCATCCTTTTCCTGGATAATTTAGTAGTATGTTGGACAGTAACAGTTATAGATCTAGAATAAGTTCCTGCAGGACTTCACTGAATCCCTTCTTTGAAAAAACTACCCTCTTACTTTTATTTAACTGTATTTCTGCTGACCACCCCCTACTGCCCCCCTGCCCAAGACACTTCTAGTCTTCATCCAGAGCAATGTAAATGAGGGAATTTTCTTGAATTCAAGATGACTTTTTCACAATGATCACTTGTGCCTGCATGTGCAGCTATTTCTTCAGAGATTTCTCATATACGAAAAGCACGTGTTCTTCTACAAAACCTGTTTTAGTCTTTCTGCAAGAAGAGAGGTCATTAGATTGTTGGTAGTAAGGGCATTCAAAAACTGCAATTTCAATGCCAATTAAAAACTAAGGTTAATGAAAACCTAGTTGTGAAACTGGATTCTGTACTTTTTTGTTACAGAGCTGTGGCTTTAAGAAACACACCAAATATTGGGATATTGACAATAGGATTGTCAACAGAGTTGACAACAGGGACTCTCCGTTGATTTCAGATGCTTATTTTAAAATGTTTTGGTTTTTGATTTGGGGAAAACCTGCTTATAATGCAGACCTTATTTGAATGCCAAGTCCAAAATTTCAGCACAAAACAGTTTTTTTTAGTTGTTCAGCCTCCTGGCAGAAACAATGGTTACTTTAGTTTACATATCCATAGCTTCCATGTATCTGAGAGGTTTTTGGCCAAAAGAGTGCATTACCAAAAAAGCTTGTAGGGGGCAGAAAAAGCATAGAACCTTCTGAATCTGATACAGGAGCTGGTGGTATGTCGTCCTCTAGATATATGTATTTTTTTTCCTCCCGTAATTCCACACCTACAAGAGCTGCATGTGATTACTTAGAAAGTCTGTGTCCATTCAGTGTCTGCTGGGGAAGTAGTACCATGGTTTCTCCATGTTGTTTTAAAGTTGTTCGGGGGGAACTGCTTTATTCAATCTGTAGATGTTCTTTTTCAAAAGACAGGAGGTGTCTTCCTCTATTCTCTCTCAAATGCTAATGATATTAAAAAAAACCCAAAATCAAAACAACAAAAAAACCCAAACAAGGATTGAAAGATAGATTGTATCTACTTAAAGATGATTTTTGCTACCTGCCCTGTTTGTTAAACTACTGACCTGGAAGTCGAAGACCAGTAGTCCCGTGAGCTGTCTGTCCCCTGTGGATGGAGCAGCAGATAACTAGTAGCAATGACTGGCGTGCAGGAGGATTTTTTGATGAGAAACTACTGTACAGTGAAAACCAGTCCTATGAAAATGCACTCCATGGTAGCAGAGCAGCAATTAATTCCTGTCTCTCCCCACTGGGAGATGACTAATATTTAGGTTATTGCCAGACTTTTAATAAAAAATAAAAAGCAAACTCATTCCAAGAGACTGAGGTTCTGATGAGCTTTCTCATTAAATTAAACTTTTTATTATTTTGGATATTATATATAGGAAGCCGTTTTAATTATTTTGATACCTGCAATTAGAAGAAATATCATGAGGCTACTGTAACATTTGGAGTGGAGATGTACTCAGCATTTCTGGCGTTCCAATGTATTGGCATGTGACTGTCCATGCTGTGCATCAAGGCTGTGCTGGAGGATAGGTGGCTAACTAGGTGGGCTGAGGAGTCATTATGTAAGCTAACTTGCTTCTGTGTCATTTTGTCAATAGAGGTGTTATAAAAATCAGTAGTAAGCTGTTTGGGAACTGGGGCTTTGCCAAAGAAAAAGAATTAACACCTTCTTGAATATCAGCAATAGAAATTGGGTCATCTGAGGAGCCAGCCATGTGCTGATTTAGATGGGAACTGTAGTTTATTTAATAAGAGAATGTAAGATGATTGTGAAGAAGGCTGTGGGAGTGAGCATGTTTCTTGCAAATATACAAAAAGGATTAATGTAGGTTTTTTAGGGAACAAATTGGCCGTCTGCTCCATCTTAAGCATGAAAATCTGCTTTGCTACTGAAATCGTTCTTTTTAGCTCCCTTATTTTATACAACACATCTTTTTGATAACTTGTCTCCTACTCTGGCTACATCTGAAGTATCCCACTGGCTTGCGCAACTTTTGCAGAGGCGTATCATCTTGGCTGGTGAAATTGCTTCCTGTTTATAGAGAGTGGTGTTACATCCCAAATCGTACCAGGACATACTGAAACTTGGTGTCTTGTTTCAGAAAATTAAATGGGAAATTGGTTGTTCCTTAGAGATTCAAGTCATGGGAATAACCCAGAACAAGAAAAAATCCATGATTTCCCATTACAGTAGGAGAACAAAATGGTAAGGTTGTGGTTTGAACTACTGATGCTTTATATCAACAGAAAGCTGCAACAGAAAAGTAGGTTTTATGCATGCAGAAATATTGGAAAAACTGTTGTCCGCAGTGAGTTCTGTTTGTCAGCATTCAAAAGTCTTTTTAATGGCTGATTTCCAGGAAATGGGCTGTGTTGTCCAGCAGCTAGAGCAATGACTGATCTTGCTTGAATATTTCACCACTGAACCATTCTGCTTTTCTCTGTTGTAATTTTCTTGTTTCCTTAGTTGTTTATCATGCTCACCATTGTGAACTGGTTTGTGATAATTAGTGTAGAAAAAAAGTGTTTTAAGCATTGCTGTGTTTTGTGGAAGACCTGACCGATGTAAGAAGCCCCGAGCAGGTGAGAGAAACATCGAGAAGTTTTAGTGCAAATGTGGATTGTATATTTGTACATCTACTTTGTAGACTCTGTGCTGTTCGATTTGATTATGTTTGAATAGGTAATTCTGTAATTCTTGTAAAGAGTGTGAGCTTTGGAAATGTTCATGACCTGTAATCACAGATGGTGAGAAAGGGTTTTTCCTCATAAATTCATAGGCATGAAGAAGCCAGACCTTTCCTTCTGGAAGAAAGGATGAACTTTACACAGCTTCACTGTATTTCTTCCTTTCAAGAATATATTTGGCCAGATTTTAAAAGAGCTCAACTCCCATTTGGGCACCTAAATTACATGGCTGGATTTGCAAAAGTGTTTAGCATCCAGCAGCTACTTTTATTCCCACATATGTACCCAAATGGGAGATGAGTTGTTTTGACAGTGTGGCCCATTATTTGTCAAGTTGGTTGTGATTAAGACTCAGAACATTCCAGGAGCACTCTATTAAAATACTCAGAGAGCAGACAACCTTATGGAGCCATTTATAAAGCCATACTGCTGAGCCAATAGAAATGAAATTCTGAAGTTGTGCAACCACATCTTGTAAATGGAGAGGATAAATGGCTGGTGGTTGTTCGTTTCCCATGTTCAGAGACTGCAGCTGAAAATGAGAGGAAATTCAGGCAGTTGCAGCCACAGAAAAACCCCAACACTGAGCGTTCAGGGAGCAGGAGCTGTTAAGGTGTGCAGAATTACCAGTCTGTGTTAGATAAGCAGGGAGGGTAAATTCAAGGGGTATCCTTCAGGAACAGAGCACAGATGAACAACATACACCTGAAGTAATTTGTTCATGCCTTGTTCATGGCAGAGGGTTTGGATGTAGATGATCTTTAAGGTTCCTTCCAAACTAAATCATGCTAAGATTCTATGTCTGAGTCTTTCTCATTTTAAGTTTTCATTTAAAAAAAAATGTTGACTGTCATTTATCCCTTTCACCTTGAGACATTATCTATCTGAAGAAGCATCTGAACATCATTTGAATTTCAGTTTATACTCACATTAGGTATTTCCTGCTCTCCTCAGCACGTACAGAAGCCCTAGAGGGGAGCATTACCCTTCTTGTTGGAGTCTAGCAGTGGGGAGGCAGTTGCTGATTTCAGGACTGGGCTGCTCCTGGAATGTTACATGCTGTGGACCAGGATGGTAGCAGTCAAGGTAATGCTGCTTGGCACCTGGTGACAAGAGCATCTGCTGTCTGAAGAGAAGAGTGAAGTTATAAATTACAACTTCAATAATATGAAGCGTTCTTCTTCCCTGTTGCCTTAATGCTCAGCCTCTGCTCCTCAACATAGTGTTTTAGACTTCAAAGTGAAAAGAGATCTGTCTCTTTACAATGTCTGTATTGGTTTAGCATACTGAAAACTGTATAGTTGTCAGTTCAAGATCCTAAAGGTGTCCTTCAAGAAAATGCAAAATGGTCATAATAAGAACCTTTATGTCTCAGTCTTAGAACTGTAAACAAAAATGTGAGATGTATGTTGCTTCTCAGTGAGCTTCTTTTTTTTCTTATCACCAAAGATGTTGTTCAGGTGGGATGCCTGGAGATGGAGGGTACCTGCTCCAGTTGGTGGGGAGTCTTCTCTGTCCTATGTCTTATGTTGTCATCTTACTCAGAGTTAAGAGATTCTGACGGTATAATTAACACTTGCCCCTACTTACTTGAAATCTGTTGTGATGATTGCAAAAGATTTGTCTCTTTTGTGGCTGATTCGCTGTCCCCAGATTTGTATCAAAAGACCTAAAGGTCTTGTGGGTGTGACTAATTTAGATTTTTTTTTTTTTTAGTCAGTCTGAATGTGCAAATACTTAGCTGAATCCCTTTCCCCACATCTTAATGTTTCTACTGAGCCACAACAGTATTTCAAGCACTAGAACTTTCATTTTGGGGAAGTCATTGTTTTTTAGAAACTTCCAGCAGGATGGCTCAGGTGGACAGCTCTCAGAATAAATAATTATTTTGTGGGTGAAACTTGTGCCTAAAGGTATAGAAGAGAACTGAGCGTTTTCTTTTCCTTTGCTAACCACTATGGCGGGTTGAAAAGTTTGTGGGGAAGTTTGAGAAATGTGCTGAATTGTGTGTTTTCAAGAAGTTGCATATTGATATCCTAAATTTTAAGTTGTCAAAATTGAGCTTTGCTGCTTAAGTCCACACTGTGCTTACAGTGCTGTGAATCTGTGCTCTGAACAGCCTGTTTTCCTAGGAATTTGCATTTACTCTGCCTTCGCTCAAATTTTGTGCTACAAAGCTTACATAGGTATTTTAAAATCATGTTAGCTGTGGCCCTCCCAAGCACCAGTGCAAGTGTATTTACAATGTGTCTGTTTTATTGGTGTGGACAAAATAGATTAACGTCCTGAGTTGGTATGTCCGCATGGCACAGTGAAATGTGTGCTGACATGTCTGAGCTGGTGCTCCCTTGTGGACCCAGTTTAATTACATCAATGTAGTGATTGCACCAGGGGGATATGTAGGATTTTATAGTTTAGAATTACCTGGATTGTCTCTGCAGAGGGTGGAGCAGTGTTGTGGACGTAGAACTAAGGCTGGTAGAGCTAGGAATTAAATCTGAATATCTCGTGGATTTCAGGCCAGTGTCCAAATTAGTGTGGTAGGATTTTTGGTTGGTTTGTTTCTTTAACACTTTTTGACTCCTACAATAGCAGCCAGAAAATTTGTTCATTGTCAGAGTTCATCTAATTAGGGCCTTTCCAGGCACTTCAGTGTTGACCTGTTAACCCTCATAGTCAGTGGAAAGATTCAGCTTCTCACATTTTTTGCTAGAAGTGGATTGGATTCTTACTGAGATACAGTGCTCTTTCTGAGTGGTTGCAGTTACAGATAGCAGTAGAGTTGGGGGAAGTAGTCGTGAGGAATTTCCAGAGTAGTACACAGTGAAATATGTTAAAGAGTGTGTACAAGGGGCCATTGTCTCTCTTGAAGGGATATGGGAGGTGAGCATGCCAACATCTGTACAACATGTGTTGTCTAAAAACTGAGTCAGCGTACTGGTCTTGGTGTTTCCTCTACCAGTGCAGCATTACTATTCAAGGCATGTATTTCTTAGATCATTATAAAGCTGCCTGGTGGGATAACATTAGAGAGGAGGAGAAATCCATGCATGCAGACTGGCTTTCTAACAGTGTGAGTGTTTATGGCAAGATTGCATCACTTACTTACTAGCTATGGAACTGCTGTGAGCATCATACCATACCTAAGCTATAATATATAGTTTAAAGTCACTACTGGTCATTATCTGGTAGTTAATGCCTGAGGAAACTACATGTTATTCCTACTATGAATTGTTTCTTTACTGGTTTTGGTTTCCTGTTTTGCTGACAGCATCCTGAGTCCCTTCAAAGCTGGATTATAGTGGTTGACACAGAGGACAATTTTATGGCTTTGTTCTTTATATATGTTTTAGAAGAGTGCACATACACCTACTGCATTATTAAAGCATGTATTGCAAAAAAGTTCAAGGATAATAGGAAATTATCTTCATTATGCCACAACTTTTACTACTGATGCACTTCTTGGAAGTATCTTAAGATAGTTAAACCAATTTTTTTATTTTCTTGTTTTAGCAGTTGGGTATTTGTGATTCTCAGTGATATTCATATCATATAGCTGGGGTTGTTCAGCCTGGAAAAAAGAAAGCTCTGGGGAGACCTTAATAGCAACCTTCCTGTACCTAAAGGGGTGCTACAAGAAATCCATAGAGGGACTTTTTACAAGGGCATGTAGTGATAGGACAAGGGTAAGGGCTTCAAACTGCAACAGAGCAGGTTTAGATTAGATCTAAGGAAGAAATTCTTTACAGTGAAGATGCTGAGACTCTGGAGCAAGTTGCCTAGAGAAGGTATTGATGCCCATCCCAGGAAGTGTTTAAGGCCAGATTGCATAGGGCTTTGAGCAACCTGGTCTAGTGGAAGGTGCCCCTGGCCATGGCAGGAGGTTTAGAACTAGATGATCCATAAGATCCCTCCCAGCCCAAACCATTCTATGATTCTATGATGTGAATACCTAGTATCAAAAGATCTATATAAAAGTAAAGCATTTTAAGCCTGCTGTGTAATTTTTGTAGTTCTATTACTCTTTTTTCCTAAATGTTGTACATATAATTTTATAATATTTTCCAAATGTATTTCTGGAAGTTACTTTTCTATGTTATACAGTTTTGAAACTGCAAGCAGTATCGTGTGTTGAAATGTGGCTGTTTATTATATATTCTGATTTTCTGCTTAAAAGGATTACTCACAAGAAAGAGATAAGGAAAAAATGGAAGAACATAATGATTTGCTTCCAGATGTGAATTCTTTTTCCCCCTCAAGGTATATGCGTGAAATGACAGATACTCAACTGAATAGTGGATAAAAAGGTCTTAATATTAAAACCAAAATGTGACAGGAAATACACCTTACAAGCATCGTCTCTTGGATATTCATCCTTGCTTTCACTTGCCACCCTGAATTAATATTTTAAGTTAATAAGATCTGCAAAAGTTGTGTAGCTGATTTTCATTTGTCTTCATGTACTGCAGTACTGCTATATGGAAAGCTGTATTAATGTTTATAACAGGTAATTTTGTCAAGAACTACTATAGAATGTAAATCTGCATTAATTATTGCCCTTGTTGAAAGTGAAGTGATAAACCATCCTAGATTAGCAATAAACCATCCTGTTTGTTTATGTATCTGCTAGACAATTGGTAGCTTTGGCCAGGTTGCGCTGTGTGTGTGTGAAATAAAAACCAAAGTCCAAACACATACTCAGCTTTATTATTAAATAAAGGACAGTGGGAGACTTAGATGAACCACAGCATATAAAAAGCTTTGCTCCTACTACAAAAGAAGAGCAATTTCATGATGTGTATTGCTAGGTCCAGCTATTGCATAATAGCCCCAGCTAGCCATTGCACGTATAATTACGATATATATCTCATAATCTCTATTACCATAACATATTTTTCTTCTACGAGAGAAATTAGATGCATAGTGCTCTGTGGCTCATGATTTTGCCATCTTAAAGAGATGCTTAGTATTTGAGTGATGGTTGAATCACCTATTTTATACTTAAGTACATAATCCCAAGAAGGTTTAAATCAATGTGTTAATTGGTAAGTGATACTGTAATTATACGTATAATCATGGAAATTTTGGATCCAGATTATTTACTTGCTCTCAGGAAATTAATCTACAGAGGTCATATATTAGATTGCTTGTTTATTAAGTGGAACCCCTGTAGTTACAAAGTACTGATTGGCTATAAGCTGAATGAAGCATTCTTACAGCTGTATTCAGCAGGTGTCAACAGTTCAAATCTTTGAGTGCGTATTGATCCAGATTCAAACAGTTCATTAATCTAAGCACACATTATATAGATTTTTCAATGCAATTTTGAAAGAGTTGAAAAATAGTATTGAATGATGAGAGATGATACTCAAATTATGTTTTTATGGCAAATCTCCCTTGTGCTTGTGACATACTGAGATGGGGTTGGATGCTAAAACTGACAGTGTCTTGATTTTTATTTTCAGATGTACTTTTCTGGCTTTAGAGTAGCTTCAGTGGGTGAAGTAGTCTTTGCCTGCTGGCAGTGCAAACCATCTGTTTTTCTAGCATCAGTTTTGTCACATACAGCCCCTGCTTCCTTTTAATTTGCTTGGACAGAAATAGCGTTGGTACCGCTTAAGAATCCCAGAGACATCCAGGTATTTCTTGTGTTATTTGTTCTCCAGGGTCTTTTCTTCTCTTGGTCTCTTTCTTCTTTTGGAATCCTCTGGCAAGGCCATTTAGCACAGTTTAAAAATGAGATGGCTGTAATGAAATCATCTAATCGCTTGAACCTCTAAAGCTAACGCGTGTGCTTAGGTACTTTGTTGTTTCATGGGGAAAAATGCCATGGAGAGCAGGCTAGGAGAAGCATTCGAAGGTATTTGACTGGATTTTTCCTTCATCCGCAATGTTGTACCTGAGAACAGAAATCAGATTGTCATTCAGATTACTTGTCAAATACTATTTTCTCACAAATGAGGTTAGGAGGAGAAATAATGTTGCCTTTCTTGATGAATTCTGACTCAGCTTTATCAGTTGGTGCAACTCTAGGCTTTTCATTTGGCAGTTGTAAGATTCCACTCGCTTTCTCTTCTCTGCTAATTGCCAGTATCTTTGTTGATGTAGAGAACAAAGAAAGAGAAAGAAGAGATGTTTCTGCTGTTGTTAGACAAAAAAGGGGGAAAGATTGTTCAATTTTAAGGGGAAAAAATGCTTTATATAGAAACAGATCAAGGTTTTCGGGAGTTGTTGTATTTTGTCCTTACTGTAATGATAAAGCTAAAGAGATCTTCAGTCTTGCTGACCAGTTTTGATTAGATTGCTGTAATACCTAGCACCATGTATTAGGATAACAGGAATGCCTACTTAATCAGTTATAAATGATAAAAGGTTTTTATTCTTTTTCTTACTCCTTGCAGTTTTCAGGGGTTTTTTTTGGCAATATTATGGAAGTTATGATACATCTCTCAGACACTTGTAATTCATATAATATGAATTGCAAAGCTGCAAAGAAGGTAACAATTGTGCAATAGAGTGTTATAGATCTGATGCAATAAAGATACAGTGCAAAATCTGACCCAATTATCTTGAGGTTTATGCTCCTTTTATACTGGCAATGCTGTTATTTCCTGGTGCTAATAACTAACTTTACAGTAGTTTAATTTCATAAAGTACAACTTGTATTGTAGAGCTTGCATATCTAATAAAAATGCAAAATTGCAATAAAGTTTATAAAATAATGGATAGGAATTTTTCGGAAGAGTTGACATGCCTGTCAAGATAATGCTGATAGAATTTCATACGTCTGCAGTAGGACACAAAATTAATTACCAAAGAATCTGACATTGTTAGTCCTTTTTATTCAGTTATGTGATAGCTTCAGTGCTCTGGAAAAAAAAATAATCAAAGCAGAATTTAAAACTGTTCTCAGAATGGCAGGTTTTCATCTAGAAATGTTAATGTATGTTAAACTTTAATTAAAAAGACTGCATATCATATCTTAACCTTTTTTTAATATAGCATTATTATGTATGGTACGGATCCTATTCCAAGGTATATTATTTTGCTGAAAGACTCTATTTTAATGTAAAGGATTTCTACTTTTCAGCAAATTATTGTCGTCTTGTAATTTTGTCGAGCTGAGCGTACACACAATGGTGCAATCTGCAGTCTTCCAGAAAGTCCAAGAGTGTAATTCAGTTGCAAAGGTTGGTGACATTTCCAACAAGCAATATAGATTGAGCACTTCATACAAATATAAAATACCAAGGTTCCTGTATAACCTTTGTGTTTTTAAAGATATTTTATCTAGATACCCACCACTATTGGAAGATGGGTGCCTGTAAATTGCAGAGTTCCAAGACCTGTTTTTGCATCAGGCTGCCTTTTCAAACTGTGCCGGTCCTGATTCCTGGGGGTGGTTGCATCTAGATAACATCTCCTTTCTCTGTCTTTCACCCCGAACTGAGGCACACAGGATGTCACAAGCAGGAGTGGCTTGGGGCCATGGTGGTGTGCTGGAGGAGAGGCCCTTGGTGCCCAGGTGTGCTGTGTCCCCACACAGCTGGCGAGCGGAGCCCGCGGAGGCACCGGGCACTAGATGTCACTGTTCCTCCACGGTGGAACCGCCGCCTGTGCATTTTTTGGACTGTGAGTGTAAAGTAGCTGTAGGTGGCAAAGGCTTGTAAATTTAGTTTGTATAGTGCCACTTCAGATCATACCGTCATGAACTTTGAGACAAACAGCAGCTGGATTACTAAGCATTTTCTCATGTCATTTAAACATTGAGCATATAGTTGAAAGAGTAGCACCATCAAGCCATTTTTAGCTGTATTGGTGTAAGCCAACTGTGGTCTGCTATTTTTGAACCACCAAAACCTTAATACCCAGGAAAGAAAACAGATTACTCATCTCCATTTTATTTATCGGCAAAGGAATGCCTTTATTTTGTAGCTCACTGAAAGAACTGAATGAGAACTTTGATGAGATGAAGATTGGTGAGGTAGTTTCTTCAGTCACTGAAGCCCCCTCTCTTTACTGCCAAAAGTAAGCTATAAGGGGGAAGACGCAGGGCCAGCACTTGCAATATGCTCTTATGCCTGCATTTTGACCAGAATTTATTTGAGAAGTGCCAGTGACAAAAGTGAGTGCAGAAGTTGGCCATTGGTGCTGCATATATTAAATTAAGATCTTAAGAATAGTTTCAGTAACCTCCAAAACCCTGTGCTGATGTGGATGCCTCTCCATCTTTATCTTTAGAAGGTGTTTTCTCTAGGTCTGTCCTTCCTTCCATCAGGAGAGGATTTCTACCAGGAGGGAGTTATTCTATCTGGAAATAAAACTATAGCTCGTAACATCCAGTAGCTGAAGTTAGAAAACTGTAACTGCTTTTGCTGTATTTTTACATGTCAGTCTGTCATCAAATTTAATTACTTCTTCATGTAGCGACTCCTGTGTCAGCTGACATCTTTAAATCAAGTCAGAATGTTTTTCTAAAAGATACTCATAGCAAGTAGCTTAGAAGGTATGGGGTTTGTGCAGGAACTAATAAGTCAATTTTTGCAGACTGTCTATTATGTGAGACCTAAGGCTTTACATCAGTCTTACTCCTTCACCTCCTGGTAATCTTCGGTAGTGTTCTGGTGTGTGACCTTTCTACTTCTCCTGTTCTTCTGAGTAGAAATCTCAGGTAGTATTCTGGTAGGATAGAAGACTGAAAATCATTTGTCTAATGTGGCTAAAATTTCAATCATATTTGTGATGTTTTTCTTCAGAAAAGTAATACTCTATAAATAGAGCTAGGTTTCTTATTTATTGTCCTGGTGAGTAGGGTACAACAGGCACTTCAATTACAAGCATGTTTTTTTATTTTTGAATTTGGCAAATGAAACTTTAGCTTATTCTTTTTAACATTTCATCCCATTTATTATGGTGGTTGAGCAAACAGATCCATTCAATCCATTTTGAGCTTGCATAGAGGTAACTGAGTTTATTTAGCAAGCAGTTCTGGTGATGACCTAAAAGGTGCAACTAATTGAATTCGCTTGACTAGGTCAGCTTTTGAGTGCTCAGAGGAGCAAAAGGCATTTCATCATTAACACCACAGATAGGACTCGATAGTCACAGGATTGTGGTAGAGTCATGTTAGTCGTGTGTAGAGGTGCATTTTCAAGTAGTAAGGATGTAGTTGGTTAATTAAAAGTGCAGGGCAGGCAGCTCAGCAGGTCTCCATTTGACAGCTAATGGATTACTAAGGGGATCCCCTTACAAACTAAAAGAGGGACTGCTTTCACCACAGACAGATTTAGAAGTGAAAGTATTATGTTGTAGCCAATTAAATCAGTTCAACACACCTGCTCCGAGTTAAGCCATGTAAGGTACTACTGTGTTACAAATTGTATATGTTAAAAGTCGTGTGTGGAGACTATCCATCAAGCACTGAATTTTGGCCCATTGGGCGTTGGGTTGGCCTGTCCTGTGTGCTGCTGATGCTGTGTTAGAGGAAGAATGGATTCAGTGTGAAAACTAAATACTGTGATAACAGAAGCTGGAAATCGGTTAGGCCTCCTCTCAGAGGATGTGTAGAGAAACAAGTTCTGTAGCATGGATGTGATTTAAACTCAAAGGTAATTGTGGTGTGGCCATCCATGTTGCTGTTTTTCTGGAAAGGCCAGCTGCTGTCCTGCATGATGAGGGGATGCCCATTCTGTGAGCTGCACTGCTAATATCTGCACATGGCTGATCAGGATCCATAAGATGCCTATCAGTGGAACCAGCAAAATTGGCCTCATCAGTCTTGCCCAGCCTTGTTTCCTTCCACAGCCAGGGGTGTTGGTTGCTCAGTGGCCTGTGCAGAGCACAGAGCTTGTACCAGTCACAGGTGAAATGCCCATAACTTGGAAGCCGCAGATAAGCTGCCACTGGTACACAGTCGTGCTTTATCTGGAAAGGGCATCATCTATATCCTTTTGCAAGATGTTACAGTTTAATGGCCTGATTCTCTCTCTCATCCCTCTAGACAACTGTAGGTTTGGGGCAATATTAGAAGCAAAGAATGGGTTTTATATGCCTTGGACTCCAATTTTGGGCCCCAGCTTCCAAGCCTGGCGAAGAGCAGACTTCAGCTTAAGAGGGTCAGAGCTGTTAAAATTTTCTGCCCTGTCTCTGTAAATAGACAAGTTTTGTTGCAGGTATTTTAAGTAGTGTAAGTCAGGGGAAGGTTGTTAAAAGAGCATTGATCCTGTAAAAGCTTTTCTTTTCATTTGTGGCTGGACTTTGAAAAAGTAGAAAGGAATATCTGTGTGGATTCCTCCAGCGTGTAATGGATCTTTTAGGAATCAGCAGATTCTGCGTTCGGAATCTCCACACAGGCAAGTCCTGCTCCCTGTTTCCTGGCTGACCTGAATTTAGCTGTGAAGTGTGGCACTTCCACTCTTGCACAAAGGGGTTTTTCCTCATTCAGAAACCTACGGGTCAGAAGGAAAGAAAGAGGAGTGTTGTGTTCCAAGCATGGGGAATAAAATACTGCTGATACTTACGTGTTGCAAGAGTGGCTAGGAACTACTGAGCTGTGAGATAGCAATCGAGGGACCAACTTCACTCAAACACTTGCTTGTTATTTAACATTTATTTAAATAGTGAAACTCTTTGACTGTTAAATGAGCATTAAAGCAGGCTGAAAACTGGATTACAGTCTCTGGAAGGCAGCCACACATCATCAGCGTCATAAATTACGTCCTTTTTTACCAAGATATTGGCTGCCAGCTGAAAGGTTAGAAATAACTTATTTTATTTTCAAATGCAATTTGCAGTTTATCCACGGAGAGAAATGAGCAAAATGGATGCAGCTGTTTTTTAGATTAACCCCACAGAGTTGTCAGGCTTGGAGTTCCCAGAGAAGTGCAATGCGTTCAGTATTATCCCTACACAACAGGAAACCCCACCTCTTTGTGGAATCTGAGAGTTAGAGGTGGAGGACATGAGCCTTTTGTGGCAGAGAGCCCAGGTTGTCATAATGACAAACCCCCAGACGAAAGTAGTGGAATAACTCAGGACATCAATTCAACAGTAAAGTGATGTGTTTAGGTGATGCAAACACAGTTTGATGATGTAAGAAAAGGTGGAGCATAGTTTTTAAAGACATTTTTAGTGCTGATGAGCAACATAAAATTTTATTTCTCTGGCTAAGGTGTGTTATCTCACTTCAATCTTTGAGGAAATTTCATCTTTTGAAGAAAAGGCACCCCGTGTTTTGGAAAGTGTTGTGCCTCACACAAGTGCCAAAGATATTACTATCTGAAGAACTCCCATGAGTTGCAGAGGTTATGGCATTTTTTCAATGTATTTTGTGTTTGGATTTTCTCAGTGCAGTTTGTACATTCCTGTAAGTCACTTTGTCAGGGAAAACTGTAACACAGGAGAGTAAATCTTGAATTAATAGATCCTGCGGCTTAGCATTCGTGTCAGGTTACCTAAAGTTATTTTAAAATGATATATAAAATGATTTTTAAAAACAGTGAGCCCCCTAGGTTGTTTAATTTTCAAATCCATCACTCAAGCTGAGACGGTTTACAGTGCATGTGACACAGCAGAAGAAGGATTACTGTACGTGTGAAGCATGAGGACAGAGATTACTGAGGAAACACTAGAGTCAGATGTAGGTGGGAATCGTTTTGTGCATAGGAGGTGTTATTTATTTACAGTATAACTCCCTTTGATTTGACGGTGAGACTGGGTCCTACATCCAGAACTCAGGTTAAGGCTGAAATACAGTCTATGTGGCATAGATGCATGTGTTTTGTTTGGGTTTTTTTTTTTGGTCACACAGCTGCATCATTAGTGACATCTTATGTGTAGAACTGCAGCAGTCGGTTACTTCATAAAATGCCTTCCTCTGGCATGTGCCTTTTTAATGTTCAAGGGAAACTCAAGCAATATCTGTGATCTTGATGTTTTGTGACCTGGGAACAGAGCTTATTGTATAAAAACAGCAAGCAGAAACTGAAGCCTTGCAGTGAGAATGTGCAGTTCAAGTCCAGTTGCATGAATCATTGTTAAATTTGTTTTATAGGGTCACTTACTGCTGCATATTTTTAAATGGAAAATACAAAATCGTGCAGTCGCTCCTGTATAATTTCCCTGCATGTTAGTGGTGTATTCCTTGTGCTCAGGAAATCAATGCCAGTGATGTAATGGGAGTTTCTACATCATAGTGGTATGTCATTCACACGAAGAGAGCATCGTGGGAGCTTGTGAGATTGATGTCCTCTCTAAGAATAGCACTGATTATAGAACAGATTTTCCCATATACAGAGCCATTTTTAATTCACTGCCTACTGCAGCTGCCAGCCTGCGGAGATAATTCCTTCTAGCAGAATAGCTCTAGATTATTATAGGGAAATCAAATTTGCATAAAAGCATTTTATCTCTCCCCTTTTTTTTCATGTCAAAGTTACCAAACATTCACTGTCAGTTACTTTTTTGCGTGTAGGAGGAACTTTGTTAGAATTACATCTTAAGTGAATTTTGTTAAGATGTTTCTGTCTCTTTGTTGTTTTATGTAGTTTAGAATAAATACTAAGCAGCTACAAAGAAGTGTTGTTAGGGAACAAGCAAGATTTTTAGAAAACTGAAAATTAAGAGCTGTTTTTGCACACCTTGAGGAACCCAAGCAGCCTCATTCACATCTACTTAATTATGTGATCCCTGTGGCCTGGGCAGATCTTGCAGGATGGGTTTGAAAGTATAATGTAACCAGCCATTGCTTAGAGTGCTGTGCACATCTGAGTGGGTACTGTGATTTACTGATGAGGAAACTGAGGCACAGATAAGTTAAATGACTTGCTTGGGGTTACAAACTTAGCAGAATAGACTTGTAGTCCCCTGAACTGCAAGTGGTTGCACTTGTAGCTGGACTGTTCCCCACATGCCTGTGTTCTTCTAATTCAAACGTATCTTTGAGGTTCAATTGCAAGAGCAGGTTTTTGGGTTTTGGGATGATATTTTTAATTCACTTTTATAATTAACCATAGCTAAATACTGGGTATTTTAGAATCTATAAAAGCCATTTTTTCAAAGGTTGAGGGAAATATTGTAGTGAGGTCTTAGGGTGGAGAAAGAAATTTTCCTCCCATTTTGAAATCTAAGGTTGAAATTCTGCTTAATTTGTCTTTGCTTCAGCCTTGTTCCCAGGTGCATGGAGTACCATTTAAAAGTATTACTGTACTTTGTCTCCTCCTCTATTAAAACTTCTAATATGACTAGTAGAATTCTAAAGCTGTACTGCTAAATACTTGAAGAAATCACCAAGGCATCACTCAGTTGCCTGAACTGAGGTGGTTAATGCCATTTGATACAGGCTAGGACAGCCTCTGCTTGCTAGCCCAGAAAGTTGTAGGCATCCCAGATACAGTGCATTGGATCTAGCCTTGTGGGAATGCTCTCAGATAGGTACTTTTGTGTGGGCAACTGAGCTGGCATGCCAGGTTGACTGCAGAGCTAAATAGTTTTTAAAAAAGCAAGCATGACAGCAAGAACATGGCCTAACACACTAATTGTGAAGGTCATATCGCGGCTTATATCTGTGTGAAAGCAGTCAGAGGACCATTCGGTACGTAAGACTAGTTTCAGAATTTGCTGCCTTATTCCTTTGAAAAGCCTTTGAAGAGGAATGGTAAGTATGAACAGACCCTGGCCACAACTGGGAATTACTTGGTATGACAGAGCAGAGGCTGCATGGGAATTGATGTGTATTCTTTGTGTTTAAAGTCTGATCCTAAGGGTAGAGTAGAAGCATCTGGAGCCTAAGCTTATCTGGCCATGGCCCAGTGAGACCTTCTACGAGTTAAAAGCCTAAGTGCTGAATGCTCCAGGATGGTGCACTGTGGTCTTCTAGCATATGCTCTGTAGGAAGTCTCAGTGGTTTGGGTTGGAGTGGCCAGGAGTGGGATGAATATTTATGTTGGTAGTTATGAGATCATGAACTATCATACGCAAACAATTAATTAGTGACCTCGATGCCTCTTCTGGCTTTATTGATTTCAGTAGGCAGGGCTTGTAGAGGTCTTGGTCACTGTGCACTATCAGCAGTAGAAATTATGGATTCCCTTAACAGCTTGCAGAGTTATATTTTTCCCGGGAACTGAGGTAGTCTGCTTAAGTACTGTGCTCCCTCTGCTATCAGGTGCTAACGCAGAGTTTATGGTTGTAACAGGCAAAATGACTTTGGAGGATTGTGCTGTAACCTGATAGTTTTTCCCCTACCCTCAGTGTTATAACATGATTTGGTCTTGCCTGTGGATGGAAGTAAATCATATTTTACCCTCACTGCTAAATTGTATTATGGCCCTGACCTTTATAGGTGAGACAAAACTGCATTATAATGTGGTTATAGGACTGCTGTGTTATACAGTGAAAACGTGGTTATCTGAGGGTCTCAAGAGACTGTCCTAAACCAGAAGATAATTAGGAGTTTGGATAACCAGGAATTTCAGACTCACAGATGCATTAAGCTAAATCAAAGCTCACTGCTGAAGCTGGAGGACAAATGTGAGTCTAGTAAATATACATTAAAATGTAACATAATATTCAACATGATGAAATGGAGTGGAGCAGGCCCTCAGCTCAGCTGCTGTGAGTTGTCGTGGCACTGTAGTCAATCTATGACAACTAACACCATCTGGGATCTTCCTGTCTTCCCAGACTGGCCCTCCAGTGTGTTTTTCCTAGTATGATTCGTTCTAAAAATAGAAAAATTAGAAAAGTCAAGCCAACAGGCAATATAAGGTCCCCTTTGACAAAAAAGTAGAGGTAAAAAAATCGTGCTAACAGCAGCTGGGCTGGGTAGATGGTTGTAGTATATTACATGAAATGCTGGTTTGGTATGCCGGGGTTTCAAGCAGTGCAGTTGAGAACCCCTTTGAGAAGAAGAATATGCTAGAAAATACATACCTCTGCACAGTCCCTGAAGATCACAGCTGACACAGGGGACTGCCTTTTGAATGACCCGTTCTGTGGGTTCTGTCTGAAGGGGTGGTCAGAGATGCCTCACGGAGACCATCACTGGCTGTACTTGCTGCCTCCACGTAGGAGCACTGTGTGCCAACACTGCTCCAAGCAGCCTTAGTGATCCCTCGTCACAAGAAACACGGGCAGTGGGAGGGAAGGTAGGGCTGGGCTGGGAGTGTGGGTCTGTTCTGTCCCATTTCTCTGATTGTCTCCAAGAGCCTTCAAATCCAGATGTGCATCTCCAGACCCTGCTAATTCACAGTTAAAGATAGGTTTACCTTGAGTGTTTCTTGCACCTTGTATCTAGGGGTGAGCCTTCACTTTATATGATATGGAGTTGTGTGAAGCACTCTGCAGGATGTTGTGATGATTGCTTACCTAATGTATTCAAGTTACTAAATGAAATCTAAAATTAATTGGAATTCTCACAGCGTCTTCAGGGATAAGGGTTTAACAGTGTGCAGACCTTAAATTGTTTGCACAGTTGCGCCTTACGAAAAGGATGTGTAATGTTAGCAAACACCTTCATGTTCCCTTTTGCAGACAGCTTCTGTCTTTCTGCAGCAGAAGCCTGACAGTGGGGACTGCCATCCTGCAGTCTTACAGCTTGCACTTCACTGGGTCTTTATAAAAGTGTGTGTATATGCGTGAGTGTGTTTAGGTCTGTGTGTGTATATATAGAGAGAATTTTTTTTGGTGTGTGTGTATACATTATAGTACAGTTGAAAAGTAATTCATTATGCCAAGGAATTCACACTCTCTGCCCTCACCACCATGACCATTTCCAACTGATGGGTTTCATGGGCCCCCAAGAAAAGCGTATTTCATTTTTAGTGTATGCTAAGGATTGGGCATCGGTATTCAGTTCTGGCTTTCTCCTTCATAACAAAGAAGGATGGAGGCATTTCGCTAACACTGAAGTTTAGTTTCTGCAGAACCTTGGTAGTGTATGAGATGACAGAGCATCAGATTCTTCGGCAGTATTTTTTGTTGATGTGAATGAGGCTACCCTGGGTTTACAGAGGATCTAGCTGTGTAAATCCTTCAAACTTACAATTTGCTACATCAAGGGATTTCTGCTGCTTCATCTCATAAGTCATAAGAAATACTACTGTGATTTTTTTTTCCCTCCTAACATTTGAAGCTCCGAATACAAACTCATCTTTCACTCTGACACTATACCAGGCAGGTCACCATGTGATTGAAATGTAAAATAATATTGTGTAATCAAAATAAATTTCTTACAAACCAGTCAGCTCCCCCCCCCATCATGTTGACTAACATAATACAGCCTGCAGTCATATGCTTGCAATTTTGATATGGTTCCAGCAGACATCAAAATTTATTATGTCAAAGCTGTTAAAAGAAAAAATTTTGTAAGGAAGCATAATTACTGTCTTTTTGCAGACTGTATTAGCTTGCATATGATCATTATCTGTAAATAAAAAATAGGCTTGGATAGTTTTTATTAGGAAAAGTCCGAATTTCATTTGGGCTTTTACTATCTAGTGTACATGACAATCTTGACAACTGTGTACCAATCCTTATGTTCTTATAACAATCAGGTAAGAGACTGATCAATTGAAGACATAATAAATTAAGGGTATAATAATGTTGCTTGTCAAGGTATTACTAACTAAATAAGATCTGGCTTGCAATTTATCTGGTATATTTATATTAAGTGGGAATTACACTTAGAGATTTGTATAATTGACTTGCTTTGCAGCTTTTAAAAAAACAGATTAACTTTTAAATTGTGTGTTATTTGCTATAAATAGCAATGATTAGTTTGGTTCAGGCATAGGATGAGGGAACCAACAAACTGGAACAAGAACCCTGTCAGATGAGCAGCACCATCATCCTTTACTGTTTACGTTGGCAGTTACATTAAGAGGTTTGCTGTTCCCCATGGAGAGTTCCTCGTCTCTGGGTTTCCAGTAGAGAGTTGGTGTGTTCTTAGTGATGTACGTTTAAGCTTGCCGTTATCAGCAGTTTCCTGAAGCAGCTGTACAACACACAATGTTCTTCTGCATAAGCATTTTATAGAGGAGGTTACAGAAGCGTCGAGAGCCACTCATGAGGAAGCTAACCTTAGGCTAAAGTAAAAGAAGGGCAGAAATGGTTTTTTATTGATGATGCACTAACCCACTGGGTTTAAATTGTGCCTTCTGGTTGACTACTTGCTTTATTTGCAGCCCAAAAGATGAAACTCACTGACCAAACATAACGGTAATCTAGCAATGAGAAAGGTGAATAAAATACATGGAGTTTTTATCCTTCAGCACTTCCGTTATCCTTGTTGGAGTTATAGCTAAGGAGCTTTGCGCAATCCAAACAGGTGCTGGTGTTGGAAGAAAGTGCATGGAATTAGAACAGGAAATTTTTTGTTTGTTTGTTTTTGTTGTTTTGTTTGGTTTGTTTGTTGGGTTTTTTTTCTTCTTTTGGAGAGAAGTCAACTTCTGTTGCAGGTGTAAGTTTTGAAAAATATAAACAAAAAGCAGACTCCGTGTAACTGTACCATCAATTAAGTTGGTTTAATAGCATTTCAATGTGTTGTTAATAAAGCAAACATTTACTAATCTTATCTCTTGTAAGCAGGAAGGAAGTTACAGTGCACAGTAATGCACATTGCTGTCAGGAAAAGTGGCTTATAATATCATATGATATAATTTGCAGTGAAGCAAAACCAGCAAATTGCTATGTGGGAGCACTCTTTATCCTCTTGATTTAACTTCTTCGCCTCCCTTTCCACTTGCTAGCTTTGTTGTTGTTGTTGTTCATTTCCCAAGGTTTGTGCATCCTTAGCATTTCCTTCTGTAATCTGCTATATCAACAGCGTGGCTGTTCCAAGATCATACTACTGGAGAACTGATGAGATGGGGGATAAATAGTGTGACCTCTTCTTCCCTTGGGTTTTTTCTTTGCCTTCTCCCTGGATTGAGCTACTTTGAGGAGCAATCAGCGTTAATGTTTAATTGTACTTCAAGGAATGCTCTGGTATCATCAAGACTGACAAATGATAGTCTGAGGAGTGAGGGCACTTGCTGAAAAATTTAATTTGTCTGTCATTTTTAAAAAGTTGAATGTTACTGATTGATAATGAAATGAACATCTATTTTCCTGTCTAGTGTGTCTTCCCCTTTTGCCCTCAAATCTTCTCGTACCATTCTCAGTACTGCTTAGTGAGAGGAAGGCTCTTTGCTTTTAAGAGGAGCCAAACTGTTGACTGAATGGAGGCTCTTAACATGATGTTTAGCATCCTAAATAAGCAAACTTCCTGGAGCTGTTACATGCTTAGCACTTCACAAGTCAGCCTGCTAATATTTAAATCTATCTAACTTCAGGATCCTGTTAAAAATTATTAGCCAAGAGGGTGCGGGAGGAGTTTGGAGTGCTGGAGTCACAACGACTGCAGTGTCCTGCTGCTGTTGTGCTGAAGAGAATGAATTGCTGATTAATTCTATAGTTTTGCATGCAATACTGATTTCTGAAAATATTCCCCACCTCCTTTGTCTGGATCCCATCCCATAGTCTGCTGACATTTGAAAGAGTATACAGCTTATCTGTTGTGAAGTCCACTGAAAAATAATTTACTATTCACATGTTAAATATAGGGGCAGTTGGTCTTTTTATACTACTGCAGTAATTCTGTGAGGAAAATTTCAATGATGAAAATGAAAAAAAGTTAAAATAGTCATAATTTACTGCTTTAGTCTGCAGGGCAGCTGTTTTCTGCCTCTATCTGTATTCTAATAAGTCTTTTAAATGAAGAGATTTATGAGATTATTTTAATTTTGATGTCTTTTTAATGCTTCATGCATTTTAAATACAACCTTTTAATAGTTTTTGAGATTGAAGAATTTAATTTTATTTTATACTGCAGAAATAAATGTATTCTCAGGAGACTGCACCATTATTACAGCTTCTTAAAAAAATTTTTTTTAAAATCCAGCATGTCTGGCATATACAACTGTAGTACCAACCAGCAGCACTACACTTAGCATCAAATGTGAGGCAGTGTTAGAGTTTGAGAGGCACTCTGGCTAGTAAGTATATTTAAAAGAAAAACCAGCAAAAGTCTGCTTGGTGTGGGCAATAACCTTCTGTTGATAGAGTCACACAGAAAGCTCCTGCTGTAAAGGTAGGATTCAGGATATTCTGAGTGCAGCAAAACAGGCGTGGTTGTGCTAAGGCACCTGCACATCCCCACTATCTGCTGCTGCAGCATGTGTGCTGAGGGCGAGCTCTAGAGTGTGCTCTGTGGGTCTGGAGTGGAACAGCCCCAGCCTGGTGTCATCTCTCAGGTGTATGGCTGTGCAGAAATCTGATTGTTCCTTAACTAATACAGAGCTCTTCTCTGCAAAATCTTGGTGCCTTCTGCTTTTGTTTTGGTTGCAAGTTGTTAAAAGCAGGCATATCATATATTATATGTAAGAGCAAAATAAAAATTATTAAGGGCTTTAATGAAGTAGAAGGGAGTGGCAGGCTCTTGGCTAGTTTTAGCCCTCCGAAAATGAAGTATTAAGCTAGTCACAGATCTTTTCTACTCCCACTTATGTAGTGGGCCTTTCATGGAAGGGTATGGTGCATGGTGTAAATGTACTTGGGAAAGGTAAAGTAGATGAAAACTGGCAAGACTAGCAGCAAGGAGAGAGTGACAGGTAACAGAGAGTCTGGCAGGGCACGAACAGTGCAGTCCAAAGTGGCAGGTCTGTGCTGCTGATTATGTAGTTCTACCTCTGCACTCTTAAAAGCAATATCAGGAGTGGCTCCTTGCACCTAGAAGCTGTTCCCACAGTCCTCAGTAGTACAATGTATTATTACACAGTAAATCCAGCTTTGCAACATGAGGCGATCACCCTGTGCTCTTCAGGCTCCATCAGTTCAGTTTACTGCAGAGGGCATGGGACTTTGCTTAGCTCCATGCTGGTCCCATGCTTAGCTAACATCTCTGTGGTTACCTGGGAAAGGTGCAAATGCAGCACATGGAGCCACTGTTGGCATAGTGACTCACATGAATGCTCTTATGTGCGGCATAAGCACTGCTCTTGTCCTCCTAAAATACTTCGGTTGACATTTGCCAAGGTCCAAGCTGTTAGGCACATGAGAGATCAGGAAAGAACTGTTAACTATTTTGAAAGAACGTCTTCCAAATTATACATTATACCTCACCTTTCAGGAGAGAATTGGATGAGAACTTAGGAGATCCATTGGGATTTAATAATTAAACCAACTCCATCACATTCAGGACATGTTTTGAACTGCAACTGTTAAAAACTCACAGAGGAAAGGAGGAAAGGCCATGTATTCTTCTGAAGGGCCAACACATCTGGCCACTGTTGGAAATAAAATCAGATAGACACTTGTCCTGAAGCAATAGACTGGTCTCTGTGTCATTCTTATGAGTAGTCTCATCACTGTAGGTTTTTGAGTCAAGAGCGTGCAGGGTTACAAAAATAAAGATCAGCAATGGGAGCTCAAACTTGAATTTGCATTTAGTCTGTGATGACATTACAGAAATGGGAATTTGTGCATGACTTGGTGCTCACAGCACCTGGATGTCCTATTTCACATGCATCTGCCCTGTCACAGCAATTACCTGGATCAATTATTGGCAGCAAATACACAAATGATTAGGCTTTTATCATGAAACACAACTGCTAAGTCAGTCAACTGAATGTCCCTGGTTTTATGCTAATTCTCTGTTGCAGTATTTCAGGCTTCTGAGATTTCTAGAAGGTTAAAACATAAGGCTTGGAAAAAGTAATCTGGTAATTATCAGAGAAGGAAAAAAATTAGGAAGTGAGTAAAAGCAGGCAGGAGCCAGTATCTGTCTTTCCAGCTGGTTCTCCATATTTTGAGCATTTCTGCCTTGATCTGCCTTGTGTTAGTCAGGCTAAAGCAACAATCTCGGCTGTGCATGCATGTGAGGTTTCAACTACCACACTTTAGGTTTGTAATTAAGAAATTAATTAAAATACTGTACAGTTTACTGCACAGTCTATCAAGAGAAGGGCAGTTTACAAGATTTTCCACATGTGTGCTATAAATTGAGTGCTACAGATATATAGTCATATTCACATTGACATTAGAAGTTATCCTCCTCCTGCAGAGGAGTATCATGAAAAATTATTGTGAAGGACTAGTTATAAAGTAATTGTTTCAGCGGAAACCGAACCACTAAGAATAAACATTTCAACACTGAAAGACCAGTGTGAAATCTGAAGTGAGAGGTACAAAGAGGAGATATAAAAAAACCCCAACAAACAACCCTCAAACTTTTGAACTTGCCTGCAGTTTCCTGAGGTTACCGATGAGCTGGTGTCAAACCCTCTGCTGATGCCCCTTCAATTGCAATATGTCAGAATTCAAAAGTACAAGCCTGGAAGTTGTAGTTCAATGGTAATGTTTCGTACCATTATCAGATCCAGTGATACCATTACCAGTTACGTGTTGTAACTCTGGCAATTTCAATGAGTTTAAGTAAGCTGAAGGCACTGAAAAAGTTACCTTTTTGCAAATTCCAGGTTGAGACTGATTTAGCTTCGATTAAAATTATGGATTTCCCCCTTTTATATGTTACCAGGCAAAATAATGGCGAAGTACATGAGGTAATACTGCTTATTAAAGTAATGCCTCAAAATGTTTAAGGTAACCTTTCAGAAAACAATATGCATGAAAATATTTGTGTAAAACTTGTGTTTCCAGTGAAGGTAAGAAAGAAAGGAGGCAAAAAGGAGATTGGTGATTTAGTATTGAATGGTGTTAGTGAAACTTCTCTGTTGCCCTATTAAAAATGTCAGGTGTATGTGCCTGCCTTGAGAGATACTGCCAGAAATCATGCTGCAAAGGCAGGAGAAAAAGTGAAATAAAATACTACCAGTAGGAAGATTTAAATTAAAAAAAAACCCACACAAAGTGGGACAGACAAAAATCAAACATTATCCTCCTGTATCTTCTTGTTATCAACAGAAATTGAATTAAATTTTGCAGCATAGCAAATTATTGATCTCTTTTTCAAGGAAGCTTCATCAAAGGGTTGAAGCTTTTGTAGATTTCTTAAGAAATGTTAAGTGTGTGAATTGGGATACTCACCTCAAATACAAGGTGGCTTCTACCTTCCCACTTTATCTCAGTAGCAGCACAGTTGAGTGATGCGAGTCCTGGAGAGTGAATTGGAAGAAGCCGATGGATTGTTACAGGAAGGGCATTGGTGTTAAACTGAAATCTGCCACCTGTGTGCACAGTCAATTAATGACTGGAATTACTTTTTTTCTTGGTGAGTGACAGCAGTGTGCCACGGGGCACATTTTTACTTTCTGAGTGAAATCATACTTCAACAAAACACCATCCCTTACTCCCTGAAAACGCCCTCCTAGACTGTTTGGGAATTGTTCTACTGTCAGTAATGTTGCATAAAATATCCTAAAACAGTCAGGCAGATTGAAACACCCAAGTGGGGGAATCTCTACTTGGCAACATAGATAAACTAGTCTGTTTTTGTTGAAGTGACATTGATGTATAAGAGGGGAGTCGCGAGCTCCTTCTGTGAGGACATTCCTGTGGATACTAGAGTAGAGCCAGATGCCAGAATTGGTTGTTTTACTTGATTAGTCTTTATTTCTACTTGAATATTGAGCTTTTACTGTTCCAGAGCTTATATACTCACTATTAGAGTTGTCTTCTGTGCACCATCATGATTTCTGTCGATATTAAGACACGCGTGAAAATGAAACAAATAGTAAGTGTAAGATCAGGTGCATTAGTGTAGGCTGCACAGAGAGTTAGGAGGAAATGGGGACTGTGTGGATTATTTAATCTCTGGGTCCAGAACTACTCCTTCTTCTCTCACGGGAGCAGACACAGAAGGAGAGGTGGCTTAGGAACAGAATCTTGCTTGTTTTCCTTAAATGCTAGGAAAGCAAACTTGCTGAAGTATCTTTTTCAGCCCTTAGAACCCCGGGGGAAATAAGGAGGAAGGACGTTACGACGTTATGGCTGACACTGCTGCAGATGCATGCTTCTTACTGCGACAGTGCCTTGATTGCTGAAGACTTATTATAATTTATCGTTAAATTCATGTAAGAAACGTATAATGCAGGAAATGGTAAAGTATTGTGCGATTTCTGCGACTTGCAAAGCCCTAAGTACCTGTCTTTCCTCTTCTGTCCTGCTTTCAGTTTGGATCAGTTGGGTGTTTGACTTGCTGTGAAGGCAGGAAAGGGGCCTGTCAAGAGTCCCTTTATTTTGGAATATTTTTGCCTTCCACCAGGGCTCTTACTGGCTCAGATGGTTGCTCATTAAGTGGCAAAAGAGAGAGAAGTTGTCAGGATCCATTTATTGTGTGTCCCCTTGCCATGAATATGATTCAAAAGCTCCCCTTTGGGTTTGATGAACTTCTTTTTGGAGCTTTTGTAAGGCCGAAGTACTCCCAAGCAAATCAAATTCTATCCGACATGATGAAATATAAATGAACACACTGAACATCAGAAACCTGATAGCTATTTGTGAAACAGTTGAGGAACCTTCGTTAGGTACTGCACTCTCCACTACATTACAAGATGTATTTATTTCATGTGCATTTAATAATGCAGTAAAGATGATGCCTGAAACACTGAAGTACAGTGAGGAATTACTATTGTTCTGCAAGCAAGGTAAAGGCACTATTTGCATGATTGCGCCAGAGGATGTGCAAGATATGGAAAATGAAATAAATAAAAAGTGGCAGATGACTGGGTTCTGGATATTGCTAGGTGAATTTATTAATTGCTAATAGAGCACCAAGCCATGAATTACTCAGTCATTGCCACTGTTTCAGTTTTATGACTTTCCTCTTAAATACAGGTTTGTTAAGAAGGAATCAAGTGTCACTGGGCAGTGAGTTACACAGAAACAAATTTATGCTTGTGAATGCTGATTTTCCATAATAAGTTATGACTTTAAAGGACACCATCAAGGTATTTTTTCATACTTTCACCATGACTTTTCTGTTGTCTATGATAACCCCTTATACTCTGGATAAGGAAAGCTGTCCTATACATTTCTTCTTTTTGCTTGATCATGTGTGAAAGAAAACTGTCACTGTTAGTTTTCATACCATAAAATTCCTATATTTTAGTTAAAAAGCAATAGAATAGTTTGCTTGCTTTGACATATTTATGTTAGAACTACCTACAGATATAACTAGATATAACAACCTTCTGATCACCTTAAGCATGTTACTGTCTTTGAGAAAGGCTTAACATGGAAACCTCAGTGTATCAGTAGGTCTTAAACAGAGTTCTTGTCCTGCTATAATCATGGATCTGGCTAGATCACGTCTGGCCTGTTGAAATGAGCTTCGTGCTCTGATGGACTGTGTAAAGTGGTTCTTGTGCTTGTGGATTCGTACCTCGTATTCCATGTTTGATCACTAAAACATACTTTATAATGGTTTAAAACATAAACTAATGAAGAAAACCAAGAAACAGCTTATCTCCAAGAACTCGCCTGTTTGTGCAAATACGTCCAGTGCCTTTGGTTTCACGTGGAAGGTCGTTTTTACTGTATTGAGAGTAAAATAAAGCTAAGAATCTAAAATAAATTATCTGGACTAGTCTTGGCAGCTTTTGTAAACAACAAAGGGATAAGTGTGTCTCCTTGGGGCTAAGCATGGTAAAACTGGATACTAGATACACCTTTGATTGTTAATGTTTAATTTTTAGAACTGTGTGCAGACAACAGTGATGTAGGTCTTGGCACTCTGCTGTGTGTGTTTCCAATAGCGGTTTTCATTTAAGCAAGATACTGTGTTGGTTGCCTAATATGCAGTGTCACAAAAGGCAAGATTTTCCTTTTGATTTAGTTTTTCGTGCTGTGACTTGGAGCTTAAAATGTAAAACAGCTGTAAATGTAAAGAAAGAAATTTCTACTTTTTCTTTCTATATCTGTTCAGTTTTGGGCATGATCACGTTTCTCAAATATTGCTATTTATGCTACTCGGATGTTTGTAGACATCTTAACACCATTTGTAATGGTGTTAAGCCTGCTTTAGGCCTTGTCTGGATGAACTATAAGCAACCAACTCTTGTATTTTTCCTTTATATGTCATATTGTAATGCCAAAATAAGGGCAGACTGTGGCCTTTCCTGCATCATCCCTTTGGTGTCTACCCTGCCATCAGTCTGTTCTCTTCTTGCAGCAGAAAGTGTGTTAGTAATCCTGGCCTCCTTTGTGCCAGGCTGTACCTGGGCAGCCACAGGGAGCCCCGCCAAACTGATGAGCTGTGAGTTGTTGCCAAGAAGCCCAGCATGTCTCTGGAAACAGATAGATTAAAGGCCAGATTTGTGAAGGTGTGAGTGAGGCGCCTATGAGCGCTTCCAGGCACCTCGCAGGAGTTGAGAGATAGGACTTACAGATACTAAGGTACCTGAATAGACAGTGGCTGTCTGTAAGGTACTGTGTCCAGATCTTTCATGGCCCAAATCAAAGCCAGGTATGTGACAGAGCCAGAGTGAACCTCTCCCCAGTTTCTTCATGAAACTGAAGTGTTGTTGGATTCGCTCTCTTCCGGAGAATTAACCTGTTGTTATAAATTTGGGTATTTAAATGAATGACTACGTAACCTGAATTGGATTCCAGTTGTGTGGGGAACGTGAACAGCTTGGAGTTCAGTAGGACCGAACTTTGGGAAATATATCTATTAAGTTAATTTGAGGAAGACACCAACACCAGCTGGGGTCCATTGCATTAGGGGCTTTGCAAATGCTTAACAAGGCTGTCTCTTTACCTTTCTCACTGTTTTCTTTCCTTGAATCTTTCTGAGTGGACTGAATTGCAATATTGCTTGGATTGCTATTGTGATCAAGGCAAGCTGTTTTCCCACAGTTTTATATGGCATTTCTCCAAGCTAATTTTGGGATGAAGAAACTCCTTTTTTAGCAGTCAGTTCTTTTCCATGATCAGCTGAAAAGCTGATGAGGAAAGGCGAGCTATTAGGTGTGGAGAGCTGGCAGTAGCACCATCCATACCGAAAATCACAGGGGTAATATTTACTCTCAGAGAAGACATGAAATTTGACAGGAATTACAAAAACACGTGCCTTTCCATGTTAGTTAAGTGCTTGTAACTTTTTCTTGTGGCACTTTGAGCCTCAGCATAATTTTTCGTAAGCAAATCACATCTGAAATGGCATGAGAACAGGACATTACAGTGCAGTGACTCAGAGTGGAAACATGCAGTGTTATTCCTTTCAGAAATGTCTTCACAGCCTGCGTTGTTTGTGTTAGAAACAACCCACCAGTCTCTCCATTGGACTCCACCTGAATGTATATGGACAGCTGATCTGTCTCTGCACTGTGGGAAACTGCTCTAGACAATCTAGTGGATGCTTTGAAAACATGTTTAATCTTGAGGGTTTTTTTTAGTTTAAAGAAGGTGAATGTATCCTGAAGACTTTGCTCTTTGAAGTCTTGTCTTCTGAAAAAGTAGAATTTAGCCAAATCAGTTTTTAAAGTCACCATGTTAGTCATCCCGGTGATTACATAAGGAACACTTCAGGAGCATTTCACATACCATCAGCCCTTGGCAGGGAATAACAATGAGGGTGAAGTATTAAAAACTGTGTGCTCATAAAGGCAAACACGGCTGGATTGTTACATAGAGAGATCATCTCAGTATTTGGTGTTGAATATATCTTTGCATTAATTCAGCTCATTTCTGAGAACACACTGGAAGAAAACATAATTTGAATTAATTATTTGCGCATATGGCATATGCCTGATGTCAGCTAATGCTGCATTAAGGATAGGCATGCTGGGCACACATTAAATAATAGAGTAAATATTTGTATTGTTTATAATAAACTAGTTCTTTCTGCAGATCTTCTTTCTTTGTGTCTCAGTAAACATTCCCATTGGGCTTATTTACTGTGATTCATATAGTGCAATATGTTAAGTGTTATAAAAAGTATGTGTTTAAATCTAAATTCTACTGCAAGACCTCACTGTGTTTTCAGAGCAATTGACGGTTTAGTAACACTTTAAAATAACATTGAAACCATTATGGCACCTTATTATTATATGGAATGTTTTGTTAGCATTAATCACAAAGGTTCATTTTGTGTCAGAAATGCTTCTACAGAAGTTCCATTGTGATCTAACTGTAATGAAACATACATTTATCTCAATGCGTTTTGAAGTATTTATGTCAAGTGATTATTTTAGGAAAGAGAATTAGATGCCCTAAAGTTGTACAGCAATGGAAGAAAGGAGGATTCTTAAAAAAAACAACCAACCCAAAAAACCAGAAAAACCCAACCAACCCAAACAAAACCACCAACCCCCAAACCAGCAACCCCCCTAAAAATAAAATTAAAAATGCTAAAATTAAGGACCCTCCGTAAGAAATTTAGGCACAAACATCTACATTAATGAACATAAAAATGTATATGAACAAATCATTTAGTTTTAGAGGATGGGAGAAATCAAGAGTAGAAGTCCAGAAAGTCAGTTAAATTTGGAGAGAAATCTCAAATTGAGCTTTATGTTTACTACTGCTGCTGATGTTGAATAAGTATTAGACCTTAAGGAGGTCTATTACCAGAATAGGGAGGCTGGAACCATATGGGGTGGCATGTGTTTTTCACACTTTGTCTGCCCTGGCTGCAAGTGGTTATTCCAAGATGAGATTTAGGTGGACCTTCCAGCATTGGCAAGCCCAGTGCCCTTGTCAGATGCATCCTTTAGCAAATGTCTCATTGTGTCTGATTTGCAGATGCTGGTGAAGTCTGCTGTGCTGAGCATAGAGAAAATGGTCAGGTTTGCTCGCTGTCCCATCTGAGACAGGACTGATTTGTTGTGCTTGAGATGTAGAGTTGCTCTATACAGGGACAGTTGTTGAGGATTTCCTAAGCTACTGTAAATCCAGAAACATGGCGAATGACTCAAACTGAAAGGAAATAAGTTATACTACTAAAGGCTTTCCCTTGCGTCAGCAAGCCAGATAGGTGTGCTGAATGGAGTTGATTCGTAGGGATAGTTCACACTCTCTGAGCTGCCTGTCCAGTGTTCTTCTTCAGCTGGGTGAGCACATATGGCAGAGGGTCAGTGTACCAGCATCTGTTGTCTTTGTTGACAAAGGCTCTCAAGAAAAGAAGCCCAAGAATCCAGAAGGGGCCTTTAGTTTTTTAGAAAGGAGGATCTGGGATCTTTGGCTTCAAGATGATTTGGTGGATGTGTTCACACCTCTTGCTGTCCTGAAGTTCATGATATTGTGTGAGTGAATGTTGATGTGTGAACTGCCTTCACTGCTCCCTCTTATTTTTGTGTGCATATTTTCAAATGTGTAATACCTTAAAATATTATCAGAAGATGCCACCTGGCAGAACATGTGTCTAGATACTGAAACAAAATACCCAAAATGACAATTCCCAAACAGAACAGAAATAAATCCAGCAGCATCACTTACTTATTATCAAAAGAATAGGCATTAAAATAGCAGTGTTATGATGACCTTGACTGCAGACTCTGCAGTCCAGCCTTGTAAGTCATTTTTAGAAGCAGTATAACTATTGAGATCAAACTGAGGTCTTAAAATGTAGAATAGAATCAACTGGGTTGGAAAAGACCTCCGAGATCAAGTCCAACCCTTGATCCAACACTGCCGTGGTTATTAGACCATGGCACTCAGTGCCCCATCCAGTCTCATCTTAAAAACCTCCAGGGACAGTGAATCCACCACCTCCCTGGGCAGGCCATTCCAATGCCTGATTACTCCCTCCGTAAAAAATTTCTTCCTAATATCCAACCTAAACCTCCCCTGGCAGAGCTTAAGCCTGTGCCCTCTTGTCCTACTGCTAATTGTCTGGGACAAGAGACCGACCCCCACCTGGCTACAACCTCCTCTCAGGGAGTTGTAGAGAGTGATGAGGTCACCCCTGAGCCTTTTCTTCTCCAGGCTAAACAACCCCAGCTCCCTCAGCCTCTCCTCACAGGACTTGTGCTCCAGTCCCTTCACCAGCCTCGTTGCTCTTCTCTGGACCTGCTCCAGCACCTCAATGTCTTTCCTGAACTGAGGGGCCCAGAACTGAACACAATACTCAAGGTGTGACCTGACCAGTGCTGAGTACAGGGGAAGGATCACTTCCCTGCTCCTGCTGCCACGCTGTTCCTGATACATCCAGGATGCCATTGGCCTTGGCCACCTGGCCACACTGCTGGCTCTAGAGATATATATATATATATATATATATAGATAGATAGATAAATGCAGTCTTCTCCTTTTCCATTATTGGGTTATTCCCATTTTTCCCAGGCTGATACTCTTTAGTATATTGACATCAGTATTATCATGGGCCCAAGATCTCCTGCATTCCCAAAGAGCAGTGTAGCCGTTAGACTTCCAGTTAATACAAATAACAAAAGGTCTCTGATAAGTAGTTTGGTTTTCACTTGGCAGGCAGAATGAGGAGAGGTATAAGGAGGAGTTTATGATGTTTACTGTTAGTCAGTTCATCTTCCCAAGAGCTTTTGAACTGTTGTAAGATCCACAGCACACACTTGGCAAAGCAGATGTAGTTCTAAATCACTTTTGTAGTCTCTGAATTTTGGAAGAAGAGTTTGATTTTGCAGTATGAAGCCATCTCCAGAGGGTTGCATGTGATGGCTTTTCTGAATTTGCTGCTTCTGACGGTGGAGGAATAGGAAAAAGCATGCCCTGGTACCTGGGAATGAAAATAGGGACTTCTAGGTATGGGAGAGGACGATTGTCTGTGGGTGCCAGAGGCTGATCCAGTTTGAGGATAAGTGAAGAACACTGACAGATATGCTGTGTAGAACAATCTCTGTCTATTTCTGCACTTGATTTGTGGTGAAGTTGATTGTTTTCCAGTTTTTTGATATTTAGCCATGGCTGGTATAAACTTGACAATTATATTGGCTTCAAAATTTATTCTTTATCATCAAGGCATTTTGTTCCCTAGGTTTTATTCAGAACCTTATTAAAAATCATCCACCAGAGAAGTTGGGAAACGTGTTCTTACTTTTAAGGACACATAGAAACAGCTGTGTTGGGTCTCCAAGTAAAATGCTGATAGGTAGCTTTGTACATGAAGACATTAAACACAGAGCAGTCTGTGTGACTGACCTGGCAAGGCACTGATGTGGATAGCCTCTGGTTTCTGTTTTGCTTCACAGCCAGCCAGGCACTTCAGCTACTCATGCCCATTTGCTAATTTTGCTCACCAGTCAGCTACAGTGTGTGGCCTGCAGAATAGGCACCTCATCAGTTTGTAAGGGAATAAGAGTTTGTTATTTAGGGGAAAATGGGGATTAAAATAAAAAAAGATTGATTTTTTTTTTCAGTATCATTTGGGACTGACTTATAAGAAGATCCTTCTGCATTAGACAGTCTTTGCCTCAATTCTTGGCAGCACTAGTTGGATTAGGAATGTCTAGCATGCAACTCAAATCCGGAGATTGTGTGCCAGGTATTAAATAGTGGCATAAACCTAGTGAAAAGTGGGAAAGCTCTATCTAATAAATGACCTGTTACTTCGTTCAAAATGCAGGAATACATTTTGTTGATTGAGGTTTGGATGTGTTAATGCATTTTCAGTTGAGATGAAATGATTTTGTAAAATAATTCTCTTAACGCATCAGAAATATAGGCAATCAATTTGTATTGAAGTATCACATGTTAAGGCTCTTTTTAATGTTAAAAATTACCTATCCTTGGAATATTATCAGCTATCTCTTGAATTATAAAAAATTCATTCTGTGTTATTCTTGATTGGCTAGTTTCAGTTGGGATGTACTACTCCCAAGACACGTATTTATATCTACCAGGGACTGTGATACACTATGTGCTATTACTCCTTTCTATCTGGATTGTCACTGGTTAATAATATTTAGTCATTTTTCTCCCATCTGCAGTTCTGAGCTCTCTTCACATGCACATCCCAAATGTTGCACCCTGGTTCGTGTAATGGCTCACAGCTAAGGGCAGCCACAGAAATGGTGATGCACAGCAGAGATGGTGATGTGCCAGTTTTGTGATGCATCTGGTGAGTGATTTGGCCTCTAGGATAAATTTGAGAGATTGCAGGTTGTCTTCAGTTCATTCCTGCTCTAATGGCCTCCTATATGTGCTTTCTGCCAACCCACATTTACAGAAGAGTGATATGCTGTGGCTGTTCCTGCTCTTCACCCAAGATCCAGGTCAGGGGCTGCACCAGCCCTCTATGTTCCGGAGCATCTTCTTGATGCACTACAGGCATTGAAACCAAGCCAATGGGCTGGGAAATGTAATAGCAGACTTTCCAGAGAGTGTGTGGTGGTTCTTCAGCAGATATATCTGTGTAGAAGCCGATCATTAACGAAAAAAATCCGTAGCTATTTTTAAGAACTGAGAATGCCAGTATATTTTGAATACAACACAGTAAAAAAAGAATAGAAGCAGGAGGTCATGCACTTGTTCCTGTAGAACAAATGTATGTTTGGTGACCACAGAGCTGTTTGCAGGAAGCAGTCATAGGCAGGAGCACTCTAGGATGATTTCCAAATTTTGAAAGAAAAGGAGAAATGTGATTTTGTTGAAGTTTAGCAATTACTTACCATAGTTAATTAATCATATAATTAAGTAAAATGAGACCATATTTCTTGAAATGTGTCAGATAATTATGATACATTTTGGTAATTATGTGTAATAAAATTAATTAAACATATAATTCAAAGAATCAGGAAAATTATTACTTGAAATGATTTATCCCATACATAGGTCAGGAAGATCTGTTTTGTTTTTCCTGTGTTCAATCATAACCTTATCATCTGGTCTTTTCGGCTTTTGAAGACATTGCAGATTTCCAGTATTAGCTTTTTGCCTTAATATTAGTTCTTGGTCAGAATTTTTCTTGGGATTCTTTAATCCTGATGATAGTATTGGTCATCCAGTACGAAAATCCTTGGATCTCTCTTTTTAGATCATTACTCAGAAAACAGATGTGACTGTTATGTTGTGCTGATTCTTGCACATGCAGAGTATTTGTAAAGGAAAAGAAAGGAAAAGGTAATGAGGAAAACAAATATTACCTCAGTGTAAGCCAGTGTGCTTGAAGTGCAAAGATGTTTTAATATGTTTTACTGGCATTTGCCTGAAGTATCAAGCACACAAATACTCTCCCTTGGTATGGAGGTCTAAACTGACCTCCCTTTCAAGTTGCAACATTTTTTATAGTTAGTTCTCATTTCTATTACTGCTGAGAGGAAATTCTGCTGCCACTGCAGATGAGATACTCTAAGAAGGGGAAACGATATAAGAAAACCCTATAAAATCATGCTTGTGATATTAATTTCCTCACCTCAGGCTTAATAATAATTTTATGGTCATTTTTGAAAAGTTTTTTAGCCATAATGTTTTATCTATCTTTATGGCCCTTTACGCTGTATTTAATCAGTGTAATTATAGAAGGATAATTAAATATAATGCTACTTAGTTCTTAAGATTTTAGCACTATTACTAATAATTTAACTAAAAAAACCCTTGTAAATCTTGATGTCTACACAAAGCAAAATATTTGATATGCCATTAAAAAGGAAATGGTGGTGCATTTTTGTTGGTATGGCAGCATACATCCTAATGCATTAGTTCGTTACTGGTTGAAGAGAATTTTTAGCAACATGAGATGAACTGAAGTGAAAAATACTCTTTTGTTTTAGGATACTAGGATGTCTCAGACTTTTAAGAAATAGCATGGGCCACAATTTAGAAAACTACTTAGGCTTATTATTAAGTTAACCTTTAGTGAGTAGAACTCTTGAGTGGTTGTGTTTATGTTACAGGCTGATGTGGCCAAATGGACTGTCTTGGCTGTTTTTGCATATTTTGTAGTATCTTTTGGAAAGCAAGCCTTGGATCTGCTGCCAGTATGATCAATTTTCATCACGTTTAAATTGAGGTGAAAGAATTCTGTGTAGGTTGGAGGAGAGGTTGGGGTAAATGAGTGTAAGGGGGTGTGTTTCAGTGCTCTCAAATCTGCTCATGGTGTGAACAGGATGCAGGATGAATATATAAATTTTTCTCTGAATGTATTCCTTTGGCCATTAAAGTTCACATTCCTGAATTTCCATCAGGTGAGAAAGTTCTAGATTGAAAGGCTGTAATGCTCTGCTATGATAAGCATCACAGTTTACTTCCTCTGCTTTGAAACAGATGAAAGTATTATGATATTTTAAAGTGTCCTGTAAGTATCAAGACATAGTTTGATATCAGTATAAAAACATTTCACTGTATGTATGATAATCAGTGCACACTAATTGTCAAGCCTGTCAGAAGACAGCCAAGACTGAATGTGCTTATCCTTTCCTAGCTCAGACCTGAGGCATCTTGGCAAGGCTGAGTAAAGATAATGCCTTGATTTTGTCAAGCAGCACCACTTGTCTCTGCTTCTCCACAGTATCTGTCAATTAGACACCTCTGCAATCACTGTCTTTGGCATTTCTCTGGGGAACTCTGGGAGCAGCTTTTCAATGTAATGGTGCTAGCTCCAGTCATGCCAAAAATTACATGTATGCATTTGGATGGTGGATGGTCCTATATTTGCACATGCAGGTGTCAAACATGCAAGTTTGGGCCTTAGATTGGCACTGGACTATCTGCTTATGCATAAAGTGGGATAATAATTTTCACTCATGTTGTTTTGTTAGCCCTAAGCTGTATTTACACTCAGTGGCCAATGTAAGTGATTCAGCATTGATCTGCCATGCAAATACAAAAATTAAAAAAGTAAAATTGTGTTGCATATTTATATCCTGGCAGTGATACCACATGATTTCATGCCTTTGAGAAAAATAGGGGAAATATGTGCTAGAAAAACATATGTAAACCAGGTGGTTCTTCACTGTGAATGTCAGATATGAGTAACTATCACTGGCGAAAGTATTTTCCAGTAGCAGTTTCCCAAGGCAGGGAGCAAAGGATTCAGGCCATGCCTTTGCCAGTGTAGTTGAGGGGTCTGAAGTCATTCTGGGGTGGAGACTTGCAGACTGACTTGTAAATGAAATGTAAAATTTCCCTCCTGTCTTCTCATTCTTATTGCAGAATTAATTTTAAAAACTAGATCCCTTTTCCATCTCATTCTCCTAAAGGAAATGTGTCTTCTGTGGGGGAAATGCCTCTTTTTTAGAGAGCCTAAACAGAGCTGGTGTATTGCCTGAATGCTTCCTCTGCTTCATGTGACAGTGATTAATACTTCATGAGGTTTTTATAGTGCTGACAGTAAGCCAAGTATCATGGTAACACAAAGCATGAGTGGTAGTAGTATATCGATTTGAAAAGTAGTGCAAGACAGTATGCAGGGTGGGGATGGGCAGGGTTTCGTGTAACTCGTCATATTAAATCCCTTTTGTTCCACTTATCCTTGCCGGAAAAGAAGGAACAGCAGAGTTTGAAAGTGCTCAGCCAGTCCAGTGCTCAGTCCTAAGTGGTTTTAAAGCAGACAAGCAACTGCCACTCTACTTTCCCTTCCAAGAAGACTCCTGGCACCCTTTCCCATGCTCCATTACAAATGCTGCTACTTCGGTCTTGGTGCAGCTTCATTGCTTAGGTTGGGCATAGGACCATCAGTATTCTTGGAAGAGTGAACAAGGTCTGAAAAGCATACAGTGGTACTCAGAGGTGGCTTTTAAGAAGTAAAGCCGGTGCCAAAAGCATAGAAGTATCAGCACATAATACTGGTACCATCTACTACAGTGGTTGTTTACTATTCACAGCACTGGGTGTACGTTCCTTTACTATGTTGGAGGTTGCACTGGAGTGTAAATGTTGCATCTGCCTTGTAATAGTGCCATTTTGGTATCTCCATTTTTATACAATTATGTCAGAGTTCGTATTCCTTGGGTTTAGATTCAGAGTTCCTTGGCCAATATCCCCAGCTGTTTTATTTAAAAAACCCCTAAACTTTTGTTTTTCCAAATGTATGAATATCTCTGTGGTTAGTGCTTTGGTACATGTACAACTTCAGTACTGTTGCTTCTCCTCCCATTTTAATGGGAGATGGCAGCTTCTCAGAGATTACTCTTCTTGCAATAAAATGTGTACCACTTCATTTATTGCTTAGGAAAGTGCTGGTCCTAAATATTTTGTTGGTGGACTCATGAAGACAAGACTGGATATCTTTATATGGTATTAGAACTTTAACGAGTGGAAAGGATGTCAGAAACCATATTTTACATTTAGAATATGAACAGAGGCTATCAGGTTGCCTGTCCTTCCCCCTTCAATTAGTTGTTTCTTATAAAGGATTCTTTGGCTTAAAAGCGTTTCTTTTACAGCACATAGGGGAATTTCTCAAAACAGCAACAACAAAAATAGGCTAACTAATGAAAGAAGTGATTTTTAAAAGGCCAGGTAATTCTAGCATGGTTGAGTTACAACCATGCTTAGCAAAGGTGTAATAAAGAAACTGCTTTAATTACAAATAAAAGAATTGGTAAGCAAGATGAATTTCTGCTAAGTAGGGAGCTTAGTCCAGCTTTGACTTTCAGCAGAAGCCTGTCGTTCCTTCTCATTTTTACTAGTGTGGTTTGTTTTAATAATGTGCTTTGTTTTTCAGTGGCTGAATGAAAGAAGCATTAAGAAGACAATTCATTAATATGGATTTGCATTTTTGGAACTATTGGGTAGTGAAGTCCATTAAAAACAAACAAAATCCAGTGAAATGCCCAAGGGGGCTACCTTTACAAGTTAGTGGTGATGTTCTTCTGATGGCAGCAGGACCCTCATGGCTACAGCCAGATTTTTTCTCTTCATGTACTTGTCTCAGATGGAGGTAGCTTCTTATTGGTGCTTAAATACATTTCAGAATACATAGGTTTGTATTGTATCTCTTCTCTGAAAACCCTTTATCGGAAAGCAAAGAATCACAGCTCATGACACTGGATTCAAGATAGCAAAGAGACTGTCCTTGCAGAGCATGGAGACTTTTCTGGATAACCCTGTGGTCCCCTCCACCCCCAGTGTTTAAGGCAAATCTGTTTTAAGTGTTCCTGTGCTCCTAGGCTATTGCCATTCTCTTCTTCAGCTTCAGGCTCAGGACTTAGAATCACAGAGTCATTAAGGTTGGGAAAGACCTCTAAGACTATTGAATCCAGTTGTTAACGCAGCACTGACCTGTTCACCACTAAGCCAAGTCCCCAGTTGCTTATCATCAGCACTGAAGAAGATGCAATGGATATTCCTATGGGATTCTTCCATTCAGCCTTATCCCTTTTAAATCAGCAGTATTTATCTCCATCAATCTTTGTGGGTGAAAAGTTGACTCCTGTTTTTTGTCCTGGGATTTGCACAGCTTTTCTTGCCCAGTCGTTCTGTAGATATTTCCTTACCGCTTCTCAGAAGCAGCTCACCTGCCTTTCCAGTAGGATGTAGTCAGTGCTCAAAACATGTTGGTACAAGGATCCAGACATTGCCTGTAAACATTCATTTCTTCAAGTGCTACTCAGTGGCATTTATTTTCTTTTTTTCCATTTTCCTGCCTTCTCTTTGCTCATCCTGCAAGCCATTCTTAAGACAGGCTCATTGTCCCATAATGGCTATTAAAACATGGCTGCTGTTCTGTCATTTCTCACCCTGCTGCTTTACCTCCTCGGTAAATCTCCCATTCTCCTACTTGGCTGTTTGCCTCTCCAAAATTTGCTGCATTCGGCTGAAATGCTGTCTTACATTCAAAGGATGGTTCCATGACTGATGTGGCCTTCATAACAGTCTTGGAAGGTAAAAGGTTGTGATAAATGGACACAGTAAAAAAAGATATTTTTTTTCAGAAAGCGGGAGCGTGTTTTTACTGTGCTGTCTCTACTGGTCCATTTACCACCAAGAGAAGAAAGAAGTGGAGATTAGAAGCTGTTCTGCTAAATTAACCCTAGCTGGTCTCAGGTGATTAGTCACTAATACATTTTTGCATGAACACCTTGGGTTGACAAATTCTGACTCCTAGCACCAGGTGGCTAAGAGCTTTCCTACAGAAATATGTGAGCATCCACTAATGTCTGCTCGTGAATTCTTTATTTAGTTAATGGGAATTGGCATCTTCTGCCATCAACTGTAATTCAAGTGAATGATACTCTTTGTGACAGAAGAAATTAAACTATGTTGTACCATGGCCCCAACACAGATTCATGTTTTTTGGCATCCCAAATTATATAAGTAATGTCTTTACAGTCAAGTTTTTTAAGGCAGATTAGTCGTTCACGTCAGTGTGTATTTTTTGAGATCTTTGTGATTTCATTATCCCATTTTTCTTACCTCACCGGCATTACTTAGGACATATTTTCATAGAGACTGATGGACAGAAGTCTGAATTTCATATTTGGTGTTTAATTTGGGAAACTTCTGCATACTTGGCAGTTTGGAAAGTCAGGTGTCTCAAAAGGAATTGGAAGACTATTTTTAGATAACCATGTTTTGGAAATCTTGCTTGTAATTTTCTTCCATAATAAAATGTGGTCCATTTAATCTGTTCTGCATAATTTCCAATCATGATACTACTCCTTGTGCATAAATAATTAACTAGAATGTCTGAGGCCATTTATATCTTTTGCTCTATGGAACAAACGACATAATGACCACTACTCGGGCTTAGGGACAAGATGGCCTTGAAGTTTTAATATTGCTGTATTCTGTTACCTGACTCAAGCCAAGATGCCAAATAATGTTGCTGACCTGCAGAGACAACTTTAGATGTTGAAAATAATGCCAGACGGAGTTGTGAAGCTATCTAAACCCTCCGCCCGGAAGGGGCTGCGTTATCCGGTCACTGGAACAGCGCATTTAATGAAACCCTTTGGCAATTTAGGTCTTTATTCCTTTTGTTCCTCCTTTTCTGCCTGAGAATGGGGCAACCAATATTTATCTGCTTGACAGGAATTCTGTGGAGGGTAAGGAATGCCTGTGAAGTGCTTTGAAGTTGTGATGTGCGGCAGAGTAACACTTCTATGAATAATATTTTCTGCTTCATTTTTCATGATAGCCAATTAATGTATCAAAAAGAGTATAACTTTCAGAATCGTGGTAGTTGATAGAAATGCACAGAGTGTTTATCTTTAAGATGTAATAAAGAAAAGTAAATGATGAATATGGCAAAAATCAGTTGGAAGAGAAATGTGTGAGTGAGTGTTCATCTTCCTAAATTAATCGGTAGCTTCCTTAAGATGGAAGATTTGACTATTTCAGGTCTACTTGTCATAACTATGATATCAGCCAAGTTTCAATATTTTGAAGTGTTTCTTAATTAATTTTCTCCTTCACTTTAAAGTGGAGGAAAATATATTACTTCATGGTGTTAGTGCTGTGCAAAACCATTGCTGCATCTTTTAGTTACAGGACTTAACCAAATGTAGCATGTGGCTGCTTAGATGGATTGTGTTTCTTTTTCTGCTCTCTCTGCTTGGGTATGTAGAACTGAAATGAGTCCAGGTCTGCAGAGAGAGAGCCATACAACCCTAAGCAAGCCACAACAACTCAGCAGCACAAAACCCCCTGTAAATGCTGTTATCAGCTCTGTGTCTTCTAATGCTAGTTTTAGTGTGGAACCAAAAAAATTTCATTAAGCCCCATGGACAGAGGTAATTGTGATTTAAATTTCTGTTTTTTTTCAGCTGTAACTGGGAGAAAGGTCAGTATATTTTTATATGGTTACAACTGAGTAAAACCCAGATTGTTGATTAACCCTCTGACATTTTTTTTTGATGCAACTTTTCTTCTGATTAAGAGGTTGAGTACATGACAGAGAAAGGCTAAGCCATAAATTGAGTTTTATTATCTATCTGCCTAGTCTTTAAAAGTTCCAGAAGAGTTAAGGAAATGTTTAGCTTAGAAAATTTCAAAATAAAGTATCTCAAATTTTTCAGTGCTGGAGGGTTTTTTGTTTTGTTTTGATTGCTTGCAAGCTTTTTGTCAATTGCTTATAATAAAAGTGTAGTATTTGAGGCCAAACAGACTGTATCATTCTCAGTGTAAAGGTTATTTTTTGACTCTTCATTTTCTAAATTTTTTCAATAATATTTCTGGTTTGACCTGAAAAAAAGTTATGGCTGAAGAAGATACTCCTTGTTACTGATATTTTTTGTTTTCAAATTGAAAATGAGTTATTTGCCTACCTTAGTTGTTTAAATTTGTCAGACCTAAAAATTTGTAGGAACTTTCTGTTCTTGAATAAGGAAATAAATAGATATGAATTCGATCTGTCATGGTCTCTGGATTTGACCATTTCAGATCAGTTTTGCTATTAGATCAGGTAACAGGCCCATTGCAGATGCAAGATTTTGGTGTGTCATTCTCATGATCAGTATGCATAGAGGTATACGTATCTGTATATCTGGCATATTTGTTTGCTTCTGCATTTAATTTATTTATTCAGCAGCACTTCAATTTGTTCTAGGATTGTTAAGAACTTCAAGCTTGGTATTGTATGGGTTCAGTAATTTTAACATAAATTATTCCTTGTTTGAAATTAGCTCTAGATTTCCACTGGGAAAAGAATAGTATCACCCATTTAGAAAATTAGCCTGGGGTTATACATATCAGAGGAGTCAAACCCTTGAGGAATCACTGTGTTCAACATTGCAGAGCAATGCTTTGTATTGGGGGACAGATTCAAAAGGAGTTGTAGATTCACAAATCAAGTCAAATTTGAGTGACTTTTTTAATGCTGTCAGCTTCAAAGTCTTGCTTTTCAAAGTCTTTGATGATATCTGTTTGATTACATTGGTTCCCATCTTTTGTACTGCTTTTGGTCTTTCTTGCTCTCACATTGTCAGTAGTGTTGCCATTTTACTGATTGTCAGCTGAGTGTCCCTTCCCCCCCGATATGTACTCTTTATATTTAGAAATTTTACATCATTGCTGTCAGATTTTGGATCCCAAGCTAGATTCATCTGCAGAACGAACTCTCTGGCCTTTGTGATATTTTGCGGTACCTAATTTCTTTCTCATGCCCTTTCAGAAAACCTTCATTAAGTAAACTAATTGCAACATAGTGGAATTTTACCTGCCAGGATACCTGGGACGTTAATTGCAGAAAAAAAAGTGATAATTCTGTGTGTACCAGTGTTAATGCCATTATTCACTACCTATGTTTTCAGTAAATAGAAGTTGGAAAAGTTTTTAAAATGAGAATTGCAAGTAAAAAATCAAAGTGAAGAAAGAGTGAGCAATGAAACATAGAGAAAAAATGGACAAAAATTAATAAAAAAGAGAAGGGAGTAAATATTTAGTTCAGCCTTCCAAAACTGGGAGCATACTGGCTTAGGAAGTGGTGTAACAGAAATGGGGGGTGAGGACAGGACAGGTTGTGCAGCAGATCCCAATACTCTTGAGTCAAGCACAGGCAGCAGATGCGTTCACTAATAAAAACTGAGAAGTTCTGAGTATTTCTGAAAATAAGTCTTGTGCCTAAGGGCCTACTTTTGATGTGCTCAGGGGATTTGGGACCCCATCTCAAACTGGTCACGTATAGGTGTGTAATCCAGATGTTTTTCTTCATTTATGAACTGCTTTGATAGGGAAGGAAAGACAGAGAAGATGTGGGTGAACAAAGCCAGCATCGTTGTTGCTGGGTCACTACTGCTACAGGTCAGAGCAAATCCATGTTTTTACACTCAGTCGTAAATTTTAATTTCCAGAATTTGTTTGGTGTGGATGGAAACTTTAGAATTGAATGAAGATGAATTATAGAAATGAAGGTAAAATAGGGGCAAAATATTTACTGCTGGGATACTCTGTGGAACAGTGTTTCTTTTCTAATAACACGAGGTTTTTAAAAAAAGATAATGTGTTAAAAAACCATTCTTTTTCAATGTCCTGATGTGTATGATGAAACTTGAAAATCAATAAAGTGCTAAAGAAATTAAAAGTTAAAGATGACATTTCATGTTTATTGCTGATAGAAAGTAGTGCATTGCAATGAAATAAAATAAGGAAAATGTGTGACTAAAATTTTATGTTTTCTGGATTTCATGATTATTCTATGTCTTGTAATCTGGAGCATTATTTGACTATATATCAAAATTTCCAGTTCATGAACAAGCCTTTGTTATGAACACATACAAGGTACAAGCTTTTGATGATGCAAAACTTAATGATCCACAGCAAGAAAAGTGAGGGAAAGCAAGCAATAACACATGGCAGTGAATTTACTCATTTCTTCATCATAAAGATAATCATGGTTCTGATGCAGTGAAACAAGATGATGTTGAGATGCTGTGGTTAATGGGGGCCATATAAAACTGAAGTAGGTGGAAGAGAACAGATGGAAACTTGAGGAGGGAATGAAATAGCCTGTCCAGAGCTCTGCTTGCAGCTGTCATTTGAAATCCATAAGGTTTGTTGCTGTATAGAAATGAAATTTCTTGGGTTTCCAGGTACCTGGATGCTGTAAATGTACTGCTTCACCATGTTGTAATAGTGATAGAGAAAGAACTACTTAGAATCATACACTACTTAAAATTGGAAAAGAGCTCTAAGACGGAGTCCAACTGTTAACCTAGCACTTCTATGTTTGCCACTAAACCATGTCTCCAAGTGCCACATCTGCTTGCTTTTTGAACATTTCTAGAGGTGGTGGTGAATCATAGAGTAATTTGGTCTGCAAATGTCTTCAGGAGATCTCTTGTCCAACCTTACACAGTGTGGCCAGGTCAGCCCGGGTTGCTCAGGTACTGACCCAGCTGAATCTTCAAAGCCTCTGAACAACCTTTCAAGGCAACCCATTCCACTGCTGCACTGTCCTCGCAGGAAAAGTTTTTTGCTGTATATGCAATCTGAACCTCTCTTATTTCACCTTAGGCTCATTGTCTTTTGTCCCATCATGCTCTGCTGTGAAGAGCCTGACTTCATCTCTTCAGTGACCCTCCTCATCCTCATAGGGGGCTGTTGTTAGATGCCCTCAAAGCCTTCTGTTTCCCAGGCTGAACATGCCTTCTTCCTTCATCCTGTTCTCATAGGGCAGGTGTACTCCAGACCCCAGCCAGTATTGAAACCCTCTGCTGAAATTGCCCTCAGTTCATTGATGTGTTTCTTGTATTTGTGAGTGAGAGTCATAGTGTTCTGGATGTGGTCAGATAAGTGCTGAGTAGAGAGATCTCTGCTGTCAACAATCCCGTTCACAAGGCCAAGGAGGCTGTTAGCCTATGCTGCCAAGGCACACTGCTGGCTCATGTTCAGCTCAAGATATACCAAGACTTCCCACCAGGCTGCTTCCCAGTCAGGCCCAGCCCACATTGTGTACTCCTTCCCAAATGCAGGGTGGGGCATTTGAATTTCAGGACATTCCTGCTGGTTCTGTTTGAAGACCAGTGCAAGATTTGCCTTCTTCCAGTTCTTGGGGGCCTGTCCTGCTCCTTTCAAAGGTGCTCCTTAAAAAGTCAGCAGCCAGTGCTGTGAGCAGCTTGGATGCAGCCTGCCAGGTCCCATAGACACCTATGGGCTGAGTTCTCCTGAGATACCCAAGTCAGTCCTCATCCACTGATGGTCATCTGCTTCTCCAACCATGCCTCTCAGTGCTGAGGCCTGGGGGATATTTTGGTGAAGACTGGGGCAAAGAAGACATGGAGTACGTCAGCCTTACCTGTGTCCATGGTCACTAAGTCACCTGCCTCTGTTGCTGTGTTCTCTGAAAATTAGGTAATTATTTTTAAACATTCTAATTACAAGTCATGGGCATTGCCCTGTGACCAAAGGTCAGTGTCTTCTGACCTGGGATCTTGTTTCTGGTTTTGGGTATTCTGCACTACTTCAGAGGATGGAGGCTGACATGAACGACGGTGGACTAATCTGTCCACAAGGAAACTTTCTTTTTCAACTGCTTTAGAGACCCTCTTCTCCTGTGATGCAGGAGGGTTTTTATCCTTGATGTCCTTTGGACTATTTTTTCATGTCCTTCTTGACAGAGGTAATGTATTCAAGGGGAGTATATGTCATTAATTTACAGTGATGGCAATATAAATGGCAGTATATTAATATTTTTCATATTCTGTATTCCCTTCTCAATACATCATGGCATCCTGTTCACTTTTTTTGACCCCTCATGTGTATTGAGCAAATGTCTTCATTGAAGTGCCTGTGATGAATCTTGCATCTTTTTTCCTGAGAGGTTATAACTAATTCAGAACCCATCAGTATGTACAAGTGGCTTTAAATTTGTTCCTTCTAGTGTACCCTACTCTGCACTTTTTTCACAGTGAATTTCATCTGCTGTCAGGTTGTCCAATTACCTAGTTTTTTAAAGGTCCTTCTGGAGTTCCTCACAATCCTTTCTAGTCTTGACTACTTTAAATAGTTCTCTGTAGTCAGCAGATTTTGCATTCTTATTACTTATAGCATGTCAGCTTTCAGTTATTAGTAAATATGAATAACTGTGCCTTTCATAGTATTGATCCTTTGGAAATGCTTTCTTCCCGCACTGGTTATTTTTTCCTCCTTGTTCCTATTTCCAGTAATTTAGTTAGTCTTTCAGTCTGTGGCAGCAATGCACCTGTGACTGGATCACACTGGGAATACTCACAGAGACTCATAGTAGCTAAACAGGGGTGGTCTCCAAGGTGTCCTCAATGAAGTGAAGTTGCCTTTGAGACCAGAATATAATCATAGGTTCTCTGAATTCCTTTGGAGGTCTTCCCCACCCCTCCAGAATATTTTACTTTCATGACTGCATGTCCAAGTTTTCTAAGTAAATGAATATAAAGAACCTTCTACAAAGTCTGTATAGTATAATGTTCCTTTCCTCTCTCTTTTCTTCACTAAGACTGTTATGGATGGGTTCTCAGGGCACTCCTGGTGGGATGAGGACACCTTTCTTCTCCTGAGGAATTCTGCTCCACTCCATATGTTTTGTGACTCATGGCTTCTGTTGTAGATAATAACCAATGCTCCTTCTGATTGAAGAGTAAAAATTGTGTACCTCTAGTTACATGAAGTGAGCACAACTTCTCGCATTTATCCTTGAGGTTGGAAATATAATAATGCAGTTGTATAAGTAGCTCTAATTTCTTGATCCTTTCTTGTTTCAGCACTTGTTCAGGGTTTCATAGCCCACCTTTGGGTTTGGAAACTGCTAAACTGAAGATAGTGTTCAGGGAACGTCTGTTGTGAAAACTTGATGACGTTTGGGGCACAAAAAGGTTTACAATGGTTCAAGGTTGTACTGAGCCAGTAATTAGAAGAGAGATCTGTTGAGAGTAACAAAATAGGCAGACAGCATCAAGAACAGAATATTTCATCAACTGGAAGTAGCCATAGTGGGGTGAGGACTTTGAAAGGAGGGAGGTATCATATATTCGTGCTCAGTTCTGGCTTCCTAGAGATTGAGCACTGAGGACATGGTAAAAAACAGGTAAGAGCTCACCCTGGTTCTGCACCAGCCCAGCTGCTCTTACATTCTTAGAAATGATGAAAATGAATCCATACAGTATACAGAGCATATGATGTTGGAATGTTCAAAATAGGATCTTTTTCTTCAGCTTGACCTTCAAATACTGTCCCTGTTTCTGCTGTGAGAGTCATATGATGACAGCTGGGTTGTAAGTAGGGTCAAATTTGCAAAAGATTTTGAAACTGAGGAAAGCTCTTGGTCCTGAGGAGAGTAGACAGTTAAATTTGTCTAATTTCACCCTCTTTAATCATCCTGTCTCTGACCAATATGATGGAGAGTTGCCCATTTCAAGTAATATTAATTGTGATGAATAGTGATTTCAAGAAAAATTCTAGCATCCTGGCCAGTTACTTTGTTTAACTTGACTGTTGATACCCAGGTGGCCTGATAGGCAGAGAGGTCTTTCTGGAAACTGTGTTTCCAGAACTTCATACTTGTATGATGTAGTTGACTGTTTTGTGGACTTTGTTCACCCTTGTAATCTCAGGTTTTTACACTTGTTATGATGAAGTTTTGATTTGCCTATTGGCTTCTCTTCTCATTACTTTTTTTTTTTTCTTTTTGTGCTTTATTATTTAGCCATACTATTTTGTTCCTCACTTTTTACTTACTTTTAAAATATATATATGTAAGTTTCCCATGATGCTAATAAAGTATTTTTTAGTAGATTTCTGTGGATTTTAATTTCCTAGCTCTCCCCTTTAGGCCTTATACCTAATTTTATCATTTAGGAAAAAAAACAACAACCTTTCCTGCTTCAAGTTTAATGCACTGTCTCTTGATGTGATGACCCCAAGAGGGATCCAGTTTAATTACATGTTGACCATTGCTACTTAATGGCTCAATCCCACTTCCTGAACCAGTTCTGCGGTGTTACAGGAAACGTGTATTTTGTGACTTCTGTGAGCTCCACAGTGAGTTTCCATAGAAAGAAATAAATATTGTGTATTTTTCTTTGCTCTCTAACCTGATGTGACACTTGGGCCAGTTGGCAGTCGCGTAGCTGAGAATGTCCATTGTCTCTCTTGCAACTGATACTGTCTGTGGGCACCTCTGGCTGCCAGACACATTTGAATTGCAGCTCTGGCTTCCCCTCCAAATCGAAGGGCAGTTCAGGGCCAGTATTTTTCCACATCAAGCAATGATGGCTTTGTTCTTCTTGTCGTCATGGGGAGGACAAGATGTGAAGTTGGAGTCGCGGTGCTTTTGCTCGTTTTATCAAGCTGGTTTTTTTTAGCCTCTTATGTTTAGAAAAGAGAGGTTCTGGTGCTTAAGACTCCAATGCCAAATCTTCCTTCTGCTCTGCATCAGGGCAGGCTTCTATCAAACTGGGGCTCTTGTGCAAGTAAAACAGGATTGTTATTTCGAAGATCTGCTCTAAAGATTTCAAATATAGATTTCAGATTTCTTCATTTTCTGTCCCTGCCCTGACAGTGTCTTAAATGAGAAGGTACTCTTGAATCCACAAAAGTCCTGTATTTCTGAAGAATGTTTCATCCTGCCCATGTATATTTTTGTCCCTATCTAAGAGGACAGTGGGGCCCTTTCTTTCTGAAAAGCTTCTTTACTATTTGCCTCAGTCTCTTGAAGGCTCCTGATAAAATGCATTTCTTTTTACAGTGGCTGATACAGTGTGATAAACTCCTGATGCGGTAGTTACTGGTGTTTACTTGGGTTTCTGATCTTGTGGTGCAGTCAGAAGGCTAGGAAAACTGGTGGTCTGTAGGTCAGTTGGGCAGCCTGAGTCTTCAGTGCCAAAACAGTACAATGTATCATAATTCTTTATAAACATCTTTTCTTTCCTCTTTTTGGTAAACCTCACTGCTATACAATGGTATTTATTAGGTCAGATGATGTACTTTGCTCCAAAACATTAATATGGGAAAAAATGAACAATTGTGATTAAAATTGATTTTTTCCCTTTGGGAAGTTAGAATAAAAAATGGTTACCTGCTCATTTATGAAACAGATTTATTCTGTTGACATGGAGGCTTGTTTGAAATGTAATTGAATTTCTGTTACCTAATGGAAAGTGACAGTTAACAGTATTTATTTTCCATTTGTGTCTCAGTAGATAACATAACACAATTTTGATTTGTAGTTAGCTTTGGAATCTGAGATTGTTCTATCTCTGTAATTGAAAAGATGGGAGCACGATGGCCTATTACAATTCTGGTTTTGTTTTTTTACACCAGGAGAGGCAACATTAATACAGTAAACAGCATCTATTCCAGCTTAATAGTTGTACTGAGATGTTATTTTTGCATCCTGCCTTTCTCATTAGAAACTGCCACATCATGATCTGGATTGATAATTCTTCCATTTAGACACTCTCTGCAGCAGCTAATTTCTGTGAGCAATGCCTCTCTTTCCTTGTCCACCTCAAAATAACTTTCTAACCTTTCAGCTAGAACATTTTTCTTAGCCATAAAATTAAGATTATATTTCCATACATTTCTTTTGCCAGTTATTTTCATGACATGTATCTTGCTCACTTTGTGTGGAAAGTGCCATCACTCAGCATGTAGAGGACAGCCCCAGGATCAGGCCCAACCAGCAAGGTTTCATGAAAGGCAGGTCCTGCTTGACCAACCTGGTCTCCTTCTGTGACAAGGTGACCCAGTTAGTGGATGAGGGAAAGGCTGTGGATGTTGTCTGGGCTGGACTGCCTTGACACCATTTGTCATGTCATTCTCCTGGGGAATCTGGCTGCTCATGGCTTGGACAGGTGCAGTGTTCCCTGGATGGCCCAGGGAGTGGCGGTGAGTGGAGCTACATCTGAGATTATCTGTTCCTGGTTGAAAAGTTGGGAGCAGAGTGGCCTAATACACTTTTGGTTCTGTCTGGTGATCATTCCCCTGTACTTGACATTGGTGAGGCTGCACCTCAAATCCTATGTTCAGTTTTGGGCCCCTCACAGAAAGATACTGAGCTGCTGATTTGTGTTCAGAGAACAGCACAGAGGAGCAGCTGAGGGAGCTGGGATTGTTTAGCCTGGAGAAAAGGAAGTTCAGGAGGGGCCTTATTGCTCTCCATGACTTACCTGAAAGGAGATGGTAGCGAGGAGGGGATCAGTCTTTTCTCCCAGGTAACAAGCAATAGGATGAGGAAAATCCCTCAGTTTGTACCAGGTGGGAGTTGAGATTGGGTATTAATTTTTTTTTTTTCACTGAAGGGGTGGTCAGGCTTTGCAACACGCTGTCCAGGGAAGTGGTGTCTCTGGAAGTGTTCTAAAGGTATGTGGATGTAGCATTTGGGGATATAAGTGGTGAACATGGTGGTGCTGGGTTAATAGTTCGACTCAATGGTCTTAGAGGTCTTTTCCAACCTTAACAATTCTATGATTCTGTGAAAGCCATTGCTTCATCATTAACGTTAAAAGCAATAGGTAACAACTTGGTTCTTATATTGTTACATGCCTTATATAAACTGCAATTTCCCTGATGCTTTTTTAGAATTCTGCTTAACCCAAAATGATTAAGCAGCCTCAAGGAAAGTTATTTCTCTTTGAAGCCAGAGTCTACCCATTCCTACTGGTACCTTTAAGTGTGGTGACACTGAAGGTGAAACACCTTTTGGAGAGACAGTCTGTTTTTTCTTTTCTGCTGATGAAACCTTTACTGTAAAGGCCTGGTCCCCATTTAATTGCCTTGTAACTTACAGAGTTATAACTCATTGTGCCTGTGAAAAATATCCGAGGTGAGCGTTATGCAACAGGACCAAACGTTGTGGAGGAGCCTGTTTTCTCTGAAGTGCAGAAGAAGAATAATCAAGAAGATTGTTTGATCTAAGATGGTACAAGATGGTGTTTCTTCAAAACAAGAAGATGGTTGTCACAGCAGAGCCTCCATTCATCCAACCTGCTTTCCAGATGGGCCAGAAGCAGGACACTAACCATCCATATTGATTTATGGGCTTCCAATGCCAGTTTTGCTACAGTATTTTAAACTAGTAGGTTTTAAAACAGTAGTTGTGCACTGCCCTATTGCAGCATTTGGGAAGGGGTATGATTCAGATCATATTTTTGGTATACTCAAGTGTTATGTGCTCATGAATTCAAGCTTTTTATAGTGTATCAGATATAACAACTATTAATTATTCTACCACCAGCTTTTTTTCTTTGAACTGATGAATAAATTAAGAAGTCGGGTTTTTATGAGTCTTCAGTCTTAAGTTGATTCAGGAATAGAAAATAGAAACATGGTTCTGTGGTTTCTAAAATGGAAACTGAGTAGAGCTTATATGTATCAGTAGCATGCTATCAAGAAGGATTGTTTCATTGGGATTATTTTAAGGGATTGTGTGCAAGAAAACCACAGAAAATGGATACGGATTTTTGAAAATCCACAAATAGTTCCTGAAAACAGAAAAGCAGTTTTATAGCTCCTGTCTTTAGGTTTTTAAGTTTTAATTCAAATAAATCTGTATATTTTCAAACTGTTCTTCATGAAAACCTCAGTGATTGCTGATATGAGCTTTGTAGAAGTTGAATTCATTTATTCAATAAATAGATGAAACGATAAATAATAACAGTGCGTAAGATATCCTAAGTTGACAAAACCCCAGATTAAACTGAGCATGAGACTTGCTGCATTGAATATGAACAAAAAGTGCTTCAATAAGAAGCATGAAATGTGTTGTATCTTCGAAGCAGCCTTGAGCTGCTCTGTAGTACTCATCCTTGTCCATTGGTTGGCCCAAAATAGTCATAATTTCAGACTTCCCCTGGTTTAAACTTCCTAATGAACAGTTATTTCATAAACAATTTTTAATTGTACTATTTATTGTGTAAATACGCGGTTTCAAGTGATGGATATCCAAGCCTATAAGGGCTATATTTCAAGACATTTTAGTCAGACCTGGAGTGGAGATTTCAGTAGGTATTTCCAAGCATATTTCTTTACACATGCAAAAACACGTGTATGCATACAGAGGTACACATCTGCATTGTGTATATAAATTTGTATGTGTGTGCATGCATAAATCAGGGAGTCTGTTGTGACATTAGTTATCAACTACAGATGATAACCAACTCAGGAGCACATATATTTTCAGTGATACAGCGTGGGTGCCACATGGGTAAGAGAGCTTTTTCACAGACGCAAAAGCTTAATGTTCAGTACTGTTTTGTACTGAAAATATTAAAGTTAATGCAAAATGGAATTTGTAAACTTTGAACGTTTAGAGGACTGCCACTTTTTTTACCTCTCCAGATCTGTAGATACTCAGTAGTCCCTGGCAGGCAAGGTTTTTCAGTATTTGTTCTTTTTTAACCCTAAATTATGACTCTGTGCTGACCTTTATTGACTTCTCCTACATGACATATTCTGACTATCCAGTCTGGGAGAGAAATTTCTGCTAATTTTGTTATAGCTGGAAGATAAACCAAAGTAATTAACTGAGCATTTTGTGAAATAAGCAACCTTTTGCTGGAAGGATGGCATTTGAGTAGGCTTTATGTGGCAAACTTTGTGTGTGAAATACACATCAATGCCGTCTGTCAGAAGGAAATAGAGGGTGTATGTATGCTGTTTCATCAGTTGTTTATGTTTACTTGGTATGTTCCTGCAGGAAGTGTGCTGATCTCTGCTGATAATGGTGTGAAACAGAAGTTTCAGGCATAAATGCGTGTTTCAAAATAGCTGTATAGCATAAATGAAAGTATGTTTTATAAGTAACTGGATCTGTGGAAAGACTTCCCATAGAGAAAAATTGAAAAGCTGGAATCACTTAGTTTTGAGCAGAGATTAATGGTAGAAGCAGTAGGAAATAATGGTACAAGGAAAGCCTGGGGAGATTCCTTACTTACCTTTCTTCATCATCTAAGAATGGTGAAAGGGGGGAAGCATCCTATTGGAATTGATGTATTTATCCAGGTATTTATTCGTTACTGTACAGTTTGACTTGTCAGTGTGCTAATGGTTTTATTTTTATATTGCAGTTGTCAAGAAGGGAAGTGTAATTATTCCCATTTAAAAGGACAATGACTTGTGCAGGACACCAGAAACAGAAGCCTGTTACTGAATCCATGTGCTCACTGCTGGTATGGTTTTATTCTGAGACATAAACATTTCAAGTAAATTTAGTAAATATAAAATAGCTGAAGTTAGCACATACAGTGCATGTATTTTGTACCCCAAACAATGAAGGCTTAGGCCTTGGTTTCCCTGAGTGTGATAATTGCTGCTTAGCTGAAGAGAAGGGTGTGTGCTGTACACAGACATCTTTGAGGAGTTCTTACAGTAGAGTGGATAGCACTGGAAACCTGTTATGCCTTGTATGTATTATTCCTTTTAGCAGATACATGGAATCTGTTGCATTTTGGATGCATACACCTGATGTAGAATGTGACCAGAATGTGGCCCACCAGTTAAAATATCAGTTTCTTTCACTTCTTTGTTCTTTACCATAAACAGCTTTGTCAGCAATAGCGTTTTTAGGAGTCAGATAAGCTGGGCTGCAGATGAGCTCACGAGATGATGCCAAGCCCCCAGCCCAGGGATAGATCCAAATCTGCCCATGGGGAGGTGCAGCTCTTGTAGTCCTAAGGTGCTTTCTCATTAGTCTGCCTCCTGTGCTATTTCTCCTTCCTGACACACCTCACACATCTCTTAGGGCAACCTGAAACTGAAGCAGAGGAGAATAAACTCAGAGGTTGGAATGGATATGCTCCCTCCTTCCAACTCTATTTCTGACTACAACGGGGGGGGGCTGCTGTCCTCCCAGCTTCCCAAATCTTTCCTACAAAAAGACAAAGGGTGATGGTTTTAAACTAAAAGAGGGGACGTTGAGACTAGGTTTAAGGAAGAAATTTCTTATGATGAGTGTGGTGAAACACTGGAATAGGTTACCCAGAGTGCCCAGGTTGCCCATCCGTGGAAACATTTACCATCAGGTTGGATGGGACATTCAGTAACCTGACCTAGCTGAAGATGTCCCTGCTTATTGCAGGGGGTTGAATCTGTGTTTTTGTGTTGTCCTAGAAGTGCCTCAGCTGACATGCTTGAAAAAATTTATGACAGGGATTCCTGTCTGAGATCTTGCCTATTAAAACCTCTGCCCTTCCATTTGTTAAGCTACAATACATGGGTCTGCATGAAATGAAGGAAAACTTGTGGAAAGGTTTACTAGAGATATTGTTAATAGTAAATACTTGTACTTATAAATGCATTTTATTGCAGAGGTTTCAGTGAATATTGTGTGCATATATGCTTTGAAACACAGTGGTAAGCCATCTTCTGACAGGGCCTGAAGTTTCTACATACATTACATCTGTTCTCTGAAATTTCTGTTGTAAGCTCAGCAGCATAAAAGTAGTGGTGGATTCTTGCTCCAGCTTTGATGTGCTGTGCTGAGCTACGAAAAGGTTTGTGGAGGGAGACTTCACTTAGCTGTGCTCAGACTGGAAAGCAAAACTGGATCCAGATCAGCAAGAGTTTCAGAGCAGAAATAAAGAACTAAGGAGTGGAAGACTCCTTTAAAAAACCCACAACACAAACCCCAAACAAGCAAAAAGCCTGTTGTGGACATCATGGTTGGGTACTCCAGGTAGACGGTTTTGAAAGCTAGAGAACCTGTCCAGAGGAATGAAAAGAAATGTGGGGAAGTATTAGGAGTAATAATATAAATGCAGGAAATTCTAAGTTGCTGCATTCAAACTCTTTTTTTTTAGTGCCTTTCAGTGAACTTTCTGATGGTTTATGAACCAAATCATATGTATTTGATCCCAAACAGCCCTTTTTTCTATGTCTGCAGTGCTGTTGAAATAGTTTTTCTACTAATTCCTGTATCAAATACATGTGCTAGAATGTCTCCAATTTTCTGCAGAAATCTCAAATTATGTATTTGGAGGGTGTTTCCCTAATAGCTATAGGCTGCTAAGAATTGCATCTAGGATTGATGTGCATTTCAGATTGTTTATATTAAGGGTTTACTTACTGTAAGCTTAACACTAGCTTTACAAGGCACAACGTGGAGTTTATTGGCCCAGCACAGAGTTTCACAGAGCAGGGGTATTGTCTGAGTCTAATAATTTTTATGTTTAAAAAATTATACATTTATTTTTAAATTCCATGTCCTGCATGTCCAGGAGGGACTCTGGTAATTAAAGTACAGAGAAGTTAGCTTCGGTATATAAAAACTTTGATGGTAACAGCATGCAATATTGTTTGCCAAACCTCACCTATGGCTACAGTGGCATGTCTTCATAGGAGAAAAACTGGGGGTATTGCCAGCAATCATTTTTCTTTCAGTTGGGAAAGCAAAGATTTGGTTGAAGGCACATATTTTTGTTTAAGACCACTGGTGCCTCAAACCGTGAAAATGGCGAAATGTTTGTGATAGCTTTTTTTACTATATAATTTAGTATAGTTATTTTTCAATACAGGAATATGAGGAAGAAAAGAGTACTGCGAAAAAGAAAAAGCATACTAGAATAACGTGATTTAAACTTTGACAGTGTGCCATCATTTTTAGCTGATAATGCTAATGAAAATTTTGGAGACCCTATTCTGCCTACAGAATAATGGAAAATAAGAATGAATATATGCTTCTGGCTAATTGCAGTGCTCCTAACTCTGTGATTCCGTGTAGCAGGAGAGAGTACGCTGCATGTCATTCACCAGCTGCTTTTGAAAGTGTAGGAACAATTCCCATTCTCTTTTCTGTGTGTGACAACAGTTTTAAAATTGCAGGAGATATGTCAGTTTGCCAACCTTTAAGTGAGGGGTAGCTTTTATCAAAGAGCTAAGGACAAGTATTTGGCTATAAATGCATCTGTTGTTTGAAAACACATCATGGCAAAACAAAACGGTGAAAAGGAATTTCATTCATTAGCGTACGCGAGGCAGCTCTCAAATACCCGTGTCACAGTTTGATGCTGGCAAGCAGAACTGCCTTTACTTAATTAGGTACCTTTCTCTGAAAATATGTGAATTATTCCTAAACATTATTAACAGTGAAATTTGACAGAAGTTTGCATTTGTCTGAATGAGAAAAAGCTTTGTACTAGCACATTCAGTAGTTGTGTCTGTACTTCAAGACTCGATATTAAGGAACAGTTATGTATTCAGTCTTCTCTCAAGTTCTTACAAATTGTGGAGATTATCGTGTCAGCAAATTCAGCATTGAATAATATATATCCTGTGTGTTGGTAGACTCAAACAGATGGCAAAAGAGTGGTAAATGCTCTTTCTAGTAAGAACTACCTTAAGGTGAAAATGTTTGTCAATGAAGGGATCTGGGAACTGACCAAAATAAGAGAGAAGCATTAAAATTTATAATAGTTACCATTTGAAAGAATAAATCAAAGGTTATTAGAATCGAATTGTTCTTTTGAAAGTAGTAGAGTGGACAGTAATCTTAAAGTGACCACGTCCGTTGTGGCTGGAGCTGCGCCTGGTAATGCAGGATGTGAGGCAATGGCCACCAGGAAGCTCCACAACTGCCTTGGCATCCGTGTGCCACAGGTGCAGCTGTGGCCTGTTCAATATTCCTGGATGAAGCAGCAATTCTAGTTGTGGTTGTCTGAGTATTTGCAGCATTTAAAATAAGTGGTATGTTTCTTACAGAATTTTAATTGGAGCACAGCACCACAAGGCTTTGTTTAGACAGAAGCAGGAGTCTTTTCTGTAGCAGATCAGTGGTGCAGAATTATAAAGGTTTTATAGACTAGGGCAGTTCAGTAACACTCAGGTGTCAGCTTAATACAAAAGGCTGATCCCAGAGTGGTCAGATGGTATCAGGACATTTAAATATTCAAAGCTGACTTTCATTTTGGGATAAGAGTATCTTGTTAGTGCTTTGACAATGAATTTCTTCCCCTTTGAGAACAACAACCACTGGTGAATATGAATATACCAGGATGTTTGTTTTAAATTGTGTAGATAGACAAATTAGAAAAAAAAAGGGAATAAAAGTGGCCAAGGATTCTTACAGAAAATATTTCTGATTCTGAGAAGAGCCTACATTTGTTCTCCTTCTGGAAAAAATAACTTTCTTATTTTAATCCATTTGGATTTGCTCATTCATTTGTCTGTTCCAAAACTCTTGACCTGAGCTGTGTGGTCCTGAGATTCAGAACAGCCTACAGTATTAATGAAGGAAAACCTTGGAAAATGTTCAAACAATGGAATTGCATGAATGTTACTGTGGAGAGTTTAAGGGATGCATGTTGTGTGTATAAATGTATTGATTACTCATATATTAGTTGTTATTAAAACATCACAAGTCAGTACCATTCATTGAGCAAAGTTGTAATTTTGGTTTTATTTTGAACCTACAAAGGGTATATCATGTAGTGATTGGTTTATTTCCTGGCTAGATGGACTTGATCTTGTGAGATATTTAGCACCTACCCATCCCATTGATCTCATAGGTGACAAACATGCTTCACGAAATTGCTAAGCAATTGAAAGGATATGCTGTGATCTTACAGTTACTTGTACTGAAGTCAATGGGTTTTTTTAGGTGCTCAGTACTTTTTGAAATCAGGTCACATCTTTAGATTTCTAAATAAAGATTTTCAAAAAGACCTTGGCTCCATGGCTCTGTCAGGTCAGAGCCCAAATCTGTTATTCCTTTCTCAGCAGCTTTGAGGATCCTTTCATTGTTACTTTTTCTTTTTTTTCATTATTTGCTTTCCTCAGTTTCTGGTGAGATCAGCCAATGGCAGCCAAACTATCACAGGACCAAAGATGCAAGGACCCATCTACACTTTGTACAACTGTGCATCTCAGTTCTGTTACTTTCTTGCTCTTTCATTTCACTTCTCATATTTGCCCATGTATAACAATCTGACTTGTCACTACATGTTCATAAAACAGTCTGTGTCACTTAAATTGCCCTCTTTTGTGATCTAATTCCCAAATACTAAAAATAATAATGCTTGAGACTGTTTTTAGGTGGGATGTCGTATAAGCAGCAGTGCTGTTAATATAGTAGTTAGAGATTGATTTAAATCTTTTCTTTACCATACACTGCTCCTACTTCTTCTGAAAGATTAGGTCATTTTTGCTTTAGGTAACTGCTTTGAATTCCAGCTGAATACCAGACTATAGCTGAATAACATAAGTGAACATGTTTTCCATGCTATCAGCATGTAAAATTCCTCAAGTGAGGGTCGACTTTTGAAGATAAACCTGTGCCCCAGTACCATCAGAGTTGTGAAATACTAATTATCTGTGTGTGCATGTGCAGGTCAGATATCTGTGCACGCACATCTGCTATTTGCATGCCTAAGTTAGGCTAGCCCAGTTGCACATGCCTGACTTGGAAAATCTGCCCTGTAGTTATTAGAAGATGTCATGCATTTTTCTGGCATGTTATGCAATTCAGGGGGATAAACTCTTCCCCTTGCTACCCAAGACACAAGCACAGACACACATGTGCTCCAGAGGTTTGTGTCCCCTGAGGAGAAGTGCTTTATTTTCTTTGTAGGTGTTTTCTGTCTGGGGTGGGACAGGGGATTGAGAGCAGGTGTGAGAAATCAGGTATGTTTTGGTTCCCTTTACTGCAGACACAAGAAACAGATGGTTTAGGTTGGTCCTTGCTGAACATATGGAGCGAACACACTTCTTACCAAGCTAGAACCTCGGCTGCAGTAGCCAGTGCTTTCTGCTTGCCATTTGGTGGGTATTAGGTATCAAGAGTATTGCATCCTTTCTTCAGTTTGTGGTGTTCACTGCCCTTTTACCTTTGGCTGTCTTTCCTCCTGTATCTTACACTCTCTTCTTTGCTGCAGTCTCCTCCTTTATTTTGTTCCTCATCTAAATGTACGCTTATTTTTTGCCTGTAGGCATTGCATGGCCACGTTGCTAACAGAAAGGAGTGTGCCTCAAGTTTGCATTCACGTCTGCTTCTAAGGCTAAAGGGTGAAAACAATCCTGAGATATAAAAAGGATAATAAGCATACCTGCTAATATTTGCAACTTGGATGCAGGTCTACTAGAGTACGATAGGTGGTATCAAAATCTTCCTCTTAAAAATGTTATGGACTTTTAAACTTACCAGCAATTGGGGGAGAAGAAAAGTAAAAGGAGTGAAAATGGTCATAAAGCAAAAAACGTTCATAAAGTAAAATAGAAGTGATTTTAGCTGTGAACTCAAGCTCATTGACTAAATTCTTTTGTATGTCCACATGTAAAAATCTAAAGATGCAGTAGGATTTTGAGGCAATCCATTACCTCCAGTGGGAGTTCTGAGGCCCTCAGTACCACTTACTGTAAATCAGTCTGATTGACTGGAGTCCGAACCATGAGTGGTTCCATAAGTGCCTGAGGCACCCGTGGATGAGAAACCTGGACTCTGTTCTTACCAGCCGTTTCTTTGCTGAAATAATGCTGTGATTGGTATGTTGGTGCAAGGGATTGGGCAAGATGTTCTCCTGAGGTTCCTGCCTTTCTGCAATCCTTCAATATTTGAAAGAGTTGAGAGAGAGTAGGAGAGAGTGGCCTCAGGCCATAGTGTAGAACTTCATGGAATGCACTTGGTCCTTGGGCCGTATTTGCCTGTTTGGTTTTACTTAAAAGAAAAACCCCAGCAAATCTGGCTATTAATGAAAGTCTTAAAATCAAATGATAAGAAGTTGGCAAGGAAATGGTAAGCCAGGGAAGGTTTTGAGCCCAACACTCCTCCAGCAGTTCTAAATTTGGGAGCATTTCCCATGGGAAGGACTGATGAGGGTGCAGGAGCTGAGCTTATCAAGGGCTGGCTTTGTGGGTGCAGAACTGCACCCCTTCAACTTGTACTCCACTGTTTGCTCCTGGAAGAGCTGGCTCGCCTGTACAGCCTTATCTCCCCAACTGTTAAGAGTGGCCCTTTGTACTGTGCACATATGCTGGAGACCTGATTTATAATTAAGAGCAGCTGGCCATGCTGCTGTCCAAAATCATTTCCCCTAGTGAAGGATCAGTGGAGAAAAATGCAGACAGGTTTTAGCCTTTTGTCAAAAGAAAGAAGAGAAGCCTTCGTGCTGCGCACGGCCGGGGGAAGTTTATTGCTTGCCTGAAGAACCAAGAGCTGGGGATCTTCCATTTTATGAGTCCCTCCCGTGCTGTACCTGTGGTGACAAAAAGAAGTTAAAGTTGCCTGAAGGCAGCTTATGGGTATTCCCCATATAATTATTTAATGTGTGCTGGGGACTACTTCTGTTGTGGTAGACTTCAGAAATGCAAACAGCAGAAAGATGGTAAGGAAACACAAAATAAAAAAAGGATCTTCCCACCCTCCGCTTTTATCCCCATTTTCCCAGGTGTATTTGGTACTTCTCTAGTATGTCTAGTAACTTAATAACCTGAGCATCATTTTTATAAAGCGGATGGAAAAAAAATTTAATGTCAAGTCTTTTATGGCTAACTGGACTCAAATGGACTCCATGCATAACGTTGGTTTTTTAGAAGTATAAGGGAAATTAATTTCACACTACATTCCCTCCCCCCCCCCCCCCCATATATTTTTAGAGTGAGTAAAGCAGATAAAATAGTAAGATGTCTAGAAACATTTTTGGGTAGTCCACTTGGAATGCCTCCTGTTGCAACCTTACCTCCCTGAGAGATGGTGGGAGCGCAAAGCCTGTCCTCGTCAGTGCTCTGCCACTTTCCTGGATGTATTAAGACAAACTTTTCTTTTTTGCCTTGCTGTCTCTGAAGCAGTGCAGAAGATGTGGGAAGAGAATGAGGCTGGCAGAGTCCAACTCATCCAGGGGAAGAGTCCTCTGGGGTACAGAATTAGAGAAGAGCAGTGTTGGTGGTTGTTGGACTTCTTTGCACCCTTGCCCCCTCCTCCATTGCGTGATGGCTGTGTTCCTGCAGACCACGCTCTTCGGCCTCCTGTTTCTTTTCTTAGCTAACACAAAACCTGCCGCAGGGTTTGCGAGCACAGGGGCGGCAGAGGGGAGCTCCTGCTGCCGTGGGGCTGGTCACTGCCTGGCTGCAAGGAGGCAGCAGCACGGGGCCTGTGGCCTTCGGGGGCTGGTGGGGGATGTGAGGGAACATCATAGAAGGGCAAGTATGGGACAAGTCTTTGACCTCCTGAAGGAAGATAACAACAATAAGCTAGTTTTTAAGGGAAACCTTAGAGGCATATTCATGAGGAGTAGGAGGTAGCATCTTTCTAATCAGTGATTCTGTGGAGTGTGTGTTTCTGATAAGGTACTGCAGGTTTTTAGAGAAAAGGGAAGAGGAATTACCTAATCGTCAGTCAGTGTCTTGTCTTGGACAGCATCCTTTCATCTTCTTTTGAGAGTTTTTACTCAGAGTAAATACTATTGCAAGTGAAGTGTGATTTTTAAACTCAACCAGGCATATCCTGTGCTCTCTAACACAGTGACACCATCAACGGTAGCAAAGTTGACCAGTTTCTGTCTCTGTGGCCTGGACTTCCGAATAGGGGAATTTTACTTGCTTTGTGACTGAGTGCACCTAAGCACACAGAAACAAATGCTGTGCATGAGATAATGACCCTCCCATAGCAGCCTCAGTACAACTTTTCACCTAGAGTGCATTTTGTGTCTAACTGAAAGAATTTGACTACTCAGCAGGGTTAAATCAACCTACAGACACACACATATATGTATATATATAAATTTTTTTTTGTGGTGTGTGCCACTGATGCCCCCTGGCAGTCACCAGAGCATGATGGTCAGTGACTGTCTCTGGTGTGCTGATTGCCACGTGGAGGCTGAAAGCTTGGACTGCAGCACAACTCAAGCAATAGGTTATGCATTTACTGTAATATGATTTATGCAGGCCTCCACAGTGGGTATTAAGTTGGCTAAGAACGGATGCTGTCCTTTTTCTGGGCGTTCAGCTCTGCCACATAAATATGCTATTCAGGTCTACTAAGTTTTTATAAACTGCTGTTTCTGCCAGAATAGCTAACAGGGCTTATCCAGCAGTGACACTTCAATAGCAAAATGTTTTGTGAATGATTTTAGCCTATTTGTTTTCTCTCCCGCTGTGATTCTAAATATTTTTACAAAACTGTATTTCAGAGATGTATTCACTTGGAAGGGCTTAGAAAAGGCAAATTAAGAGGTAAATTTGATATTCACCGACGTAGTCTATTTTCATTAACTTGAAAGTTATGATGCATGTGTGACTGTGTTTATATTAAAATGGCATGTTCACAAATACTGCTATAAAGCTTAATTCTTCAATTCACTTAAAGAAAGGAGTGCTTAAAGGTGCCTGACAAGAAGGCAGCAGTTTGTCCACCTGCTGCTGTACTGTGGAACTAATAGCATTAATAGAAGGAGCATTTTCAGCTTGCACAGCTAATGTAAAATACTAGATTTGGTAATAATTGAATTCTGAAACAAACAGTCCAATTACTAAGGCACTGTAGCTTTTGTTCATGTGATGGGCAGGCAACAGCTCCTGCTTGTACCTGTCCCTACTGATTATTATTATGCAAACTTAAAGTTCCTCTTTATTTTCCCCATTTTCATAACAACTGCATTATGATGTGACATATCTTTTCCAGATATTTTGCTTGAATAAATAAGTAGGATATTAAATTCAACTAGGGTATTAGATTATAAATTAGTTCTGTAACAGCCGTCATAATGTTATTTAGATTTTCAGTTTACACAGACCTTGTAGCAACTCCCAGGAGCTATGCTACAGAATTAGGGGAAGATGTGAGTTGATGTAAGAAAATTGGTTTTGGTAATATGCTGATGTCAGTAGAGTTTTTCTGTGTGGAAAGATATTTAAATTAACGTTTTTACTTACTCCATTGTACAAACTGAGGATTGGTAATGATTTCAAATTACTCATGAGTTGGTGTTTGGACTATGCAAACATGACCATAAATGTCTTTTCCTCAGTAGGGTAATATTTATATTATGAGTTTGTGTATGGGGCTTATTTTTTAACAAACAGATTAACGTCTTCTAATCTTCCCTGTAAAATAACCATTTCACTTATGTCAGGTGAATGAAAAAAAAATTTAAGAGCATTTTTGGTTAAAAAAACCCCACAGGCTGGATAACAGGTACAGAGCTCTTTGTCAAGGAAGAAAGCAGAGACTTGCTGGTCTTGAATAATTGTACCATGATTAGCAAGCACAGTGACACCATACTGGTGAGAAAGATGTGAAAACATGCACATTTATAAGTACATTTATTAGTCAGATGGATGGTAATGGTAACCTGAAGAGAGAGCTAAATAAAAGGATTTATAGCTGCTTACATCGGTATTCTGTAAATATGGGAATCCATACCCACTGTGATGTTTTATACATTCAGCGAAAGAGTAAAGGTGAAAAATAACTGTGAAAGGAAGTAGATGTCCTCCTAAGCCATTTTCTGAGATGATAGACAGCATTACTGGTAGCCGTCTTAATTAAAATCAAGCCAAACAAAACCCACCTTGGTTGCTTTGAATAATGAGGAGTACTGGAGTAAGGGAACAGAGTATCTCCTTCTCCAGAGAAAATTGACAGATGGAGAAAATGTATGTGCAGGTATCAGCAAGACTGCCTTGAAACCCCCTCTGCTGCCTGTCACTGAGGTGCTATTTCAGAGTGCTATTTTATCAGGGCTATGGTGAAGCAAATCAGTACCCAGGGCTGAAAGCTGATGTTGTGCCTCTTCTCCCTTTTGCCTCCTCCCAACTGCTGCTAAACAGCCCAAAGTAGAGGTCCAAGCCAAGTGGGATGTTGTGATGTTGTTCAGGACACCTCTTCATGTGTTTGAACAGCAGATTATAATAGCTAAATCTTTGTTTCCTGAAAAATACTGTGGTTTTCCCCATGAAGAGGAGTTTGGTAATGGAGCTATGTGTCTTTTGTCCCCAGCTGTGGTTGTGTGTATACATCCCATAACCTTGGGAGCATTCAGCCCGAGCTTACTGTATTCCCGTGTGGTGCCAAATGGAAAAATCAGTCTGAATTGAAGTATGAAAGGACCTAAGGGTTTTTGAAGTAGGAAAGGCTCAGGTTTGACATTTTACTATACAGGTCTTTTTCATTTCATCTGCCCACTGCCAAGAAATGTAGATGTCTTTTGTCATGGGCTCCTACAGGTATTCCAGTCTATGAGGGCTTTTTCCTGCAGCTCTCACCTTGCCTTTTGGGGTCAGTCCTCCTTCCCGAGGAAGCAATTCTCCTCTCATTGGCTGACCACTGTGATTTTATAGGTGGTTGCAGAAGCTTAGCCCCTGCTTGCATATGGTACACGTGGTCTTTCTTTGCTGTGGTACCTGCTAAAATTCACTCTGTACACTTTCACTAAGTACAGTTAACGAGTGCTGCCAGTTACGTGAACGTTAATGACTGGGCTGCATATTTAAGTGTCTTAAATCTGAATTCTGGAGCTAAGAATAGGTGTTTTGAGTTTGGTTTTGGTTTTTTTAATGTCAGAAGGATATCCTAATGCTGCACATCAGTTGATAGTGCAGGCATGCTCCTGTCTAGTGTTTCTGTGCAAGTTCATGAGTCTGGGCAGGTTTTTATATGCAAAACATGTCTGGAGTCCGTATTCCTTCCCTCATGATGGACATGTGATGTACACCCGCTACTTGGAATGTGATTTGTCATCTAAATGTGTTAAGAGTCTGAATGTCTCATTACTGTGAAACATTTTGCTGCTTTTGGAACAACTTGAACAAAGAGAGCCCTTCATATTGCACTGTGATGTGTGTCTTTATTGAAAAAGCTCCTCTCCATTGCTGAGGCACTGAGGCATTTGCATTAAGTGATACAGGAGATGCCATAGCAATTTCATGAGAATTACCCTTTGCAATGAATGTTAGATTAAACATCTAAGTAAAATCCCTTGCAAGTGGCCAGAAGATAAATTAGAGCAGAGCTATACCTGGGTACAGTTAAATTATGTACCTTCTTTTAAAACTTGTTTTTAATTGATTTGGTGCATAGTCTTTACTTAGTTAATAACAAGTGTTGTACCTGTGGCTACATCATCATTCGTGTGAGTTAGATTTACAGCACTAAAACTCCCTTTATCAAAGAAAACAATTTCATGAAGGGCCAGTCCCTTCTCACTGCTCTGTTGCTGATAATGTGTCTGGACTGTTTTCTGATTAGTGCTTCAGTCTTACACTAATATTGAAGATATTCTTTAGCAGATAAATGTGGGTTTATCACATCATTTTAGCAACGTAATTTGTTTTTTGCTTGCACACTACAGCAACTTTCATGTCTCAAACCCCACCTGTCCTTTAGGGCTTCTACAAAAAAGGCACTGCAAAAATGAAGTTAGGAAGGAGGTAAGCATTAGAGGAGAAGAGGACAAAGATGCAGGATACAAAATTGTGGAGGAAGTATCTGCAAATATCTGGAAACTTTTGCCAGTTCAGAATTTCCTTCTATTTTCCCTGTGAGGAAGCTTGAGTCTAAACAGTCCTTATAACTCTCAGTGTACTAGGAATTACAGATCTTAAGTATCCATCAGTATTGGGCATAACCATCATCATTTGAAAGTTGTAATTTTTAGGTAGGTTATAATTTTTAACTTTGGCCCAACTTCTCTATGTTACCTTCCAGTTTGCAGTTGTTACCATTTTTCCAAACATACGCCTAAACTGAAATCTAAGGTTAGAGTTTTCAAAGCCTGGTATCTGAAGTTAAACGCCTGTATTTGGAAATATTGTGATGATAGAGAGAGAGTTCTTGCCTTAGCAAGAGACACATATACCACAGAACAAAAGAAAAAGAGGTACTACAGAACCTGGAAAGAGAGTAAGGGTCTGAGGTGGACAGCCGTCATTGCTCACCCAAGTCCTGCCACCGTAAAAGGATGACAGGCCCACAAGAAGCCAGCTGCAGCCTCAGGTGGAAGTTGCACAGCCGCTTTCAAGTAGTGTTCTCCACAAAAGTCCTAAGAGGTCACAGTGGCAAGGTGGTGTCTTTGAGGCTGGTGTTGTTACAAATTGTCATGACTGATTCTGGTTGCAAGTTTCTGAGCTATAATGGTTATGGCCCATCGTGCAGATTGGGCAAGGAATGGGTTCCTCTTTGTCCGGGGAAACCGTCTTAAAGGTTTTCTCTTCATAGCCCTATTTGGATGGCCATGTATATGAGCATTGCCTCAAATAGCCATTTGGACTCAATGGGGACACGTTTCTTGTCTTCTTTCCCTCTTGGATTTTAAAAAAAGCCTTTGAGTTATACATCTAAAAAAATTTTCGGATAATGATCTCAACCTCTAAAAGGAGAATCTAAGTGAAAAAATAAATTGACCTAACAATTAGATAGTTAATGTTTGCATAATTTTCTTATCACATATTGCAATTATTTCTAATTCATATCATTATACAAATCACTATTTTATATATGGCATGTTGTTAATGTTTACTTCTATAATTACTAATTTGCAATATAAGGCAGCAATTTTATAGTTATTCAGTTATGTATAATTATTATGTCAAATAGGAGATGGCAGTTAACACTGAAATATATTAGAAATTATTGTACTAAAATCAGTCTAAGAATATTTGACACATAATTGTCATGTAGTGCATGGACTGCATTTTTCTTCTCTTTCTCCCCTAACCGTGCTTTTAGACAATATATTTATTTGAGAGCCCAAAGATTTAATCCTGCAGAAATTCCTGTTTCACCATCATATTTACTGAAAGGTTAGAGCTAGAACTAACAAGCAAAATCCAGAGTCTTCTGTAGCTAAATCTTGTGTGAGGTTTCAGAGTTTAGGTGCCTTGTTCTATGTAAGCATTTCAGGAAGTCTCTGCTTCGGTGGCTGCTTAAAAATCAGATGTTTAAGTTTTTCTGCTGCCCATAGCTGTAAGTCTTTTAAAAGAGATGTTCAGAGAGAGTTTTGAGCTGTAATGCTGGCAGTGCCTTATGAGGAAGGTGTCAGAGGAAACATGAGCCTGCAGCTGGTGTCGCTGGGTGCTGCGTGGAGCTGAGCGGCCAGGGAGTTGCCCTTGTGTGATGGCAGAAAGAAGGGGAAGAAGGTACCAAAGCTGTTCACAGTGGCCCACAGTGTGACTCTTACATTCCTCTGAGGCCATCCAAAGCAGGAAGTACCATGCACTGCACCTTCAAAACTACACTGGTACTGCTGTGTGGAAACTCGATCAGAATCTGGGGAAGCTGAGGTCTGGGTCCTCTTCTGGAAGGAGGGAATCAGAGTGGCATCTGCTGTCCCATGGTTTTAGTTACAAGTTACTTAACTTCTTCCTTTGTGAAGCTGGGTTGCCCTGCTGTCAAGTGTGAGAGTTGAGAGCCAGGAGAAGGCAGGCTTCTGAGGGGTTGTGGCACTTCTGGGATAAGAGAGACTTGAGCTTGGGTGCATTTGGAACATTCTCACTCTACTGATAAGAGTGCAAAAGATGGGAACAAAGCTCTTTTTACCATATAAAAAAGATTGTAACCTAAAATTATCTAGAGAATCCTTAAGGAGGGGAAAAATCCTTATTCTTAGAGAATCTAAATTAGCGCTATCACTTAAATCAACTTTCTTTGTGGCAAAATAGTTCTCTGTGACAATTTCTTTTTTTGCCAGGGATTTAAAATCTGGGCAGCTCTAAGCCCTGCTAAACAAAATTCATGGCTGTACATCTTAATAAAGCAAAGAAAAGTGCATAGCGTGTCAAACAAATTCACCTCCTTGATGTAAGTGTAAGGCTGCTGTAATGGCACATGGCAGCGGGAGATCCAGATAGGGCCCTCGGTGTGTTAGCAGAGCATATTGACTTATATCAGTCCTTTTGCCTGGTTTAAAATTGATCCCCTTAGAAAAGTTAAATATCACCTATGTTTGTAGATTGCTAGACAGCTATTAAGATAATGCTTTTATAAATACAGATGGTGCCCTTATCAAAATTACATGGCAGTAAATAGATGCCAGTAGAAATAATATGACACTTTGATTAGCTAATAAAATGAAGCACAAATAGAATGGGGATGCTAAGTTGCTTTGACAGTTTTCATACTGTCTTATTTATTGCTTATTTAGCTTTGATAAGTTTCTATTACAGTCTTGGCTTCTTAAGCAATTCCTTTGAACTTTTAATTTTTAAACAGTAATCTGTATTTTATTGACTTGGGTGAAAAATCCTCACTGTCAATAAGCTCTTCATCATGATAGTAAATATTATCATTCTTTTTAAAGTAAATTGATAGGCCAAATTGCATAATGGAAGTCGTGGAGATAAAAGTGGCAAAGGGTGCCAGTTAATGTTACATGAAAATTATTGATGAGAGCAAATTATTGCTGGAAGTTTGGCAAGCAGTATTGGTTCACTGATGTGGTCGATTTTTATGCCACAGTAAAAGACTTGTATCAGTACATTGGATGACAACAGGAAAATTGTATGGGGGCACTATTAGCTTTAGGGACAGACTTGCACTGTACTCTAAGTACTTAAGGTGAGAGGCTCAGTTCAAAACTGGTGTAACTCCATCGGCTTCAGTGGGATTGAGACATGGCCTGGTCACTTTTAAATCTGTTGATCTTGGATGTGAAGGAAATACTGCCTGACATCTGAGGCATATCAGAAAAATGTGCTCATTGATGCAGTTGTTCTTGGAATGGTTAATGTCAGTGATAATCAAGAAGCAGAGAGCAGCTGAGAAGAATACAAATGGTATGTGGGTCATTAGATGATCTGACCAGCATAATGCTGACCGGTATTTCTGCCTTTTTAGTACTTAACAAAACTTGACTTAGTAACTTGAAAGCAGAAAATGAGTATAACTTGCCACAAGTTTTAAAATCTTCCTAGAAGCTTTTGGTTGCCCCAGCTTTCTTGGAGAGTACAAAGCTCAGTTTTGGTCTTTTGCTGCAGGCAACCTGTTGCTAATATTAAGCCTGTGTTGTAACAGTGCTCCCAGTAAATGTGGTGAGCTGGCTCTCCTCTCCCATTTCTGCAGAGAAATAACAGTCCTTGTGCCTGTGTTCATATGCACAGGATGTTCTTCTGCACTTTCTGAAGCAGTGGTGCTGTAGTTAAACGTGACACCCAGTTCTCCTCAGTCTTACTCAATAATTACTGCTCTGATGGGATCACTCTGCCAGTAGCCAGCCAGTTTGGCACAACGTTCAGGGGATCAACTGTCAGCCAGATGGACAGAGGGAACAAGCATCTCAACTGTCATGCTCTTCTGAGCCACACTGAGCATCCCAGTTCTGATTTCTATGGCACAGCTGTAGCTCCACTTGCCTAGGCACAGCATTGTCCTTCTGCCTTTATAGGCCCTACCTACCACCAGGGCTGGGCTTGGGGGACATAAATCTATCTTCTCAAATTTAGACAGTTGGTGTGAGGAGGGTGCACAACTTGTGTAAAGGCTATGGGCTGCATGGGAAGTTTCCAGCTGTTGCATCCTCATTGGGAAGTGTCAGTGGAAAAGGCAGAGGCATCTTAGATGATTTCTCTTAGGCTCTCTGCCATCAGGGTTCCTTGTGAAGGAGATTGGTTTGGGACTAAGAACTTTTTAACCCCTGATTAATCCTATAGATTTAGCCTAAGTGTTGCAAATAGGTCACTGTCAGAGGTCAGGTGGGACACATATTTAGTTGCCAGAGGGAAAAAATCCTTTTAGGTGTCCAGGCGCCAACTGTATGGGTTTAATGTAATCTTCTTGTTGTTTGTGCTTTCACCTTTTGTTATAAAAATTTAAAAACCTATTTTCCAAATAAATAAATTTAAGAAATCCCAAACCATAACATCCCCCCCCCTTCAGATTTCACATTTTTATGGCTATATTGTCACCTTGATGCATGAGGTTTTAGCTGTGCAAATCCCTTTAATGCAAGTGGGAATTGTACAGCTAAAGATTTATACATTGACTTTAGAATAACATTACTTCGTCTCTCTTTCTCTCAATTTTTTTTTCTTTTTTCTTTCCCACTACCAATTCCCTCCCCAGATTTCCCCACTGCTCTGTACTGAAAACCACAGGCTCCTTCTGTGCTTCTCTTTCTGTAGTGTAGTGAGAAGCAGGCATGATGATCCTTTCCTACTCACTGAACAGGCATAAGTCCAAGGGAGTTATATGTGAAGGTAGTGATAATATGTGGGTATTAAGGTTGCAGTGAAAATCCTTTATCTCATCAGTGATTTCCCACTGAAAAAAAAAAAAAGTGTGAAACAGTGAATACTGCAGAACCCCATCTGAGTGAAAAAACTTTTTTTTTTTAGGATGACTGTGTCAGCCTTTCTGGCTAAAATTTCCTTCACTGCTTATAAGTAATGTGGTTGACACAAACAGATGTACATAAATCTAACATTTCAAGGAAGATCATGCCATATCCTATCTATATGACAGGGCAGAATTTGAACAGTCTTGTGCTAGCCTGTGGGCATAATGCAAATTCCCTGGGCTAGAGAGACTTGGTTTTGCTCCAGAATTTCAATTGGTTATCACCCCATTTTAAAAAAATGGGCTCATTCCACATGGCTGGGTTATGGTGTTTTCTTTCCTTATATCAGGAGGGGACAACTGACCTAAGCATGGAATCCTTTGGGACTGTGACCAATAAAAATCCCTTTATCCCCAGTTTATATTAGGAAGTGCATTCTCTCAATATTCTTTTGTCCGGAGAATTTGCATTACTTCCCAGTATACAACTTGGGAGCAGTTTATTGTCCCTGTAGAAGGATATGTGGTTGTGTGTCTTCTTTTTTGATCTAAGGAAAAAGGCAGGAATTGTCACCCTTCTGGGTGAGGGTGATACAGAGCCCCAATCCCTGTCAAAGTGAGACTGCAACCCAGGTGGAATTCAGAATACCGTAAGGAAGGCATGTTGCCAAAATCTTTGTCTACAGAATGGCAGAGATTAAAGCCCTTCCAGCTCTGATTGGATTACCATGGACCAGAAGCACTTTAATCTCCACCACTGTGGCTTTAGGGGAAGCCAGTGATTGAGACGTGTGGCGGGACCATGCTGAAGAATCGGATGGCTGCACTTAGCTCTTTAATCTTCTAGTCCGGTGGCTGTCATAGAAAAATATTTAACTGTTGCAGCAGAGAGAGAGAAATAGGTAGTGAGTAGTTATTTTAGCTTTTACCATGTGAACAAAATAAAAATCACACATTCTGTCCTCCAAAGCTGTTGGAAGCAGCCTGTGCAATAGCTTGACCCGGAGCAGCCTGAGTCCCTGCTCAAAACACAGTATTGGTAAGCTGGTGGTTGAGATTAATGTAAGTACATAATAGCTAATACTGCAAAACCAAAGGTCTCTGAAACCTAGTACCATGTCTCAGACCAGCAGCAGATGCCAGTGGAAAGGTATTAAGACAGAGTATATTTAAAGTGACTTTTTTCTCCCCAAGGCTGAAAATAGTCAGTATTTTCTGGACACTTCTTGAATAATTTATGTTTAAATGCTCTGGTTTTTGCGTAAGAGTGGCTGCAAAACAGCTATTCAAGAATGAT
>JAWWES010000133.1:55036860-55107905 GCA_035583135.1 Lophotriccus pileatus
CACTTCTTGAATAATTTATGTTTAAATGCTCTGGTTTTTGCGTAAGAGTGGCTGCAAAACAGCTATTCAAGAATGATTGCAAGTATAGGAATGCCCTTTTGGAGGAAGGAGGAACACAGAAGCATGAAATACTAAATCCCAATTTTGGAAGGTATGCAGGTCAGTAAAGAGATAGGAATAACAGTGGGTAGTAAATGGGGATCTGAGCAATTTCTCTTGCTCAAGTCTCAGTCAAGAAAAGACACTTTTAGTAAAGGATAGTAAAGTATATGGGTGAGGTAGTGAAAATTGTCATGAGAGGTGTAAAATGTCTGACCTAGAACATGCTGTCTGACCAGTGGGAGACAGGATGCTGTAGGACCTGAAGAGTGTCCTTCTCACATATGTAAGGATCCTCAACACAACTCAGCTTTGTGCACCTAAGTTTTTCAGGTGTTTTTACATCAGACTACCCAGTTTCCCAGGAAAGAAGCTGGGGAATGCTGCAATATTGTTGGAGTCTCCGAAACCTGCTGGTAAGGTTGGGTATTTGTTGATCATCAAATGGCTTTTCACATAAGGAAAGAACCATGCTGGCTGTCAGTTCCTGGAGCTTCAGAAAGAGCAAAAGCCTCACCTGTTGTTCAGCTTGTGGTGGAGTGGCAGGGCTGGAGAGGAGAAAGGGGGATTCACCCGTATTGGGAATAGCACTGAAGTCTCTACAAGGCTGAGATGGACTATACTCAAACAGGCAGGGAAGTTGTGAGGCTGTTAGCTTCAGCAGAGCTTAGGCTGTCATAAAAACACAGCTCTCAAAAACAGAAGTCGTCTTAATTTCCATTGTCATTTATCATTAGGAGTCTGGTCCTTCAGTGTACTGGCTACACAATCAGCCTTTGTAAAAACATGGACAACTTCCATTGGAACTGTGTCTAAGGCCACATAAATGTCTTCAGTTTTTAAATGATCCTTCAGACTAGGAGAGTAAAGCTGTGTAATCTGTATGTTTTATATGCTATTATGCCAGCCTTTCATGGTGAGAAGCTAAATATTTTTGTCATTTTGGTTAGTTTATATACACTGCTCTTGGTTTGCTGGCAGAGCGAAATGTCTGATGTGTCCCACCCCTGATGTCTGCATTTGGATGCAGGATGAAGTGAAATGAGCCTTATAAGCCAAACACTGAGTTCCTTTCCGTTCTTTTATTAGCTTTTACTTGGCAAATTCTAGTGGCTTTTGTATAGAGAACATCACATTGTAAAAACAGTGGATGTTTATGGAAGGCACAGCATAACTTAATAAATACAGCATACATGTTACGAGAATGGATGCTCTTTCGCTAAGTACAGAAGCTACATATGGTGCTGATAGCAAATGCCATATGTTTGTAGAAGAGGCTACATTTGTACGGTGCCTTTTTATCAGACCTGCTAATCTGTGAAAAATAACGATTCTGTTTAATACTGCTGATTTTGGCCTCTTGGTTTTGTCTTTTAACTTCTGTGACATATACACAGTCAGAATGAACCTGGAAGTGTAGGTCTGCACTCACTCCTCTTCAAGGCCACTTAATCCTAACAGTACCCATCTGAAAGGTCCAAAATGCCCCTTACTCTGATCATGGTACTATGGAATTAGACTATCCTTTGTATTGCAGTTCCTGATACTCCAAATCCTGGGTGCCTGCCTTCCCGGTGACACAGCTTCCAAAGGAAAGTACTCATCCATCACTGGTGTCACCTATGGCCTGCTGGCAGTGATGCTGTCACAGGAGACATATGCTTGAATCTGAGCTCAGGAGAGGGTTCTGGGCTGTGGATGGAGGCAACCACCTGGTGCCTTGTTTCAGGGAGTTTTGGAAGGGGATGAGACTTTGAATTCCTTTTTGATTCCGTACCCATGTGCTTGATATGAGTTTTCTGAGGATTGTCACACTCCAGTGCTGCCTTCTGTATGGCCTTGGAGCTGATATGTATACCTCTGTGTTTCCGATTCCCTTTTGGGACCAACTTTCTAAAAATGCAAAGCCTAATTGTAGGTGCCCAAACCTTTTACGGGATCCAACCTGCAGCTTAAACCTGCTTAGTTAGAGAGCTGATTAGGTAGCAGCCATACCTTGTATGATTGCTGCTTTCAGGAATATCTCTGGCTCTTTAATCTAAAGATGTTTAGCTTAACTACATCTCTCTCTGAATGTACCAGTCATAAATAAACCATGCACAGCCACTTGTAATTCCTGGTATTTTTAAAATTATTATTATTTTTGTTTTTTCAGTGAAGAAAAGCATTTGGAAACCTTTGTGTAAGTAATTTAGTCGGGCAGGCGTTTTAGCAATAGGCAATAGAGAGTTAATTCTGCGTGTTGTCAGCTGCTTTCAGTTTTAAACACGTTTTGGATTCAGAAGACAGCCATATAGAAAAGAATGTTATGTTAATGTGACAGCAATCACAGACACTGCTATTGAAAACTCACTGTTGCTCTCCCCTCAAAAATTAACATCATAACCTTATGTCAGTGACTCTCTATTATCCTAATACCTGTTTTTGGATTCTGTCCAGTCCCATTAGATATCCCTGTGTTGATTGCTCTGTTACTGGTGAATGTTAATTGCCTCCAAATCTCAGTGGAGTTCAAAAGCTTGGGGGAAAAAGTACTGACTGGTAAAGCTGCTGGTTTTATTAACAGGGAACTAAATAATAAATCTGTTCAGAGATATGAGTGAAGTGCCTGAGACATGAGATATAAACAGCTGATGTTACATCTTTCTTTGCATGCTTATCATATGTTAGTAATGAGATGACAGGGTAAGCCATTCCAACTTTGAACATTGAAATGGTATCAGTAGTGCCTGTCCACAGTCAATGTAGTTTAAGAGGTAGTCAGGCTCCATGTCCTTCCCATTGGGATTCTTATCAGCTTTACATTAAATAATGCCCCTTATTACATTTTAAGATGCTTTTTAGAGTTAGTGGGACTATTTAATTGAAACAATGTTGTCAAAATATGGTTATAGGAAGGCTTGTCACGTGTTGTTTAATATTTTTTCCTCTGCCTCATTAATTTTTTACAGAGAGAAACTACTCTTTTGCTTTGCTTTAAAGGAGAACTGATATCTTTATTACTTCTCTGCTTTTTTTAGTTTGTTTTAACCATAGACTTTTAAACAAGATCCCTGCATGCTCCCCTTTTCAACACCATAAACCTCTAGATGGAAAATCCCCAGTGTAATCCCACTGTGAGTTTGCTTCTTGCAGTGTATTTCTGGTTTAGGTGTCTCTCCTGGTAGTTTTTACTTTGTAAAAAGGTTGGTAGCACTTAAAAACCTGAAATAAGTTATATGAAGAATATACTGTAATCACATACTGCAGAATAATTACATATTTTATATCAGTGTTTTTCAGTTGGTAGATAATATTTAATCTCCTAGTAGAGATCTGTAATGACTCATTTTAGACACTGACCCTCTAACTTCATTTCAGGAATAAAATATTTCCTAATCCAGTAATTTCTGTCTATGCCATCATGTCATGTAGATTAAAAAATGCAACTGCAGGCACCCACTGCCAGATTGCAGCTGAAGTCAAATGTGAACCGAACCTGTGTTATGGCTCTATGAAATCTGTATTAGGGTAGGTAAAGTGAAGTTGCTATTTTTGTTATTTTAAGTGGTTGTTAGGCTGTTATAATGAAAAGCATACCCAATCTTAACTTGTATGACATTTATCTGATAAGCATAGTGTGTCTAGATTAACATGAGTTTTTTAAGCAGTGTAAACGTGATTCAATAACCATGCCAGTGGTGAGAATGTGAAAAGAACCCAAGAATTTAATTGTGAGGCTCACTCCAGAAGAAGGAAGGTGAGAGAGAGAAGCACAATAATAAATAGTATTTTATTTTTTGTGGAAATGAATTTGATAGGCAAGCAATGTTTATTACTAAAATACTGAGCATTTGAAACTTGTCCATGTTTTCACCAGCTGTAGTGAAAAATAAAGGTGGCAAATGAGCACAGTGCCAAACTGTGTTTGGAAGGTCTCTAAGGTAAAGATGGTGGGTGACTGAAATAACCTCATTTAGCCATGCTGAAGCAAATAACAAGTTGCCAGGACTTCACAGCTTCTGAGCATTAAGAACATACCATTCATTTCCAAGCTGAAAATGTTGGTTATGATCTCCTCTAGGTGGCCAGTACCTCTCACTGTGAAAATACACTTTTGCTACGAAGCCCTGTTTCACTGCATCCCTCTACTTCTGTTCACATTTTTGAAGAATTTCAGGAAGAGGAAGGACTCTGCATGTTATATCTTGTAAACAGTTTTGCATTTCATTTTTTGTTTTTAGAGTTCGTGATAACACAGACTGTATGCCAAGGTATGAAAAAAGAGGTTGAATAAAATATTATTTAGTATTTATTTGGTTTTGCCAAATTAGTACCTTGCTTTGTATATATAAAAATGTATTCATGTTTATTATTGCATTGTATTTCTGTATCTGTTCTGTAGCCCTGAAGCACGTGCTTGTCCATGATGTCAGAGGAATTTCATTTCTCTAAGTGGCATGAAGTGGGGCTGCATATGCATACGGTAGGCTGTGCACCACATATCTAGTTCCCATTTTCCTTCCTGGATTCAAACGGCCCTAAGATCTTCGTTCTTCCATGTGCCCTGCTACTGAAAGGTCCCTGGCTGAAATGAATTTGCCGTTTCTGTCATGGCTGTGCTGGCCGAAGGAGAAAGTGTTATGTCTTTGTGTGCGTGTGCAGCAGGTAAGGTAACAAGGAGGCACGGCTCATCTCTGCTTGCATTCCTGTGTCATCTCAGCTGGCAGGTGTTAGCTCAAGCCAGGGAGTTTCAGGAAAAGTCTGCTCCAGACTAAAAGGGAGGACAGTGGTGTGTGCTACTTGCCCACCGCTAGGGCATGGAGATGTAACATCAGTTTGATCAGTAGGAGTTTGATGCTTAGAAATTGTGTACTTTCCACTGAGACCAAGCACTGAATTCAAGCACTCTGCAGTGCAATGAACACTTGACTTGGTGCAAAAAATGTGTGGTGGTTTGGTGTGGGTCAAATTCATCTTAGATGTAAACATCACCACCCTGTGCTTGCATAAATAAGAGCTTATGCTAGGGATTAATTTGGCCTGCTGACTCTGCTAAGATGAAATTCTTTGTGTGCTTGTGAATTTTGGTGTCAAGAGAGGGGATCACTGTTGCTGGAGAGTGTTTAAGAGAAATAAGCCAAAAATAGAATAATTTCCATAGTCTAGGAACCCCCTGCCCCCCTAAGAATCATAAAAATAATCAGCTGTTGGAAAGAATGAATTTTGTGCTCCTAATTTGCAGAAATGCCAGTAGTTGCTACTATGCCCAACCACTCACTAATACAATAAAATATAATTACATAATTAAATACAATATAGGATTTCCATAATAGGGAATTTTATTTCCTTGTCACAGTATGCAAGTTGCTGTGGTTGAAGCTCATAGTTCAACACTGTAACTATTATTAGATGCAAACGTATCACGTACTAGGCAGGATTCTCCTACGCGGGCATTTCCTCAATCTGGGTGAAAATTGTTTGCTGCAGACAGTGGAAGCTTTGTAGGAGGTTGCCTAAGATGCACCTTGTGGATGAATAAGTATCCTACGACAGTGTTTTGTTTTGTTAAACAAAGCTTCTGTCTCCTATTGCTATTTGTTCAGATTGGTGCCATCTGTCTTTTGCTAAGTTCAGAACTTGCTAAGCTTCAATTCAAGCCAATGAGTGACTTGCAGGGTAGAAATTTTCTCAGAACCTGATTGCCCATTGCTGATGCCTTTGGAAACTTGAATAATTAGAACTGTGGAGACAGACACTTAAACTTAGGTACGGCTGAGTCTCTTTTCAGGTGCATACTGTCCATGTGAGACAGAAGCATCAATCCTAGTTTTACTGATGTACTTCCATTTGGACGGTCATTTGTGTGAAATACGAGATTGCTTTGTTAGCTACAGACAGTAGCAGAAACACAGAAACGTCTGGATCCAGTGCTGGGCAATGTTGTCAGGAAAGATAATCATGAAAGTGCACTCCTTGAAGCTTCTAGAACTTGAAGGCGTGAAGCAATTTTGGTGTTTATATACCTGAAGACAGGAGGAATTATCTGACCTTTAGGATGTTTGGATTTTTTTTGTACAAGATACAGATATAATAAAAAGGAGAGAGATTAGGAATTAGATTTTGGAGGAATGAAATGAAATGATGTAAACTGTAATACAGTTTTCAAATAATTAAGTATGTAGCATCATCGTGAAAAATACGTGTCTTTATGTGTTCAACCATATGCACATAAAGTCAAACATAAAGTGCTAGGTTGAGACAAAGAGCCATTTTGGTTATCTGCAGGGCAGCCATTGGTGACAAGTAGTGTTGCTTTTGATTTTGTTCTCATTTTATCTTCCAATCCCTTTGTTCCACTGAAGCTTCTGCTCTTGCCCCTTTCCACTCTGATTTGGCTTGCCTTCATTTATTGCAGTTCATCAGTGGCCTAGTCCTCATCTCATTAAAATCAATGGCAGTGCTATTACTGACCTTAGTGATGCAGGAAAAATCCCAGGTCTTACTTATCCTAATCAGTCAGATCATCATAATTAATTTAATGATCTTAAAATCCATCAAAACACAGCATACTTTTAGTTTACCTGCTGACATACAAAGTGCATAATCCTGAGCCTTCAAGCAGGGGCTTGTGTTCTGAGTTTCTCCCTGGCCCAGCAGATGCCTCGCTTGTATTTTAGGTTTTCTGAAAGTAAGAGTTTGAAGAACTATGAAGACTTTAAGGTTGGCATGTCCTGTTTGTGGGCCACAGAATCTACTGACTTCTGAGTAATCTGTGTAGATGTGCGTGTAGAGTACTTTCACAGTCATAATCTTGAATAGTTCAAATTTAATTATGATGTGAGATCCTGTATTTCATTTTTATGTAAAATTAAAAGAAAGTATGCAGAAGCTAATCCTATTCAGGGACTGACTCCAAATATTTCTGAGCTAAAATGTTTCTCACATAGAAGTCTTATTAAAATTCCTATTTCTACACATTTTAGTAGTAATTTGGTTTAAAAATTGCAAGACTGTAGTTTCATTTGACTGAGAGAAGAATTATGAGACTGTAGATGGACTAACTGCAGTTTTAACAAAGCTAAAATCCATTATAAATCAGAAAAGGAGGGAAAAGTACACATGCCATAATAATAATTTATTTGACAGTGCTTTTGAATATACATACAGCTCACAGATTATGTGTTTCTAGTACACTAAAAATAAGAAGGCTAAGCACAGGAACATTATTTTCAATATGAGGATGCAGTGCTAAAGAGGAGAGAAGTTTTTGGAATGATAATCAGGCTGCCGGAGCACCATGGAATACTGGCTCCTGCTTATGTAGCCTCCTGCACCAGCTGCAGTAAAAACCAACAACAAAAGTCAGAAAATCAAAGAAGGCCCTGTAATTGGCATCTCTGTATATTTTCTCTTTCCCTGCTCCCCTCCCCCTCCCCCCCAGTCTTCTTACTAGGGAAATCCTCCAAATTTCATACATGTTTCTTCAGTTGTTGCCTCCTGAAGTCCAGTGTCAGAGATACCAAGCTCTAGGATGGATTAGAAAATGTGTGGTGGCTTGGCTGTGTCCTGCTGGTATGGTTTAGTGGGGGTGTGGAGTGAGTGATTGTGTGATTGCCTCTTGTCAAACCTGAAGAGTGAAAATGTAGCTCTTGTCCTGTCCTCTGAATTCCTCAAGGGTCACTTAAATCCCAGTGGTCACTACTGGGATGTATTTTGGTAAGGAAATTTTGTACATGGCTTTGAAGTACAGCTGTGATACTCAGACTATAGAGGTAATGGTAAATGGATTTCAGATGTATAGGAACATAAGTTGGGCATTTTTGATATCTTTTGGATTTACAAAATTCGTTGGGACTTTCCTTTTGGCTGTCAGTGATAGTATATGTCTACCAGTAATATGCTTCTTGTCGTAGTCCTTTTTTCAGAGTAACTCTGGTTCTGAAGTGTTAATCTTTGCACCATTAGCAGTTACGGATAAGAGTATGATGGGCTTTCCTCAGAACGAGTCACAAAGTCTGGTCAAGGTACAGGTTTATCTGGCTTCTTTATCTGTATTTAAAAATTCCATTTAATAAGAGCAATAATAAGTACCAACCAAAAGATAATTGTGTTCATAGTTCAGTTGCAATCGGTTGTCCTGAAGGACCGCGCTTTGTAATACTGGTCTGTGCTCTAACTGCTCTGAAATGCACTGTTGTGTGTTATTGCCTAATTGGTGAACTGTAATTGCCTATATTGAGAACTGATCTTAAAAGTTAATCTATGCTGGAGTCAGGGAGATTAATTGGGGCAATCACCATCCCATAGATTTCTAGTAAAGTGACACCCCCTTAAAACGGTTTGTTGCAAGTGCAGTGCAATCTGAAATGAAAGATGGACAACACATCCCTTCCACGTGTGCTCTTTCTTATCCAAAAGCTTGTCTGTAACTCAGTATACCTTTTCCAGGTTCTCTGGTCACAAGATTTTAGAGGAATTTTGGCTGAGAAAAGGCACAGAATATTTGAATTACACTTTTTTATGCAAAATCTGTGATCACATTGGTGGGGATTATAGCTTCTGTCTCATTCAGATTTGCTTTAACCATGTGTTTTGATTTGAGGGATGATATGTAGGCTGGTTTATAGCACGTGGGACTGAGACTCAGCCATGCTTCCACCTAGCTGTGTGCCTGGAGTACCCTTGCAGCAAACTGCTGACCACCTGGGGCCAGCTGGCCAGACACTGCCTGCTGTAGTTCAATTTGACAGGCACTGCCCCTAAAACATCTCTTACTGTGTTTGGTCAAGTACCTTCTGGTGCTCTGAAGTTAGCTGCATAGGCTTCTCCAGATGCCTCATAGCTTGCCTGGAAGAGCTGAGTAGTGCAAGTGGTGTGGGCAGCAGTGGACCCTCCTCGTGCTGCACTGTGGTTTGTCCTGTTAGCACCACTAGAATAGATGGTCACAGTTAAAACTTGGGTGTGAAGCAGTTTCTGAAGACGCGCTGAAAATTTTACGTAGATGGGAGACTGCCTTCATGCAATTTGAAATCCAGACCTACTATGTGTTTCCATCACTGCAGCTGAAACATGGAGATGTAAAGCTAAAAGGTGTTGGATCATGTAGTGTTGGGAGGAGATGGACTCAGTGTACCGTAGTGAAATGTTCACACCAAAAGGTCCTGAAATTAGTAGTCTCCACCACACTACGGTCTCTGTTCACATGATGCAAGTCCTGTTTAAATGATCTATCCTGAAATAGGGAAGCCGCTTGCTTTATTTATGAGGGTTGCACCGCCATCGGAGTGTAGAGTGGAACATCATATGATTGCCTTGGTGAGCTTTCACTACCTGCTCCTCAGTGGAGTAAAAACTTTTACTTCATTGAGATGACCATGGGAAGCTGACTTGAAACAGCCTCTTGTGCTGGCTTGTGGGCTGTGTAACACGTAACATGATCCAGCTGCTGAACTTTATAAGGTTTCTATTTCTGACTTTAACTGCTCTTCATTCTTTAGAAGAACTTTGGCCTCACTTCAGAGCTGACAGGATGTAACTAAATATCAGGAAGTGAGGTGCAATCTGGGCCTGGCTGTGGAAAGTTGGAGAGGTGGGGATGTCTGGCAGAGGTGCTGCTCAGCATTACTGGGGCAGTTAGTGTACCTGGTGCTGGATTTTAGTGTACAAGACCCACCATCAGACCTCTTGTCAGGGAGTCATATCGTTTCCACAGCTTATCCCCAGAAATTTCTGCTTGTTAAAGGAATTTAGCAAAGGATAAGAGCTAAATCCATGTTGATAAAATGCTGCAGGTTTCTGGCGCTATTGTCTCTTCTCTTTGTTGAAGGTCTGGTTCTTGCTCTCCTTGAAGTGCACAAGCAATTAGGAGTTAGGTCACAGGAAAGGTTGCATGTTGATCTGTGATGGAAATGTCTGCAAGGAGCACTCTTGGCCATCTGGTTTGCTCCATAACATAAGCACACTACTTGAGCTCACCAGAATCAATTCATTGTCATGCTAGAGGCTCTCTCTTAGGGAAAATGTCTGATACTGAAACTGCTCATGACAGGGAGTGTACCACAGCCTGTGGTAATCGCTCCAGCAGCTAATTACCCGCAAAATCTACTCTGATTTGGTGTGACTTCATCCTCCTGTCATTAGATCTTCCTTTTATTTTACTTACAGAGATAATCTTCACATCCCAGCTACAGATCACCACTGGACAAAGCCACACTGTGTGTCATGGGTGTTGGGAGGGAGAGGGAGAGTAGTGGGGATGGCCGCAGTGTGGGTGGAAATGAGCCTGGCCTGAATCCAAGAGACAAAAACCTTTGAATTTTGTTTTACATTATCTTTGTACAGATTTCTGGCTTAGGTCTATCTTCAGCTGTTGAAAAGAGTCATGGAATACCATCCTCTTGGCACGTGTGCAAATATCTTTGGCTTTAACTTGAAGTCTTTGGTAAGCATACGTTTTATTATAGGGTCGGAAGCAATATTTCTCAATTACCATTCATTCATTCATTCTTATGAAGGAAAAGTGAATTTCATTTCAATGGAAAAAGAAGGCAGTCAGTTTTCCAGGTTTATATTAGATCTAAATCAAAAATCCAATACAGTTCTTGGTGCAAAGAGTAAAAAAATTGTATGGGAGAGCCTGTGTTTTTGAGCCCTATTCTTCTATTTCCCAGAAACAGCAGAGGCTGCAGGTCACGATTCCATAGCTCAGTGTCTTGCCTCATGGTTGTCACGCAGCTTCTTCCAAGCTGGGAACTGTACCTGGGCGCTTCAAAAACTAATATTGGGGTTTGCCCATCCCAACTAGTCTGTTTGGGTTCCTGGCCCTGTGCAGAGGCTGTGATGTCACGACCACAGCTCACCACTGCCAGGTGCATCTTCAGGTGCTCTGCCAGCCAGTGGAGCCACAAGAAGGGGCAGCCCAGAGAGAGGGAGAGCAAACCACTGACTTCTGCAAATAAGTCAGTAAGTGAGCAAAAAGAACGAAGAATGGTGAAGTCCTTGCAGCCCATTGCAGGCATGAAGAGATAATGGAGATTCTTCTGCACAACAGTTTTATGATTTACTAAGCAGCCATCAGTGCTCCAAGTGTTGGAGCACTTCATCTCTTAAAAAAGAAAAAAGGACCAGTGAGCAGACTGCAACCTTCCTGCCAGACTTCAGTCTGATAGAGAAATGCTTCTTTCCACTGTAGAAAGGCAAATGAAATAAGTAACTGTGGAAAAGCTGAGCTGTACGTCACCAACCGCATCAGTAAAAAGAATTTCATGGTCAAGGGTCTGCACTGAAGAAGCTTTCCCTGGGTCCAATTCGTTTTGCTCATCCGAGAGGAAACAAGGGCATCCCGAGTGCTTTCAATTGCTATATGGAATACAGGGTGAAAGACAATCTTGAGAGTGGCTTGCAGCTACGTTATTAAGGATGTTGTATCTAATGAGACCTTGTACTTGCAAGACCTTGAAATGCACCAGTGCCTTGCGTGCTGACTGCCAATGTGAGGTGGGGAAGTCTGCATGGTCCAGGTTTTAATTTTTCACTTTGATTCTTGTTATAAAGGCACCAAAAAGAGAGCTCTGTGTATCTGTAGCTCATTTTTTAGGCCAGCTAAGCTTAATCAGTTCCATGGGCTTCCATAAACTCATAAGGTTGTAATACAAGTTGTGTAATCAACCATGACTAGATTGTTGCTTGTCTTCAGGTGTATTTAGATTGACTTTTTAGGCAACTTGGATGTTAAGTATTGAGTTTTTTCTAAGTCATATTGTCAGGAGAAAAATTTATCTTGAACAGCTGGTTGAAATGAAACTGTATCGTCTATTAAAATTTAAATGATCATTTCTGAATAAAAGTGACTTTTAAGCTTGCTCCTGTCACTGTGTGGTAAGTGATAAGTTTATTTTTCTCATGAACACCACTCTTATGTTAGGAGTCCATGTAATATAATGTCCATTTAACCCTTTATAGACCCTTCCGGATGTCTCATAACTCATAGAATTCCAGTATTATGACTGGCATAAAATGTTCTGATCCAGATACATAAAGGACTGTGTATGTCTTGCTCCTAGCTTCCTATACTGGCAGATTTTTTTTGAGAATGGAAGTATAATGCTACTGTCTTTCTGTAAAAGCAAGAGAGCTTGCTGGTGTCCTAAAACTGCTGTACTAGTATCAGATTGGAGTCTCTAAGTAGTAAGTGCAAAATTGTGGTTTTTACCAGGTTTTGATGATACTAGCAAATATATGTAAATAGGGTATAAAATTAATCAGCTGCTGTTCAATAAAAAAGCATCATGTTTACCTCAGCCTTGTAGCTACTTTGCCCTCCTACAGGGACTATTTTAATTAGCAGCATGAATTTTGGATAGTTTAATTTATTTTGTGATTGTGTAAAAATACGCTTTTAGAAGGGTTTATTTATAAACTGCCCAGGTATTTAGCAAAAGCATTTCAGCAGCATCTGTAAAAATGGAGTGTCATAACACACAACTTTTTGCTCTTTTTTTTTTTTGCTGCTCTTTAGCCTTGCCAACAGGGTAGTTTCTGGGGTGTGTTATTTTCATGCTGCTCTTCACTAGTGACAGCAGAGTGAATCAAATGAGGATCAGATAATTAAATGAAAAAAGAAACATTTGCTCAGTTGTCTCCCAAAGAATTTTCTGTATAAAATGCTCATAATCACGCCATATGTTGGTGGCGACTACCATCGCAGCAGACTATGGTAGACTTTCCAGACTTTGGGATCTGCTCATTGGGTTCTGTGATCAGGTGATGGAAAGCACAGCAGAGTTTCGGTAAAGCTCGATGTTTGTAGCACTGAGTGATACGCGCCACGCGGCTGCAGTTCTGCACCGTTTTGTGTTACGCTGCTGTTCTGTGGAGCTGGTAATGTGTAATGTCTTAGAGAGGCCAGCCTAAGTACACTCAGTCCTTACACGCTTGCATAACCCGCGTATGCCCAGTGAGATTCTTGCATGAGAAATGTGAGCAAGGGTTTGAATATTTAGACCGACAAAGACATTGTTTTGTCTATAATTGAACAAATTCCCTTTCAAATACCAAAAGTGCCATTGGATTAGTAACTGGGTTTAAACTTTGTAATTAAAGTAGAAAATGTATGAAAAATTTCCCTGGGATCTAGTTATACCATGCCAAATACATTTAACTCATGAAGTTTATTTAGCTTTGTTTGCACAGTGAGTGAAAAGAACATTGTAGATGGATGGTGCCACCTTTAAAGTGTTTGCAGAAAGTCATGAATGTGAGAAGCAGATGGATTAGGTACTTAGCTTGTGTAGTACATGTAAGGTTGTATTCCAGACTCCTTTCATATGGAAAACTCTTGCTGATCTGTATGAAACTGTCTGAAGAAAGAGTAGAGCCACCCATGAAGTTCAGAGCTTTGTCTAGTGAGTGCCAGGTTCCCAGTACAGAGACACTTCCAACAGGGAGCGTTTGGAAGGTGTCTGGAAAGGAAGATTTTGGGTTTGAGAATGTTCTCTGCAAGACTCCATGTGGAAAGTTTTGCAAACTGGTGCAGCCGTTAAGTAATTAGACTAATCAAGTGTTCCATCGCTGTAATTTCCTGACAGGACATACCGTATGCATGGTGACCCTTCCAAGAAGGTAGATAAAAAAGTTACAAAAAATAAGAAACTGTCTTTGAACTTACTAGTTTTCAAAATCACATTTAAAAATATGTTCTACAAAGACATAATCCCCAAATGAATGTGATGTCAGTATGAGAACAAGCTTTTTTGGATGACATCTGATAATCAATATACTGTAATGAATGAATGATGTCACTCTCAGTTTCTGTCTGCCTTGCTCTTCCCATAAGTTAGGACTATGGTTTATTAATAAATATTTGGATGTTTATTTAAACATTGAAGTCTCTTTTAGAAAACAGACCATTTTTCTCATAAAAATGACATAGCATGGACAATACTGTGGTTCCTGCTGTTAGAAAAGAGTAATTACCTACAGCCACTCTTATAATATGCTTGCTTGCTAAATGCGTAAATCTAATAATGCAACAATACAATGCTACAATGAGCTTCATGAATTGGAAAAAAGATAGAATTTAAATGCTTTTGGCACCTGACATACATTTCTCACAGAAGGTCTGTAATTTCCTGTATTAGAGTTAGTTGCATCCTTTAATGAATGCAGCTGGAAAGAAGAGTAAAGGATATTTGGAGAGTCACTAGGTACTATTTTGCTTGTTACTTTTGATTTTAAAGCTATCAACCTTATTGGGACAGTTTATTCTTTTTGTAGGGAAGAAATGGAAGCAGAGGGTGGCAAATTGTGTTTGAAAATTAAGACTCAATAATGCAAGGTTAAAATTACTGTCCCCGTCCGTTGTCATTGGAAGTGTGTTTCAAGCATTTCAGCATCACTTATCAGCATTTTGAGTCTGAGTTTGTAAGTGTTAATGAGTGCTTGCCTGGCTCCCCGTGCACTTATGAAAAAACAGCAGATTGTATTGTAGCTTGCTGTGGTTTCTTTGACCTAAGCATCAGCCATGAAAGTTTAATGGAATGTCTCTAGTGTACCCAGCAGTCATACAGGTTTGAGCACGAGTCATTGTTCCCGGAAGGATCAGTTCAGCACTGATGCTGGACTTTCTTATGCCAGACATAGGTTTGGTTTACAGAAGCAGCATCAATGGTAAAATGAGCACTATATCCTCAACAACACCACTTAAAAAATTTTACAGAGCGCTGGAAAAATGTAGTATTTTAAACCTATAGCTGATGTTAAAGGTGACTGTAGAATGTGAGAGTCTGTGGTTCTAGAGACTGGTTTAAGATACTTGGAGAACAGATTCAGCCATTTTGGAAATGTGTTTTGCTTGATTCAAGGCTGTATTTATGATAAGAGGAAGAATATATCTAGTTCTCTACTAGATAACACTGTGATCTGTACAAATTTCTTGGTCCCCAGAGGATCTCCAGCACATGGGCTGCTCCCCTCTGACCTGAGCCAAACATGCTGCTGTCCGATATGGTGCTCTTGCTTATTCCACGTTTGTTGTTGCTGAAGGGGGAAGCTAGTGGAGAGCACGTAAGAGGAGCTGGCTGCTGATGGAGCTGAGGCTTGACAAGGCAGAAATGTTTTGAGCAGACGTATCAAAGCAGTGCACGTCATTGCTTTTTTGAGAAAACTGCTGTGTTTCACATATCTGTATTTCACAGCCTTCTCCAATTTGAATCTTTCCTAAGTAATTTTGAACCTGTGTTTCTGAAGTGTGGAAAACCTGAGTGCGGTGGAAAAGCTTCTCAAGGAAGTCATAATAATCTTGAGAGTTAAGCCTTCTCCTTTCCTTATGTCATTGCCTGTCCTTTATGTGTGGAGGTCATGTCAATCCTCTGGCCTGATGAAGAGAAATTACTTAAATATTTCATGAGCTGAGTACCCTTTTGTGTTGACCAATTCCATGCAAGCTATCAAATGATTTTGCCTCCCTTTTGTCCTTAGTCTCATTTAATTAGATCCGAGTTTATGTACAATTCAGTCCAACTAGTCTCTCATTGTAAGTTGTGGTTTCTCTTTTTGGCTTACTCTCTACTTCTTCTGTGATTGAAGCTGTGGAATCTTGTAATTCATTTTGTTCCACCATTATTGATTTGGTGGCAACAGTCCAAATGTTGAAAAATATTTTCCAGGTTGTTGTTGCCCTTGATTTCCAAAGACATTGCATACAATGAAGCATGTGGATCAGGAATTGACGTATCCATAGTGTCACCAGGCTTTGAGGGTGCATTTTCAATTGTAAAAGCAGTTTATTGTTAATTAGAGAGACTCCCAAGGGCATCATGATCTCCTGATAGTCTGTGAAGAGTACCTTCAGTACACTGTACTCTGTGAGGGTTTGCCAAGACCATCACTTGCGTAAATCCTGAATTGATTCCCTGCTGAAGAAGAGTTGTTAGAGCCTCCAAGTTACAGTTGTGAATAAGATTAATATTAAATTTTAAATTATCCTCTTTTATTAGTGGATTTTGGTTTGTGATTCTTGTAAAAGAAAAAAAAAAAACAAGTGTTTCATCGAAACTTAACAGATGCATACGCTATGCATTATGGCATGGAAGACCCACCGTTCTGGCTGTTGTCTGTGCAATGAAAGTATCTGTGTTTCAGTGGCAACTCAAAATTTAAGCATATTTCCTTAACTAATTGGACTCTTAGAGTGTTAACCTTCCTCTGGGAAGATTTTGGATGGCATGCAGTATGACTGATTATGGAATTGCACCCCACTGCACATTTTTTCCTGCTTTAATACCTTCTGTCTGATTAACATGTTAAAAGGTTGTGGCTAGAAAACCCAGTGACTTCCCTTTATAGACAAATACTTCAGCTCTCACTCTGCTCTTAGATATCTGCAGATATCCCAGAAAACAACCTTCTCTGCTGTGTTGCATGAGGATGTGATGGCATGCAGTCCATTTTCTTCACTGTCTGGACTGTGTTTCCACAGTGCATATTTTGGTATCCAGCCTGAATTAGAGTAAAATTACATAATTCTTCATTTTAGCTGTCCAGTCTTTAATTTGTAGTACCCCCTTCCTTTACTAAAAAAATGTGTTTGTGTTTGCCTGTCTATGCTTGTATGTAAAAATAATTTTTATGAAGATGAGGGCTTTTTTTTGCGTCTCTGCCAATGCTGCTTTGCTGTAATGGAATGACGAACTGTAAATAGAATTGACTTGGAGGCTCAATCAGTTGTTGGTATTTTGTTAATAATAATAACAATAATACCAGCTGCCCCCCATCAGGTAGTGCAAATATAAATTCTGAGTTGTTATGAATGCCAAATAACTTTGTGAAAATTACTAACTCAATTTATCAAATCTCTTTTGTCATACATCAGTCATTTTGACCTGCTGTATGATGAGATGTATTTTTATTAACTAACCTTGTTGTCTGTCGTGCAGACATGAATGTCTTTTAAAAATCAAGGCAGGCCCTGGACAGCTTGTCCTGCATTGTACCTGCAGATGCTTGTCTTGTTTATGTCGTAAACTAATGAACACCCTCTATAGTTCTCCTGTGTTTTATTTTTGATGAATTTCTTAGAGTATGAATAGCTTAGTGGAGAATTACACAGCTAAGGTGCTAACCTGGGCTAGCTTTGTGCAGAACATACTCCACTGCTTCTTCTGCCATTACGTTGCCTTTTACTTATGTGCTGGACTGAGTTTTAAATCCTGATCCTGACATTCATTGGATTATATGGATCAGCTCTTTCCTGTCTTTCTGATTTACCAAACTATTAAATGCTGAACCTCCATCATTCCTATGTCAGGACAGATTTTGTCTGTCATGAGCATCTAGGTTAGATGTGTTTGAATTCTGCTCCTGAGTGTATCCCTTCTGTTTTGAAATGCTCTCCCTGTTCAGCTGTTTGATTTAAAAAAAAAAAAAAAGATATAAAAAAGGGGACTGTGACTCCCTTTCTTTTTGGGGGAGTTAGGGGTTATTTTGATTTGGTTTGCTTTGCCTGGAAGGAATTCAAAGGGTAAGTTTACAGATTCGAGTGGGGGCTGAAACATTTTTGCTTTGAGGACATTTTGTCTTTTTGTCAGAACAGGCCTTTCCAAAGCTGACAGTGGTGAAATAAGGTGGTGCATTATCTTTTCCACTGGTTGCAGTGGCCCACTTTGCTCTGCACAACCCTACACACAGTCCTGGGAAGCTGTTGATGGGACATGCTTGGGTGTGGGCAGCTTGCAGATCTTCATGCCAAGAGGCAGATACAAACTGCCTCTGCAGAGGTGCGCACCTAGTCTGAGGTGAGCTTGATGCCAAGGGTCATGAGACACTGCTAGCTCCCATTCAGGGGAAGAGCACTACTACAAGGATGAGATAGACATTGGGAGAGGCTGAGGAATTCACTGGATGATCAGGCTTTTCATTGTATCTCAGTGAAAATGCTCTGAAGCGGTGATTCCTTGTGGTTCTGTGAAAAAACTCCGCTTTGGGAAAGAGAAAACTGTGGTGGACAACATGAGGAGGAAAGATCTCTTATACCTCTATAGTCATACATATTCATTATTCCTTTTTGTGGTGGTTTAAATGTGAACTGTCAGGCCTTAGTGGGTAACAGCTTTAAAGTACACAGGGAGCTGATAGTTAACCTTCTCCACATCTCCTCAGTTTCCCTTTCCAGTTCTTCTATCTTGGTGGCTCACAAGACCCCATATTAAAACTTAAAAAGGCTAATCTGTTGTCTTCCTTCTGACTGTAAATGGAAAGCCCAAGCATTTGTTAGGTCCCCATCCCTGCTGAGCGCATTAAGCAATTGTGTGAATAAGCTTTGTAACCATCCATGCTGAAAGGAACAGCAGGGCTTTAAGGCAAAAGGCGGCCTTGAGACCACTCATGGACTGACGTTGGTTGGCCTGGTTGGCTGTGAAAGCACATTTTTCATTAAAATTAAAATGCTGTCAGACCACCAACTGATAGTAAGTGGGGTTTTTGTTTGTTTAAAAGAGATGAGATATACTATTTTTACCCAGGAAGTAAGAACATGTGACTGCCATTTTACATCTGTCTTAAGAAATAACACTTCCTTCTCTTAATTAATAAAAGTGAATAGCCTGCTTATTGATTACAGCAGTTACTGAATTTTTATGTGCCATATCTGCATGCTCTTATTTGGCTTATCAAATATTCAAAGACATTCGATTAATTTTTTTTTTTCTTCTCGAAAGGCAAAGTCTTTCTGCCTCTCATTAGATGGACTAACACTGTTTTAAGATAAGTCACTGTGGGCCTCAGGGGAAAGCCAGGTATGTATTTTTAATGGAATCAGGGAATTACGAGTGTACTAGGTTACACTACAGGAATGGGATTAGTCTCTGCTCGGTTCATCATGAGCTCTAGTGAGATAATTCTGGCCTACAGAACAACACAGGTACTGTAATTCAAGCTGGTCAATAAACTTGTGAGCACTGGGGGCTATTGTAAGCTTTTTCTTCAGTTTTGCAGGGCAGTTAGAAAGTATTAGCAACCAGGTCAGAACTGGGGGCCCTGGAAAGGTGCAGTCAGTGTCCTGTGACGTACAGTTTTGATGTGAATTTTATTTTAAAAGGAAGAATGAGAATGGTGGAGACAGAAAGAGTTGAGGTAATAGTGGGAGGCAGGCTTTAGCTGACACTTCACAAATTTAGAATAATGTGTACTTTGGATGGAACCTCTGGTCTGTGGCTCAGAGTAAGGATTGTCTTTGCTCTCCCATGTTCTGTGTGAAATGCCTAAGAAGGTGGTGGAATCTCATTGATATTGTGATACATTATTGCTCCCTTTGCAGAGTCCACAGAACTTCCAGACTATTTTTTGAGCCTATAAGTTCATGATTTCTTAGTTATTGCAATCATATGGTAGAAACAACTATTTTTTGTTTTCATCAGTGTTTGTCTTGTCTTTCACTTGTAAACAATGGCTGTCACAAGTGTTTGTAGTACTTTTTATCTACTTGGAACATTTTCTTTGCCTTTTTGTGTTGTACTGTAGAGCAGAATATGAAACTTAAAAATAAGCACTTCCCAGTTTTCAAGGTTGATTACATTGGTTTATGGCAGTAATGTCTCAGAATAACGAGTAACAGCATTCTGTGTAAGAGAAATCCTAATAACTGAGTGCTGATATATCTAAGAAAAGGAGGGCATTATTTTCAGCATTTTGGCATAATTCTTTTGTGCTTTTCAGTGTGTTTTAATTCTGCCATGCTTCCTTTCTAATGTTATATGCTAATTTAAATAATAGAACTTGTACATAAATACACAGTCATGCAAGAATGACTAAGGATGATAAAATTGGAACAGTGATGCTAAGTGCAGCATTGCAATCAATAGGACTGCAATGGTAATAACACCAATACGTCTAGTTAAAGAGATGTAAATTGCTCTTAATCTGAAAGAAGGTTAGAACCACAGTGGAAGAAAGGAAATGAGTAAGATGCAGCCTGAGAGCTAGCAAAGATGTCTGTGCCCACTCAGAATATGTCTTGCTTCACAAAGAACAACCTCAGGGGGCCTTCAGTGGATTGCTGCAAAGTGAGCAGAAGCTCAAGAGAACAGAAGAAATGTCCTATGCAGCAGAAAAGCCCTGCTAGTAGCAAAGAAATATTAGAGAAAACTAGTAGGAGGATTTTTCAGGGCTGATTCAAGTTAAGCTTGGAAACGATGTGCCTCTTTCTGCCACCCAAACCCCTCCTGTGAGCTCGGTGTGGCAAATCACAATTCACAACGGTGCTTCTTGCAAGCAAAAGGTATGGAAATGGGCACAAGGTGAATCAGCCAAGGCAGACCAGACAATCTGCTGTCCTCTCAGCTGCTTCTGCGGGCTGTACCCCACGATGTTCCCACAGCAGACCATTGCACTCCATGCAAAATTAACCCTGCACAAGAAAGGCAGCTCAAAGACGAATGTTCAGTGGACGAAAGGCAGCGCAAGCTGGCTGTGCAGCTTTAACTTGCCTTCTTGCATCCACTCAAGGTAAAAGCACTCGTTGTTCAAAGATCCCTGCAGTTGACTAGGCACCGTGAAGGTACATTAAGGTTAGAGCATTTATCTTAGCTCCGAATTCCTCTGCTGAATTCCTCTGCTGGTGTCAGATCTCCAGTGTTGTTCTCGTATTTCTTCCAGTTTCTCGTGCTTGTTTATTTTTAGTGATGCTTTGGAAATAATAAGAAAATGGGGACACCTTTTCCCTTTCTCTCCATTGCCCATTTAGGTTGGAAGTTTTAATTAGAATTTTAAAAGTTGGGTTGCTTGAGAACCACATTTAGATTATTAAATGACCTGCTTCCTATGAATACATACATCAGAAAAAGAATTGCCAAGTTTGTATGAAATTTTGACTCCCTAGGGAGATGTTTTCCTAACCGTTGTGCTACTTTGGATAGGAGAAAGAAGGTCAAGAATTGCTCTCTGGCATGCAGTGCTGTTTAATGCCTCAATGCAGCACTAAGTAGAGGATAAGTGAGGCTTTAATAAGCAGCGAAGTTCATTTAGGATGAGAGAAAATAAGGGTATGATGCACAATAGTTGGAAAAACATATTTAGTGCAAGAAATAAAGATAACACTGAAGTTGCTAATTCTCATGTAATGAGCTGAAGATTTCTTATGGAAGTGGGACCTAAGATGTGATTTAGATTTCTGTAGAGAGGTCTTTATCTTACAAATGTTATTCTCTAGCAGTTTGTGCTCGAAACTTCCAGCTTCAGTCTCAGCACTATGTGAAAAACAGTTAATTGGCCAGATATTAACTGATATCTACTGACATAAGCCCTTGAAAACAATGAAGATCTAACTCTGTGCTGTTTTAACCTAAAGAGTGCAGTGAGTTCCCAAAAACCTGACACATTTAAATGCTATAATGAACACATACTCTAAATACTTTTTTTTGCTTATGAAAAAAAATCTTTACTGCTTGCTCTTTGCAGATGGTAACTTTATTCATGGATCTGGCAAAATTTTTGCTTTATCTGACGTTCACAGAAACCTGCCATCTATAAGAGAGGCCGCATGATTTGTTAAAAGACAACTAGGTTTTCTCCTGAAGGTGCTTGGTATATATTGAAAGAACATAGCCTTATAATGAATAAAATGAAATGCATATATTTTGTAAGTATGTCTGTAAAACAGTGTAAAAATTAGAAAGGTTTGGATGGAGTTTTACACCAGTTTTCCATATTATTTTATGAAGTTTAATGAAATATTAAAAGCTGAGGTGATGAATCATATACAAAGTTCCAGTTCATTGTGAATGGACTGGCACAAGTAGAATACAATTTCATTACAGTTACTATGAAATGCCTAGTGTCGGAGTTAAGTATCTGTAACCCTTAAGAAAAGGTTCATCATGCACAAAAGTAGCAGTTAGTAGTAGCCGTTCAGCCTTGATGATAGGTGACAACTCTCTTGCTCACTTGAACTGAAGTGAGAAGGAAGAGAAACTCTTTTAGTTGCAGCGTTTTACCAGCTGAGTTGTTTGTCTGCAGCTTCAATTCTTGAGTGGGTTTCTGTTCAAGGACTTCAATTTTTTAAAGAACATAAACTCTTATTACTATGAACTGTTATTTAATACAGTTACGTCTGGGTCCTTGAATAGTGTACAAGCAAAGGAACATAAAATACATCCATATTTCTAAAGTCGAAAAGCAGCATTTCTGCTTGAGGAGCTGGTTCTGCACGTACTGAAACAATACACAGAAGTTATCACTCTGAAGAAATTAATTTAATTTTTCTCCTAAACAATGTACTTTCTTTTTGCTTTTAACCTTGATCGTTGCATTAATAGATGATAGAGGCACTGATGGGAAAAGCATAAGAAAAGTGCTGAGATGCTAGAATACAGTGGTCTGAGCACACTTATATCAGAGGGCAGATAACCTGTTTGCTTTTATTTGTGAGCTTTCAACCATGAATGTAGAAATGGCACTCCACGATTATCGATCAGTTTACCCCACTGTCTGCCATTAGACTGTGCTTCACTTAGACCTACTGCCAACAAAGGACATTGCAAACAGATGCCACAGAAAACATGCCTTACATATTGCTTGTTCACTGAGCTAGAATATTGTATTAACTTTGCAAGGCTTCTAATATTTCAAGAATTAAGAGTTAAGTGATTTTAAAAATCTCTCACTCAACAGCATTATCATAGAAGGGCTATTTATGGTATCTGCATGAGTAAACTGATAGTAGCCTTGTTGCTTATTGTGCTCCTCTAAATTAATTTTCCTAATAGCTTATTGGAAACTTTGGTGGGGACAGTGCTTTTGTGTGGTATCTCATCATTCCTCATACAACCATCTTTCAAATAATTAAAGCTACTTCATTCCTTCAGAAGGTGCAGCTCAACCTGGTATTTTACTGGCATTTGGCAGCCTTCAGTTTTGCAACCTGGTGAGTTTGTAATAGGGATTTGGAGGAGCAAATCCTGCACTGACTTTGTATCATAGATTTCAGGCTGGACATCATCTTATGATGTCCACTCTTGTGTTGTGTAAACTTACCTTGGGGTACTCAGGACTAAGAATCCCTTGCTGAAGAAAACAAGCAGTGACATAGAAGCCAGCAGTAAGGAGTATGAGCTATGCAAAAGTGGCAAAAATACTATAGGAAGGGAAGTGATCAAGGGCAGAGAGGCTGGAGTAGCCTGGATCAAAGCAAGATGGAAAGGCAGAGAGAGCAAAATCCTGGAAGAACTTCGATTGTATGGAGCAATGAGAAGGGGACTCGGAAGTGGGGATGCATCTCACAGTGCAGATTTCCTGTTGACCAGTTGTTTGTTCATGTACCCACAAATTCATGGCTAGAATCAATGGTTTTAAGCTGAATATAGACCTTTCCTTGCCCTGTTTCCAGCTTTGTCTGTGGCTGATATTTCCCAACCCTTAGGAAAATAATTTGAAATAATGCTGTTGTTTTCAGACAAGCATGTCATTTGTTTTACCGGTCTGTAGTTGATTAATTTGCAAATGATATTCCCAATAAAGTGCTTAGAAGTAGATAATTACAACTATATTAACAGTTACCGGGGAAGCAGATGGTATTCTGAGGAGCTGCCATGTAGAATTAGTGCTGATGCTCTACTGTAATGTACCATATACCCCAGCAACCCACAAACAACAAACTAAAATCCTGCTGATATTCCAGATTGTAAGTAAATTGTGCTATTGCTTCTCATTCAGTTCTTCTCTGAATTTTTATGTGTGTTTTCTAGATAGCTACAGTGCTCAGTGAGCTGCTCCTTTTTATGTTTAGTCACATAACTCTCCACATCTGTATTTTGTATTTTCTTGGTATCAAACCCCCTAAAATGAAGTTTCTCGGCTGTATGTCAGTGTTTTCTCCATCCTGCTACTAGATACTCTGAAGCATAGACTAACTCTGTACAAAGAACCACTCGTAATTTACTAAATTGTTGAAATGAAAATTCCCTGTGAGGTGCTAAGTTAAGGCAGTTCTGGAGGAACCATCGCTGTTCCACATGTCCACCTGCGGCCGGGCTCTCCCTCTCCCCTGCTTATTTTGTTAACCTTCCGACTGCGTACCACGGCCTGACAAAACACGACCCTTTCTGTGCTTCTAGCAGTCAAGAAAAAGGCCACGACGTCACCGCAGTTTCTCCTGCGCCTCTGATCCTTGATAGCTTTGGTTTTTAAGCAGGCTGGAGTCACGCAAGTGACAAGAGCACGCACGGGGCTGGCGGTTGCAGCAAAGTTGAGGTTCCTGCCTGGGGCCAGCGGAGTGCCGCCGGCACCCAGAGACAGGTCACTGCAGCCAAATGGCTGGGAGTCTGTTCAGAGCATGGCTTTATTTCCTTATTTAACATATTTGTCATCTACAGGTCTAAATAGAACTGTGAGCTTTTCTTTTTTTTCTTTTCTTTCTTCTTTTCCTTTTTAAAGGCTCTTCAAAACACTGGAAGTAGTTATAAAAAGATTTTGGTTCTTCTTTCTTGAGTGCATGCCTTTGGTGTAACTGTCTCTAAAACAAGCATATAGCAGCATATCTATGGCATAAATGTCTGTAAGTTCAACATAGGCACCTCTTGGGTAGGAATCAGACAAGAAATTTGGGCTGTTTTGGGTAAGTCACATTGCTGTCTGTTTGGAATTCCCTGTGTTCTATATGGCTGAATAAGGCTCAGTCTGATGTTATTTTATCCCAAGCTTATCATGAAACCTGGAGAGAGGTGGCAGATGTGGCGACCCACATTTTGAATATTTTCAGCCAAGAAAAAAGAAGTTTTCAGAAGGTTCCTATCATAGTCTGAGTCAGAACCTCCTTAAAAATACACTGTGTTTGCAGCCAAGTGCAAATGAAAGTAGCTGTGTGTTGTTTTGCTGGTCTGGTGTGATAGAAGTGGGCACGCGTGTGTGCTCACAGACGCGTGAGTAGACATGAGCAAAAGCAGCTCAGGCATAACAGTAGACAGCGGTGGGAGGAGGGCAGGGCAGCCTGAGCAGCACTTGAAATGTAATTCTGAGGGAAAGCTTAAAAAAACTCCAGCCCACAGTAACAAAACACTTGTTAGTATGATCGAAGGCCCAGAGGAAGGTCTTGGGCTACAGAAGTAGGAAAATGTTTAATTCTGGTTTGTTGTTACTAGGGAGTATCATGTACACTACCCTTGATAAAACAGGGTTGCCTTCAAGCCATATGCAATTCCCTAAGCAATATATTTTTGAATGGAAGTTGCAGTCAGATCCCGAATATTAGTTAATTGCTTCAGTGAGAACAACAAATGCTGATGCCTTTCTTCCTGCATCTGTGTGTAGAATGAGCAGAATCAGTATTGCGGACTTTCGGGACATCTCCAGGAAAATGGGGGAAAGAGGATTTTGTCCAGTAACGTCTCCTGACCGTGGAATGCTCTTTCCCCAGTTTGCATCAAAGTATGCCTCTGGCTTATTTCTCGACTTTGCTTCTCTTTGTTGAAATGAGAAGTTGTTGGATTTATTCTAAGGAGGGCAAAGGTGTGACAGGACAGGTTGTTTTTAAGGCTGTGTAGCATGTCCTAATGTCCTAAAGAATCCCCTTTTCCACTGTTTCAGCCATTTTACCCAAACACTTTCTGACAAAATTTCCTTGCAAATACTGTATAAAGTTAGCAACTTTCTGAAGTGCTGAAAAGCACGCTATTCTGCTCTTTTTAAGAAACACTTTGGACTTCTGGAACAGCTTGTCCTTTGGAGCAGTGGTTTGATAATGGGCAAGGAGGTAGTCTCCTTTGTCAAGGATGTTTCTTTTGTGCTTGTGAAAACAAGCCCATTTTCAAGCAGTTTTTGAATGTTAAAGGAGAAGACGACTGGGATGTATCCTTTCAAGATTTTATTATGTCATTTTTGATGTTAAAATTAAATCTCTCTGCCTATGCCTGAGCTTGGTAAACGTCATGGTGTTTGCGTGAGGTCTTGCAAATGTCTAACTGGTGGAGGGCAGGTTAGTCTCAGATGGACCTTATTTGTTTGGGCTGAATCAGTCCTGGTGGGTGGCCACCAGGTTTCAAAGCTGAGAAGGGACAAGTTGGCTATGTGAGAAATGCAGAAATAAAACCTATGGAAGACCAAAAAAGGGGAAAGCTAGACCTTAGTAAATGGATGGAGGAAGAGACAGGAAGTTGGGGCAGTTGGCCAGGGACTTGGGCAGAACGGGCCTGGAATGAAAAAGAGAGAAAAGTACTATGGAGTTGGAGGATGATGTTGGGACTGACTTGATGAAGAGCCTAAAAAAAATTGGAGGAATGAGACTAATAGTTGGAGGTGTTGGACGAGAATGGGCAATCCTGTATCCAAAGAAAAAGTTACACGTGAAACTGGAATTGATAGTCCAGTAGGGTTGTGCAGATAAGTGGGGAACTACCTTTTCTCTAAGAGGATCATGCAGGACTGGAACTGGCTGGAAAAGGAAACTGGAGAAGGGGAAGAGATCATTTGGACAAGAACCTGATGCGAGGGAGGAGGTTCTGTGAACATGGCAAAAAACACAGAAGGATGTGTGAGAGGCTGGAACAGGTAGATTCTGGGACTGGGGTAAGTGCTAAGAGGGAGAAAGGAGAGAGATCATACAGTGGCTTGGGAGTATGCAACAGGATCTGGTCAGTTAAAAAGGATGAGTTAGGGAGGGGAGAAGGGAAAAGACGGTTAACTGGATGCAAAAAGACTGGGGGTTGGAGAATGAGGACAAAGAGGGTAGTTAGTCCTAGCAAAAAGACTGGGATTGCTTTGAGAATCATAAGGAATGTAAACTGGGAAGGTCATACTCATCTGTCTTCCGCTGTTCCCAAATACCTCTAAATTCTCCTGGTAAGAGTATTTGTCATCTGTTTTCAAGTGTTTGTCCACATCAGTGAGGATAATATATTATTGCTGTCAGTTACTCTACAAGCTGCACAAATCTACGTGGTAGAACTTAACATTTAAAACCCGCACTGAGTAAGTGGGAGGATAGCCACCCTATGCTACAGTTCTAATGTTTTCTTCTTTTTGTGGCAGAAATAAAGAAAAATGCAGGTAAAACTCTGCAATAAAACAATAAGCTCTTGAACTATTAAGAAATAGGGGAATCGAGGTTATTAATGCCATAGTAATTAGCCCCTTGCACATTGTAATCCTTGCACATTGTAATAGTCTTGCACCCATGATGCCATGTTGTTTCCCAGGATTTAGGCATCATGAATTATGGAGTGCAGATAATGGTCAGTGGATAAGCCGGGATTGCTGCGATTGGAACTGTTAACTGTCGCTTGAAAGACGTACAGGAGATTGGTGGTGAATGGCAGCGATAGTGGGGAGCTGGTCAGCCTGGTTAGTTATTGGGCCCCTGGAACTGGATTCTGTTGAAACTGGATTCTGTCTCTCCTTCTGTCACAGTTTTCTCAGTGATGCTAAGTCCCTTAAATCAGGCTTTTTAAAGATGATCACTAATTGCATGTTTCACATTTTTCTGGAAGCCCAACCTCAGCCCTAGGGCCTGTTTTGCAGAAGAGCATAGCTGTGACAGAAAGCTGTGAGACTCATGCTTTGAAGATACAAAGCACTGCATTATGTTAAAGACTCTGAAAAATCATGGCCTGGACATCTTAAGGCTGGCTTTCTTAAATTAGTGGGTACGTCTAGTTTTAATTTATCTGTGCCTAAGCTTCCCATGTATAAAGCAGAATAATAGTTCCCTCAACTCTCAGGGATTTGGTGGAGATTAGTGAAGTGTCTGTGAAACCCTCACTTATTTTAGTGATGAGTGCTATAGAAAAGCCCATAAGGAAATTAATAATTTTGTCTTCAGAGCACTATTTGAATAGTTAGCAGGAAACAAGCCGTAAGGCCGTACCCTGAACAATGATAAGACAAAATATTGAATACTTGCTTTATTAATTCAACACCATCCATCCTGTGCTGTGAAGGAGAAGTGCACTTAAAAAAATGTTAACAAAATTAGAGTGTATGATAATGTATATGCAAAGGATACCAAATTAAGTTTGCATCAGCAACCATAATTCTTACATTGCCTAATGTTGGAGGCTTGATTTTATTGCCTGAGGAGCATTCTTTTTAACAAAGAGCGATTTTTTTTGTCTGTGTGTGTGATGCAGTTTTTTAACAGGAATGTGACTTCTAGATATTTTTAAGAATTGTGTACTCAATGCGTAATTCCATTTTTAAATATTACTCGCTTCTTTAAAATGTGGGGAGTTTCAGTATTGACATTTAGTATCCTTTTTTCCTTCTGCTAAAGGTCCTACGTTGTAGCATTTTAATCACGGCCAGTAGCATTTACTAATGCGGCTGAAAACACTGGGGATGCTTGCACGAGGAAGGATGGCAGAATCGTGCCCTCCGTTTTTCATCCAGTTATAAGGAGATATCTTACAACCCATATTGACTTTTCCGAAGATCAGCAAGCTCTTTGCGAGGAAGGGAGGGGAAAGCACAGAGGGTGAATTCAGCCACAACAAGGTTAATGTACTTGCACAAAATTATACATGAAGCCATGAGAGTGCCAAGAATAGTAGCACCCACAAATCCTACTGAGGAGGTTGATCTTGTGAAGTGATGCCCTTCTCGCAAGGTGCTGATCCTCTGGAAGTTGTTAAGTTTAGAGGGCACTTTAGCCCCCAGCAGGATCAGTCTCTTGTTTCCTGCTGTATCTCTCTAAGTCTTGATCTTACTCAATTTTACACTTATAAAGTTGTCTTAGTGCCCTTCTAGGAGCCAGCCTCATGATTTCCTGGGGATTTTGCCTGACCCCATGAGTCTTTTTTAACAGTTGCCAGTTCCAGACAGCGAACATCTGTGGGGCTTGTCTGGGAGGCCACTAGAACCCCATGCACTACTCCTGCTCCAGGACAATGCCAATCTGACCCTAAATGAGAACAGCTCAGTCAGCTCAGTGCTACCAGGACAGCGTTTTTCAGTGATTCAGCTGATGCCTTTTGTCAGCTGCAAAGTACTGTCAGGTGAAATTTTTTTTTTTTTTTTTTTTTAATACAAGGAACGCTTGGAATTTTTAAGTGTGGTATTAGCATCTGCATGATCTGTAAAAATTCAAAGGGAGGTGTTAGCCTGCTCTTCTTTCCATTTCTATCTCAAAATGCTCCTTTTCTGTAAATGAATATGTCTCAACTTGTTGGTAAAGTTTCTCCATAAAGACCATGGAAGGTAAGGAACATGGAAAAAAGTATATCTATTTACTTTTTTTCGTGGGTACAGGAAGCTAAATTTTCAACCTCTCTGTTCAGAAATATTTTTAAAATATCCAGATCAGGAGGTTTGATCTAGTCTGCATTTGGAAAATCCTGATATAAGCAAGGCTGTAGTCTGTTACTGAAGTGTTTAACCTCAGATTGTTCCAGCTGTTCTGTGATGACAGCAGACTTCTGATGGATCATACAATATGAAGATCATGGTTAATTTTATCTTCATGTGGTTTGTTGCAGTTGGACTGTAGGGCTGTATAAGGCTGATGACAGGGTTCAGTGTGCATGAAAAAGGTGGTGGACATACTGTACTTCCACCTGTTGAATGCAGCTTTTTAGATCTGCGGAGCTGCCGTTAGAAAAGCTTGCAGTAGAGCACATATCTAGAATGCATTTTCTTAAAAAAGTCTCGAAATATTTAGACAAATAGGAACATTTACAGTGGAACAGTCTCTTGCCTTCTCTGTGATGGTAGATTTTAACCAGCGCTGGTCAAGGCCAGCAGCTTTGTAATTCTCCGGTCTTTCTTTCTTGCAGCTGCAAAACAACTCTGCAGTTTTCATGTGCCCTCTGTGATTCTCCTCAAATCAATCTGTATTGAAAGACATCAGTTTTCCATCTTACTGTGCTTTTTTTTTTCCTGAGCAATATCCTGCACTATCCAGTTCCACAGATGTATTAAATGTTGTACTGACACTTTTTGCTCTCACTTTCTGTGTCAGAGAATGCCTGAAATCCTGATCCATATGTCTGCGCAGCCATATGGCCTCTCTAGCATGACCTGTTTCTGCCAGAAACATCAGAAAATGACTGGGAAACTGGTTTCTTTGCATTACTGGTTCTGGGAGTAGGAGGAGGTGAAGCGGCAAGACGGCTGCCCTCCGTTCCGCCCTTTTCCATGTGGAAAGCAGCCTTGAAACTCTGTCTCCATTAGGAGCAGGCTGCTGATGCAGCTATACCCACACACTGCAACAGCAAAGCAGTCCTGGGTGGACTGCTGGAAATAGCTTGTCCTGGCAAAACCGTGCTTTTTGACAAGATAGCTTATTACAGCAGTGCCCGCCTGTCCCCGCAGGAGCAGCAGCAGCAAAAGCCCAGCTCTGGCAGGATGGCTCCTCTGAGCCGCTCCCTCACCCGCACGGCCGTGCTGGTCAGGGATCATGTGCCTCGCAGACACGGGGTGAGACCCTGTGTGCCTCAGGGGGGAACCTTGTTCCCACTTCATCCTTAGCACCTTGGGACCTTCACTAGCAGCAAAGGCATGGTCAGAGCATAGTCTTGAGTTATAGACTCATCTCCTTTCATATACATTGCCTCCTAATTTCTTGACTTTCCCCTCTTTCTCTTCCAGCATACAGTGTTCCTCTTCAAAGGAATGAGCACTCGCTGGCAGAATCGCTCTCTTACTGCTGCAGGGGTAAACCTGTGGACCTCACCACAGAGGTGTCAGTGCAGCAGCAGGCAAGGGCTTGGCCCTGGTCCTTGCCTGGATGCTCTCCTCGCTCTTTTCAGCAGTCCTGGTGCCTTTACCTAGGCAGAGTTTACTTCACTTGCTCAGTTCATTTTCTTTTTCGTTGGCTTTTATCTGAACAATTACAGTATAAGAACTCTTAGGCAAACAATTATATTTTGAAAATCAAGTTGTGGGTTGGAATATGTGACTGCAAGGTATTCCTGTGAGTGTGGTGTTTCTGTTAGAAGACCCAATGGGAGATTCCGTGGGGAGGTTTGTGTACTACATAAGAGCCCAAGAAATGCTCTACAGGGTCAGATACGTGGGTTGCCTAGCCCAATAGACTGCCTCTGACAGTGACTAAAGGAGATGCTGCAAGAATTTGGATAAGAGCCTGGCCAACCATTCCTCTCCTTTCTTTCTACCCCAGCTCTCGGGTATCCTGTGGATGAGCATTAGACAGGAGCTAGGAGTGTGCCTGGAAAGCACACAGGCCGCAGGATTCATTAGCAGATAAATGAAGGGCACTATGTGTACTTGTGGGAAAAAATTTTCCAGTTGCTATCTAAAATGTAAAATTTTGTGACCTGCCTTGCCTCCTGTGGGGTGTTAGAGGAGAAGAATTGCTGCAGATCAGTGGGTATGAAAAGATACATTGCTGCAATAACACATGGAGGAACAGGCAAACCACAAGGACTTTGTTAAAACAGTATTTACAGGATTTTTTCCCTTCCCACCCAGAATTAACTCCTCATTTTTCTGTAGTAGTAGAAAAGAATTTTTTTTTTAAATGTTGTTCTTTTTTCATGGATGGCAGGTCTATGGGACTTTTCCCTTCATATGTTTGCTTGTCACAGAGCTGGTATCCAACTTCCTTTCTTTTTCCAGATTTTGAGATTCAAAGATAGTGTTTGTCAGTCCAGTGGGATAAAAGTAGCATACCTTTATCACTGTCATTATCACCAGTAATAGGAATCACTAAGGCATCTGTCACCACAGTAGAGAAGTACTACAATATGCCTGTAAAGCATCTGGTTTCTTCAAGAGAAGGAACTAGTTCTAATTCCCTCTGCTTCAGTTATACATCTTTTGCTTATGGGTACTTGAATTCGTGTAGTTTAATTCAGGATTACACTCCTGGGGCCATTCCACTGTTCAGCACTTAGTAACATAGAAGATCCACTGCCAGCTTTGAATTGCAGTCTGATAGTTTTAGTATTTGTGCTCAACCTCATCTCCTCGCTGAGAGTGAATTCCAAAGGGGGAGACCATTGGAAATGCAAGGTCTCTGGCCCAGTGAGTTCAGCTGTGGTTTCCGTAGTGTTTTTATGGCTCTGTTGTGTGTAGCTTGCTTCTTCTCTGGCACAGAGAAATGGGTGGAGCCATGCAGTGTTTCATCTAGATCTCAGGATCCATTCTTGTCCCCATCTTTCAGATGCACACACGCTGCATGCTGCTTTCCTCACTGGATATCGTAAATACTGAAAGTTATAATAAAATTAGGAGCACAGATGTTCCTCTTACAACCAGCGCACCCTGTATACAATAATAATAATGAAATATATCCATTGCTGTTCTCTGTGGTGCTAAATTTTCTCTTGTGAGGCATCTTGCTTTAATAATAAAACCACATTTTCTTAAGCAAGGGAGTATCAGATTTACATTGGCAGTAAGTCACTATTTTCAAATAGCACGGAGAGAGTTATCGAAGATAACTGCAAGATTTTCTAGGACAGCTGACTGTGCATGGAAACTGCAGCCAGGTGGAGGGGTCCACCATTAGTCTTCATTTCTTTCCTTTATCAAAGCAATTAATAGGGGAGGACTGTCAGCCTGAAGACTTTCTCTCTGCTGCCAAAGAGGAACAGCCTTTGTTGGAAGGCTAGTCAAGATTTCAAACAACCCACTGCAAACTGATGAAGTCTTTATTTTTCAGCCATGGTTGCAGCCAACAGTTCTGGGCAGGGACCTTTCCTCTACTAACCTGTAATGGAAAGTAGATTGCTCTGAAGAGGTTATAGCCCAAGCCCTGATGCTGCGTGTAGGTAAACCCATAAGTATGGGTTTAGGAGATTGCCACTGGTGGGCATAACTTTGCATACATTTTGTTTTCATGTTTTTCCTCGAGGAATACGGAAATAATACGAGTGTGGTGCAATGAAGCTCTACATAAGAATCTGCTGGCTTTACCCTGGCTTACCCTCTCTCTATCAAAGGCTACATAAAGTAGTCCCTTTGACTCTTTTGGGCTAGGAGTTTTGCAGACTTGGCCTCCTGCTGCCTTGTACTCTTAATTATCCAGAAGGAGAAAAATGCTGGTGGTGACCAGGGCATGGCTGCAGTAAATGTTATCCTTCCAGGTAGAAGAGGGGTCAGGCTGTGGTGAAAGAGGAAAAAAAATACAGGAAAAGGATAGCAAAAGCTGTAGGGGAAAAATGAAATGAAAAATGCAGGGGCAGAAACTTCAGCACTAATAATTCTCACCAATTCAGCTTTTCCCTAGTAAAGTCCCGTTCATTTACACTGTCTGCATTAAATTTATCATCTCTGGGATAGCTGGAAAATGGAGGTCAAATTTCATTTTGGCCTGCAACTTGATAAAAATGACCTGCAAAAGGTAGATGACAGACTGCTATTTTATGCACTGGAAAATAGCAAAGATCAGATCCTATCTCCTGTGTGTCCTCTTTTCTGTGCATGTCTGATCCTAGCTCCTATCTGTAATGTATCACTGGCAAGTGCCCTGATTTGTTGAATGGCTGGTCAAGGTTTAGAAGAAGAAGGATCTATATGGAACTTGCATTCTCAATCAGCTGGGGTTGATGAGGCACCTTTTGCCTTCTGAAATCTCCACTGAGTCTCTAACAAGTCGTAAAAGTACCAGGTGCATTGATGTGGCAGTCAAACAAACTACTTGTTATAGTTCGTTTCATCTCCAGAGATGTCTATTAATAGTAATTAATGATTCCTCAGCAGTTGCATTCACTGTGTCTCAACAACTTTCGGGAGGCAGGAAAAATCCTTTTAAAAAGGCAGTGTGCCAACGGAGCTCGTGGATGGCAGGAGGGTGTAAAAGTTAAACTCTATACTGGAGGAAAAAACCACCCAAACAAGCGTTTCTGTAGCACTTGGTGTATTTCGAGATCTACACCGAATAGAGACTGTAAAGGATTAGTCTGGGATTAAGAATCCTTTAAATTTATGAAGTGCTTAACCTTCACTGTGTCTGCGTCTTATGCTGTTTGCAATATTGCGCTGCCACTTTTGCAGGGGAACTCGTAGCAGAGCAGTAGTGCTGCAATGCAGCCTTCTCCACGTTGGGTCTTTTATGATTCAGTACTACTTTGGGTTTGCTTTGTAAAGATCATTGCAAGGGCTTATCTTGTGTAATTGTTTTACTGCCATCTGCATTACAGTATAATTACCTTTCAAAAATGGTAGATCTCTTTGCTAATGTTTAAAGGCAAATAATAGGCAACTAAATTGCAAGGTCTTGGGATGTAGCAGCACATAGGCGGTAATAAAATGTATGCTATATTTACAGCATATACTTCGATCTCTCGTTCGTTATGCCTTTTTTTTCTTTGGGTGTTTTTCCTCCCCTCCCCTTCCCCTAGGAATGGTAGTTGGTGATTATGGTTTTGTCTTCCTCGTATTTTTTCCCCTTGCCTGTCCTCTTTTTACATAGAGTTAATCATAACTCGTGAGGGTTTTTTTTAGAATTTGTTCTGATCCTTATCTGATAGCTGTCCTACAGTTCAGGAAGGATGGATATTCTGGTATTTTCCTCAACTATAATGACAAACAGAAGTATAGCAAATAAATCTTACACAGATTGAACTAAATAAAAGAATTTTTTAAAGGAGATACAGCAATTCCCTGTAAATAATCACTACCAGCTTTTTAAAGTTTTAAGATGTAGAAATACAATTGTAAATCTGTCTGTTTTCTGCTTGTAGTCTATAAATGCCCTTAGGTTCAAATGATAAACTACTTGTCCGATAATATCTTTAAGTTTTCTGTTTCCTGCAATTATGTGTCAGGAATTACAGGAGGTGCCTTTACGTACATGTGAATGCCTGTTCCCCGTCTGCTGCTGTAAATCCTGTATTACCTGAAAGGTTAAAAGATGGAGGTGAGGGCATTAAAAACACATCCAGAAAATGTAGATGACAAGAAAAAAAGAAAATACAGCGACAGAGGGGAAATACCATAGATAAAATGATAAGGCAGAGAAATAAAGCATGACAAGACCATGATAGTTTGCATAAGTAATGAGAATTGAATTCGTGGTTTTTAAATTGCTGTTTAAATTCCTATTTGCATGTTTATCGGAAATCTCCTTTGCTTAAGTAAAACTGGCCTATATACATTTTTAAAATCCATTTTTAGCTCTGATTTTGATAAGAATCTGATCCAGTTAGACAGCTGCGTGTGTGTAATACTGTTTTAATGGTGGCACTGTGCATAGGTCAGTGGCAGCTGTTAAAGATGGGTTTCTTGAAGGACTGGTCCCTGTTTTCCTCAAAGTCTATGGGGAAACATATCGTCTTCATTAAGAGCAGAACTGAGTCCTGAGTGACTTGGAGAGAACCCCAGGAATAAGGCCAAAAGGCCTTGAACTGTCTAGATCACTGCTGTGAGCACCTTTTGCCAGGGTTTGGTGGCTTCAGCTCCAAAGTCAAATGTGCTTAGAGGACTCAGTCCTGTTCTTGTGTCTTTCCTGCTGCTGATCTTCCCTGTTTATCTGTGATTAATTGTGCTGGCCATTGGATGCCCCTGATTCCTCAAACAAGTGCAAGTGCAAGGCCATAATTTTTGGTATTTAAACCCCCACACTTTTAATGGTGGAACATTGGACTTCTCATCTTTGCAGTTGATACATGTGTTTGGCTGTCCTTGTGTGTGTTTTCCCTGTATGCTTGTGACTGCAAGGCAACCCATGTGGTTGGGTGGTTGCATCTTCCACACATGTCCCAGTCATCTCCAGCAGACTCCCAGCCTGCTCTCCTAACACTTGCCATCTGGGGAACGGACCATGGCAGCTTTGCTGGGAGGTGACCCAGGCACAATTGGAGTTCAGCATTTTCCCAAAAGACACTGAATGCCTCAGAAGGTCCTGATCACTTGGTAGTCACCATCAGCACTTTCAGGAGATGGAAAAACTCTGTGGTGAACAGGAGAGAATAAACGTGCTTCTCAATAGGCTCTCCAGCATGTAGGCAAGGACAGTCCTTTCCTTCTCTTCTGGATCAGTCCTGGGACTTGTCTCCTGCTGGTCTGTACAGTCCTTTGAAGACTACAGTGGTTTGTGGGGAATGGAGCCACTGCAGATCCAAGTCATGTGCCTGCTCCTTATATGCATTCTTATGGTATCTCTGAAACAGATGCAAATTGAATTTCAAACAAAAGATATCACCACAGCCGCTGTAGTAGTGAATGACCCAGTCTTTGAAAACTGACACTGCCGAATGCATTTGCAGGTGTACACCCTGCACTGATAGGCTTTGGGTACAATGTAGCATTCCTAGCAGGCAAATAATAATTGAAGAGCTGCTGTTAAAACGTAAAAATCTTTTTTTCCCTCTTTCTTAACATGAAAATATACTTTTTTTTTCTATATATGTATTTTTTGTTGTAGAATCAAATGAAATATACTTGCCTTTTTCATATGTGTGACCTCTTTAATTAATCTCTCTCCTGAAATTCTGTTTTCTAATATCCTGGCACTATGGAAAAGTCGTATGTCTAATTTACATGTCCAAATTAGTTTCAACTTAGTTATATTGAATGATAATAGATTTCTTTTTCATATAATTAATGTTGTCTGCAAACGTAACGTGGATTAAATTTATCATTGTAAAGATCTTAAGATTTTAATATTTTTGCAGAGGCATAAATACAGTGTAGCTATAATTATTTCATTATGTATGTATAAAAATAGGATACAGGGGAAAGTGCATGCTTTCCTTCACTGATTACTCTTAATGTCTCCCAAATTTCCTGATTTACAATATTCTCCAAGGATGTAGATTTTTCTAATTGAAGTACAGTAATTTGCATATTTTTAGACCTTGTGACACAGTTAATTGATATGTCATTACTTATACGGCACTGAATATATTTTATACATTCACTGCAGAACAGGCTTAACTTGAGATGCAGTGGCACTTTGCAAGGAACTCGAAACTATTGCATTCGGTTTAATCTTTTCCTTTCCTTCCTCACCCGTTCTTTATAAAGGCTAAGCAAAAATGGATGATGTAGTAATTGGTGTAGTTCCTGTTCAAATGTACTCGTTAAAATAATGTTACTGTGTAAATGACAGGATGAGGAAAGTAGGATCAAGTAAACAAAGAAAGGAAGAATAATGGGAGAGACAAGGACAAAGAAGATAAGGTTAAGGCTGGGGGGGAGCTAAATGTCAATAGTATCAGTGCTGGGTGTTTGAAAACCAAATTGTTCTGTTTTCTTTTACGCTATTCAGTATAAACTTGTTAAATGATCACTGTGTCTAGGAATATTTTAAATGAGTCTTTTAAATTTAGGAGCACTGCATTTATCATGGATGCCAGCAATGAGCCTAATAGGGCTCCGGTATTCAATAAGGGGCAGAGTTTCTCTAGTGGCAACATATTTATTTCTCCTGGTGCATACCCCTGCAGAACTGAATGCTTTTAATCTTTATTTGCTAACCAGGAAGGTGGCTCAGTCATGTAAAAAGGACTGAAGGGATTATAAGTTTAGTTTTTCAGGTTCTGTTTAGGAGGTATGGCTCACTGGCAATGGCAGCCTCATCTCTGGCGGATGCACTGTTACATGGCAGTAAGGGGGAATGGGGGCCCCTACTGAAGGGTAAGAACACAGGATCCTCCTCTTTTCCCCATAAAGAAGGCAGGCTGTGTTGTGGCAGGTGAACAGCAATGGAGATGTGGGAAGCATTGGGCTGTAATGGGTCAGATCACAGGTGCAAATCAGAAGTGCTGCTGACCTTTGTCTCGACCATCTCCGGAGAGCAAGGCTTATGTACCGTGCCTTTAGACAGTGTCTGGAGGTGCAGCAGGGAGCAGGGTGTGCAAGTTCATGTAGTGGGTGTGGTACATTCCCGTGCTCTTGAGGGTCCCTCAAGTGAATTGCTTTTCTTCCTGGCCCCTCAATGCATGTGAGGCTCAAAATGTATGACCCATGTTTATGCTATGTGGATTTTGCCCTCTGGGACTTACACTGTGAGTTGCTTATGATCTTTTTTATCTCAGGAATGTCTTGCATGCTCCTTTTTTTTTTTTTTTTGGGGGGGATAGTGTTGGGTGTGAGTGCAGAAGACATCACTGGAGTGAGAGTTACTCAGAGAAGCTATTGCATTTTCTTAAAAAGTGTGCTGTCTTGGCAGGAGTTTCTTCTGAGGCAGCAGTAAAAAAAAAAAATATATAAAACTACTGAGCACATCTTTTAAAATGCTTGTACACTGGAGGCTTCTTGCTTCAAGATACTTCTTCTTGAATCAAGCTCCAGAGACAAATACGAATTCTGAATCCTGGCTACAGAAGTAGAATTCATTCTTGTATCAACTTGCCTTTTTTTTTTTTTCTTTCCTTCCCAGCAGAAAGGGTGAGGAAAGGGATAGAATGCCAAAAGTGATTCCTGTCTTTTCCTCTGAATTTGAGGTTAATACTCTCATCTCAAACCAGAACACTCAAGCAGCTGCAGAGGATGAAAACGGTGGTAGGAGCAGCAGCTCGAAACATATATGGGAACTCTGCCCAAGTGAGCGTTTTATTTGGATCTAATTTTGCTGCAGCCCCAAACCTGGCTGAGCTCTCTCTCCCCAGATAGGCAGTGGATCATTTCCTTGCATAAGGGCAGATTTTACTGCTCCATGAAAAAAAAAAAAAACCACAAACCTTTAGGGAACTGTGCAGACCAAAGTTGTTGAAATTGAGGGAATCTTCATTTGGCACATTGTGTGGTTTGTATGGGGGGGTTTTGTTTGTTTGTTTCCTTTGTTTTAATTTAAACAAGTTATGGTGGGCTTCTCCAGGTAATAAACAATAGTAAAAAGCCTTTATTCTTGTACAATCATAGCATGGGAAGAGAGTTTAGATGTTTTTGGGGAAGTATTAACTTCATGCCTTTAACCATCTATGAGACAGCTGTTTATGATAATACAACTGTTTAGGCTCTGTGTCACTGGGGAAGGAGATGGAGTCTTCAGGACATACTTGTCACGAGTCTTTGATGCCAAACTGAGCCTGTGACAAGTGATATTCATGAGAAAATCACCAGAAGCATTCAGGAGATTTTGCTGTGGTGCAGCAACAGTTTTCTCTGCAGATGCAGTTTCAGAATGATCTGAACATATGATAGTTAAGTGACTTCTTTTTTTTCTTAAAGGTAAGTTTAACACCATAACATAGGAAAGGAATAACATAAAAATATGTCCCATTAAAATTTTTTTTCTGGAACTTTTTAGTTGTGGTCCAGAAGTGTAGCAGTTATGAATATTAATATATTAAAATCTTAAATATTAAAATATAGTCTGCTTTGTATTAGTGATAATAATTAATTAAGGAATTCCTTGATGATTGCATTAAATGAGGTGATTGATTTTGCACTGGGGGAGCATCTTTCTTTACAGGATACCTTTTAACTACTCTGAGAAAATATTTTTAAAGCAAAAATATACAGCACTTAAATATTTTATCAGTTCAAAACGTCACTCGGCACCAATAAATTTATACTATAAACACTAATTCTTAAAAGCAATGTGAAGCCTTTACATGTTTTTACATTGCTGCATCTCTCACTTTGCTCATCATGCAACTCCCAGATTTCACTGCCCTTGAAAAAGAGCTGCACTTACTCATCAATTGTGTGCATACAGAGCGCTGTAATTTCATAGACGAGTACATGAGGTGCTGCCGAATTACAGCGGAGCAACGCGTCTGTGAGTGCTGCTAATCTCCTGTTCTTTGTGAAGATTTCCCAAGGTTACTGTGCAAATACTAACAACTTGTAGACTTTTCCTTTGTTAATGGGAAGTATTAACACTTGTCTTCCCAGGGAAAGAACTTATATTTTTGCTTGTCCGTATTTAGTTATAATGTTCACAGATCTGCTGTTACCCTCACTGCAGTTTCCATCGTCTCTGAGCTAACATTTCCTCCCTCTGATACCAGAGTGCCTCATAATCTGTCTGGGGAGAGGTAGTTTGTGCATCCCTAAGGTGTTGTTGCTTCTGGAATAGTTCCTCATAGTTTCCCGTCTTTGCAGGTCCAGGAACGGACGTGGAGGTTAACTTCTCCAAGTGAAGCTTCAAAGGAATTTTAAGAGGGCAGAACATAATTACCTGATCTGAAAATTTGCCAAGACACAGGTTGAAATACCTACTCTTGAGAGTTTTCCATTAAAACTACTAGCCCAGATAAATCCTGGCCTTTCAGAAGTCAGTGGTAGTTGTCCCCCAAATTTTGCCCTGCAAATCACCTTTAGCCTCTTCTCAGTCACGTCTGGATTTGAAATCCTTGACTGTGCAAAGCTGCTGGTCTCTTCAGGGGAAGCTGTGTATAAATTTGAGGTATGTGCATGTAATTGATCTCCAAGTAAGGATGAGGAATAGCTTGCATACAGCTGGAAAAAGAATGGTGAAGCATGCACTGGAAAGTAATGCTAGCTGGAAATCAGGGGTGGGAACTTTATGGTTTGGCTGCAAAAGCACAAATAAGTTCAGTGGCTGGAATTTGACATTTGACAGACTTGGCCTTGAATAATACACATTTATTGTGAGTGATGAGGGCAGTTAAATGCTGTCTTTGCTATGAGGTGCAGGGCTTGCCATGGCTTGTGCTTTTTGAGACTAAGTCTTTTTGGAAGAAGTTACTTCCACCTTTGGGAGAGTACCTGTGATCCTTTGGAGCCACAGCGAGCTATGGATGTGTGTTGTCCTTCACGTCTGTGCTCAGAGCACCTCTTACTCTTTTTCTTTTGAATGCTGTGGGCAGAACTGGGTCACCTTCACTGATTTCAGCACATCCATCATTCTGGAAGTCCCACCTCAGGAAAGTGGTTATAATGAAGTCTTTTGTGTCAGGACTCCAGCCAATCACCTGCAAGGAGAAGGACCTTTTTTTCCCCCCCTCACAATTAATTGGTTTTATTAACTTTTTAACAATTGTTTACCTCTAAAGCCTGATATATTGGAAATGGGGTAACAATCAAGCTCACCCTGGAGCTGCGTTATTTTATGTTTGACTGACATGGACTTAGTCTTGTTTATCATCAAATCATAGAATCAGCTGGGTTGGAAATGACCTCTGAAATCATCAAGTCCAACCCGTGATCCACTACCACCGTGGTTACTCACTACCACTGAGTGCCACATCCAGTCTCATCTGAAAAACCTTCAGGGATGGAGAATCCACCACCTCCCTGGGCAGCCCATTCCAATGCCTGATTATCCTGTCTGTAAAGAATTTTTTCCTAATATCCAACCTAAACCTCCCCTGGCAGAGGTTAAGACTGTGCTGTCTTGTCCTACTGATAGTTGCCTGGGAAAGGAGACCGACCCCCACCTGGCCAAAGCCTCCTTTCAGGGAGTTGTAGAGAGTGATGAGGTCTCCCCTGAGCTTCCTCTTCTCTAGGATGGAGATGGGAAAAAGTTTGTAAGACAGATGTGAATGTGTGGTCACCTTTCCTGAGTTGATTTTCCACTGCCAGGTTCTGACCTGATTTGCAAGGTCTTTGGTATTAGATTGAGCTTTAGCTTCTATTTATTGAATGTTTAACTCTGGTCATCTGAGAGCAGAATTGTTGTAATTTCACTGAAATGTTGGATTGAGTGTAGAGCATCTGTGTGAAACGTGATAGCCTATGGGGTGACAAACATCATGTGACATAATCTGTTCTATTTAGTAACTGTGAAAACTCTCTCCTATCACTTTTATTGTCCAGCTATTTTGATGAATAGATTTCAGCTATTTTGATGAATAGATTTCAGCCTAATCTCTAACAGAGAATTAGAATGAAAGCTAAATCTTCATACTCTTCGAGTTATTATCAACTGGTCTATAAGCGTAAATTTCTTAAAGTACTTACAGAGAGGCCATGACCCCAAAAAGCCTCGTCATGTGTATCATACATAGATAGACACACATATGCACATGAGCACAGTGCTTTGGCCTAATCTTGTTAACAGAGGTGTAAGTGGAAAGATCAGGAGAGCTTCTCAAGTGAGTGCAGGAGACTATAGGAGAAGAAAGTGGCAGTACCTGCTGGTACTGCGCTGTATTTACAAATGTGAATGATTGGTGGAAACCCTTAACCTGGGAAAGCACATTGCCTTGGTTTGTGCCCTCTGACTATGTTTTTAATGTTGTCTTTCTGAGGTTGAGATAAAGATCAAACCTTAAATACTAACAGGGGACTGTTTGCTGCCAGGGTAGGTCCATCACTAGGTGCTTATCTATCTTTTGAGTTGCTAACAGATCTGTCTGTCCTACTGGATGAAATAATGAAGTCTTTGTTTATTCTTACAAAGGTCCTATTATAAGTTAGTTATCCTGGAAAATCCCAATTCCTGCTGCTTATTTCTGTGCTATTAGAATTGCAGAAAATCTGAAAGTAATATATGTCAATTAATATAAAATGTAGAAACAGGTTTTTATTGAAACCCATATTTTTCTAATATCTTGACTGTTTTTAAAAGCATTTATTAAGTAACAAAGTTGCTTTGTTGGGCAGTTCATTAGCTGTAAAAGATTTTATTATTTGCATCAAAAGTCTCTAATAAAATTCTAGCTGCATTGTTTAGAGCTGATCTTTTTCATAAAGCATTATGCATCAGGTAAATAGGCTGAATGTAAATGTCTACTTTAGGCAGGGTTCATTAATGGGTAGGAAAGATGCAATTTTGATTAGGAATGAAAAATAAAACAATGAACTATTTCATGACATAAAACCAATTTACTATTTCAGACTGGCTTGTGCCAAAACCTTAAGATTGTTAAATTTTAGATGTAGCCAGTGTTATTTTTACCCTACAGTGGACCAGCATAATCCCGAGTATAGTTTACAATATTCAGTATTATGCAAGCATATAGTGCTGAGCAGTAGATCTTACTCAGCCATAAAACTAAAATGCTTGCTGATTTTAAGATCTGCACTGTGAAATGGCAGCAGATCAGGGCTCTTTCTCTAGTGAATATAAGCTGTGACTCAGTTAATTCACTATGTAGATTGGCTCATAAGTTTTCATGGTAAAGATCAGGTGTTGACAAGACCAGGATAAGACCATTGATCCATTTGTCCCCAGTGCTTGAATAATTGTTATTAGTAGTAATTATATCTTACATTTATGTGTAGCTATATATTAATAAGTTTCTTTTATTACACAGCAAGCAAAATAAATAATCCTGTCCTTATTACTCTCCCAGTAGATCCTTTGACTCAGAGGGAAATCTCGTGTTTGTGACATCGATGCAATAGACTTTTACACCAGAGTTTTTTTTTTACAAGGAGCTGATCAGCAAAGGCTGATTTTAAACTCAGAGAAATCTTTGTTTCAGTATGAAATGCCTCTGTACCATCTAATATCATGGCAAATGCAACCAAAGGCTAAAGATAACATTTATATGAGATTTCCAGCACATGACTGCCAGAGTAAAATAGCTGGGGTAAGTATAAATTGACGAAAGGATTTTTCTTCCATTTTATGCTGCATAGGAATAATTTGATATCCCAGAAGGTAGAATAATTTGTTCTGTGTTCTTAGTTTCCTTTATGTAATTAAAGCTTAATCTCCTATGTCATATGTGACAGGCAGTTATCCCTGAATACTTCTGCAGAAGGAGAGTCAGGGGCACCTGAGATGGCTTTCTGAAAGCCATCAAGTGCTAGCACCACATGAATCTTAGGACAAGCGGAGACCAGAGATGAATCTAGGAGTTCTGTCCCTTAAGCCTCTGCTCACCTCTAGTCCTTCTTGCTCTGTGATCTAAGGTGGTTGTAGTGAGGTAGAGGTTGGTCTCTCTTCCCAGGTAACAAGTGATAGGATGAGAGGAAATGGCCTCAAGTTGTGCCAGGAGAGATTTAGATTGGGTATTAGGAAAAAATTCTTCAATGAGAAGGTTATCAAGCATTGGTACAGGCTGTCCAGGAAAATGGTTGAGTCATCATCCCTTGAAGTAACTCAAAAGGCATATAGACATGTCATTTAGGAAGACTGTTTAGTAGTGGACTTGGCCGTTGGTTAATTGTTGATTCTCAAGGTCTTTTCCAACTTGATGATTCTGTGACTGTGTGTCCCTCTCTCTAAAATAGGAAATGGCCCAGTAAAGGATTGAAAACCTTGCTGATACTCCCACTCAAACGCCCGTTGAGACCAAGGACTTGAAAAGCTTCTTGCAAAATTTGTTTTGTGCTGCAACCTGAGCATATGTTCAGCTTGCCTGTTGGGAAAGAACTTTATCCAGAAACTCAGAAACTTTGTTTACTTGTTCTCTGAGCTGAAGATATGTCAAAGAGAGAGGTGGACCAGATTTAGGATCTGTCTTCCATCCTGCAGTTCAAGCCTTCTCCTACACCCATGTGGGTTTAAATCCCCTTTCTCAGTATGATACTGCTTCAGGTGAACTTGGCCTGCTGGCTATAATATATAACCAGAGGAAACAAGGAGGTAAATAACCTTTACAGCCTGCACTGTACAAATCCAGCAGCTTTTATCACCAGGTATGCTAACCCTTTTGTTAGGGCATGGGCCGATGTGGCTGCCAAGTAGATAGTTTGTTTTCTGGGTGAAAGAATACATTTTCCTTATCCTCTGTTCTTGTCATTACTTCACAGAGCAAAACAGATCATTGGGATCTGCTCCAGTCTGTTGGCTACAGGGTATGTTTCCTAATTTTATTGCAACTCAGTAGTGAAGTTTGTGAAATAGTAGTATATATACTGAAGGCTCTGTGGGGGACTGCAGTGAAGCAGTAGTTACTGCTCATAAAGTTTTTTAATAGGACGTGAGCTCCAGGATTCAAGGGAGAGAACATTAATGTCCTTTGCAGAACGTTGTGGAAAATAAATACTGTGCAGCACCAATCTCTTGGCACTTTCAAAGGATGTCTAAAGAGGATCATTATGAGACCATTTATGATGTAACATGACTCCATTGCAAGTCTTTGGAGTCTCTGCTGGGATGTTGTTCCTACTACTTGAGATTAGGAGAGGAAAGCAATTTCAATACAAGTCTATGGAGACTGTGTGGCAATTACATTGCTGACAATATCAGTTTGATTTTAGTGTGAGTCTCTGGAGACCTTAACTTCTCAGTGAAGTGAAATGCATCATGCCCATACAAATTATATTATTGTTTGAAATAAACCAGAATCAGTTAAAGCTAAACAAGTACTTGAATAATAGGAGTGTTCAAATTGATAAGCCTTGTGGCAAGAAGCGCTGCCCGCGGCCATGCCACGACCCCCTGCCGCAGTCCTTCATCCTCTGCGTGATTTGTGGGTGACGATTTCTCTGGAAATCCCAGGCAGAAAGACTGGCTTATTGAGGCATCTGTACTGCTGGGTGGCCAGTTCAGAGAGGGAATTGTACAACTGGCTCGTTTTACTGAGTGCCTGCTCTGCCAGTAATGATTTGTGGGGTCTGGAAATTGCAGAAGGTGAAGCTGTCAGAGGCAGCAGTCTGTCAGAAAGAGACTGAGGAAGGATCTGGGGTTAAAAATGTGGTGATGAATGAGTACAACTTTTAGCCTCATGGCAGTGGTGAAACAATGACTAGTTTAAACCATGTGGCCTGGACAGTGGTTAAAGTCTGCCGAGCTCAGAGAAGCAGTTTCCAGGTTTTGCTTTCTTAAAAGTATACCACGAGTGCCCGTGCTCTTGCTGGTGGTTTGGCAAAGCTACTCCCTGGGAGGCTACTGCGGTGCATGGCTGGTTTCTGAAGCAGTAGAGTACCAGCAAAAAAGACACCCGTGTGCCCATAGATGCTGGCTGGGAGCTGAGCAAGCCCCCCTGCTTTTCTTGCCCATCGGCTACCCGCGACCTTTCTTTCCTCCTCCATTAAACTGCCTTATTGTAGGCTGTGAAGGGAGAGCTGCAGCATTTCCAGGGCTGGAGAAAGGCAGTCTGAAGCAGCCAGGGTAAAGTGCAGCATTTGCATTTTATTGATTCTTACCTATTGATTCCAATGGGATGAAGTGTCTGTGAAAGAGAAGTGAGACTGGCAGACAGACGGGAGCTCTGGCATCACAGGCAGGCTGGCCTTGCCTGACAAGAACTAAATTATATAAACAAACACCCCAGATATTTCCTAGTCAAATCTAAGAAGAATCAAGGAAAAGGAGTTCCATTCCTAGGGAGGGATGAGATTTACCAGAACGAGTTTAGTTTGCATTTGATCATTTCTGCAGATAAAAATGAGCAAGGAAATTACGTGAGCCTTTCAGGACAGATTGCCTTGTGCTTGCTACATTTATGGAACCATTTCCTGTAAGCTGGCGGGTGACAAAACCTAAATGTACATCTCCTCATACAGAAGGTGATTCTCATTGAGTGACTTAGATGTGGGATGAAGAGATATGCTGTAGCCTGACCTTCCAGGTAGGAGAAGGATATCTGAAGGGGTATTTTGAATATTCAAAGTAATATATTGAGTGCACAGCCTTACTCAGTGTGCTTTATATGAATCATTTTATTGCAAAGGCTAAGCACAAACTGAGGAAAATATGCTCAATAAGAGTATTGATCTTATTAAGGGTTTCTCTGCAGATATATGTATGTATGTATTATGTATGTACAATTCAAACAAACTGCTCTTCTGATTGTGGCCAGTTTATTACTGTCTCATTAAAAAACATTCCTTCTGTGCTCTGTCTCTGTACATGATTTGGAGAGGAAAGTGTCACTGAGTCATCTCCTGGGTTCTCTGGGTCCTGGGAGTCAAAAACTTGCTGATAGAACTCACGGTCCTGAGGTGCTTAAATCCTGGCAACCATCCCTGTGCAGCATCTGATGCAACCAGGCTGGTGGCCAGTGGTGGGCCCCTTCCTCTCTGGGCAGAGTCTGGGGACACAGTTCTTCCCAGGTCTGAAGGGAAGGGAAGAGAAGGGAAGGGCATGGCTCTGATGACGAGCCTGACTCCAGTGATGGCAGCATTGAGAAAACCATGTGAAAGAAGCAATGCAGGGAAGCCTGTTAGCACTGATCTCTTCTCTGTGGTGATCAGTGGCAGAACGTGAGGGAATGGCCTGAAGTTGTTTCAGGAGAGGTTTAGGTTGGATATTAGAAAAAGGTTCTTCACCCAGAGGGTAGTTGGGCACTGGAACAGGCTCCCCAGGGCCAGTGGTCACAGCACCAAACCTGACAGAGTTCAAGAAGCATTTGGACAATACTCTTGGGCACATGGTGAGACTCTTGGGGATGGTCCTGTGCAGGCTAAGGATACGACTCAATGATTCCTGTGGGTCCCTTCCAACTCAGCAGATTCTGTGATTCTCTGTCCGGTGCCTGTACTGTACCTGACAAACAGAAACCTTGACAAATGGTCTTCTTGCTTCATTTTTTGCCTTATAATTAATTGCTGAGCCCTGGTATAAAATCAAATGCCAGGACAGTGTCTTTCTGTAAAACCCTACAGAAAACATGGCCCCACAGTCAGTTTGTGTTAGGCACTGGCTCTGTCCATTGCATCTTCCCCTGCCCATCAGTGCCCCCAGTGCCTTTGTTTCTCCTTTCATCTCCCAGCACCGATTCCCCCACAGCTCTTTTTCTGACTGCCAAATACATAATTTTATGGACATTCTTCAGAAGCAGCAACAGAGCTGTCCCTACTCCCTGCTTCTCCTCTCTTCTTAAACAGTCCACTGTTTCAGACACAGTGAGATTTTGAACATGGAATTGGATCTGATTGTAAATAAAAGGGTAACTGACTTCCTTGATACAAGGAAGAAGGAAATACAAAATACTGTAAAGAGAGGAAGAAAAAGGAAGAGGGCATTTTCTTTTTCTGATTGAAGTGATGTTAATCAAGGAGCTTGTGAGTATGAATGATTTGAATGGTATGTTCCTTCCATCCTGCAAAGTCTTCTGTACTTAAATTTAAAGATATATTAAATTTTATTAGATACTAACACAAACTCCACAGAGTTCCCACATGGGGAAACATGTTTTAACACTGTTTTGAAATTTCCTAATTTATTTCTTTAAAAATTCTCCTTTTATTCCTGATAATGGATTTCCCATGCTTACTGGTATATAAGCTAACTGAAGGAAAAAATAATGTGCAATTTGCAAACCATGACCTTGCTTTTGATCATATCATAGAAGCAAAAAGCAAAAAGAAGTGAAATAATTTTATCCTGCCTCTTTCCTCTCTCCTTTCCATGAGCAGATATTAGAGGAGACAGTAGTAAGACAGAATGGTGGAGTGGTAAATTGCTTGTCCAGGAGAGGACTGTGCTGCTGCCAATTACTGAGGTTGCTGATCTGGTTTGCTCAGGTGTCTGTCACCTGGTAGGACACAGGGTGTGACTGACAGCAGTGATGGGCTGCCACAAACGCCAGCCTTGCTGCTGCATGCTCTGGGGGTTCCTAACGGGCAGGGCAGACTTGGGGGGTCAGCCTGCCTGCTTCTGTTTTGATTGTCCCAGGGTACAGAGGGGTTAGGATGGGGCAGCTCTACCTCCTGCCTCTCTGTTCTGGGGCACCCCATGAGTGTCCGCTTGTGTCCTAGAAATGCCCGTTAGCATCCAGCCTGGTCTTGCCTCTGTCCTGAGTGCTGGTGTCACTGAATGATGGCATCCCCTGTTTGTAGCTATGGGATGAGTTGTGACTTTCATGCTGTACTGAAGGAAGTGTGCTTAGCATGCTTCTTGGCTTCAGCCAGCAGTATGTTTCCCACAGTCACTGATCTGCTCCGTTTTCAGCTGTAAACCTAAGTGATTCCGCTCTTTATAGTACCATAGGTGACCCAGCATCCAAGGGTAAGATCCTGTCTACACACTAAAGCGCTATAGTTAAAGGATATGCAATTTGAAAATGCTTTTGCCTCTAATTATGTCTTTCTTGTTACCCTGCATTCACTTTGAATGCTTTTAAATCATTGTGGCTTTTTGCTTAACCTATTGAAAGAAAACAATAGGCCCATTGTTAAGTTTAAATGCAAGATACAATTAAAAGCTCAGATCTCTGATGTGGCCCTTTAAAAGTCCCTCTGTAGATGGAAGAAAGTTTCTTTTCCATTGGGAACTTTGCATTATTTAGTAGATTTGCCTTGCAGGACAGATCGTTATAAGCCTTTATGATTATATAGAGGATCAAACATTTCTGTGGCCTGAATTAAAGCAAAATAAGCACCAGCTCCATGAAAGTTTGTGGTTTCCTGGACAGGATTTTTTTTTTCCTTACCTTCTTGTCCCTGAGCAGACTCTTTTTCCTAATTCCTCTTACTTGACACATCTTTTTCTTCCTGGAGTGCATCTTCGGTCTGGTTCCCTAATGAAGCAGGTCAGCCAACTCACAGAAATTCTCATGGTCTGTGAGTTGTCTGTTCCACTGCCTACTCTTGTGAGCACCAAGGAGTCTGTGCCCCAAACTCTAGCTCCCAGAAACCAGAGAACCTCTCTCTTTTATTCAAATAAGAAAAACAGTTAATTTCACCCTGTCCTATTTGTATTCTTCAGCTGGTCTTTAATGTCTCTCCTTTAGTACAAACTCTGTAAATGTAGAACTTTTTCAGCTTTATAGTTTCTTCTTCTTTGGTTGGTGGCCTCTGTCTCCAGCTGAGCAGCATGTTTCTAATATTTCTTCAGTCATCTTGAAGGGATACTGTACTTTTCAGTGCTTATATTGCTCCCCCGGGTGAAGAGGTACAGCTCAAACATATTCAAAATAGAAGTTGTTTCTTGGGGATCAAAGCATTATGCATTTTACATCTTCTACACAGAGCATTTTGGCATACATTGCACTGTTTGGTTTGAAAGGGAATATTCATACAAACGGGAATGTTTTATTTCTGCAGTGACTGAGTCTTTACAAAAGCAGTAGTTCCTTATAAAGTACTTCTCCCCACAGTTTTTTTCAGTGAAGTTCTGAATCCCGGCTGCCAGCTGCGGTTTCTGATGCTGGGATGCTGCCTGAGCCACGACGGGCTTGGTGGCAGCCTTACATCCACAAGCTGTAAATGATGTATGAAATGCAAAATCCTCACTTGCCCCATGTGCGGGGAGGAGGGAGATGATGCTTTGCTGCTGCTGGTTCTCTCTTCTCTTAGCTGAAACTCCTCAGAGGAGAATCATTAAAAAATAAATACAACAGTAAAGAAAATGAGAAGACAGCTGGAAGACATTGCAAAACTGCAGAACAAACAACCAGGAGAGCCAGTTAAGGCCACCTACCACTGCTCGTGGCTGGCTACACGAAATGTCTGCCAGGCATACTCCCTTCTTCTCCAACTTGATTCTTTTTATTTTCCCGAAGTACTCTGCTTCGTATCAACCATAGCACCTGGTTGAATCCATCTCCTTATCTTTTCTTTTAATTAAGAAATAATGTCAGTGGGATGAAAATAAAACTTGACAGGAAGAAGATCTCCTACTCTATTATAAAAACAATGTGAAGGTGAAACTGAGGTATTTATTTTTGAAAGCAAGAAATCATCTTCTAGTGGCAAGATCCTATTACTGGGAGCTTGTTGTTATATTAATGAATGAGAAATGTGTATGATGAAGTGAACAATGGGAGATCTGACCAGACAACCAGAAACTAAGCTCCTCACACAGGCAGTAGTGCAACTGAGGTTAGTGGTTGACAGCTATTTTTGGACACCTGTCCTGGCTGACTCCGAGAGTATTTTGTTCTGCATTAACTGGCCTGAAGAATTGCCAGAGACCCCTGGGTAAGTGATGGGGGTGTCAGGTCCTTGTTGCTCTTAGCTCCCATTGACTGCAGTGGAGCTGGTGATGCTGGACACTCTAAGGCCCAGGAATTGAACCCAGAGATGTCTGTCAGGCATACTGGCTTCCTTGGTGTTGCCTGTGGAAGGCTGATTGCTCGACAGTGGGAACCAAAACCTGCCAGCCTCCAGAGAAGAAACACAACTGCATACTCAACTGCTTACTGCAACAGGAGATGCAGAGAAGGAGAATTTTTTTCTTTAATTTTGCATTCCAGACTATTTATTGGTAATTGAAGGGAAAGGTCTTGATCCACTCAAGAGAGCCCTTTGCACTCTCGTCAGCAGCTCCTCAATGTCCTTGGACAGATTGACCTGGGCTGGTTTTTTCCCTTACAGAAAACAGCTGAAAAAACCCATCGCCACTTCTACAGTGAATCTGACAGATCAGAAGGTTTGACCATGGTGAAATGTTCAAGGGTTTGAGTTGTCCTTTTTTCTTGGGTTTTCTACCAGCATGCCCACCCTCAGGAGAGGCTGCGATGGTGGGCTGCAGGTTGGCTTCAGGGGGCAGGTTGGGAGGGAGCAGTTCTTCCATGCCTTTCTCACCCCTCTAAGCTGAAGTGCTGCCCCAAACTTTGCCAGAGCTGGGCAGCCAGCCAGCAGGGCGTAAAGACAGGCAGTGATTAGAGCTGGGTAGGGAACCGTGTGTTCTTGCTCCCAGGAATATGTCTGTATTTCTAATTTAAATCACTCTCGGATACAATGAAGAATAAAGCATTTTGATCAGAGTTAGCGATGACCTATTTAACATTTAAACTGGTTGGCACTTATTTGAGCTCGTTTATGAGTCCCTAATGAGTTCAATGAGTTCTCTTGGATTTCAGCATTTACTACTAGTATAGGGTTATGGTCCTGGATTCAGATGTGAGTGGCTGTTTTTGTGACCTTGGGCCATACCCTGAATGCAGTGGTGCCTCAGTTTCCCATAAAGAGGATGATTGCAGGATACCTTTCATGGCTGCTTGCTCTGCAAACTATACGGGACAACCATTTTATTACATTGTGCTTGCACAATGCCCAGTATAATGGGCTCCTGGATTTCTGTAGGGCCTCTAAATGATGCTATTTTAAAAATGAAAGATGATGGTTAAGAAATGCAGCATAGCATGACAGGGACACACATATATATGTAAGGTCTTGTCTTAAAGAAGACAGAAAAATAGCAGTGTCTGTTAGTCAAGATGATGCAGTCCCAGGACACCACAGCAATTATTTTGTTTGTATTACTCTCTGCCCATGTGAGAACCCATACCCATTTTCCAGATTTTCAAACAGATAAGCAATTTTTTAATTGATGCTTAGCCTGAATATATCTAATGTCAGCCAACTGTTGTTAATAGGAGCTATTATAACATAAAAGTGCTGATATTTTAAATGCAGTTGGTCAATCCCAGCAGGACTATACACAGGCCTCTTCCACAAGGTTGTATTAGTCATTTGACACTGGTGCTGAATTTATGTTTTCAGATCCATGCCAGCTATTGAAACTTGACAACTAATTCTGGATAAAACTGATTGGAATTGATAAACCCTCTTTTATTTTGGGGGGAAAATTGGAAGTGGCTGCTAGTCCAAATAGAATCTCTTATCTAGTATGGCACGATGGCATTTAATGAAAAACATTCAAACAAATCTACTCTTGGATTGCCCTGAAGATAGAGAGTTGCAGAGTTGGATGCAATTCAAATCAGTAGTTCTTTATTTTGCATAACTTTGGGGCATGCTGAGACGTTTCATCAGTACCTGATGTCATTAACTCTGGCGGCCACCACCTAAATGTGTTATTCCTCACGTGTATGAAACATTATATTATTGGAGGAATGCTTCAAAGATAAGAAAATACGTTTGTTTGTTTTGTATTCTTTGCATATGCTAATAATGACACCTTAAGTTATTAGGACTCAAACGTGTTTTAAATTTCAATGTCGTTTTCCCCTGTATAAAAAGCATTACCTCAGGCTTGCAGTATTACAGAGACTTGATGTTGGCAATTTGTTTATTTTTAAACACTGACTGTAGCTCAGCTCCTTATTTTTTCATGCAATACCCCAAAACAAGCTGAAAGGCTGCTCAGAGGTGGTGTACCAGGTCAAGCAAGCTCCTGCTGCTGCAGCACTGCTTGTTGCCCAGGAGCTGCATTACCATCGGGTTATGACCGTGCTAAGAAGACATCATGAAAATTAGTCCAGGCCTAACACTTTGACAACATGTCTGGATGGCCATGGCACTGGGTTTGGCCTGTGCCTTGCTGCCTTGTCATACAGGCAGAGCTGGTGCCAGTCTGTCTGTCCCTCCTGGGTGGATGGTTCTTTGGGAGCATGGGACCACTGGAGGTCAGAAGCCAACTTGAGCTCTGTTGGCAGTTTTAAAAATAGGAGGAATATCATCAAGGCTTGAAAAGTGTCATCCTCAGCCCCTTCATGAGTGTGTGTTATTGTGGTATGTGAGGTGCTCTGGGTCTGCATTGTGTTTTCCAGGCAGCCTTTCCATTTCAACGACTGCCTGCCCAACTTTGCAGGGGGAACGGGCTTTTACAGGATTTGCTTTTTCCCTTTTGACTTTCCACTGTAATTTCCATCCTTCTTCAGTCCTACAACCTATTCTGATATATTTGAGGCATTATTTCTTCTTGTAAATACACATAATTTAGGCTTTGCCCCGTATGCTGTCATGGTGTGAACACTCAGAGGACTAACTTCCCACAAGATGTGAATCTGCTCTCCTGGCCATGCCTGTGTTGTTTTGGTAGCAGCAAACTTAAACAAAAGTTATTTTAATTTGCACATAAAAACTAAGCTATGGAGAGAAACTTAGCTTTTATGAGGTAATAAAGCATGGAGTCAGCCTCATGCCTAGTGCTTCCAAGCAGGGTGTCTCTGAAGGCATCTCAGCAGGTATAGAGAGAATCGTAGCAAGGTTCAAGTGTAAAGGCAGCCAGTAGGGAGCAACAGGAGTAGGAATGTAGGTGGGATTTAGGCAGGCTGAGTTTGCTTAGGACAGTGACTCAGCTTCTGGGATGGCCTTTGGATAGGTTGATCACCTGGGGCTGAGCAGCATGTCACATATTTCAGCCTGCCTCATCCTTCCCTCTTCGAGACCTCTCTCACTCATATTGACAGTTTGGCCACTGTCCCATTTTCCCAAACCTTGGCAGTGCAGGTGCTGCTCTCAGAAACTGCGGGTAAGCTGTCATGTCCCTCCAGCGTGGCCTCCACCCTCTCTTTTGCCTACCAGAGTGCCAGGGAGAAAAGTTTGACAAATTGTTGTCCACCTAAAGGTTCCCAAGTCCTTTTACTGACTTCTATTTTTAGACTGATTCCCTTTGCTTTTTTTTTTCCATTGTGCTGCATTTTGCCAGATTTCTGCCCAGAGGAAATTTTTATAGCTCAATTTTAAAGCCCTTGCAATTGAGGATTTATCCTGGGAATGACACAATCCAACTGGAGTAGCACAAATGGCACAGCTCTGAAATAAAAGGTTATCAAGACTGTAATTTATTTGTTTAGGCCATGCAGAGTACAAAAATGCCACTTATTTCTTCAGCTCCCTGAGTGGGTTGTAGCACGGTGGCTGCTTTCAGACTGTCTTGCTTTCTCCGTCAGTCATTTTCTCTACAGCAGCATTTTTCAGGAAGTGCAATTAAAAAGCTGTTTCCCTATATGCCCTCCCCCTGCCACCATCTCTTTTCCCTCAGAATCCTAGGTTGTTTCCTTCTGCCTCAGCCAGGTGACTCGGAGTTGACAAAGGGTAATGAACTCTCTTCATGTCTTGTTATATGGCAAAACACTGACATAGTGAAGTAGCAGGCTTAATCTCCAGCAGTTAGGGTGAAAAAGAGAGGAAGGATTGAAACCCACTTAAAATATGTTTCCCTGTTCTAATACACATTTTGAATTTATAGTGAATTGACTTGTGCTATTTGTTCAAAGCCAGAAAATGCATGGGGTGGGCAGTTGAACTTATCACACTGTGCCAGGCAGTTTTCAGGAGTGATGGATACTGTTTTTCATGAGTCCTTTCTCCTGAGCTCATTCAAGGCCAGCCATAATAAACCCTGTGCTGGTCATTAGCGGTGCCCCCTGCAAAGCTATTCAGTTAGGAGCCCGCAGGTTGAGGTGGGCCCTGTTTTTGTGACCCTTCCTTGCTGGCAACTCGGTGGAGTAAACCACAGAAGAAGATAGCATCCCCCTGGGGGGTAAAACGGGGCAAGGAGGGATTAGGCTCTAATTGGCAGACAACTGAAGGGTTGTAGGGAGTGACAAAGAGTAATGATAGTCACGATAGTCACTTGCTAAGTGTAAGGAAGTTTGGTGTGCTCCAGGTAAAGCCACACAAGAGAGGGAGATAACCCAGCTACACAGTGCACATGGCACATGCTAGTGCCAGCAGGGACTTCTTTTCCTTTCCTTCCGGTAGGAAGCAGCACATACAGTTTTGCTGGACTGCCCTTGTCAGGAGGTGGAAATGCAGGCGCAGTGCACTGGTGCTTGGATGGGGGAAGATGTGCTGCCTGCTCTGGGGGAGGAAGAGGAACTGTGTGTTCAGGATGGCTGGAGCAGTCTGGACGTGGAGGTGGAGAGGAGAGTGGGTTTCTGTGGGGGCATGCTTCAGCAGGAAGTTTTTATTTCCCCTTTGCTCTGTCTGCAGCAAATGGAAGTTTGGTAACACCACTAGTGCTTTCCCTACTTCCCGACTTAATTGCTGGGAGATGCTCCAAGAGTGGGTGTTGGAACGGACTTTGGAGGTCAAGGAATGCAGTGTTTGCCTTGAACAAGGAGCGTGGTAGTTAATATACCACTTTTTGACAAATGGGTATTTTGATAAACTGGAAGCAAGTGAGTCAGGGCCTTTCACCTCTGCCACTGTGCGGTGTTGGCAGCGGGGCGACCACTCAAAGGAAAATCTTCATCTTCTGCTTACAGCTGTCAGCCCATCCTACAGCTGGTGGAAGGCAGAAGATCTAGATCCCCAGTGTTTCTCTTTTTACCTAAAAAATACTGATCTGAGATGATGTGTGGCACTTCTGACTTCTGTTTTGGTCCTCTTGAATCAGGCTGGAAGAGTTGAGGGGGACTGTGATGGATCAAGGAGCTCTGTTTGAGACCTGCAGTCCAGGCTCTTGTGTTGAGCACCATATGCAGGCACGTGATGGACATATCTTTCTCCTGTAAACATCCATGGAAGTTCTTTCCTACTTTCATCTGCTCCTGAAATAGACCTATTTTGTGTGCCATCTAGTATTTTTTAAATCCTTCTACATAGCCTCCTGGCATTTTTCATTCCTCTGATATAAATTTATAACCTAGAACTTAGTCCAATGCATCAAATATAGAAATGGGTAAACTTTCCTATCTGTTTGTCTGTGTTCTGTAACATGTTAATGAATAGACCAAATCAGAACCTTCCACTGAAAAATGCTTTATCTCACAAGTAGCACCCTGACCCTCCTGCGCACTGCATGACTTGCTGGGAGGGAGAGTATCAAGAGTCTTTTCCAGCATGGTTGTGCTTGCACAGGCTGCTTTTTTGCCGTGTGTCAGGTGAAGCGATGCTCCTTGCAGGCTGTTGTACCACTGTCAGGCGCTTCCCACATGAACAGGTACTGCCACCATCATCTGGGTAGATCCTAACTGTGCAGGCTGAGTGCATGGAGGAGCCAGAATATCAGAAGGAAATGTGCTCTGGGGGTCCCAGCAGGACTTTCCTGCTCTCTCAGCAGCTCACAAACCAGAGTTCATAGCCACTGTGCTTATATAGGCAGGCCCAGTAGCCAGCTATATAAGAGGCTTGGGAAACACTGCATTCATCAGTCTAAAGTTTGGCCCTTATGGCCACTAATCTTATCCCTTAGCAAGAGGTGGAGCATGAGAGGAGACACAGCAAATATAAATAATAAAAGGGCTCTTCAGCTACCCTGCATTTTTAAAAAGTAATAGTGACTGTAGTCTGTGAGAATATGATAAGTATCAAACACTTATTTTTCTAACAGAATGACAAATGTGTCTGGTTAAAAAAGGGTAACTGGGTAACGTGGAGTACAATAATATCTCAGCAGTTTCCCATTTCTCTTTAAAGAAAAGTACAAGCCATAATACATGCAAGCTGGCATACAGTGTGGAAATGACTTTCTCAAAACATATGCTGGCTCCTAAGTAGTGTCTGTAGAAATATTTGAGCAACTAGAAAGCAAATACAAAATCTTAATTTGGTTGTTTTGATAAGCACATCAATCATTTTATGTTGCTTCAAGTTGTAAAGAGTTTGAGATTTTGCACTACTTTTAGGATGCTGAGCAGATTACAGAACTGTAGCCCATATGTGCTAATTGTAGAATACCACATTGGAAGGGCCCTCAAAGATCTTCTGGTCCTACCTGTCTTGGCAAAAGCACAGTCTAGACAAGATAATAATGTAATTTGAAAATAAGTACTAAAGATAAAAATGCTGTCATTGTTTCTGCCCCTAGAATAGCTGATCTGTATCCATCCCAATGCTGGAAGACGTCTGCTGGCTGAGTAGGGTGTCTCAGAATGCGTGTATTACATACTCTAGAAGGGCGATTGAAACGTTTTGGCAGAAGGCAGCAGAAATTCCCACATATCGTAAAGCAGTGCTGTTTACTGTCACAGGGAGGGCTATAAACGTGGTGTCCTGTATCTGCTTGCTAAAGATTCCTATATTGTCCCTTCTGATCTGCAATCTACGCATGCATTTCTGCCTCTTCCCCTCAAACTTGCATTTTTTATGTGGATATCACATAACAAAAGTTTTGAATTTTGGTGCTATGGATCCAGCTACAAATGGATTTTGCTTTTTGTATATTTTTTTTCCCTATGGAGTAAGGGAGCTGGGTTTGCCCTAGTTTTGTGTATCATTTCTTGGATAGAGTTACGGACACAGGGGCTATACAGGTGGCCTGCACATGCTCTGAAACCATTTGTTTGGGACTTCCTGATATCTGTGTCAGTGGCTGTAGAGATTTGTACATCCAAGGCATCTGGACAAAGTCCTCTTTCTTCACCTGGAAATAAACCTTTAGGTGGAAAAAGAGGTCATGCCTGGGGAAGCTGGGACGTATGATGGCTCTAGATGAAGGTTAAATTGTAGATTTGAAAAAAAAAATCCTAATAATTGCAGAAGTGCTACTGTCCCTCCTGCATAAAAATCTCTCCATGTGATTTTTGAATGTAGGGGTGTGTAGGCATGAAAAGTGACATTTCACACTCATCCTGCACTTTGTTTGCTGTGAGATTTCCCACAGCCCAAACACAGATGGTTATCCAAGCAAACAATACACATACATGTCTGTTCAGTCATTGTTCTCGTGTGGGTCTGAGGTCTTACACAGCCCTTTTTTTGTACATTTTTATTGTTGAGATGAGGAGAGGTGCAGTGTCACAGTGTGAACCAGGCAGTCCAGAGGACCCTACCATCCCAGCTTGCTTTCCCTGACTCTCTGTTCCCGTGTTCCAATACCAGTAATGAATACAGAACGGAAAACTCAGGCTTGCTGCAGGTTTCTGGGGGCTCCATGTGGGCAAAAGTAGCACCTGTGAGATCCTTCTGCAAAGAATACCATGTGATTTGTAAATATTAGGGACAAAAATAATCTATATGATTTCTCTACAGTCACTCACCCTGTATACCAATGCATATAGACAAAAAATGGGTTTCTTTTTTCTATAAAATGCTTTTGGTTGCTGAAAAAATGAGGCCTATGCAGTTGCCTGAGTACTGCTGTGTGTTAAGGCTCACATCCTCTTGCTTTTTAAGTGAGAGATTTTTCCTTTTTCTGTGCAATGGCTAAAATCTTTACTACACACTGCATGTACTTTCTATCACATGAACCCAGTCCATTTTTGCTGTTATTGTGGTTTTAAAATATTTTCCTAAGGTACTTTAAATGCAAAAGAGCATATTGATTTTTAAAGCATTATATTGTCATTTTTCTGTTTTATTAAAAAAACAAAGCCAGCACCAGCTTAACATATTTCACAGCTTGCGTCCTGGGCTTGAAAGCTCTGCAGATTCAAATACGATCACAAAGGAGGAAAAAAAAAAGTATTGAAATGTAGAGGATCTGTATTACTAGATGAGTAGAAAATTAGCACAGTAACTATTTCAATGCTACCTTGCCCAGTATATTTTTTACTTTCTGATTGAAGATGAAATAAAGTTCTCTCGTCTTGTTTGTGTTGCTGATTTGTTGGATATTTATCGATTTACAGATCATAACACACAATTTTTTTCCCATCTACAGTAAGAATATTCTGTATCTGTCATGCTTTCTGTGAGTAACTGATTTTCCATGATCTGTAAAACTGGTTTGTACCAATAGTCTCTAGTCATCAGCATTTCAAAAGGCTTTCTTGAAAGATATTCATTCTGCAAGGAATCAATGAATTGCAACTGAACACTAATATTTTACCAACAGATTTTCTGTAATACATGCAGGAACAGATTTAGATGCAGGTATGTTTCTATTGAATACATAAACATGTTTTGTTTCTATTGTATGACCTTAATATACATGCTGGAAAAATCAAAATACCAGATCTTATGGCAAAAAATGGGGTACTCATTGTCCTGTTTAGCTCTTGTGCTGTTGAGAGCAGTAACATCACCGGGGTCAGTTCTACCCTCTGTTAGGAGCTTGAACAGTTCTTGATGGTCCTACTCTGCTCAAGAGGGCTAGGATCAAACTAGTATCTGGCAGCATAATCTGTCCAGACAACAGGGTTTTGACACAGCAGAGCTTTAGGATTTGACTTCAGCTTCACTACTTGGTTTGTTCATCCCTTTGTATGCAAAGAAGAAGCAGCAACAAATATTCCCCTAAGTTGTTTCTGATTTTCTTGCGATTGGGGTAGTTCTGTTTGGCCAGAGACTAAGTGTTGGGGATAGGTCAGAGCCGGGAGCTGCGTTTGAACTGTGGAGGGATGGTTTTACAGCACAAGAGACCAAGATTTAGGTCTCTGCGACTCCCTGAAGCAGCTGGCAGATAACAGGCCAACAGACAAGGCAGCTTGGCAGATTTACTGACCTCTATAACCCAATAGAAGTATCTTTACTTATCAGTAGTATAGCCCTAATTTTGTGTTTACCCTATCCCTTAAAAGAGTTTTAAATAACCACACCTTATTTCTAGGTTCTTCCTTAGAAACCCCTATAAAATGCTGTACCCTTCTTGAATAAACTAGTTCACCATTGTTCCAGCAACCCTGTGTGTCTCCTCATTCTGCCAACAAGCTGCAGACCCTGCCCCTGCCACGGGCAGGGCCTGCTCCTCGGAGGAGTACCGAGGGGTTTCCCGGTGGACTCGAGTGACCCCTGAACCCCAAACCGGGTCACTGGAATGGTAAACTATCGCGGCCAGGGATGAACATGCGATATGGCTCACGTGTTCGGAGATCAAGAACTTTATTTAGATGCTGGAACCACTTACTTTTTAGAAGGAGCATGGCTGCTTATATACTGTATTGAGTAACACATGTACAGATACAATTGGTTTAACAGTAACATAAACATCTCACAACTGGACACCTGTCCACGCATGTCCAGCAGCCCTGACTCAGCATTCTTATCAGGAAACCCATTCTTGTGCCAAGGTATTAGTGTCCGTGCTCATTACCTGACCAAACACAAGTGTTCCACCTTCAGCCTTTCAGCTACTCAGAGACCCCAGAACCAGCTGGGGTCCCACAACAGTAAACCACTTCAGAAAACAGAGGACAGGTTTCCATACAATACAAGCACAGCACTAATAGAATGAATCAAGATGGACAGGTTGGTGAAAGTATACGATATCACACTTCATGAATGCAAAGAGAAAAATTCCATCACCTCAGGCATGTTGCTTTAGGTAAGTCTAGTAGTAAATTCCCACTAGCTTTTCAGTCTGCCACCACACCCCATGCTAATTTTTCTCTGTGACAGAATTAAACCCTTAGTCATTTACTGCACACTTTTCTCCTAATTAAGGAGTCATGTTTCTGTAGTCAGAGATCAAGTACCATACAGTGTGACTCTAATGGCCACTCACAACTAAGCGACTTAGCTCATCTTCCTAACACCTACTGTTGAAGATTCCTATTGAGCCACGTATATTATTTCATAAACAATAGTAGAAGTTACAATCACAAATCTTTCCTATCCAGTTCTCCATCTTCTGTTCCTGAATACTCTAAATGAAGAACAACCTACCCCTGCCTTTGCTGGAAAAGAAATCACAAGAAATCATTTTTTACTAGATGGAGGAGGAAGGGAACAGATGCTGGAGGGAGACTAGAACTAAGAGTGGTGATGAGCAAGATAACCTTTAGAAGAAAGAAGTATACAACATAGTCCTGTTATAGCAGAACTGAACTAGAAAAAATATACTGTTATGGTAGGTTGAAAATTAATGGATAGCAATACAACAATAAGAGAATATATTAAATATCATATCAAAAGATCAGTGTGATCAACCGACATCTGCTCCAGGGACGGTGTGATGTAGAGAAAAGAGTAGAATTGTTGTCTGCTATTTGTTCAATAAATCTAGTAGTATAAGTTTTTGCTTATTTGTAAATAAAATGTTAGTCTTATTCAAACAGTAGTGACACTTTATTGCTACAAACTGTAATGTCATTTTCTCTCAGATATCTTCTCCTATATATCTACCAAAAATCTACTAAAATCCATTTTAAGCTTTCCTAAATACAACCATTTAATTCCCAGTCTTCTGCATACCTCTTCCATGTCTCTGCTCTCTGTGTCTGATATTCCTGGATGAAGCTTTACCTGGCACAGTACAGATTTACTCATTCTTTAGCATTTTGGAGAACATATCATCTAAACTAAAATATCTACTTTATTCATATTTATCCCACAAACAAGAAACACCCCTATGATGAAGGGATGAGGTTTACTTTTTGCCAATATATTTGTGCAGCACATTAGTGATGTCTTCTTTAATGTAGTTCAAATCCCTCATTTCTTTGAGCCTATCAAAATAAATGATTGCTTATTTATCTACTTATTACTCAGAGGTCTACGATAATAGCACTAGAGAGTTCTTTTTTACAACCTACATTATCAAATATACTGATTGACTTGGGGCTGGTTGGCTTTCTGATTCTACCAAAAGTAAGTTATAAACACCCCAGATTAATGTTAAAGTGTCACAGGAACTAGTTTAACACAGTTCCTTTATGTATTGTCTGTTTTACCAAATAAGTTTTCCACTACTCAGAATTTCTCTCTGTTTCATATCTTCTTTGATTCCCATTCTAATATTCACATACCATTTGCTAACTTTTAAAACACCCCAAAACCTACCTCAGCATTTTGAAATCAGCTCCCAAATTTTGAGCTGCAAGCCTAAGCATTTATTTTTCACATTTGCTTTTCTTATCTCCATGTGGAAGACAATGACATGATAGAGTACACTGAACTAACAGAAAAAGTAAATTTGCAAGAATGCAAAGGTGACCATTCTGTAAAAATGCTGAATAATTTTTCCGTAGTCTGGAAGACAGTTAACATTAACATATCATCACAGTCTATTCAATAGTCTTTGCTATATTTTTGCCACACAAATACTTACATATACTTGGCAGTCATTATTTGATTTTCCAGTCTGTGAAGCCAGACTTCTGAGACCCCATATTTTTGAAAGCTCTCTTTTATCACACTGTAACATAAAAATACTTTGGCTTTTATTCAGCTCTGTCATTAGAAGTTGCTTGGGTTAAACTTAATGTCCATGCTGCTTTCATGAGACTGGGCATTTCAAGAAAACAGATAAAATCTTTATAGTTCTTGCCCAAGGCAGTTGCAAGCACAGCAATCACAGGTGTACAGGGGCAGGGAAATGACAGAAAAAGAGGGTGCACCCTCTTTCTTTCCTCCATCATGTGAATTAATCTAAAAACTACGCCTGTAACAATGTAGTGCCAGGCACACTTAATTCAAATAGTCCCCTATCTTTACCAGACCTTTAGAGCAGAATGGGTCTATTGTGAAGGATGACCTTTAGTAGCCTAAAAAAGGAATGACACTAACTTAATTTAATAATTGACTTTTTCTGTGTGGAATTCCAATATCCAAAGATTTCTTTCAAATATTGAAAGCTAAATCTTTGTTTTCTTCTTCTAAAATATATATATATATATATATATATACTTTTATTTTTTTACATGACATATTTAGAAGGAAGAAAATATGAGAATGGAAGATTAAGAGTAAAACTCTGTGTTGGCTGCACTGCTAGGGACTCTGACCTCTCTAGCTAAGAAGGTCAGAAAAACCTGAATAAGCCTCAGATTCACAGTCCATCACTGCTTATAACTGTAGTGACTTTATAAGTGGAAGGCTGCATGTTTTGGGGTTTTTCTTTCCTCAATTGCTTGTTCCAGCTAGGATTACAGTTTTGTTGATATGGCTTTATAGAGAAGATCTGACAGAAGAGCAGTAGTGGATTACTGTAGTTCTGGAGACCATATTTATTTGTGGAATTTCTGGAAACACAGATCAAGGAGAGAACACAGACTATTGTTTGGGTACAGAAGAGTATGTGCTTTGGAGCTGCAAAGGAAGTTACCTTGCTCACCTCATTCTTGAGTTCAGAAGAATTAATCTCTTTTCTATTCTCTCATAAATTTATTTCCATAAAAGTAAGACAGGGTCACCTGTGCCAAATGATTAAAAAAAATTCAGAGGAACAGCTGTTCTTTTTGAATGCTGAACAAGAAATATTAAACAAAACAGGCTTACCCTGAAACTTACTCTCTTTGTTTTCTGAAGTCTCTGTTTCAAATAAGAGGGGTTTTTTTCTCTCAAAACTTGCCAAGTCTGCTCTTCTCTGGTGTCCTGTTATAATTGCTAAGAATAAAGATAGGAAGACAGAGAGAGAGACTAATTATCAGTGGTGCGTTCTTTCATCAAGCTAATAGTAATATGCCAAAAAGACTCAAATAAGCACCTGCTCTAGAAGAGACTGTTACTACTACAATGAACTACAAAGTACTATTTACATTGTGGTGTATTTAGAAGTTGCAACAGAGATCAGGTTAGGACTGATGACCATGAATTCAAGAAGCCTACAAGATAAGTTTAAAAAAAGAAAGCAAAATTATCAAGGTAGCAGTTGGAAAATGTTATGATGGTTAGAGGAGGTACCATGCACAGAGAACCTACTTGGGCTGGGGAGAGAGATCTCAGTAAAGCACAGTGGCATGTGTGACCTATTGCCACACACTTCTGTTTTCATTGGGAGAGTGCTGCTTTCATTTTTTATTACTTGCTTTTCAGTCGCCATCTTATTCTGTGAAATAAATGGAGAAAATGGTAGTGCTCCTGCACTTCATGGAGCTTTTCCTTCATTGACAGGTTAGGAGTGTTACTGGGATGGGTTCAACTCTTCCTGTCTAATGGAGGTAAAATCTATCTGGGGATTGTGTCAGTTTGTGCCATAAGCAGTGCAAAAAACTGTTGAAACAGTTTGGGAGCCACAGTAGACTGCAGATATGCAGGAAAATGGACAAACTGTTTGCATGCACAATTTTGCCTGTCTTCCAATATCAGAAGTGTTTGTTAAGAACAGTATACTATATAGTTGTCCCCAAAATGGTAAAGCTGGACTTCCTGGTTAGCTGAAAAATGTGGATTTGGCTGTTTTGGCATACAATTATGACGGAAGGTCATATTGTTATTCTTATACATGTGTTTTTCCTATCCTAATCATCAATGAGGAGAGCAGTTAAGGATGTGTAATCTAAATGGACAAATTAGGGGCAAGAGGAATAGCTCTTTCATTTTTATAAGGCTTTGACTGCATCAGGACCTGTGATGAACCATGAAACCCATACTGTGCTTATAGATAGTTAATAATGCTTTTATTTCATTGCCTGCCTGCTCAAATAAAGGTTGGTTTAACATTTTTATATGTTGATTTTACTTGGAGAACAAGATGCAGCAGTAACCAATTCAATTTAACTTTGGGGTTATATTTGCACATCCTTGCTTAGCTGGCAACCTTTCTTGGTATACATACATCCTTCCTTTCCAATCTTTTTCTCCCTTAACAATCTTAAAAATCTTTGTTTCATGAATGTTTGATCTGGATAGTGATGAAATAGTTACCAGGCTGACTAAAAGGCTGGAATAATTGTCTTTTCAAACAATTAGCCTTCCTCAAGGGGGGGCAATTAACTTCTTTAGTTCCAGCGTAAAATAGCCTGCTATCATACTGATTCATAGTTTTGAAGTGCTCAGAGCACTTGATATTGCAGGCTATCGTGTATTAACAACTCCCAATAAAGTCAGTAGGAACTTAAATACATTAGAGAGCTTAGAAATGCAATATTTGGAATACATTTAAGTTCTGAATGTTGAAATAAGCAATCTGAGTACAAGAGTTTAATACTCCAAAGCTGCCTTCAGTATGTATCAGTGAGGATACATCCAGATTTGCTTCTGTTATGTGTCACATAAGAGAGAAAACACATGATCACATACATCAATATGGGGAACAGACACATTCCTTGCCTGCTATACATGCAATTTAATTATTTTGCCAATTGCCTATTATCTGTTTCACAGATCCTTATTTACTGTAGTTTGCAAATTTGCAGCTTTATTAGACCAAGATAATACAACTCTTAACATTTTAATGTTTCCTAGGTTATATTTCTGAGAAATCTAACATCTTACAAACACAATTTTTCAAATGCAATAAAATCTCCAGAAACTATATAACCTTCTGTTTATTAGCAAATCAAGCAGAGAGCACATGGATGACACATTACTTTTCTCAAGTTCTTTTACTAATATTTTTTTTCCTAATCCTTTTTTGCTGTCCTGCAAGAGTTGTACTGTTAGTAAAGGATAATTTGTTATTGATACTTAAGTTCTCAGAGAAGAAAGCAACAGTTTATCTGCAGAAAAAGAACCCAGATCCTCGTCAAAATTTCAGACTTGCATTCTGTCTTGGCAGGTGCCGAAAAATTCTGTGTAATACTTGGTTGCAGAAAGGGAAAAGGAGACTTCAAACTCAGGATGTGCTTTTTGGAATGGAAGGATTCTTACAGAAGTTTGAGAATGAAGAAACAATCAAGATGACTGCCTTATGCTCAACCTGTCAAAAACATTCATCTTTTTCAACTGAATCTTCTCACAGTGTTCTGCATGCTTTGAAATGGGTTCAGCTAATGCAAAAAGAAAATGCTGTTGAATGAATATGCTAGTTTGTGCCTGTGAGCAGTTATTTCAACAGAACTTCACCAGACCTCCATTAGCCACCTTTCAAAATTCATACTGTAGGCCTCTGAAAAAGGTCATTTGTTAAGGTTTCAGCTGTAAAAATAAATATATTTAATACAGAACCTAGGCAGAAAATAATAAAAGCTTCCAGTCCAGTTGTGTAGTTCATACTGTATGTTTGCATTGTAGCAGAAGTTCAGGCAAAGAATGCCTCTCATCAGGGACTAGGTGTCTTTTTAGTAAAAATACAAATGTTGCTTGTTATCTGTTACTCAGTTATATAATTTCATAATCTATTGTGTGTCATTCTACCTCTTGCAGTTTGTTGGTTTGGACTACTTTTACCAAGGATTGAAAACAGCTGCCACTAAAACTAGTATCGAGTGCTTGCTTTATCTTTTCAATAAATCTACCAATCTGCAAGATGAAATGACAAGGAGGAAGGGGTATATAATATGGTACTTTCTGGGGTAGTATTTGGGATATTTATGTTCCCAGTATACTGGGATATTTATGTTCTAAACACAGATCTCATTCATGCCAGTGCTATAGCAGGAACCATAATGAACTTTCAAAAGCATGCTAAAAGCCTGGTTATGGAAAAAAAACCCAAGAAAACATCAAGAAACACATCCTGACAACCAGGTCTGTTCAGCATGCCTGATCAGACCTAAAAGAGAGAGGCATGATGAGCATTTACTCATAGAAAAATATTGGGTAGAGAGCTGCCTCAGACACACATCCTTTGCAGGTCTTCTCTGTGAGGGTGGGGTGGAAGGTCTTGGAGCAGTACCAGCTTGCCTAAGCCTGAATGGAGAGGTGAGACCTCCCTTGGCTTTCAGAAGTGTTCCTCTCTCTCTTTTGGTTTGAATAACACAGCTAATGGTCATACAGCTTCACGCACCACTTGAAATGCCCAAAGGAGCCAAAGTTTCTGACTTTAGAGAAGTCTCTGACTACAGTGATACTGATGAAAAAAATCTCTTGATTCTTAGGGTCAAATAAAAACCAAAGCCCAGAAAAATTAGAGATAAGGGAGAGAAAGAAAGGAAAAATAAACTCCTGAGTACAGAACTCAAGGAGTGATACATCTGGGATTATATTGCTTTTTGTTCTATAACATTGAGACAAACGCAACCATATCTACCAATCTGGTGTAAATAGTAATTTTCCTGTTACTCCAATCCCAATAAAGATATCTCAAGAGAAAAACAAACATGCCACTGACTTATCTCTGATCACTCCAGGTTTTTTTAGCCTCTCTAGCTTACATAAAAATAATAGAATAAACAAAAAAATCTTTATCATTATTTAAATTATTTTAAGGTCCTTTTCATATATACTACATAAAGAAAGGCATTCAGCAGAATATTAATTGGAGAAAAGAACGTTAAATTGCAAAAATAATTAAAAAACTCTTCAAAATCCAGTCAGCTGTTGTTTATCTCTTCTCTAATTCTGAAAATGAAAGTAGCTTCTAATTTCAAAAATTCTCATGTGAGAATGTCCAGCTGGGCTTTTATTTCCATAAGCAATCTTTGTTCTATGATAAGGTAGTAAACAAACAAGTACTATAAATTTCCATCAAGTATATATCTGACATTTTAAACAAGCTCGAGTAGTCCCTACTGGGAATAATCAAATTCCTTAAACAATTAGACCTAGAAAGCAGCACATTTTGTGCCAGTTTTAGTACACCTTAGGTAGTGGAATAAAACATTAGACTCAAGACCCAAGTGATTCCAGTCTACTGTGAAGTATAATAATGATCCTGAAACGTACAATGCCTAAAGCAGATTATTGTCATTATAATTTAGAATTCATGCAGAAAAACAGTAGAGTCTCACTAGACTCCTTTGATAAGGGTTTGACATTGCAATCAAAAAGTTAAATCTAGAAATCTACATTAATTTTGCAATAAAGTGTAAAGACTTCATTCACTGGCACTTCCCTCTTGATACCAGCTTTGTCGTGTTTTTTGTTAAACAGAAAAAATTCTGTTCTGGGCAATCACACAGCAGTTAGTTGACAACTGGAGCAGAATCTGAAGTCTTGCACAGTCCTTTATAGAAGAACAGTTCGGCTATATTTGTATTGTCAGTGGTTTTTAGTTCAAAATAATGTTTCAATCAATGTAAATACAGTTAGCCAGCTCTTCCAGAACAGAATACTTTGCAGGTCATTTTATTTATTGCCTTTGGCCAAAATTCTGGATGAAGACCCCAAAGTCCTGTCTTCAATATAATGCAAAAAGAAATAACAGTCAACTAACATTGTTTAGCTCTTCTCTGCAGGCCTACCAATAACATCGATGAGATTTTACATTGTTGCTGCAAGTGGATCCCAAGAACTGGTCGAGGTGGTTATGTCTTTCCACATGCTGTAAAACACAGCAGTATAATCCTGCTGTGAAATACTAAGAACAAAATATTTGTACAATTGTTACCTGTGCTTTGCAGCAACCATACCAACTTGCATGCAGATAGTTTTCCACAGACTATAATTCTGAACTACTGATAGAATTAATCAGCCATTCATTACTTACATAGGAAATAAAAGTTTGTGATATTTGACTTGCTGAAAGAAAACTTTTCCTGGAATTTGATACACAGATAGACTCTTAAGAATGAGTCATAGAGATATTGCTGTTGTAGAAGTATTAGGATGAGTGACTACAGATACATAAATAATTAAAAATAAGTTTTGTCTTGCATTCATGCAGTCTTGAAGCGATGTTTTGGGATTTGATATGTCTTACTGAGGAAAATGAAAGGTGTCTTTAGAAAAAGGCATTATATTGACACAAAATCTTTTTTTTAAGTTGTGAAAGAACATGAGAGACATGTTTACAGCAAATTATACATTCATATTTTTCATTAAGACATGTTTTTTTCTTCTTCTTCTCTAAGGTCTCTTATTTTTTGGTGGAAGAATCTTTTTGTAATTTTGTATCTTTAAACTGGTCTTTTGAAATTATTTGTTTCCAAAAGACAGAAATTAAAATTTGCAAGGGAGACTTGTGTATGAATAAGTAACAGAAATTATTAGAAAAGTGATTAACATGTTGCTGACTGAGCAGAGAATAAGTCTCAATTATCAGAAGAATTAGACACATAATGTGAAAGAAAATTAATATAAATATCTGTTTCTCATATTTTTTTAAAAAAGATAGTCTATTACGTATCTCTAAACACTGAAGTGAGAAAATAATATCAGATTTCCTGACTGCAGCATCTGAACCATATAGATTTCCCTAGCTTAACTTGGTGAAAACCTACCCCTATTTATCCATGTCAACAAAAATCTGTCAGCATTGCTTCTACTTTGATTAGAGAATGATGCTGTCTCTCTACTAAATTATCTTTTATTCATTAATGAGAGAATTTCCAGAAAGGTAGGCTGTATATATGTGTTTGTAGTCATCATTTTAGTGAGGTCAAATTTATAGAGCTTGAAGAACAGAGTTTTCATTGAAATGACAGGTACATTTAGGTAGTCTCTCTGAGATTCAGTACACTAATTGGGAAAATGCCTGAACTGTAAGGATAATGTCCTGCGTTTTATTATTTGGGTGAGGGGTCTGTTGCAAGTTGAACTTTTGCTATCTAAATCAATGGTCTTTCACTTTGTTAAAAGTATTAGGAAAATTAATATTGCAAGAAACAATTCAAGGAGAAAATACTAGATTCTGCTATTTGCAAGCACTCATAGGATCAAGCCCATAGGCAACTAATAGAAATATGCTTTTGAAATTTACATTTTTAAAATTATTTATGAAGGAATTACCAGCAATCAGCTTCTGATTTCCCTACCACTTCCATTTTATACATAGATGTTCAAAATTGAAACTATAAACAAAAGAGTGATGTTTGAACAAAATAGCAAAGTTTCATAATTTTCATTCTTATGTGCAGTTTATACCCCATAATATTAACACTGTAAGTTTGTATAGTCCATTTCAATCCACATTGTCTTACAGTGCTATAGAGATACTGTTATCTTGCACATCAGAAACCAAATGCAACCACTGTCAGCACAGTGGACCAAGCAAAGTGATCAAGAACTCCTGGAACTTACCTAAAAGGTTCAGTTTTGATGACTTGTGACAACCAACTATAAAAGGGCAAAACTATAAATTGCCTCTGAACCTGTAAATCAAACCTTAGCCTTACACATTCCTCCAACTCCAGAGCAGGAGCTTGGTTTACTTCTGAAGCTAAAGAATGGAAAACCTATCTGCCCTTTAGGAATTCAAGAGTACTGCCAGGATTTAGTCTATTAGTATTCAGCCATGACACACTCCCCATGGAGAAGTGTGTGCATAGATATAGATATAGATATAGATATAGATATACATATACATATACATATACATATACATATACATATACATGAATCAGTACTATTCAGAAAAAAAATTGTTTCCAGGCCAAATATTGGAAATTGGAATGTACTGCAAACTGGAGACTTTTCACTGTAGTCTGTGAGTCCTAGTCAGCAAATTTTGAAGCAGAATTAACTTGGGATCAGGAAAAATGTCTTTATGGAAGCTTTTGAACTGAGGGGCATTAATTATCTGTGATCAGCCCCACCAAATTCATCTATAGACAAGTGCCTCCTGCCTTCCTGCAGGCCCTGCTTCATCTCAGGTAAGCCAAAGCTTAGGGGAAATATTGCCTATCTCAGCCTGGCATGCAGTTTGGACTCAGCTAAAAACTGAAATTGAGCCCTGGAGCTGGGAGACAGTCCTATGAAGAGCAGTCTGTGAAAATAATACCCTGTCCATGTTATTATACCTCTATGACAGCTGGTTTGTAAAGTTTGAGCACACATTACCATACTGTCGTGGGAGGAGCCCGAAGTCATTGATTTTCTTCACGGAAGTATCCACAATGCTTCAAACTTTATTAAAGATACACATCCTTATATACACTTTTTCAGGGTACAATACATCATTTTACTGCAAAGGCATTGGCCAAAGGGGGCATCTGCTCTTTCCTTTCTATTGGTCCTTAAAGTTCAAACCGCTCTCATAGCCAGATAGCTCATTGCCTAGCAGACAAACACCAGGTGCTGTTATCATTCTTTTGTTTATACACACA
>JAWWES010000133.1:55108005-55278743 GCA_035583135.1 Lophotriccus pileatus
TCTCCTCATTCTGCCAACAAGCTGCAGACCCTGCCCCTGCCACGGGCAGGGCCTGCTCCTCGGAGGAGTACCGAGGGTTTCCCCGGTGGACTCGAGGGACCCCTGAACCCCAAACCGGGTCAACTAAGATCTTCAGACTGTCTGAATTTTGCTTGAGCCTTGACCTTAGAAGCTGTTGGTAGGAGTTGTACAGAGTAGAGCATCATTCTTATTTCATGTACTTAATATGCTGAGGAACAGAGGTAGTTGCAGCTATTTATTACCTGAGAAATCTCGGTATGTGGGAAACATCCCTCAGGTTGAGGTCTGCTGTCTTTAAGCCTCTTTATGCTACAAGAGCAATAGAAAAGGCCTTAGGGCACCAGAGAAAATTTGATCCACTCTGTTTAGGAGAGTTGCTGTATGGCATCTTAGTAGCCATAGATAAAGTCTCTGCCCCAGTGTACTAATACTCTTTTGTCAATGATGCTGTTGAGAGCTCAATTAAGTATTGCACCGATCTGTTTCAGTTTATTTTCAAACAATGCTAAATCTGTGGAAAAGATGCTGACACTTACTGTAGTGTAATTTGTAACTAAAATTTTGATGATTTTTATGACCTGACAAGGCTATGGTTTTTAATTTAGCTGAAGAAGACACCTATGGCTATGAGTGCGGGGTGTTCATCCTAAATGACTTTTCTGTAATAGGTTTTCTAATAGTGAGTGCAGAAATACAGCTTTCTTGTAGATGCTTACAAGATGCAGTAAACCAGCAAACTGAAATTAATGCCAGGTTCCAGCCTCTGCATCCATATGACTGCAGTTCCACGTCTCTAAAACTCTTCTAATAACAGCCAATTTTTTCTCTAAACAAGTGAGTAAGAAGGATTATTAGCAAATGCTTTCTTGTAACAGTATTCTGTTGGAGTTTTTCATTCTGTACAATGGTCATTTCAGGAAAGTGCTAAGCTAAACCATTTGTTTCTTCTTTGGAGTGTTTCAGATCTGGCTGGAGCATTTGCTTTATTGTATGTTGTTTCGAAAGATATTGTACTGATGAATTAATAGTGAAACATACAGGTTCTTAAGCCCCTCACAGCTCAAAACTCCCTTTTCCCACCCCTGAGCACATGATGAGTTTCACTTAAAGGACCAAATCCTGTCAGCTGCTGAGCTTTATACCCCACAGCAGGAGGTTGTCCCCTATCTTACAAGATGTTCGCTGATTAGATAAAGATTTGGTCTAAAGGTGGTTCAGTTTTTTTTCTGTATTTTTGTCTTATTCAGCTGTGTTATGAAAAAGCTTCCTACTGTGTTTTGTTGAAGGACTTTGGGCAAGAGCGTGGCACAAAAGAGGGGGGCGGGGTGTGCTGCTCATGAAGGAGGGGAAGAAGGTGCACTGGGGAGACGTGAAGGGACATTGACAGAGAATGTGGACCAAGGCAGTGGGAAGATGTACCAGCAGTCAGGACATCAGCATGCAGGCAGGGTCAAAACTGCACAGCTTCTGAAGTGAAGATGAATTGCTTGAGCTTAATGTGGAGAGGAGATCTCGGTAAGAGAGGAGTGTCAGGCATATTAGAAATGGTTTTTGTTTTGTCCCCCTAGGTGACTTCACTTCTTATCCCTTTTTCATTATTTCAGGTAATTGGCTATCAAATGATCTCGATTTTGGGATAGTCTAATTTGCTGTGACAGCTGTGAGGTCTTTGTGATTCGCCTCCTCCATTTTAGGGCTGTGGAACTGTTCACATAATTTGGTTTTGTATTTGCTCATAACTGACTTTGTTTCACATCTATCAGTCCATCTGCTCCTCTTTTGTAGCTGTCTACCCATCATTTCTTTCCTTGGAGCTCCCTGAATGGCATCCATACAACTTATCACTCTACAGATGACTTGTATCCATTTTAAATATTTTGAAAGGAAACAGTTACCTTTTAGAGGCTGCCTTGCTGGTGTAATGTTGATGTAACAGCACAAAAGAACCATAAGGGATGTATTTATTTTCAAATTCCTCTGGTCCTCTAATGCCTTTTCTCTCTTGAAAAGTCTAACAGTTTCCTGATTCAACATTATCTAGTGCCTGTAGTGGCACATCCAGAGAAAACCAACAGCCTGTCTTGTCTGGACCGACTGAACAAAGGAGTGTTTTAAGTAGCAGCAGCTTGCTTTCTTTCCAGAAGATTGCATTAGTCATCAGATGATGCTTTCATCTTTCAGAGTTTAAGGTCCTTTTTTTTTTGTGATTTTTAAGCTTCTGTATAGATATCCTTCTGATAGATCTCTGTCTCCACTTTTTTTAAATTAAATAATATGGCTCATAAAAGTAAAATCGCAAGAGTATTTACAGGGCCGAGACACGGGAGGGAAGGAATTGAATGCTCTCTGATGAATTGTACATGGATCCTCTTTGTCTGGGTTTCATAAGCAAGTTCATGTTTCTCATCCCTTTTTAACCAAGTGAATGTTGTATTCTGGTCCCAGCATTCATGGACTGCTGCTGAGATGACACCAAGTATTGTCTCAGTAGATCTAAAGTAATCCTTTAGACCAGAAAATGGTCTAAATAATTTAATAGCTTCTCTTTTGTGTTAATAAGGCTGAAAGATATCGATGCCTACAAGGTTAAAATGGCATATGGGTTGCCTTACCTTCCAGTTGTGCATTTTTTTTCCTTCAGATTTTTTCCAACTTTTTCTCTGATAATCAACCTATTGTAAAGACAACCTGGAGTACCTGCCAGCTACAGAAACCATTTTGATTCCTTTCATCATACAGATGATTAGGATGCAAGAGTTAAAGCTCCTCACTACTGTGCATATGCTAGGTTATATTATTATTCGTACAGTGTGTCTTTGAGTATTTTACATAACTAATTGGTAATAAAACAATATTGGAATATAGAAATTGTCACAGAGTTCATTAGACAGTAAGAGAGAGCAATGAAAAGAGAGCCTTGTAACATACTGTAAAAAATGTACTCTTAGCCTGCGTTTATTTTTTATTTTTTACCTTTACCTCCTGCTTTTCCAGGAGAACAGAATTTCTCTGAGGAAAAGCTGTTTCCTCCTAACAGTTGCCAGCAAAACTTAGGACAAGTGGCAGCTTTCCCTCAGCAGATTCAAGTATACATCTAAGAACATAAAGTTAAGAGACACTGAACAGAGGCCATGTAGTACCTTGTAGGTTAAAAGAGCAATTTTAAAATCAATACTTTTGTTTAACTGGCAACTAAGGTAGTAGTTTCAGACTGGGTGAAATATGTGAAGAGCAAACCCTTTTCACAAGGAATGTGTTCAGGTTATCAGCACTGGAGTGCTCCGCAAGGTTGTGTTGGACATGCATGACGCCTGGGAATTGCAAATAAACTCATCTTGATGTGACAAAATCATGCATAATTATTTTGAAACTCGAGGGAGTTGAAATGGCCCAACTCAGTGATGTCCCATCAGTGATAGACAGGCAGCTGCAGAATTTATAATGGCTCATTTTCCTCGAAGATGAGAAGGAAACTTAAAATAACCTCTTCTTCTGCAGCTCTCATACATTTGCACTTCTAATTAAATGGGACAGAGAAATGGCAAGCCCCTTGAAGTAGTGGGCAGGCACAAACTCTGGCCTGTGCATACCCACGTTTTGCTCTTCCTTGGGTTGTATGTACCAGCCTCCTGTATGGTGGAATCACTGTGAGCCTCTGTGCAGGTGTAGGAGTTACCTGGAGGTAAGGGGAAGCCTGCCAAGAGGCTTGCAAGCCTTCTTGTCCTATTATTATTCCTATTATTAAAATCGGGAGAAGAAATCACAGATCCGTTGCGTACAATGGTCTACAGCTGTCATCAAACAAATAGTTGACAACCAGCTCTGAAATAGTGGGATTAACTGAGGAGGATTGTTTCCCACCATAGGTCCCTAATCTCTCAGAAAACCTTTTTCCTTCTCTCAGTAGTTTTCAGAATTTTTGCCATCTGGAAAAGGAATCCAGTTACACTCTGATAATGATATACAGCACCCCAAAAAAATGTGTCGCTATCCTTAGTGTGCACTGAATTCAAAGTGATCTGTCAAAGACCACATAAGATAAATCAGCCATCTCAGTTGCAATTCTTTGGCCTTAGACAGAAATAAACTTTTCTTCTTATTGCATGAAGCAACGAGTAGGAAAACTCTTCATAATAATTCTAGAAAATTAGAAGTCAAAAAAGGTGACATGTGAGGTCAGGAAGCAGAAAAGATAAATTCAAAGCAGAAATTTTTGGTTTTAATCATATTTACCAGGAAAGATTAAACACCACGTAAGGAGAAAAAAAATTTCTTAATTTGTTATCTGAACCTAAACGTAAAGCAAGAGGTTGCAGATCTTTCTCTTCTACCAAGACAACTTCTGCTTTCTGGTGTATGTCATGAATTTGGTTATTGACTGGCATGAACTGAGTAACTCAAAGATAACCAAGGTTTTCACAACTGAGGCTCTGTCTGATCATTTGGCCCCTGAGACTCAGGCAGCCCCTCACTTTGCCCCTTGTGCCTGGACGGTGTTTGCCTTGGCATGTGATGTGTGTGTTCTCTTGCATGGCTGGAAATCAGTTCATGCTAGCAGGTGGGGGAAGAAAATGTAATTTTTTCTTGTTTGAAGGGGAAAAATTGTTGAGGAAGAGGGGGAGAGGGGAAGGTGGATAGTTCCTGGAAATCGTAAAGATGCTCCTGTTTAAAGTAGATTAGAGAAATAATAGCAGTTGTTTAAAAGCAGTCACAGTTGCAGTGTTTGGTAGCGTAAGACAAAAAGTCCAATTTTTTGAAAATTGCCTTAGCTCAGCTTCCCAGGCCCCCAAAATCAGAACTCCTCCAACCGTTCACTGCTTTTGAAAACCTGACCCTTTTTATTTAGGTGGCATTAAAAGAAGTGAAATAGAAGAACATAAAAAAGTATGGTAACATGCAGAAAAACATAAGACGAAAAAAGCTGAACAAAAAAAAATCTCAATGTATTTGCTTGACATACTAAAATAGTTCTGTTTTCTTGAAAATGTTTATTGGAAAATGCATTACAAACCCTTGTAACAGCTGGAATATGGTGATCTAATTGCTGTTTCAATAGTGCTGTGAACATGCAAACATATTTCCTATGCAAAATGTCAAAAAGGCAGCAATCAAAGTGAGGCTTTAAGCTTCAAAACAAAGACACAATGAGCTGATTTGTAAACATTTATTTCTAAGGTTACATTTAAAACCAAAATAGAACAGCATAGGTTTGGAGACAGTGCAGCAAATCTTTTTACAAAGCACAAGATCTGAAAAGAAAGAGTGGTTTGCTGAAAGATACTTGGGCTGCATCAAGATTTCATTCCCAGTTGTGCTTCAGCTCCCTGAAACCATGTATTTCTTCCCATTCAAATGAGGAGCAAATCTTTGAGTAAATGAGTGTGATTTTTGCCACTAGAAGGATGCAAGGAGAGTGGGAGATTCTTCCTGTGCAGAACAGGAGTTGCTGTTCACCTTAATTTGCACTACTACACCCCTTCTGTAGACATCATGGGCTTGCCATGGGACTGGGGTCAGTGGCAATGTTGTCTTTCTCTACAGTTGTTGAGTGAGGCAGGTGTGGAGTCAATGCTAAAGAAGGTTGCAGGGTTTGGGGTGACCTTGCAGTCCTCTACCATTCCTGGGAAAAACTGTTTCAGTGACTGGTTCTTGCTCACTTTGGTTGTCTTCTGAGATCAGATGGCAGCTTACAGGTACACTGTGAGTTGGTTGTAGTTGTAGCATCCAGGTGCATGTGGTGTAACAAAAATGCTGAAGTCCAAGGGTAGCCGTATGTAATGGTCCTTCTTGCCAACAGAGCACTGTCTTACACTGGTGTGGTTAGTGTAACTCCACGGGCACTGCTTGACTTACCCGAGTGTGAAATCAGAACCAGTTAAAATGAACACACCCACTCTGCACCAAACTGTGTCAGCAGCATGCAATGAAAATCCTCCTAAATATGTACTGCTAAAGAAGTAAATTAGTTTGAGGAGTACATTTACTTTTCACCAAGGCCATCCATTTGTAAGATTCTTACTGTATTGTGCTTGCAATAACATTTATTTCTGTAGTGTAAATATGCAAGAGTTCATTTTAATAAAAAGTAAGCCCTAAAATAAGATAAACCCCAGGACTAGACTTTCATTGAAGATTTAAAGTGCATTCATCTGCTGTTTTTCTGTATAAATATTCATTGGTTTAATGCTCTCAGGTGTTGGAACTTTTAATCTACATTCAGATGGAGGTACTTTAATCAGAGAGTTCATAAAAGTCTCTAACTTTTTTCATAAAAAATAGAATAGTAGATATAACAGAGGCTTGAGAAAGCTTAACCCCCCCCCCCCTAAACTGCAGCTCTAGAAGGGAAAAAACCGTAAACACCAAATGGCATTTTGTGCCATAATATCAATATTCTATTAAAAATAAATCTCTCACTGTTAGACCGAAGAGTCTCAAACAACCTGTCACTTTACTGCAGTCTTCAGAGATGACTGATAATGGGTAAAAAAATCCCATAGCATCTGTTTACCATGTACTCACACAAACTGTTAGGAATGTTTTTAAATGTCAGCAGTAATGTATGCATGTATTAGCTATCACAGAGCAGCAGCTCAACAAAGACAGCATCACTGCCACACTGGGGGCTCGCACTCTAAATTAGGGAGGTCAAGTGGCGGAGATGGAAGCCGAGTGTGTCTGAAACCCTATTGTTTGCCTTCTGAAAACTGGAAGAAATTGTGCAGTCAGCTGCAGTAACAGTGCCGACGTACAGAGTTTGTACACTTTGAAAATAGCTAAGTGGGATTATGGTAAATCTTTCAATTGCGAGAAGGTTAATCGTGAAAGGCACCGAATTTAAGGTCAGTAGGATGCGCGTGGGGGGTAATGTGGTTTAGGCTGTCTTTTACATTAGCAAGGTATCACATTTCATTTGGGAACCTAAGCATTCACCAAGTGTGGAGTGTCATACAGGTGCAGCTGCTGACTAAACAGTGTCTGTGTGACAGCATTGTTAGCAGCGCTGTATTACTTGACAATATCTGCACTATTTAACTATGGAGATATGCTACAAGGTATTTTGTCCTGGCAAAGTCATCGTGCTGCAAGCCACTTTTCACGCTGAAATTAATAAATCAGTTCCCCCCCCTCCTCCCCGGTGCTCCGTAATTGAAATCGCTCTTTTCTCTTTAATGTGTGCAGGTTTTTTGTTTGTCGCCAAGAACATACATTGTTGGACATTGGTTCTGCAGTCAAAATGTGTGAAGAGGGTTTTGCTAAATCATGAAGTAAATAACATTTTTGTGCTATAAGCTCTCATGCTTCTGAAATGCAGGCAGCCTGGGCCAGTCTTGAAAGTTGTTAGGGGGCTAGGTATTAAGCAAAGTGACAGTCGAAGCAGATTGCAGAGATAAATTAATCCGTACCACTGCCTTTCTCAGTCCTTCCCCGACAAGTAGCTATTTCAGCAGACAGTGCTGTTGACACTGCTGAATTCTGTGAGGATCCATGGAGATTGTAGTGGTCTGATTGCATGGCCAGGCCCCCACATGTTGGTGTGGAAAGCCCATCAGAGGGTGTAAGTGTGGACACAGTGATCCTCATGCTTAAGGTTAACCAGGGCAGCAGGGCAGAATGATGGGCTATTTGAATGCAGAGTGCACTTGCTGCTTTGCTAATCCCCCCATCCCATAGTGGGCATTTTGGAGCTGCCCATAAACATATGCCCTATACAGGATATGGCCTTTTCTGAGTGCAGGGAACTCTGCTGAGCATTCGTTAGAGAGCCTCCTGCCCTGACATTTGTTTTATGTAGGTATAGTCCATGATGGTTGATAGGCAGTTTCCATAGAGTCGTAGTGGCCTTTAAATCTGGCAGTTTAAAAAAAAAAAAAATCAAAAAAGAGCAGAGATAGATCAAGGACATAATGTTCTTGATGAAACAGACTTGAAATCCCTAAACAACAAAGAGAGGGTTTTTTTCTTCTTTAATTATCTAGATCATTTGGCCAGCTGCGAGCCATGAACCCAGCTGGTCAGCTGTGGGTGTGAAAGGGAGCTCTGCCGGGTTGCTTTGTTAGTGTAACTCTTTAGTCCGCATTGAAAACTAACATAAATATTTCCTTCCTTGTGAAAAAGATTCTTTGTACTCAGAGGTGTCTGGAATGGTCAGGTGGAAAAGTCCCTTAAGAGATAGTCTCACCACATGGATCAGCACGATCTGGATTCACTTTAGTGAGGGAAGCAGCTCTGGGGGCTGGCCAGCTGCTCACTCGGGTGGTTTAGCTGGATCTTAGCGGAGCTGTGATCCAATTCTCTTAACTTCCGCGGTGGGTAATTGCAGTTGAATTAAAGCCTCAAGAAAGTAATTATGAGAGGCATTGTGGAACACCCTGCTAACCCAGCAGTAAATTAAACCACAGACTGGGAACAACTGGAGATAGTGAGATTAAAGCTTAATTTTGGAATTTTTTTTTTCACTTGTGGTAAGTGCATGTCTGTCTTCTTTCTACTTGTAAGGCTGAATGTTGGCCCTTGGAGCAGTAGGCTGGAGCCACTCCAGTGATCAACTGTGAAGAGACACTCTGTGGTTGGAAGAAGGTTCTGAAATTAGATAGGGGAAATTATGTTGGTCACAGAGCTGGAGAAAAGTCCTATAAAGCAGATAGGGGAGACCGAAGTTGAACACACAGCGAAAGACATGGTTTGAAAAACTGCAAGTTCCCTTGCCTGCTTTATTTTATACATATGTAATATAATAAGTATGTAATATAATACAGATAAAGTTAGAATATCGCAAGACAGAAGAACCTGATTTTAGAAAAACTGCTTTAAATTACTTGTGCACGAGAAAACCTTGAAGGATGACTGTGAAACAGTTAATAATGGAAGTAAACAGCAATTTCAGAGGGCCAGTTTCTGTAGCTTTTGTTCATGTAGCTGGGTCGGAGAGTATTGACAGGCTTTTTCATTTTTTACTGTTAAGTGTTTAATTCCCAACCAGCTTGAAGGTAGTCTTTTTAGGCATCAAAGAATATACCACTGCAAAATTACGGTTGAATTATTTCCCCAAGTTATTCATCATTTTTGAATATTGTGCAAAATATATTCTAAGGAGCAGAGAGCTGTCTTTTGACCTTTTAGAAAACTATAATTTTTGTATGCCTTTCTTTATTAATGCCCTAATATAATACAGAATATACTCTTATTTTTATATGACTTTTAACCCATTCTGTGCTTGGAACCTACTCTGATGCACTGATTTTCCCCAGCTGAGGATCGGATCCAGTTCAGACTCAGCTTTTTTAGGCAATTGTATCAATTGTGCAATCATTCCTAAATTAAATTATCATCTGTAATTTTGGCAGATAAGACCCCCTTGATAAAGCCCAAATAGGAACATGGTGCATCAGTGAGCAAAGCACAAAATGGGGCTCCTCCCTTGCTTCTTGGGATTAGAATAGCATCCCGGAAACAGCAGAAGTCTGTTGGGATATCAGAGCAATTTACATGTCCTTTCAGCTTTACTGCAGGCTCTTCATGGCTGGCCAGTCCTTCATTGTGAGCCCCTTGAGTTTGGAAAGTCCCTCAGACCAAATCAGAAATAACTGCTGCTAATATAGATGTTCCTATATTTGGGTTTTCAGCACAACTCTCTTCTCAGGGCATGTCTGCACAGCAGTGATAAATTGTAGACAGCCTCCTTTCCCACATCACACTCTTCTTTCTTGCTTGCATTAATGTATTTGCAGCTGAACAGAAGTCTGGAATGTGTAAGTAGTGATAACTCTTTATGTTTCTTTAAAACATTTTCTGTGGCCTCTCATCTGGATATTTGAGATGGTCATAACTCTAATTCCAGAAAGAGATGAGAGTAGCCAAATGCTCAGAGGCTGAATGTATTTTGTGCTGGTTTCCCTAGTGCTTCCTTGGTCTGTGAGAGTCTGTGTGAGAGGCAGCAGGAGAAGGTTTGTATGTCCCCTGCAAATTTTTCTCGGCTCGTTTTTTACTTACATAAACTGAGCACAAGGCTGTATATGTAATTCATATGCAGGCACACATTTCTGTGCATACGTACCGCAGGAGTTTATGAAGTGGGAAGAATCTGCGACACAGTCTGGGGTTGCAGATACTGTCACTGAGCTGGAATTTGGGACATATCTAAATCCCTACAGTGAGTGCTCAGTTTTGCCTCCCGATGTTTCGTAACAACTCTAGATATGTGTTTGACATGGCTGTTGTCCCTTAACAGTAGTTTCCAAGCAGTGAAACGAATGCATAAGCAGCTCTGTTTCTTCACTTACCTCTTGCTTTATGAGGGTTCCGTGTAGTTCACCAACGTCCTACATCCAAGGTCCTTTTCAGGTAGGAATGAATTAAACATGTTGATGGCCATATAGTGGTATCCTGCTTTTGTTCAGGGGTAGGAAGACTAGGGCAGAAGCAGCTGTCATACGGCTGATTGCAAAAGCTTTTCTCCATGTTTTAGCCCAAAGTGAAACAAAAACCTGCTGAAAATTGGATCTGTTTTGGAAACTGGAGATACCTTTTTCAGGTGTTCATGAAAAGCTTTCCTTGAATAAGTTTTCCACGCTCACTATAAATCCTAAGTATCATTTTCTGTGGAGAGTATAGCACCTAGCACTGTTATCTAACTGCTGATAACACACTCAGAGCCTCTGTTTCATCATTCTTGACTGCATGTTTCAACCAAAAGGCTCGTTTCCTTATTCCTCTTCTACAAAAGCAGACACTTTGGAAGTGGCTTGGATTTTGTATCCTGTTTGGATGGTTCCAGGAGGAACCTTAAATCCCCTCCAGTGTTTGGCCAAAGCTTTGTACAGCATGATACGATTTCACAAGAGCTGCCTGTGAGTGGTATTTCTTAACATAAATTTTTAAAAGGAAGTGGAACTAGCTTTGGAAAGCAGACATCACAGAGACACATAAGAGTAACAATGAAAATAATTGCAATCCTCTAGATTTAGGCATGGTAAGAGGCCTTCTCTGAATATGTGAGACAACATTGTCTTGAAAATAAATGTCTCAGAGTTAGTGATCTGTGTTTAACTTTTGACTTACTAACAGGCAGGTTGTGTAGCCCTATAGACTGTGCCAATTTATACCACTATTTTCTGATCAGATATTGTTCCCTGCATCTCCCTTGGCACTCCTGTATTAGTACATCACAGGGATATGATGCTAAATTTTGGTCTCAATTAAGCTGAAGTAAATCCACAGTACTTTGCCGACCTCTTGGGAGTTTGTCTGGATTTTCCATTTGTTTTTTTGCATAGTTCTGATTTTGCTTAAAGAGGACTATGAGAAGCAGTCTGTTTTGGCTTAGACCTCGCTTTCTTCTCCTATCCTTTTCCTTCAAATGTAAGACATGAACTTGGGTTCACTGGCAGTGCCATACTCAACTTTCTGGAGGCACATTTCTTCATCTTCAATCTATCAACCTTTCTGTCTATTGCCATGTGACAGATGGTGCTGATTCTTAATAAATAACAGTGATTTACAGTTTGTGAATGTCTAACTTAATTCTACATTATTTAGAAATCAATACTAATTTGAATTGATTGTATTTCTAAACTCCTAGATTTTTTTTTTTTTTTTAAAAGGGCTGACTCTGGCAGTGATAAGTGATGATCACATTCCTCCACTAAAAAATCCTTGGAAGTCTTCCTCTGGTTGTCCACATACAACAATAGCCCCATTCTAAAATGCTCGTGTTTCCTTGTTATTAGAATAAAATTTGCAGTTTTGATATTGCTGGCGGTGATTTGACTGATGCAATGCTAATGACTCCAATGGATACACTTCTGATTTGCATTGAGATTGCAGAAAAGCAGGACTGGTCCCTAGATGGAGGAAAATTAAAAGTCCGGAGCTCAGTTCTTGCCTGCTCTGCATAATATATGGTTGCTTGCAGGATGGGTGCAAAACTTAAGATTCAAGTGAGTGGGCAGTCAGATTTTTCTGTTTTTTAAAAGTGAGGTGGTGGGTGGGTGAGGAGTAGCTACTCAAGCTTCATCCCCAGCTTTGCCTATGGCGTCCTTGGAGACTATGGCATTTTCATTTCCAGCCTGCAAAATAGGGTGAATAATACAACATGCTTAAATCAAAGTGTTGTTGAAAAGATTAATTATTTCTGAGTACACTGAAGCTAAACGCAAGTACTAATAACTGGAATTTGTAAAATGTTAGTTTTAGAGCCCTGTGGATGTATAGCTGATTGATGGGCACTGAACAGATGACTATTCAGAGATCGGGAAGCTCTTCCCTGTTAAGATACCAAATGTTGTCATGAAGGACTAAAGAATTTTGATGTCATCAAGTACAAAGGAAAATTTAATGGTTCAGTAAAACCAGAGGATGGATTTCTTACTTTCAGGGTAGGAGCATAAAGAATTTGCATCGAGTAATTGCAGGAAGAAAGTTTTAATAAGTTTTCCATTCTCAGTGCTTTTTTTTCATTGTGTCTAGCAGAAGCTCTCGTGGGTGTATCCTAGGCTGTGATTGCTAGTCCCCTTCCTAAGCAAAAGAGCTCTTGTAATCTGGGTGCCCGGAGCCCCAGCCCGAACTCTGCCTGCTTCAGCTGCAGAGCAATGGTCCCCTTCAAGGACAACAAGAGCAAAAAGGAAAGGAAAATACATTTAGCCAAGTAATTTCTTATCAGTGTATTCAAGTGGTACAAGATCCTAAAAAGACACGAGTCAACCCCTGCGTTGGACCCATGACTTCCTTTTCTTTCCTTGGGAGGGTTAATGGCCTCCGGTTAGAAGTCTTTCTTGTCCCCACAGCCTGATTCCCTTCTACAATTTTTCCATCTTCTTTTGCCTTTGATAAGAAAAATCCCAAGCATTAGCCCTGCCTCTTGGTTTCTGTGTGGAGAACCATTAAGAGGCAATGGAGCTACTTGCCAGAGCACAGGAAAAAACAGAATTCATGATTTCTCTCTTGTTATCTGTAGCAAGCAGAAATGTGCTCTTACAAAATGGGGGTTCAACTTCACAGAGCAGGCTCTGATCCAACATGATAAAATACACGTTGTCTACTGGATAACAGGCATTTCACGTTCAGATAAGGGCATGTTTGCAATGTGTCGCAAGCACACCTAACGGAAATACTGGAGATGCGCTGATTTAAATGTTCTTAAAGATGTGAATACCAGATGTGGCTCAAAAACTGGGCCGATTCTTGAAGATCCTCCTGTCAGTTTGGTGGATTATATATATATATTATGCTTATATGAAAGTGTTAGGACCTTTCTGTACTTTTTTTGCGAAGTTCTAAAATACCTGGTTTTGTTCTCATTTTACCCACATATCTTTCTACTGTTGCCTTGGATTACTGAGTACCTTGACAGAGACTTATTTGTGATATTTCCAAGAAAAACAGAAGCAAATTAACATAAGCAATATCACAAGCACATTCTCACGAGAGTTCCCTTAAGTTTGTAGGGATTCGAACGGTTTCCTTTGCTCAGATGGTGTTTGCATTCCGTGGTGACTGATGACCAAGGCAAAGCTCAGTTCTGCACTCTGGAGCTGCTCTTCTCAGCATTTAGTTCTCTCAGTATGGTTATTTAGATTCTCAGTATGGTTGTTTCTCCTTCAGCTTCCTAAAGCATTTTGTTTTAAGGGTTTAAGTAATTTTAAATCTGCATGTTTGTCTGAAATATCAGACGGTTGAGTGCAAAAGCAGAAGAATAAAGCCGTTGTTAAAATTCCGGAAGCGCAGCACTGTCTGTTCTTTCTTCAGTGAATCCTCCTAAATTTACCCAGGCTCTGGCACAAGAAGCATAGTATGTTATCACATTTGTCTATACATTAAGTTCAGTGTCACAAATAATGTCTTATTTGTATTGGAGATATTACAGTGATGAGCTAAGGTGTGTGGTGAACTTCTCAGTTCTGAAAACATTTTGTAACAGTTTTTTTTTTTCCATCAGGAAAAGGAATATCTGGTGGTCAAAAATATCAGGATGGCATGCTCACAAATACTGCCACAGAAATAAATCTGCCATGATCTTTACTGAAGAAAGTATTATCTAATGATTGTGTTATTAAACTAAAACCACCCTGAAAGATTTTATGACAGTTAAATTAAAATAGGTACTCTATGCATCTATTTAAGTTAAAGCAGTATGCAGTGAAATTCTTCATAAATGAATATCTGACACACACATTGACTGTAGGTTACACTCCTGATAGGTCATCACTGCTGCCACACAAGAGATTTCTTCTAGCAAGAGCAGAATAAGGATGACTTTCTTGTTCATCTTGGATATTTGTACACCAAGTGGGTATTTTCCGTGTTAGGAGACAGTACTCCTGGCATGTTAGGAAACAGAACTGAGTGAAAACATATTATGCTGGCAGGACTTGGATTTAATCTGCCACATGAAAGTGTGTGTTTGTGAGGGCAGAGTTCTGTTATTACCTACTTCATATTTGTCAGTGGTTGCTGAAGCAGTATCAACCTCTGAATGGAAAAAAAGATTGTTGTCAGTTTTTATTTACGTGGTATGTCTGGGGTCAGTGTGCAAGACAGGTCAAATTCCAAGGCACTTGACCTGGGAGGTGCAGGTTTAACAGAAAGCCATGGCCTAGACAGGGCGGGAAGCCCAAGGTGCTGTGGTTGTTGGGTTGTGTGTGTTGGTCTGATTTTTGGTCTTCAGCTCATACTGCTGGAACATGGTGTTGAAGCTGGCTTAGTTTGAGCTTAACCAAGGCAGTCATGTGAGCACAACTGAAGAATCAGGGAGTCTTAAAAGTGTGAAGAAGACCTTTTAACTTTAGAGCGCTTTGACTACTGTAAGCATTAACCCAATGGAACACAGCACTTATTCTGGTTTTCTGTGATCTTCAGTGCCCCTTTGCTCTCAGAACCTTGTAGATTGGCACAAGATTTTTAGCTGTGTAGAGCCCCAGGCTAAGGGGGTCCCTTATGGGCATTTTATAGCAACATAGCCCGTGTGTAAAAAAAGCTGTATTTGTAAAAGGAAAAGAAAACTGTCTGGTTTCTGTCATTGACTTCTGTTAAATGCCCATATCCTGTGTGGAGGGTAATTTCTTCCAGGCTGCTGTCGTTATTGGGGTGCCCTGAGTCTGGCCATAGCTAAGCAGTAGCAACCCAGTTGCAGCAAGCTGAGCAGTAAGGCTCATCAATCTTTTTTCAGCAGATGCTGGGTCTTTGAAAGACAGCAGTAATGCAAAAATAAAAAATAACTCATAGACAATATCTTGTGGGGGAAAAAAAGAGATGGATCGTAAATAACCTCGGAGAAATATAAGGACCATTATCCTGAGTCAGATTCCCACTGGAAGTGAGTCAAAGTATTTTGACAAAGTGCAGCTGCATCTCTAAGCAGGAAAGTTCAGAGATGTCCTGTTAGATTTGTGGCCCAGTGTATGTCTAGGCATGCCTCTCCAAGATGATACTTTGGGAATGAGGTAGTAATACCAATTGTCTGGATATGAAATGACAATATTTGACATCACTTCTGCTAATATTGCCTGCCAGAAAGGGACATGGGGGAATGATCTCTCTATCTATCTAGAGCTAGAATCAAAATCCTAATTGATCAGCCTTGTTCCCTTTGTCATTTCTGTGAGCTGCCCTTAGGGTTTGCTTCTCCTTCATACTTGATTTCATAGGTTGCTATTTGATCTTACATGTTAAATTTATCATTTTACTATGACTTGGTGATCACAAAATCCCCCTTACTATGCTGGAAGCACCCACAGGCATCAGGCTATGGAGTCTTCAAAAAATGTGATTAATACAATTTGCGTAGCTTTGTCTGCTGAAGGTATAATTTTTAATTTTTTAAATTTTTTTTGGAGAGGGGGAGTTATTTTGTGCAAAACATGGCTTTATTTTGACCCGTGTTTTGCAATTTTTTCTAATAGCCTGACTCTTGTAGAATTGAAATGTGATGTTGAGCAAGCATTCAGAAGGATCTGGTTTTGTCAGGAGTCATTTTCCTTCTTCAGAAAAAACACGTGGGACTTAGACACTTATCTGGCAAGACTCTTGGTTTATAACTGTGTAATCTGAGCCTGGGCACTAAGAGAAGTTGAGAAAGAAATACAGCACAAAGCCCTCAGGGCTTGAGGTCTCCACATTGTGTTGTGATTTCATAAAACTTCCTAAATTTTGAGGAGACTTGCAAAAAGCAAGAATTTGTGGGGGTTTCTTTATGCATACCTATCAAAATATGTCACATAGGTGTGCCATTAACAGTTGGCTTTTTGTTGTTTAACATTCAATAAACTGGGAAAAGCCAAAAAATGAGGCAATATTTGTGTGGAGGATTAATATTCTTTTATTAGATCAACAGATTTAGCTAGAAAAAAAAGCAGATTTAGCCAGAAAATAAGCAGAAAAACTCTCTCGGGTATAAAGAAGAATCAGCACACATTAAATGTGTCTCAGTCTAACTTAGGAAAATTCCATTACTTTGAGAAAAATGCACAGTTTGTGCAAAAGAGGATATAGGGGATAGACCAGTCATTTGTCCACATGGAAACAGAAACACAGAGATGAATGTTAAATCCAGTACACTACTATTTCTAATCCTGTCTGTATATAATTTCTTCCATAGTTCTTCCATAATGCTGCTCAAAATATATATTAAAAGCATTTTGACTCGAGTTGTTTTTGTTGGAAATCCATTCTAGAATGCTATATTCTGAAGCTAACAAGCTGTCCTGTTTACAGATTAAGTAATACTTTACTACTTTCTACTACATTTATTTTCTATATATTAACCTTCTAACATTCCTTTTCTGCACCCACTGAGGTTTATTCCCCTCTCAGGAACCAGCAGTTGGAGCTGTGCTCAGGCTTCCAGAAAAGGTCTCACCAGAGCCATACATGAATCTTCTTGCCCTTCCTTTTGATCAGCCTCTTGCTTCCCTTATAGTTATTCTCTTAAACTCATCTTCTCCCTTTTAACTGTTTCCCATGTAGCTAGAGATAAGGTCATCAAGTTAATCATACCAAAGGAAGCTATTAGTTTGGTTTAGTCTGCTCTTGATAAATCCACGTTGATTTTCATGCCATTTGCCATTTGTTTACACCTCTTTTAGGTATTCCCTCATGGAAGAGTTGTTCTAAAGCCCCCCATGTTGTAAGATGAGATAAATAGGCATGAATCACTTTCTCCTTTCTGAAGTATGTAAGTCATTTTATCAGCTAATCCTTAGCCATATAGTTCCATCCTAGTTTAATCATTTGTTCAGATGCCCAGCCTATAATTTGGTGTGCCAGTTCTTTCAGAAGCTGTAAGCTGTGATCATCTTGTTCTTCTGACTTGAAGGAACTACGGAAATGGAGTTTTGCTTCCACTTAGGGTTTGATTATTTCCATTTTTATACTCATAACTGCTTTTGCCTGTATCACCATCAGCAACAACATCTTTACAGTAATTTAGTTTCTGTGGCAGAGTTTGCTACCCTTTCATCTGTCACTGCATCGTTGCCCAGCCTAGTCCAAGACATTTACTGAATTTAACCATTAAAGGAGGAATCCTAAAATGGGTTATTAGTTAACCCATTTTCATGAAGATCAATGGTAAAACCCTCTCCCTGCACCCCCTGAAATTTTGCCTGAGTCTTACATTGCTTTTTGAGGGAAAACAGGTAGCAGAGGTGATAGGCATAACTTATATCTTTGAAAATAGAATAGGCATCTAATTTATACTGCCCCAAATAAAAACTTAATTTTTCTGCAGAAATGCATTTTTTTTGTTGTTGTTGGGGGGGTTTTTTTTGTTGTTTTTTTTTTTTGTTTTTTTTTTTTTTTTTTTTTTGTTTTTTTTTTTTTTTTTTGTTTGTTTGTTTGGTTTGGTTTGGTTTTGGTTTTTTTTTTAGGGGAAAAAAGCATCAGCTCTTATTTTTAGAGGAAAAACATCCACCCAGATAATGTTGGCCTGCTTGTAGAATGATGGAAGTTGCAGATGGCATAAATACATACTGTTTATCAACCTAAGAGATTGTTTCACTGTAAACCTCTGCTTAGCAGGATGCATTTTGCAGATGATATTTAAAGTATCTGCTTTCTGAGGCTGGAAATAGGCACTTAGACTATTACCTCTGTAAAAGCAGAGTCAACTCTTACATCACTTACCTGAGACTGCTTGCATGAAACTTGTAGGACTGGTCTCTCAGCTTACAAAGGTACATGCTTTGAACTGTCTCTTCATTAGCAAACACAGAATTTACCTGGCAATAAAAGGTATCTTTGTATCACATATAGTCACAATAATGTTTATTTAAATATTATCTGATTCTCTCAGCACTTTTATTATTTACCAATAGAAAAAATTACACCATTACTTTTCTTCTGAATTTTTAAAAATGACAATAGTGCAATTAAATTACTGAATTCATTTATATTTAATTGCACTTTTGGTTTTAATGTGCTATTGAAGGACATTTCTTTCCATGACTGTTAGTTTTCCATGCAACATAAGAAAATCTAAAGCTATATTAAGGAAATATATTACATTGGCAAGACAAAGTCTCATTAGTGTTATTTATGGCATGCTGAAACCTCATTAGGAGAAGGTATGCTGGATTCAAAAGTGCATTACTGAGAATGGTTTTTTTGGGGGGTAGGAGAGAAATTGCTTTTATTGTGTTTCTTTATCACATACAGTGTGGTTAGTGGACATGTTGGTTTCTAAAGCATAAAATAAATTAAGATAGAAGAAAAAGAGTAATTAATCTAAGTAGTAAGTATAACCTCATTTTAGATTGGGAATAGCTTGCACATGGTCACAAGGAGTTTCTGTTTACTGTTCACCTTAGTTTCAACTAACCATTAATTTTTAACTTCTTTCACTGAAGGCAAAAAGTGATATTTTTCAGCATAGTAGTTTGCATCTTAAGCAGTAATAATGTGCTTTTAGTGCACTTCAAACCAGGGATGAGTGAAACTCAAGGTGCCGAGTCACAAATAGCCCTATTTAGGTAGTAGCATTTGCTCTAATGAGAGTTATATATCCAGTCCTGCGTAAATATAGTTTGGTAGGCGTATAAGGAAACCATTATTTGCAAGTAAATGAGAACAAAAGGAGAGTCCCTGAATTGTCAATCTTGGGAGAAAGTCATTCTGTATGGGCAGTATCCTTCCCCAGGCTGGCTGCCGTTTCGTCCCAGAGATTTGAGCAATCCCAGAATGAAATGGCTCTGTTCCTGCAGCCCTCCACCAGCCCCCTGCCGCCAGCACAAACCAGATGCCAGCAGTTAGTTCTCCTTCTCGTCTGCTCCCTCCTGCTGCTGGTCACTGTCACCGCTGCTGCACAGCTGACAAATTTCCTTACGGTGGTGCTTCACCGGGCTGCCTCCTGACAGCCGCGGTACCTGCTCGCCACGCACATTGTTTTGACTTCTTACGCCAGATCCACTTACTGCTAACGCTGCACACAGCTGCACTGATGGCTGTGGGTATTCAGGCTCCCTGTGCTCAGCCTGTTGTTATAATGTGAGTACCTGCAGGGCTCTTCAATAATAAAACATCTATTTTTCTACTAATAGACCTTCGCACAGCCACTCCATGTGCGGTATCAGTGTTGGCATCCGTAGTGTTTATGAATGTGGCTTGAGGTAGAGGTTGGGAATATGCACCAGCTTACCACCAAGGCTGGATCAGTTCAGTGAGCCCCAAAATACTGTGCACTTGCTCTCCTTGTAGGTTTTTTTCTTTTTCCCCAGTATGCCACCTTAGCATTCCTTCGAACCCCTAGATGCTGTAAAGGGATAACTTTATGATAGAAGCACATAATTATTATAGGCATAGTTATTTATCAGTTGACAGATGACTAATGCTGGGGCCTTTCTGTGGGCCAAATCCTTACTTTCAAAGGTTTTATAAAGACCTAGAAGTTGAACTAGATGCTATCCCTTTTTCTCATCCTTTCTCCACCCAGTCACTGTAGTTGTGCTTTTTTTTCTTCTCCGTATGGTTGCAGTGGACATGGTATCATGTTACTGCAGCACCTACAAACTACATCTGATGTGATAACCCTATTGAATTATTCCCCACAGTGATAGGAAGTCTAAAACTAAAAACTCTTATATTTAAACAGAAAAGGCAGATTGGGAGAGGGTGGTAGGGAAGCATGCAGGCAAAATAAATAAAGTGATGATTTTTAGAAAGTGGATCAAAAATACCTTCTTTTGCTGTTAGTTTTCTTCTTTTAAAAGGTTTTGGGGAGAAGATGAGGGAGGGAGGGTATCTTGCTATAGGGATAAAGAGAGATGAGGCTGGAAGGAACTCAGGAAGAAGTAAAAGAAGCTGTGAAGATGGACTTGGGGGAATGGTTCAGCAGGTTAGTGGTCAGTAGCAGAGGATGTCTGCATTAGGGCATAGAAAGGGGCCGGTTATGTCTGATACTGTCATTGTGCCAAGGACCCAGGTACAGCTGATGTGTCCTTCCTGAAGCACCATCACAAAGTGCTGCTCATCAAAATGAGGCCACTGCTGTCAGCATGCACGTGTGTGTGATCCCAGCTCGCTCTGTGTTCTTGCTGTAAGTCTGATGCCTTTGCAGAAAAAAGTACAAAAAAAAAAAAGGAGGACAGGCCTAGAAGAAGGACAAGTGGAATTCACTCCAACAAAACGAGTACTTTAAATAAAGAAAGAAATGAGAAGAGTAGATAGAACTGAGGAATTGATGAATATCCCCTGGCTTTTTCAGGAATGTCTTTCTGCTCAGGTTCACATAGATGAAGAAGAACAAGGCAGGTGATGCTGTACTGACACCTTAGGGAATTAAAGTTGTGGATCTGAGGAACATGTGGCACTGTGGAACATGTGGAATAAACAATCTCAGTCCTTTTTCTTCCATCTGAAATGCAGCTATCTTGTACTGTGTGAAGAGGAGGCTATGACAAGGTCTCCTCCTCCCTCTTCCATCCCTACCCTGCACACATTCTCCATATTGCAGTGGTGATGACAAATACTTAGTGTTTTCACCTTTGCCAGCCTCCTGTGTGCTCTGGCTACCATGTAGATTGACTAGCGCTGCCTCTTCTGTGACAAAACAAAATGAAGAAGCCTTACTAAAGACACTGTTACCACGCCTTTGAGATGTGCTTACATTCACACCCTTGTTCTGATTCCCAGCACTCCTGAAGCCACACAGCGTGGTGACCATGTCCAGAAGATGCACAAACAAGTTAGAAAGAGGTGTCATTATTGCTATATAACAAATCCAGGCACAGTCCTGAAAACATTTTCAGCATAAGGGACTCTTATCTGTAAGTACATTCATAGAGCAAAGCTCTGTGTGAGCCCAGGGATCTGAGCCACCCCTGATGCCTAAGGTGGAAGACAGTTATTGTTAGTGACATCCACTTGCAAGGTGAAAGAGGAGATCTGATGGCTGTGGAGGAAGACCAGGGGGCAAACACCTCAATGTTACCTCTAGCTGTAGGTAAGCAGCATATCTGATTTAGGCAAATTAAGAAATCAAAGTAATCTTACTCAAGTCCATGTGGTTATTGTAGTTTTGACTTCAGAATTTTTATCCTCTGCCATTTGGGATGATATTTGTAACTTCATTGACATGGGGAATGTTAGTCTGTCCTTCTATCATTAAAATTATTGTTTTAAAACTTGCCTTTAATAATAGTTCTTAACAGCACTGCAGTATAAGGGTAGGGCATGCTAAAGATAGAAGACTCCAGACACATTTGTGATGAGCCTAGGAAAGCTTTATGTGATTAAGAAGAATACTTCTGTCATGGCCACTTGTTTTTATATGTATTACTGTGAAAGAGGGAAGCAAAGGAACCACATAGACCAGTCAGAGTGCTTGCACTGCTAGCTGGATTTCCCAGTGTCCCTTTGGAAGGAAAAGGGACAAGTCAGGATTCCTTTTGCATTTGTTTTTGGAGCATTTGCATCCTCAAATAAGTAAAAAACCAGTAATTTTCAAGTGCAGCCAAATTCCTGGCAGACTGTGACACTTCCATAATAGTCATCACATTGAGGGCTGGCGTCACATGGAGATGTACTGGCAGTACTTGCACGGAGGCCTACTTCAGAAAGAAAAGCAGGCAAATTTCATTCCAGTTCCACTCTAAAGAGGACATGAGAAGAAAATGACAATGAATTTGATTTTTGTTCTCTTCACTTTTCACAAAATGAGGGTGTCTCCTACAGCCATACACAAAGGCTGTAAGAACTTCCACCTGTCACTAGGAAACCTGCCTCAAGATTTGACGCAATATATTACTTGAAAGATTTATACCATTTTCCCTTCGTCTGTTCTGTATGTGTTAGTGTTACTAATCTTCTATTATCAGGAATAGAGCAGGCTATTTGTTGCTCAAGCGTCCGTGATGATATGTGAGAAATTAATCTGGAGACACTTGGAAGTTCTCCACCACATCGGCATTGATCGGGTGGAGAAACTGAAGATTATTAGTTTGCAGGAATGCCTGCTTTTTATTAGAATGCCTAAATAAAAGCAGCACAATAAATCACAGAGAAGAATAGAATGTGTGAAAGACAAGGCTCTGCCTTGAACATGGCACAGCACTCATTGCCCTTTTATAGATGGGAAATGAAAAACAGCCATTGGTGACCTTACTGAGGGGGCTTCCACTGAGCACCAGGCACAGAAAGCTATGCTGCTCTTCACCACAACCAATAATTATTTAATTGTTAAATCCAGGGAGTATACTTGTTAGCTTGGCACGAGTGAGCAGTGACTTCATAAGAAGAGAGCTGGGTTGGGTTTTTTTGTTAATTAATGGTTTACCATAGCATTTTCAGCTTATTTTCTGTTTTCAGTAGATGTATGACCTAATATTATATCATGGGGAAAAAAAAAAGGGTTTTCCTGTAGTCTTTTCCTTTTAGCTAAGCAGATCCTTGTGCTCAGATCTTCTAATTTGTATGGAATCATAAAAATTAGAAACGAGAGAGACATGTTAGTCCTTCTAGTGAAGGATTATTCTTTTCTTGTGAACACCATTCTTTTCGTAAATTAGTTTTATATGACTCTGTTGATAAGAACAATAACATTCAAGAAGATAGTTTTTGATATATAATTTTAAAGATGACCATAGAGATGGCTGGAAGATCTAAGTCAGTGTCATTCATTTGTCTTCCAAAGCTCCCAGTATCAGCACTCTTCATTTAAATCCAGAAGTGGATCTGAGTATAATGGATTTCATTGCCTATAATGCACTTAGAAATAATTTTGTGCTGGTTTTCAAAGGGACTTGGTTGAGGTGAACATCCTGGGTCCTTCACTGCATCTTCTGATGGCCCCTAAAATCTGAGGCTGCTGCAGGTCAGAGATTGCTACACAGAAGCTCCTTTTAGCACATGTTATTTAGTAATGTAATATCTTATACAAAGGCCAGTTATTAAAGCTGTAAATGGAAGAACTGAATTGCCCCATAAATTTGAGGCTTATTGATGTGAGTTGCTTCTAATATTTCTATAGGGAAAAATCCACTTATTGATCACTTGGGGCACTGTCTTACTTCTGACGTTAATTTAGTTGTAGATTAGGTTGGAATGTATTACTTTCATAAAGATCCTGAATGGTTGGAGTCATGCAGTGAAACTGAAGCACAAATACCAGCAGACTATATGGCTCGTGACACTGCCTGAAATAGCAAGCGTCACCAGTGAGCTGGCATGCTTTCAGTTTGCCTTCTACTGAGAAGGCTTATTACAATAACAAACAACAGGTAGGGCTTTAGCAAAATAGGTCTCTGATTTGAGCTGCTAAGGGATCATCTGCAAAAGTCTCCCTCTAGGTGCTTTAGGATGAATAAGGAGGCTTCAGCAAAGGATTTGGTCTAGTTTATGTCCAGCACTGGAATAAGCGTCACAAGGAATTAACAGAGCAAGTGTGTGAAGCCAGCTGTGATCTTGGTGAGTTGGCTAGATGCCAGGTGCCCACCAAACTCCTTTATCACCCCCTTCTCATCTGGGTTGGGGCGAGAAAATACAACCCTCCTTTCCTCAGTGGCTCAGGGGGATGGGGAATGGAGAGACTGTGGTCAGTTTATCACTCTTTGCCGGTTCTTCTGCTTTCCCTCTTCCCCTGCTCCAGCATGCGGTCCCTCCCATGGGACACAGTCCTCCATGAACTTCTTCAAGTTCTAGCCTGAAGTTCTTCACAAACTTCTCTAGTGTGGGTGCCTTCCACAGGGTACACTCCTTCAGGAACAGGTTACTCCAGTGTGGGTCCCCCATGGGCTTCCCAGTTCCACCAGCAAACCTGCTCCACTGTGAGCTGTGCTCTCCGCTGTTCACAGGTCCTGGCAGGAGCCTGCTCCAGTGTGGGCTTTCCATGGGGTCACAGACTCCTTTCAGTGCATCTGCCTGCTCTGGTGTGGGGTCCTCCATGGGCTGCAGGTGGATCTCTGCACCCCTGTGGACTTCCATGGGCTGTAGGGCCATAGCTGCTATACCATGGTCTAAAGCACGGGCTGCAGGGGAATCTGTGCTCCGGTGCCTGGAGCTCCTCCTCCCGCTCCTTCTTCACTGACCTCGGTGTTTGCAGGGCTGTTCATCTCACAGGTTCTCTCTGGCTGCCGTCACACAGCAGTTTTTACCCCTTCTTAACTGTGTTAACCCAAAGGTGCTACCACCATCATTCATGGTCTTAGCTTTGGCCACCTATGAATCCATCCTGGGGCTGGCTGGCACTGGCTTTGTCGGATATGGGGGAAGCTTCTGGCAGCTTCTCAGAGCAGCCACCCCTAGAGCTTCCCCACTACCAAAACCTTGGCATGCAAACCCCATGCAATGGGAAGTACTAACATTGTCCAGAAATGCTATCAGTGGCAGAACAGATCTCCTTAAAGAGGTCAGGAAAGAGCAGAGTGAAATTAAGGCCATTTTGCTGCATTAGCTGGAATCCGTGGCTGTGTTAGGATGGCAGGAGTGGGGAGTGCAGTGCTCCTGCATTTGGTCAGCCTCTCCTAAATCTCGATGACAAATCTGCTTTGCTAAAGTCCTACGAGAAATGCTGATAAGCGTTCTCAGTGTGGCAGTAGGTGCCAGCATCCTCTTTTGTATTCCCTGTACTGGTTCTGGTTTACTGAGAAATGAGGCAGCATCTTCGGTTTGATCCATCCTGCCCACGCAAAGGAAGGGCAAATCTCCCACAGTCCACTGCAGTGTGATATATGGTACATACTCCTATTCCTCTCTGAAGATGAAGGGTTCCTCTCTTCACAAATAGAAAATGTTACCTTCTGCTCTCTGGAGTAGGAGAGTTGATTCCATTACCTCTGACGTTCCTAATGGGGATCCTGCAAGTCCCACCAGAGGAAGATCATGAACTTGAAGGCAATTGATTGGACTCATGTTCAGCTTCTTTTGGCTGTACCTGAGATTTTGGGATCTGGCTTGCTTGCACACTGGAAAGATTTAACTGGCAGATAATAAATGGATGTTTAGGTGAGAAAGGTCCAAACAGAGGAATGGGATTAATTTCTGATGTTTACTTCTCAGAGTCTATGTACTGAGGATTATAAATGCAGTAAAGCTTTAACTGTTGTCAACCCTGAGAATGCCCTGACCCTGATCAGGCATCTCCAATACAGCCCCCATCAAGGACAATAGCTGCCTACCCAGGTAAAGCAACAGGATCCAGTGTTGATCTCTGGGGCCATGGGAATTGCTACACCTCTTTAGCTCTCTAGTGCATCTAGAGTGGAGGGAGCCTGGTCCATCAAAGTGGCTGGTGCCAGCTGTTTTCAGCCAGGGGTGGAGAAGTGTTGGGTGAGCATCAGGGCGGTCAGACATGTCAGTCCTGCGCTGCTTCTGAAGTGAACCTTCAGCTTCCCAGGCTGGCTCATGCTGGGAAGCACATATCTTTGTTAGTGGTATCTGCATTAAGTTTGGATTGCATACTATTACAGTTTCACTAACACTTGTAGGAAGTTGATACATTCTGTCCCTCAGGCACTTCTTTCAGCACTGAGTTCCACCCTAATTACATATTTAGCAAAAAAACATTTTATTTTGTTGGTTTGAATCTGCCATCTCTGGCTTTTGTTGTATATTCTTGCCTTCTTTTCAGAGTCAGGAAGAATGGACCCGCTGCCTTTTTACCATTCTCTTCTCTAGAAACTTGTATTATTTCCTGTGCTAATAATTTTTCTTCTTTAAATTAAATAAAAGAAATGAACCCTTTCTTTTCACATTTGATAGGAGGGATTTTCTGTGTTTTATTTTCGTTGCCCTTTTTTGACCTACTTCTGCAAGTGGAATGAGGAGTACTTTATAGTCTTCAACAGGCAGTTGGAAGATACATGTGTTTCCCTTAAATGTGATCTCAGATTCCTTCTGCATGCATCCTAGCATGTATGGACTATTTTCATTATTAAAAGAAAAAGATAATGTATTTATGGAATGTCATGATTTATGTGTGACTGTATGACACTGGATTTTTGTAAACTGGGGCCCGTTAAAAGCAGAAATATGTACCTTGATGAAATACCATGCTGCATTAAAGGCAGACCCACAGCTGGGACAAAACTTTGAGTGGGAACCCAAGTCTTCTGTCTTCTCTTCTACTGTCATGACTGTGCAGCAGTGTTCCCATTGGGTGTCTGGCCTAGCATGCTACAGAAGCTGGGATCCAGAACATGCTGCAGAAGTTGGGATCCAGAACCCAAAGGCAAAATATCTACAAACTCATTAAACTGTGCAGGACACTACCCCAACAAGGGTCCTAACAAGGAGATGGAAAGACTGCTGGAATACACAGAATGCATCCTCAGTGGGTGATAAGGGATTTAGTATACTTTTAACCATTCCTGATTTTAGTATTCGTATTATATTACTACAGTGTATCTGTATAGGAAATAGGGTATTGAAATCAGAATCAGAGCACAGTGCAAGCACATTACAGTAAGATGGCCACTGTCGTCTTGACTCAAGCCCAGAAAAATTAATGGAATTAGGATGAAGAGGAAAACTTTTGAGTTAGTAATTCATTTGCGACTTGTGTGAAAGCAATTTAGTTGTTCTCTTCCTGCTGCTGATTTCTGTCCTCATCTTCCTCAGTCGTGCTGTTTAAGGACAGAGTTTCCAGCCTTAACCCTGAATTGCCTTCCTTTGGGATTTCAAGTAAGAGGGTGGATATCGCTTTAATGTAGTGGGTTTTGTAGTTTAATTTATTTTTGTTGGTAAAGAATATTCATCACTCATTTAATTCAGAAGGCATCTATTGATTCCTTTCTCCTCGTTTGGTATTTTCTGACATTTTATAGCCCTTGCTATTGATTTATACAAAATCCGTAGTCCAAACGTCCCAAGGAGTGCTTTATTCACTTGTCATTTGCTGTTTTTCTTAACTAATAAATTTAACAGCCATGTACATCCAGTCTGTTAAGATCTCGTGGAGCTGCTTTCAAGGAGATGACAGTCTGGCACGAACAAATGAGTAATTCTTTCAGGCAGGAGCTTAAAAGTTGCAAGATAGGCAAGACGGAGAAACAAGCTCCTCCTTGAGTGGTTAGCAGACAAAGCAAGCTCCTCTATTCAAAGGACATTTAGGTTAAGGTGGGGAAAATACAGCTCTGCTTCAGCCTGTGGAATGTCACACATTATGGTGCTCTAACGGCAGCTTTATTTTTAGCTTGTCAACAGGTAATCTATTTAAACGGCACATGCAGCAATGCATGTGAGAGCAGGTACATCTCAACTCACAGAATCACAGAATCTGCTGGGTTGGAAGGGACCCAGAAGGATCATTGTGTCTCACCTTTAACCCTGCACAGGACCATCCCCAAGAGTCACACCATGTGCCTGAGAGGATCATCCGAACACTTCTTGAACTCTGGCAGGCTTGATGCTTCCCTGGGGAGCCTGTTCCAGTGCCCTACCATCATCTGGGTGAAGACCCTTTCTCTAATACCCAACCTAAACCTCCCCTAACATAACTTCAGGTCATTCCCTTGGGTCCTATCACTGGTCACCACAGAGAAGAGATCAGTGCCTGCCCCCTCCTCTTCCCCTCACCAGGAAGTTGTAACTGCAATAAGGTCTCCCCTCAGTCTCCTCTTCTTCAGGCTGAACAAACAAGTGACCTCAGCCACTCCTCGTACGGTTTCCCCTCAAGGCCCTTCACCACCTTTGCTGTCCTCCTTTGAATGCTTTCTAATGGCTGTGCTGATCTGCCACACCATCACCTTGACAGGTGCTGTAGTTCTGCAGGGCTGCAGCAGCATGCAGGGATTCCACTGGTATCCAGAACCTCCACTGAGAATAGTCTAATCTGTAGTCCCAGAAGTGAGCCCAAGTCTCACTGAAGGTCAATGACATTAGGTCTCCTTTCTCACTGGTACCTTCTAAGCTAAGTTCAAAGTTTGGGAATGAGGTATGAGCTTTGTGTGGGAGGATATGGGAGGATGCTGCAGTCCTTTGGAATGTGGGCAAGGGGGAAAGCAGGATCTGTAGAGCTCTGAGTACTTAGGAGGTACCCAGACACACTCTTGCACTGTGGGTGGTTTGGTTTTGGCCATGTGCACTGCACAGTATGTGGGAATGGTGTTTAGAGAGACAAGGTGACTGTAAACTCAGTCCAGAGGTATAATGACTTTGCATGGACCCAGGGAAGGGGGAGGGAATTCCTATGTACCAACTGGGCCACTTGGACATTAGGTGTGTAAGTCTTAGAGTCACCCTCTGTTCCCCCCACTGTCAGCAAAGGCATGTCCATGGGGTGGTGGTTTGTGTAAGCCTGAGATTAAGTACCTGGGCTAAATTTAGATGACCTGTACTCTGTAGGTGCCTTCCTTCTCTCTCCTTTACTAAAGGGACCTGACTCAGGTATGGACAGGTGGCATTTAGCTTTAACAATGCAGGTCAGATGAATGTCATCACCAGAAACTGTCCTTGCCTCATTGTGTTTGGGACATATCCTGAGTACAGCAAGTTTGACAACAGTTACCCTGGACTGCTCTTTCCTATCTCTGGGCTGTTATGCAGGTTCCTAAAAGGGAGCTTGGCTGATGAATAAGAACACTGTGTGAATAGCTTTAATATAGGCTGTGTAGGAAATTATGTAGCTGTGGCTTGGATTTAGTTCAGGGACAACTTAAATTTTAACCTCAGTAGCCACCATATAGTTAAAAGTAAGAGGTACTTCAGGATTTTTCCCTTTATCATGCAGTGCTCTTTATTCTGGATTGTACTTAAAGACATTTATAAGTTCTTCCTCTTCAACCTCTTAGAAGATGCTAGAGGGATCTTTTTGGCATAATTTTGTGCCTTCATGAGTTAAGGTGCCAGCCGTGGGACTAGCACTGAAAACGCAGTGTCCTAAAGACTTGTGATCTAAGAGGCAGAAATACATCAAGATGTTCTGCACTGAGAGATCCCAAGGGTCTCTTAGTAAGGTTACTAGTTCACACCATCATCTTCCGATGAAAAAACTCAGAAATAAAGGTTATTGTGGGGCTATGATGGGTATACGTGGCAAGGAAAACAAAGCTGGAACAAGAATTTGATGCATATCAGGTACTGGACTTCAGGGCTTAATTCATGTGGAATTAGTAACAGAGATCAGGGTACAATGTTAGGGAGAAGGAAATGAAAGGTGGGCGTATCTAGGACTGTTAGGAGAATTTAACACTTTGAAAGACGTATGTTGAAATGTGATGAAATCCATGTTGTGCTGTGTCTGAGCTGACCTCACCACAGCTTTTGAAGGAGATGATTAAAATTGCTTATTTTATCCTTGTATCCCTCCAATAACAGTATCAGTCTACTGGTATCCAGCATGATGCTGAGTCTTCTCAGAGTGGAGTTCAGTGCTCCACTAAAGACCCTTTATAGTACTGAGGTCACCGGGACACACCCAAACCCTTTCCTGCTTCGTTGTCATTCCTGGTTGTGCCACTGGAGAGCAGATGGCTGACGAGGAGCTCCAGACCGCCCTGCCGTGATGGAGATGTATCTTACTGACCATATTCAACATAGCACTACTGTGCTTGGGTGGCTATGCATGGAAGAGCTGTGTAAGTGTGAGAAGCCAGTCCTTGCCCAGAAGCAGCACCCATTTCACAGTTCAAATATTTTGAAAAATTGGGATATGTCTGGGTAGCAGTTCAGTATTCAAAAAACCCTCGTGTTCTTCTCACTTTGTTTCTTTACACTGCTGGCAGCTATACAGGGGTATCACAGTAATAAATTGTGGATATATTAAAAAATATTAGCGCATTGTTAGAGTCAAATCCAGTCCTTGGGGTGGACTTCTGTAGCATCCCTGTTACCATGTGCTGATAAATCTGCTCTCACGCTGTTTCTCACTATCGGAGATGGAATTGCAGCAAAAGTGTTTTAGACTCAAAGTGTAATATCCAGAGATGTTCTGTTTAGAGTAGTGTAAAATCAAGTATGTTGTATGAACTTCAAGCAAAGTACATTTGAGTGGAGTACTGGATTACAGAGAATGATATATGGAGCTTCTTTAACTACGTGGAGTTACATTTGATTCTTAGCAAATAAGTGACAGATTCATACATAGGAGAAAATTGAAGTTCTCATCTATATATTGTTTTTATTATGTTTTCTTTGCTTCAGGCTCTAACATATCAAAGACACTGTGGGTGAAAAAAGAAGTTTGATTTCCATCAATAAACGTCTTCATATTCTTGCAGCTCATGTACAATTTTGGCTATTTCACAGTGGTAAAAAAGACAAGGGAAAGTCACAAAATAATTCATTGCAATCCAGAGCAGCTTAGATCAGAAGCATTGCTAATATTTACAATTATCACCAAGCCTTTTCTGTTCGCTATCCATCTTAGATTTAGAATTAGCTCCTGGCCCAGTATGACTATGTTGGTATGTTGGTTTGCATCTGTCTATGCCATATGCAGAGTAAGATAAGAATTCCTACTGCTTTGTTTTTAAATTTTTTTTATTGTACCCCTCCAAAATCAGACCAGCTGTTGCCTAGATGCTGCCTTTTGCAAATGGCAGCACTCCTAAAAAGTGAGCTTATCTCATTTCATCTCATCTCACCTCAGGTATTTGTTATCCATGTTGTTATATTTTGTTGTTATATTTTGTTGTCATCTAGGAGGAAGGTTTTGGCATTGGCAGTACCGTGCGGCCTTTGTCACCCTGCTAATGTGAATCAGGCACTCCTTTGCTGCTGGACAGTGCATGGGTAGTTTTAGGCATGGGGTGTTAGCCACTGAGGCCAAGTCAGTGGCTTTGGATTATCTTTGCCGGGTGCCTCTCTTTAAATAAGTAAAAATTAATGTTTTTCACTCAGACAGCAGAATTGGAATAACTTATGAACAGCAAGTCCCTTTGCATCTCTTTTGTTGCCAGCCTGATGCTTCCTCTGTGTCTGTGCAAGCATCTGGCTCCTTTCTGGCATTTGTACTGCTTTACCTTGTGCTCCTGGGTCTAAAAATAAAATATCCATACATGTAAGAGGAGCCGGTGTTCACGCGCGCTCCTGGGAGGTAACACAAGTCCGAAAGTCACACTGAGTGCCGCAGAGACTCACACTGCCTGAGCTCCGATTGTTTAACTAAAAGGAGAAAGGAGAGAAAAAAAAAACCAATGGAGGAGAAATTCGGAGCTGCAGGAGGGAGGCTCACAATGTTGCCACAATGTGGAGCAATGTACGCTGAGTACTGCTTGGCACACTTAGTCTTACGGCGAGGACGTTTTCAAGCTGTGGAAGACCCAAAATTTGTGACAATAGGTCTATGTGAAACCTGAAGAAAGTGGAAATGTTTTATAGCAGCCTAGAAGAAAGGTGCGAAGGAGGGGGCTTTAGTTTCTATTTCAGCAGCCCTGTGCAGAGGTCTGGCTCAGGCCAGGGAGGATGGCTGGGAGTCTGCAAATGAAAATCCTCAGGAGGAAAAATGAACCTAAAAATTAATTTTTTTTTTCTTTTTTTTTTTTTGTCTGTATAGAAAAAATACAATGTGAATGGTGGATAGTCAACATTTTAAAAAAAGTCTCATCCTAATAGTCATCAAATTCATGAATTCTAAAGGTATCACAATATGGGTTTTTTTTCCACAGGAAAGAGTTGTTTCAGCTAAAAGAGTGCTTAAAAATTAATACTTTGATTTTGTATTGAAGCAGTACTTCCAAACAAGAGTTTGTTCCGTGCTACTGACTGAAACTTTGATTTCCAAATGCAATGAGCTCAATGTTCTCAGCTAATCTGTGATAAATGCTATAATGCAGTAGAAGGGGAAATTCTGAGTTTTTTGTTTGTTTAGTTGGTTGGTTGGTAAAAAAGCTAGACAATGCTTTAAGGAGTTGATGGAGAGACTAAGCCATCTCTTGATGAGATGAAAGATGGTGGTGCTCAGAGAAGGAGTGATAAAAAACATCATAAAGAGAGCCTACCCATGCTGAGGGTGTGTGGCAGGCATCTCTCAGTGTAATGCACAGAGAGCAAGCTCAAGCAATTTTTTTAAATGTCTTACATTGGGACTAATTCTTTCTGGTTTGGGGTTGAAATACTTGTGTCCTGCTGAACCCATTTCTGCATTGCTGAACCTGCGCTCTGGAAGAGCTCAGCAGCCAGTATGGTAATGAACCCATTTCTATCAAAATGGCCTGTATTATTATTCATGTTTATTGGCTGCAGAGCGGTTCAGGAAGCACTTTTCAAACAGATACACTGAAATATTTTCTTTTACACAGACCCAGCAGCTATTTGTATTTCCTTCGCTTGAATCCACACCCCCAGTGCAGTCTTAATTATAGTGACACCAAATGAGACAATTATTGCAATATGTGAAAAAAACACTTTTGGGAAAGGCTTTGGATAGTATTAGCAGTTCTGCTATACTTTACATCTAATTAGGGCTGTTCCACAATGTTACCAGCCCTCTGTCATTACCCTGCGAACTCCCTGGCTGCAGCGATGCATTTGCTGGACCAGCGGGAACGTGTCGGACCACGGTCACACTCCCCCAAATCTTTTCATGTGTGGATCCTTCATGTCGACCCTTTCCCTCTCCTCCCATCCCCTCTCCCCCTTGCCTCCCCCCCACCCGTGGTGTGACATTTTCTTCATGACAGTCTGTCACCGAACTGCACTTGCTGCTGCCTCGGTAAAGGCTTACAAAGAGAGTGTAACAGCCAGTGGCCAATCGAGTTTGTGCAAGCTCCATCAGCTATGGATGAAACATCCACGAGAGAGAATAAGGACTTAGAAGAAAACTGGATAAAAGGGCTGCGACGGGAAGCTAGCTGGCAGGTTAGTGATAAAAAAGACATATGCTTGCAAGTGGATTAAATCTCAATGCTAAAAATCTCTGAACTTTTTAAGCTGAGCATAGGTGAAACATATATGTTTATTTGTTACAATGCCTGAAAGCATATTCCTATGAGAGCAGTTATCATTATCTTCTTATTTTCTTGGAAGGCATAGTTCTAAGATTCGAAAGCTATCTATTCCAAATTGTAGGACAAGTAAATAGTTTTATAAATCTGCAGACATTTCTAAATGCACACTTGCTTAATAAAGGTCCTTGCAATAACAAGTTGCAGGTGCATGCTGTAATATCAAAGGAAATACGTGCCTTGTGTCTGTTTATATGCAAGTTTATTCCATTTAAAAATAATAATGCACCACCTGTCACCCTGTTACTTAATTCTGTCTTAGAAACTGTTACAATGGGTTTATTTTAGCTTCTTTTAATGAGGCAACATCTTTAAATGCACAATGCTTGTTTTCTTTATTGTGCTGGACTCACAATAGATGTGTATGCAATTCAATCGAAAGGGAGGCAGTTTTCATTAAAGTGTGCAGAGTATTAGGGTTTACATTATGCAGTACCTTTCTGGAGTTTGCAGAATTAGATACCGTTTCATACCTGCTAAGCCCCACTGAGTGGTTGTGATTGCTCTTTACATTACATCCTAAGCATCGTCTGTGCACTTTTTTATGCTCTATTGCATTTTAATTAGTCAATCAACAATATTCAAGAGTTGTGTAACCAAGCGATTTCTTTTTTTCCCCCCTTAGTGCTTCTTATAAGGAGTTTTAAAAGATTATTATTATTGTTGTTGTTATTAATTATTACTATATTTTGGCTATGCCATTATACCAAATTCAGATAAAGTGGTGATTTGATTTGTTCCTGTCAGGTGAAGCTGTGCAAGAGTCCCTTCTTGATAAGAGTTACTGTAGCAGTCTTAATGCTACAAGGCCATGCTCCCTTCCCCCAGAAGAAAAGGTGGTGCAGTTTGGTCCCCTTCCCATAACTCTTTTGTGGAGAAGGAAATACAAAAAATGTCTTTTCTGAGGAGTGTGATACTCTGTGTAATACTGCTTGTGTCATGAATATCAAAGCCAAATGATCCCTTCTCTCTATGTTGCTGTGAAAGCAGGTGTGTGGAGGTGATGGAGAAGAGGTGGTCACAGTGCAGGTGCAGCATGGGATACCACCACTGCCCCAAAGAATTGGGCTCCACAAGTAGGTGAAGGAGTGGAAGAGCAGAAGGCGATGAGCAAAAAGCAGGAGGGCTGAGGCTGTGGGTTCATCTGCAGCTAGCCTGTACACCCTCTAAAGGATCTGGAAATGTGTTCTGCTTTCCTGGTTTGTGCTGTTTCTGCCAGGTCCGATGAGTGAAGAGTGAGTTGGGAAAACATGGAAGCAATTTTCCTGTAGTACCTGGCTGTAAACCAAGCATGCTGTGGCAAGAATTAGTTTCCAGTCAGATGGTTCTGCCTCCTTTTTGGGTCACAGAGTGTTGCACCACTACACAGAAGTAGTGGCAGCATAGTGAGGGAAGAATTTGCATGTACTGTAGGTGCCATACCTACAGCCCTGAGATGGACAAAAGGTGGGATCTTTTCTCTGAGGAGACAATGTCCCCTGCTACCCTTGTGTGGGTGCACAAATGTCTCTCTTCTTTCCAGGCAGAAATGCTGCCTCGATGAGCTTCCCTTCAGCTGGAGCATGGAAATGGCAGTTGTAGATGTTTTGCTCTGGGGACTTCAACCCTGTTACATCTGAGGGAGATTTTCAAAGAAGCTCCTGGGAAAGGGTTAGCCAGTTCTCACTCTGATTGTAACTCATCCCATATTTCTTCACGCTGCAAGGTCCCAGGGTAGGGCAGAGCATCAGTCTTAAAAGGACCTGATTTTAGAGTGAGCGCTGCAGAGCCAGAGCTCCTCTTCAGTCCTGTCTGCTGGGGAGCTCCAAGGTGACGGTGTACATCCTTTCTTCTTAAATGGGCCAATTTTTTTTAGCACTAGGGTCTTATATCCATATTTAGTCTCCTAAATAAGTGTCCTGGTTTTCAGAAGTGCTGAGTATCCTGGGAAGCCAACAGACATTTCAGTTTTCTTGGGCTTCAACATATGAGACCTGTGCTTTGCAGTGGGTGGTGTTGGGTACCTGTGGGATGGTCCTGGGGTCAGAGGCAGGCTGTGGTGCCACGTGGCAAACGTGATGGAGCGGCCAGTGTCTCCCTCTTGTAGCGAGAGACGTGGCAATTCTGACTTTGCACTTCAAAAAATCAGGCCGCTTATTTAGCAGGCTAAATATAGGTTAAGCAGGCAAGCTTGAGCATCCTGCTTTAAAAATCCTGACGATACTCGTCATCTATCCTACCTTTCAGCCAGCACACTCATCATGCTGCGAGAGGTCTGTGCGGTAGCCCCATGCACATGAATAAACATCAGCTTACTAGTAAAAGAAGGAAGAAGCTTACAGTATTTCTTTCAAAGGGATATGCAGTATGGAAATGGATCACATTCTCTCTCCAAAAGGAGCCAGTTTTCTATTAAGAAAAAAAAAGTTGTGCTAAAATGATAATTCCATATTTATCACTGAACTTCAACTTTTTATCTTCTTTTGTTCTCATCATCTCAGACTTTGCTGTGTATCTATTTTTGATTTTTCATGGAGAAAGGTGGGCTTTCTTGCTCCTCTTAGCAGACCTTCAGAACAGGTTTTCAAAACCTCCTGTAATCCCTTTTCCTGATGTTTCCTTGGGAACAGCTTCTGACATCCGACAGATCTATAGCTGTCACAAAGCTAGCGCAGTTTTACCACAGACCAGGCACATATTTGGGTGACCACAGCCGTGCTGATAGACTAAAGGTTAAGAAATCTATAAGGGTGCGGATGTCAATATTTAAAGACAAAAAGTCCTGCATATTTATAGAAACAAATGGATTTTCGTTCACATTTACCCATCCAGGGAAACTTGTGCTCTCTGAGATGACAGAGTAACTCCAGTTGGTTTAAAAAAGAATTTTTCTTTTGCAAGTGAGAGCGAACAGTAATACAAAATGTCCTGAGAAAGGAACAGAGCACCAATCCCAGCAACTTGTCGGAGCTGTGAATCCCTCTGCTGACATACTGAGATCTTGAAAGCCACAATTTTCTTCCTAATTGATGGCTCAATCAGAATATGGCCTCTGTCTCAAGCTTACATTAAGCTTTGTCCTTGGTGTGCTAAGTTACTGTATAGCCTGAAATATACAGCCTGTATTGCAGAGGGAGAGGTATAGAGCAAGAATGATTTAAGTCATTTCAGAATAATTTGGGATCTTCCATCAAGATAGGCATGCAGTTGATGGAAAACAGGCATTTTGTCAGAGCCTTCAGCAGTTTGATGATTGTTTCCTGCAGAATAATAAAAGCAGACATGTCTTGCCATTTTCATTTAATTTTTAGTTCTTATATACATTTGTGGGGAGCAGAAGTAATTTGGCTGAAATGAGAGCTTATCAGGCTTTAGCGAGGCTGAGAACACAGCAACACACAGTATAAAATGCAAGAGACACAATAACCTCTCCTCTCCTTTACAGTGTGGCCCATTAAGTTAATAGTAATTGGAGAAGAACGCTGGCTAATTACTGTATATATATGTGGATTATATGTGCAGGCATGTATCTGTGGGGGCATGTGTATGTAGTGTGTTCACATCTTCAAGTTGTGGCAGTGCTGAAGAGTGAACGTTTTGGAAAGGAAGATTTAGAAATCCCTGCCTGAAGTAGTATGCAAAATTTTCATGTTATTTCCAGTTCTGTCTAAGTAGGCATTTTTAAACCTTTCAAAATTTCCAGTTCCTCATTCAGTAATTTAAAAAAGCTCTCTCTGATCTACTAAAACAATGCAAACTGTTAAGATATCAAAATTTTGGAATACTGTTTCTTCCTTGTTTCATGAGGACATAAATGGCATTCTGTGATGATGGAAACACAAGGAAAAGAACCTGCAGATTAATTTGTTTCTAAAATCTTTGTTTCTGCTGATCACCGTGCTGGTGGCACTGTTTTTCTGTATGGTGGAAGCCAAAACAGCTTTAGTAAACACCTGGGGATCCAGGCATGGAATATGATCTGTTACTTGGTGTATTATTCCACACATGTTGCTGTGTTCCTTCATGATACTGAATGTGAAAGTACTGGAAAATCTTACATTGCAAGATTCAGATGCAGTCTGACCAATAGCACCATTGTACTGTGTTTGCTGTGAACACTGAATTGCTTCAAATAGTGAAGTTGATGAAGTTTTTTGGTTTGGGTTTTTGTTTTGTTTTAGCTCTTTTCGGGTTTGTTTTTTTGCACAAGTGAGGAATGGACACAATTCAGTTATCTTAGACTGATAACTTCTGAAACCGTTTATTTTTTATTGTTCTACTGAGTAGAGAATTTTCAAGACAATCATCATAAAAGGATCTACCAGTACTGCCATTATCTATTGTTAACTTTACAAATGTATTTTGCTGCCAGTTTTGATATTTAAGGTCCATGGCTGCAGGCTTTGTGGCCATGCAGCAGGTTCCCCAGGGGTGGGTGGGCTGGCCAGACCTCCATCCCCTCCATCCCCAGGGATTACTATGACAAAGGATATCGTAGAGGTTTTCCAACCGTGGGTAACTGAGCCAAGGCTCAGTTGATATCAAACTGGAAATTCTTTGTCAGTTCTGCCTAGAGTTGCTGTTTTGGCTGTTTTATTTGATTTCTTGTATGTAATACATACACATCATAATTCAAAGTGTGATACTGACATAGGGAACTGTTTTCTAGGAGTATTTGGGAGAGAATGAGGCTTATTTCTAAGGTAAGAGGCTGTTAATGAATGGCAGTGCAGTTATGTCTTGGGGTTGTTAGACTCCAGTGCTGGTATTTGAACATCTGTGATGTTACGTGGGCAACCTCTGACACTCCATGTTACACATGATGGCACATGATGCCATTAGACACTGGCCTTTGGGAGGGGTGGACGTGCTGATCCCTTTTCAGAGTGCTGACAGTGATTAGTTCATCCTCGGGTTTGAGGGTTAGGCCCTGTACTGCGAGTACAAAATGATTTGCCTTATTTTCATCATGCCTGAGGAAGCGTTCTCTCCTTGATGCTCCTCATCAAGTGGAGCAGAAGGGGAATATTCCCTCATGAGACGAGACTGTGTCAGTCCCTCTAAAAGCTGGGATCAGGCATGTAGCCCTAAGAAAAGAGACAGAGATGCACCAGCATAGCACGAGGTGTCTTTTTGATAATAAAATACCTAATTAGTGTAAAGAGAGATAGGACCGATGTGTGATATTGTATGGACTGTAGTTTTAGAAATCAAACGCCTTAAAACTGAACCAAGGGAGAGGTTCCACCAACCTCGGCTATTTAATACCCTGTGAAATGCACTGTGCATGCTGTGCTTAGCTTGCTTCTGCTCAGTACTTTAAGCCTGTTCATAACCATTCACACAGCACTTAAGATCTAAAGATACACTCATCCTTTGATAGGACAAGGTCAATTATTCTCAATTTATTGCCAGTACCAAAGTGTTTATGTGGTTTTATTTGTAAGCTAAGTTTATGTTTTTCTAACATTAAAGACATTGATAGTAAAAAAGAACATTTCATTTAAAGATTACTTGTTCTGTGACATATTTATATTAAAAATGTGCATGCATATATTTGAATGAAGGAATAAATTATCTTTTGGTTCTGGCAGGACACCACTTACTTTCTTTTTAACCTGCTAATAGAATTTTGTGCTGTCCTGAGGTACGGATGTGAAGTGTGCTGATGTGCAGACATCTGGTCTGAAAATAACATTGTTTTAACTAGCCACCTTTTTTCACCAGATAATTGGGTTTGGTCGTACAATCATTCAAGCTTTGTGTTTCTCCCCTGCGCTACTAGGATGAGCATCCAGAGCCACCTTTAATACTTTCATCCTTTAATGTCAGTGCTGTTCCAGAAGAATCTATAGATGGGCAGCTTTGTTTCTGCAAAGTCTAAAGAGTCAGGAGTAAATCCATTCCTGTGTAATGAACGCCTTAAGCCTGTGCCTAAGAGAGGCTTGTGCCTAAGAGAAGCCTTGATAACTGTATGGCCTGATAAAAGTAGGATAGGATGGAAGAGACGGGAGTGGAAGGGAGGGGAGAGGAGGACAGAGAAGACAGGAGAGGAAGAGGAACAGGAAGAGGAACAGGAAGAGAAAGAGTCAGTTGGAATGGACCTACTGTCATTATCTAGTCCCACTGCCTGACTAATTCAGAGCTGCCCAAAAGTTAAAGCACATTGTTAAAGCATTGTCCAAATGCCTCTTAAACATTGACAGGCCTGGGGCATTGACCACCTCTGTAGGAAGACTGTTCCAGGGTTTGACCACCCTCTTGGTAAAGAAATGCTTCCTAATGTCCAGTCAGAATGTCCCTGGAAAAACTTTGTATCAATCCCTCCTGTTGTGTCACTGGATCCCAGGGAGAAGAGTTCAGCACTGCTCTTTCCACTTTCCCTCTTCAGGAAGCTGTACAAAGCAATGAGCTTCTGGTTTGCTGATAGAAACCCGGGGACTTCCTGCCTTGCACTCTAGTGGAGGTTTTGTTCTTTACCTACTCAGATACTATAAAATTTTTTATTTTTGACAAAGGACTTATTTGACAACGGACAAAAATAAACAACATATTTAACTGTGCTGTATGAATCACTTCTCTATTTATTATTCTCTCAAAATCTCTGAATTAAGAAAGTATTTCTCAGACATAAATATTTTACATGTAAACCATATTTACTAATTCATGTGAAAGCAGTGGTTGCCATCATGTACCCACCTCTCTGGTGTTATCACAGTTTAAATGTTCCCTGAAGGCTTTGCACTATGACTGGTCTGCTTTGTGCCAGACTCAGGGCAATTATATTCCAGCTCTGGAGGCAGATAGTTGGCGCCTTAAAAGAAACATTCACCTCCCTCTTCCCAGGTTATCCCAGGCAGAGTTTAACCTGTTTACGTCTCTTTGCTAATTTAGTCCCTTACTTGCATAAAAAATTACTGCCAGGCATGCTTGAAAGAGGTGAACAAATTATCTTCAAATGAAAAAAAAATTTTTAGTTGTGTGACTGGTCTTTAAAATATGTTCTAGTGTATTCAGATGGGGATGTTTGGCCAACACGCAGCTCAGAGTTCATGAAACTTCTGTAACTCATGCACGTTCTTACAAAAAAATACTGCTTGCTTTGTTTTTTCCAAATACTTCTGACTGATGAATCATATGTCTCTCTCAGTCATGTCTCCCATGACTGTATGGCACAGAATTCAGCACTTGTCTTGCTGTGGCTGTTGGCAAATCCTTTCTGTTCTGCTGGGGGATTTTCACAAGCTCTGAATCTCACTCTGAGCTGGGAAGGAGGGCAGATGGTCAGCAAGGTACCATTGGCACCTGCTTCTCCTTTGGGCAGATCCCAGCATGCTGCTGTCGGCTGACCCCCCAGCCCCCATCCGTGCCCGGGGCCGGGGCTCCAGGAAAGCAGTGCCCTCTGGCATGACTCAGCCACCACTGAAGTGATAAGTAGTTGGGGCTTCTTCCAGGTGCATCCACTTCATCTGACTTTCTTCTCCCCATACACTTTTTGCCAGATAGTAGAAAATAGTAAATTTAGCTTTTCTGGTCCTGAGAAGAATCCTCTTTCCTAATATTAGTGGACTTAGGAACAGTCACTGGTTGACATCAGAAATTCTATGACTAAACTAAGGTGTCCTACACAGCCCTTGGTCTTCAATAGGGATGCTGCACAGTTGTTCTATACAAGCTGTTGCAGACTTCCTTGATCACTTTAATTGGAAGACAGGAGGTCTTCAAGATTTTAAATAGCTGACAGAAGGGTCTGTTCTCAACCCCTTCCCTCTAGCTAAACCTGTGATGTGTGAACCCTGTCTCCAGGACACAGGCAGCGCTGTACTTTTGAACTTTTACCATATTATCCGCTCTGCTTTGCCCTAAGCTGGTTTTCTGGAAAATGAGATGGATTTTGCTTCTTGGCAAAAATAACTATAGAGAGCTGGAAAATCCAAATGAGTTGATACATCTTTTGTTAGAGCTATTTTATTATTGAGCAATTTCTTTTTTTTTTGACGCTCATAATATAGGCACAGTTGTATATTTTATCTATTTGGTTTTTATGGTAAAGTCTGTATCTAAATACTGTATCTTTTTGTATCCTGATTTAGAATTAATTTCAAAATAATGTAATGAAGGAGGTGATACTTCATATTCCACATTTTGATTTTTTTTTTCCCAAATATTTGGGAAATAGATTTTTCAACTACTAACATGAATTATAGAAGCTGATAAATGTGAGATTAATAGCTAAGAAAACAGTAATTTCAGATGGATAATTTAGATTTGTATCATTTATTAATCATAAAAAGTAAACCTGCTGTATAACTAATTTTAGTTTTATCAAGAAGACGAATTGTTCCAGCTAATGAATGTATAGATATTCTATGCCAAAGGCATTCGTAGGAATCTGTTAATCATTTAACTGTGTCATGGCATATGCTTTGTCTTCATAAACCAATTAAAACATATAACTTCCTCCACTGAAATGCATGTTGGTCTTCAGTGCCTTCAGCAAATTAGCACAGCATTTGTCTTAAAATACGCTTCAGTATTGCAGATACAAAATTTAACAGTGTTAGTGTCTCCAGGTAGGGAACATCGCCAGGCTGCCTGCACTACTGCCTTGGGAAGGAGGTGCTGTTTGCAGCATCCTACAAATACTAGTGAAGGGCTTGTGAATGGTCTCATCCTAATGAGCTGGGCTACTTCCCTCCGTAGGTTGAATTGTGAGAATAAACACATGAAAATGTGGTTTAAATACAGAAGTGCCTTGATGGAGAAAGCCCTTGGCAGTGACAAACATATTTAGAGCAAGTCAAGGAAATCAGCTTAGACCTGAGGATGGTTGTGATGGATTTCAGGAGAGATATGACTCTTAATCTGGGAGGAGGAACTGTGGGAGTGATGGGAGAAAAGGCACTTTGTTGGAAGGTGTTGGTTCTGCATGTCTGCATGCACCTAAGTAGTGCTACAGCAGAGTTGGGAAAGGGAAGAGCATGCTGAAGGTCTCTTTTCCTGAAAATGTGGGAGGCAGCTTTTAGGATTTTGGCCTATTTCATGCCTCTCCTAAAGAAAGATTTGGTTTATCCTTCAAGAGAAGTCGTGGCTTTTCTTCTGGTGTAAGAGACCCTGTGATTGCTGATTTGCAGACCCTTCCTGTTCAGCAGCACAGTGGCCTCTTAGGCTTCTTACCCCTGGTGCAAGCGTGCCCTGCCCCCTGGTGCTGAGCGCTGGCTTCTCCTTCCTTGCAGCCTGGGCGCTGTCGAAGAGCACATCAGCCGCCTGTGTGACAGGTGATCTCCTGTAGTCAAGGTGATGATGCACTGCTCAGAATCCTGGAATGGTTTGAGTTGGAGAGGACCTTTAAATACTGACCAGTCCAACCCCCCATCATGGGCAGGGACACCTTTCACTAGACCAGGTTGCTCAAAGCCCTGTCGAACCTGGCTTTGAATACTCTTGGTGATGGGGCGTCCACCAGATCTCTGGGCAGCCTGTCCCAGTGCTCCACCACCGTCGTAAAAAATTCCTTCCTTACGTCCAATCTAGACTTACCCTCTTCTAATTTAGCTGTAGTAATTACGCCAGACCTGCTTCTTTTGGCTGTGCAGAGCATCCTGCTTCCACAGGGCTGCTGCTGGTGCTTCTGAGAAGGGGGGAATTAAGCTGTGACACCATGTGATTTCTGCATGATCTCACCTGGAATTTCACTGTGCTTCAGGTCTCCCCCCATGCCAGGTGGAGCTCCCCACTTCCCACCCCTTCTTTGTCTGTCTCATATATGTAGGGAAATCTTTTTTCTATTTAAAATCTTTGAGATGGAGACTGTCTGTTGTGTTAGACTCGTGTGAGAAATTACCTCACTGGGACTTACTCTTGGCAAGGGTTTAGAGATGCTGCTGTAATACAAATAACGGCGCTGATTGCTGCTGGCGATTTTCCTGAGGTGGCATATGCAGTTGAAGCGAAGCTAGAGGTTAGAGGGTAATAATTGCACTCAGGGTTATTTTTAGTCCATCCTAGGAGAGACGGAGAATTTTTTAAAATGGATTTTTATATTTAAGGAAATTACAGCTTTCTGGAAAAACTTCAGAGCTGTGACAAAAATGGAGAGACGAGAGTGTTTAAATTTGTGCACTGGATTTCTGTATTCTGGTCATTCAAAGCTGTTTGTTTTGTCTCCTTTATTCCTGCTGGTGAGGTGAATAAAAGAAAAGTGTGAATGTGTTTAGGTTTTATTCACAGCATTGTTGTAATGTCAAAGCAAATACAGATAGAGACAGACAGAAAGCCGACGATGGATAAATCAAAAGACAGCAGGCACTCAAAAATTGAGCTCTAGCTAATCCAGCTCTAAAACACATTTTGTTTGGCTGGTTAACGACCTGCATGTTGCTGTACCACCTATACTGTGTTATTTTATTTATATCTTTAATACATTATCAGTAGGCAACATTATGGGTGAAGCACTGTTGCTAAAAGAGAAGGAAAAATTATAGTTATTGCTATAATAAACAGCTTGAGAATATCTTTTTAAGAAGATTGCAGTAATACAAAAGGAAATAGCATGAGATTGCAACATCAATTATTTAGAACAATGTCGTTATATTCATTTTTTCCCCCTATTTCTTTTCTCAGAGATAAAGTTCAGTCTTTACAGCATCAGGTTTCTGGAGGCATGAAATGCCTGCTTGGGTCAAAAGTCCATAGCTTTCTGATGAACCAGGTCTTGAGACTAAGTGGGAGCGTGTCCTTGAATGGATGAGGCAGAGATTCTCCAGAGGTGGGGATGAGGGGGTGCCTGAGCGCTCCCAGCATTGCTCTTGTGCAACTTGTCCAGCTGTAGCTCTGCTGGATGGGAGAGGTGCCAGTGGCCTTAGGTTTTCTGGGACTTTGAGGAAAATAGTAATTTTAGGCCATCTTGCCCTAGTTTTAGCAGGCTTCTGGGAATAAGAAAGGGAAAATGGATCTTTGTAAAGACTTAAAGAATGTTACTGAGAGGGAGGGGATGAAATCGGGTCCTTGTGGAACACTGAACGTGGTTTATAAATGGAGTGAGGAAATGTAAGTCATTGTGCACTTCTAAATTTGGGACTTTTGTATGGATATTACTTAACTGAAGACAGAAACCTTACCTGAAAAAGAAAATGCAATTGTGCCGGACGGGTAGGGTTGCTCGGCTTTCATTAGAAGCAAAGGCAAAGGCAATAAGCAATCAAAAGAACAAAAACTTTTTCTTTTTTTCCTCCTTTCTTTATAATTCTGTCCACGTGCAAGCATTACTTCAAAAATAAAGTAAGGAGGTGCTACTAACCATGCGTGTTGAGAACATCAGACCTCTTGCTTATATTGATGTTTGGAAACAATGCTATGAACAACCCACTCAGCAATAGTTTTCTGTGCAAATAAAATTTTCAGTGACACAAATCTCGTAAAAATAAATGATATTTTATATAAATGCTGAGTGAATACACAGAAGCTGTGAATACAGTTAGGATAGCTGCCACTGCTTAAAGGTCAGTAAAGCACAGCATTAAATGGCACATTTTGTGCTCCCAGACACGTAACCCATGATAAATTTTATGCAGTACATTTCTGAAATATCTACAGACACATTTTCGTCAATAATTCACAATCCTTTAAAAGCTTTTTTTGCCTTTTGACAATCAATATCAGGACGTAGTGTCTATAAAAGTTGCCGGTACTGGACTTCCACGGTCAGTTTAATTGGAGGACAGATGATGCTGAACTCCCATTGCAGCTGATCTGTCCTCAAGCCCTTCTTTCCATCTAAACTTACGACATGCAAGCTCAGTCAACAGGATACGTGCTGGACCTTTAGCCTAGTGCTCAGACCGTTTTCTCCAGGGGAGGTTTTTATTACTTGTTGTCTCCCTCTGCAAGGTGATGGGTTTCTAAAGCAAGTGTAGGAGGACTCAGAATGAGTATTAGTATGAGATATTTAGTGGGAAATGTCATCCCCACGACACGACTTTTTCCTGCTTCTGTTTGCTAGTGTAAAGTCAGCAGAAGTAAATTAGCTGGCAGATTTCTGTGGAGAATGTTACCTGCGTCCTCTGCCAGATAGGGTGTGGAGTGCCAAATTAGAATTGATTTCTCAATAAAATTGAGTTCAGCCTCCTCAACATAATCTAAGACAAAATGACAAAATCTCTCTCACTCACTTTTTAATATTATTATTTTTGGTCAGTTTTGTTCTTGGATGTTTTTGCTGCGCTAATTGCTTTTTATTATCTTCTTCATTGAATCTTTTCCGTTTTCCAGGAGAGCAAAACCTCATCTGCTTTTAGAAGCAACTCAGGAGTAAAGTAAAAGGGAAAGGACATCTACACATCACCTCTCTCACCCCTCCTCACACTCCTAAGACTCTTCTGGCAGCCGAGCCAGCAGCACAAGTTCTCTCTCTGTGCTGTGACTCAGATGCTGAGAGCACAACAAGCTGTTTACAGTCCCATCCTCATTTCTCCTTCCCACTCACAGCATGTTGCTTTGGGAACCACCAACCAACCTAATTAAAACAAATTTTTCCTATTGTGGTAGCAATTCCCCAAATGCTCCGCCTCGCCAGAATCATGCTGTGTCTGCTCAGTTTGCTACCTCCATCCAGCTCCTGAAGATGCTCATCTTACTGTAAAGGAAATCAATGCCTTCTAATGTGGCATTAATTCTTAAATTCAATGCATTTATCACACATATTTTTAGGGAACCAGAGGTAATATATGGAAGTGAAAAAAAGGTCTTCTTTTTAAAAGAGTTGCGGAGTAAGTGACTTCTGAAACATTAGCAGTGCCTGTTACATGACTGGGTAGGAAAGCTGTTCAGAATTAAATAAAGCGGGGGTTTAGATGGGGAGGCACAAGTGGCATCTACACAAGATGGCAGCACTGTAAGGATTGCAAAAGATCTGGAAGTGTAATCACCACTTGGAATTTGCTGGCTTGATTTCTGCTGCAAAAAAGGCACTGCACCCAGTTGTTATGCCTGGCCCAGCCTTACAGCCTTGCAAGGACAGCAAGATTTCAGGATGTCATGACAACTGACCTCTTTCTTCAGTGACCAGGAGCTGTTTCTCACCCCATGTGAACCCCAGCAGGAGAGGTCAGTGAGGGTGAATGGCTGCAGCTGTTCATATCAGTCTTCCAGAGCACTGAAATCTTCCATCCCTCAGCTCATTCTCTGGAAATCAAAATGCAGCATGGCTTTGGAAAGCACTGGAGTTCATCTGGTTTCACTTGCGTGGCTGTTGTTGTCTAGGGTTGAGTAGCATATGTTTATGCCAATCCCGTTTCAGCAAAGACAGAGTTTACAATAAGTGCTGAGCAACAGAGTAGGTCAGTGGTGTTCCTCAAAATACTTCTCTTTTTCAGCTGTTCATCTTTTCAGCTTTCTGTCCATGCCTTCTAGTTGCACCACTTTCTAGCTTTATTATTCCATCAGGATGCATGGGTCAGACACCTTTACATCCTTTCTTTTGCCCAGTTTTGGAGAGCTTTATGCACATTCTCCTTGGCTGTAGGTGTAAGAATATGACTCCAGATTTTTTTTTTCTTTTTACATGTAAGATTGGTAGTTCTTGAAGTACTCAATGTCCTTTCTGTTCTTTGATCGTCCAAACCAATAGGATATAGCTGTCTCCCATGCTAGGCTCTCCCTTCTCTCTCCCTTTCCCTCTTCACACGCTGTGGTTCTAGGTCTCTGTTCCCACCTGTATCCCGCCTGTTTCTCTCTGAGAGAGAGCATAAATCCTGCCTTACAGTTGTTAATTACTAAATCCTTGAAAGAGCTGGAAATACACAACACTTTTTGCTACAGTTTTACTTATTTGTGGAATAGATTTTTCTAGTAGGAGCCAGAAATGAACTCCATTGATTTCACATGGCGCACTGTAGGTATCAAGCCACCAAGTGGCTGCCAAAAGAGAGTAAGTTCTCAGGCTGTGAGCTTTCAGGCATCCGAGACCGGTGGCAAACATTGGGCCATATGCTTAATTTTAAAAGCATGCCAGAAATCCAGTGGAGATGGGTAAGACTAGTAATACACTTAATCTTCATCATATTCTAAAGTATGCATAGGTTGGTAGAGCATCTGAGTTGCTTGCACTCCCAAGCCAAAAGCTGTGATGGAGTAGGAAGTGGGATAACTAAAATATTGCCTAACTAAATGAGACTTTTATTGCGAGGGAGGACTGTTTCCAGCTGCTCCCAGATTCAGAATATGGTAGTAAGAATTTCATTCAAGGAGGTGGTTGTCTCTCCTGAGTGTATATGCAGACTGGCTGGTGGGTCATGTGGGTGAAGGCTGTGCTTTCTAGGCTTGGTGCTGCTCAAGAACAAGATGATCATCTCAGGTGAAAGGGCTGAGATGTAAGAGTTTTCATCCAACTCTGGAAGATGCTGTAGCAGAAATTTTTGTGCTCCCCAGCACCTCTCAGAGTTACCTTTTGTCCAAGATCTCCCTTAATCACTTCAGTCAAATGATAGGAAGGACCAAGTGTAGGTTTAGTGTATCCATTAGCAGGCTCAGAGGTCCCCTCATCCCAAGAGTTTTGGTCCTGCAGTCTCTCCTGAATATCGGCACAGGTTTGAGACTTGCCCCGTTTTCATTCTTTCCTTGCTGGCTGGAGAGAATAAATGGATTAACTAACACTGTTGAGAGGAGTCTTCCTGGCAGTTGTTGAGTCTCAAAATGTCGATTCTCAAGGCTGACTTCACAAGGGATTTAGTCCTATCTTTTGCCAGCAGGTTGAAATTACCCTCTATGTTTATTGTATCCAAAAAAGAAAAAAAAAAGGAGAGAGAAAGAAAAAGAACAAAAACACATTGAGGAGAACAGGGATTTGTAGAGGTGGGTTTTGGTGACTGAGGGCTTATCCCATAGAGAGTTTATAGTGGGATGTGTAGGGTACAGCAACAGAGAAAATGAAAAGTGCTAGGTCATCCTGTCCTCTTCTCAGGCATATGCATATCCCCTTGGTAGCACAGGTTTATTTGCAGGAATGCTTTGTCCCTGAGTCACGCTGGTTGGGGAGAGGCTGTTACATATGCAAGAAGAAAAAGAAAATATTCTTGGGTGCTTTGTCTTCTAGAATTTTCACCATTTTCCCAGACTAGCTATTTTTGGTGAGTAGGTTTGAACATGTCAAGCAGTATATACACCATGTGCTAAGCATTATTATTATTATTATTTAGTGTTTTATGTAATATTAATGTATTTTTAGTAAATAATGGGATTTTCAACTCTTCCTGTGGGAAGCTATTGTACATTCTCATAGATTTCACTGTCAGAGTTTTTACTGATAGCTTATATTTTCCTTTCCTTAATTGCTGCCTTTTACTATTTCTTGTGTCCTCTTTTACCTAATTATAAATGTTACAACGTCAATTTAGGAAAAATATCAGGGGAGGTTTCACAAGGGTCAGTGCTGATCACAATATTGTTTAATACTTTCCTAAACAATATATAGAGCAATACAATTTGCAGATGATGCCAAATTAAGAGGGATCATAAACACAGTGGAAGGCAGAGAGAGAGAGATAACAAAAGGATATTGAGAGTTTAAAGAACTGTGCAAAAATTAACAAGATGAGATTTAATTTAGATAAAATACAAGGTCATACACTATGGGAGAAAAATACCAACTACATAATGGAAGATGCTGGTTAGAAAACAGCAATAATGGTGATATATTTTACATTTATGTAGCTTCTTTCATCTTACAGAGTCCCAAAGAGCTTTACAAATTAAATAAATTAATATAGAAACTACACATAAGGATTATTTTATTCTCCACAGAGACACCTCCTGTATTGGTGCAGAATATGACAGCTATTCAGCTGAACTCTGCAGTGGTGTGCAACAGTTCAGGACAAAATATTACAGGTCCCCTTGAAATGGCAGTAAAAGTTAACAGAAGCCAGCATTTGTGCAGCAGGGCACTGCTTAAAACTGTTCCTCTGATGAAAACTGCCAGAGTTTTTTTCTTTTTTTTTTTCTTTTTTTTTTTTAAGCTGCTGATGATCAAGATCTCGGTTTTACATCTGTCTTTACCTTTACTGCAGTAATGCAGAGATGAACCCACTGACTCACAATGGACACTGGTTGCAAGAGGGCTTATTGTGTGAGACAGCTGGGGAGGCTGTGGGGTTTTTCTAACTGGAACAGACAAATACATATGACCTATTTATTAAAAAGTATATAACATTATCTGTAGTTAGTTGAGGGCTATTAATTTTCACTTGGATAGGGAAGTTTAACTGTAGGGCTTATGAAATGGGTGATGGGAAGGGAAGACACTTGGTGCTGAACTGATGGTTGTGGGGTCTGGCTAAGAGGGAGAGATGGAGGTGGAAAACCTAAGTGAAGACATGGTAGAAGAAGATGGTAGGTGGACAGAGTTTGAATTTACTCACCTATAGATATATAAATGTGTCTCACAGTGGAGACACATCACAAGTTGTGTACAGGGGCATCTAAAGTGGCTCCTTAGAAGTTGATGCAGTGTTACTTTCTGAGGGTCCCACGCCAGCACAGAGTGGCTGGCAGCACCGTGTACCCAGTGGGATGGAGGGGTCTGTGCTCTCAATGCTCGCCAAACCCAACACGTTGTGCTGAGGTGATCCCCAGAGGCATAGTTGCAGAGGTGTGTGTGACTTGGAGATGGCTGGTGCGTGCAGCTTGCTCATCCTGCTCTCTGGGGAACCAGAAGTCTCTGCAGGATCTGTGTCGGATACCCCTGAGGCAAACTGCAACCTCAGGTAACAAGCGGTTGTGTGTGCTTTCTCAAAGGATGGCTCTCTAATTAGGAATGACTCTGAGGCATTTCAGGCATCACATTTGTTGTGGTTTGATGATGGCTGGATGCCATGTGCCCACCAAAGATCCTCAATCACTGCCCTTTTCAGCTGGACAGTGGACAGAAAATACAATAAGAGGCTCTTGGGCCAAGATACGAACAGGTAGAAGTCACTCAGCAGTTACTGTCATGGACTCAAGTCAGGGAAATTAGCTTAATTTATTACCAATCAAATCAGAGGAGGATAATGAGAAATAACATCAAATCTTAAAACCAATGTTCCCCCATCCCTTCCTTCTTCCTGGGGTCAGCTTCACTCTCAAATGCACTACCTCCTCACAGCAGCACAGGGGGGCAGGGAATGGAAGTTGTGGTCAGTTCATCAGATATTTTTCTCTGCTGCTCCTTCCTCTTCAGGGGTGAACTCCTCAGACTCTTCCCAGCTCCAACATGGGATCCCTCCCATGGAAAACAGTCCTCCAGGAACTTTCTAGTCATTTCCAGACTGCAGTTCTTCACAAACTGCTCTAGTGTGGGTCTCTTCCACAAGGTGCAGCCCTTCAGGAACAGGATATTCCAGTGTGGGTCCTCCATGGGGTCCCCAGTCCTGCCAGCTGTGCTCTCCACTGCCCTACCAGGAGCCCACTCCAGTGTGGGCTTTCCACAGCATCACAGACTCCTTTGGGCATCCACCTGCTCTGGCTTGGCGTCCTCCGTGGGCTGCAGGTGGATCTCTGCTCCCCTGTGGACCTCTATAGTCTTCAACATGGGCAATAGGGACATCCATGCTCTAGTGCCTGGAACAACTCCTCCTCCTCCTTTTTCACTGTTCTTCTCACATATTCTCACTCCTCTCTTCCCATTGCTGTTGCACAGCAGTTTTTACCCCCTTCTTAACTATGTTGCCTCAAAGGTGCTACCGCTGTTGCTGATGGGCTTGGCTTTGGTCAGTGCTGGGTCCATGTTTGAGGTGTTTGGCATTGGCTCTGTTGGATATGGGGTAAGCTTCTGGAAGCTTTTTAGAGCAGCCCACCGTGTAGCCCCCCTCCACTACCAAAACCTTGCCATGCAAACCCCATACAACTTTGTTCTAGCAGGAAGGCTTTTTTAATAGCAGTGGTCTGTGTGTGCATGTGTGTGTGTGTCCCACTGAATATAGGTTTAGCGCTTTTACCTGACTGCTCCAAACTGAGAATTCATTTGTCATATTTGCCTTTCTGCTTTGTTTCCCTCTGCAGTGACACATGGCAACATGCAGCTAAAAGGCAGAGGAATGAGAAAGGACAGTTTTCTGAAAAGATTTTGCAATGCCTGTTTGAACCTGTATATCTTGAATCTGCTATTTTTGATTTTTATTCTCTGGTCAGCAAATAAAACAGAAATTCTCTTCTTCTCCTCCCAGCCCCTCAAATATTTTCTGTGCTCATTTGGCAAGGGGAAGTTCCTACACTCTTGGCTATTTTGGGGTCCAACTAAGTGTTTGGATGTTTAACTGCCTGTTCCATGTGACCATGTAAAATGAATTTAAGTTGGCATCTCTATTTTGGAGGTTTTTTACATTTAGATTCCAGCAGTTGCTTCGTGTTTTTGGCGAGCATCACCTGTGGGGCCAGCTGCTACCACAGACCTACCCAGAGGGTGGAATTCACAGGGACCGATTTTCCACCAGCCTGCCCCTTGTGTCACTACTCATAGCTGTGCAAACCGCCACCATTGTTCTTCTGCAGCAGTTTCACATCTATTTTGCACAGGGATGAGTGGCTATAGAGGGTGCAAGCTGGTGGAAAATTTACCTTGTGTTCTCTGCTCTATCCTAACTGAGGCACGAACCAGCACCCTCATGGTCTGTTGACTGTAAATCTCTTACTTTTAGATGAGCCTTGTAAGAAGGAGCCTTGCCGTGGCTAAGCTAGTGTGGATCACACTAAGCTTACTTCAGCTGAAATAAACTCCTTTTTTCCTTCTAAATACAACCCTCTTCCTGGCTGGGTGTTCGTCTGTGCAGCTTCTTGCCATCCCCACACTGCCAGGCTCCACAAGTCTTGTAAAAATTGTGCTTTGGGGTTACTGCTCCCAGCCACCACAGGGATGCTGGCTTTAAGCAAAAAGAATTCAAAACAGTTTCAAATAAGTGATCTTGGGAAGGAGGATCTGGGAAGTAGTGTGTTTTGCTTTTAAAGTATATTACTTCTGTATTAAAAATCCTTGCAGTTGTGCCTGTGTATGGAGTAGCTCAAGGATGGCTCAGCTTTGGAGAGAGCAAGCATCACCTTTAAAAACTAAAATGTGTTTTTGAAGAGCTTTGGAGGGAGCTGTCGAGCCAGCATCTCATTTGCTTTTTATTGTGTCTGAGCAGTAGTTAAAACTGGAAAGGGAAGAGACCAAGCAGTTGAAGGACAGATTTTCTCTCCCCTGGTGATGTAGAAGTGCTTGCTTCAGTCTGCTACCATTTTGCTTGAGAGAACTGGAGCACTTAAGTTATGGTGACATCTATTAGAATTCAATTAGTGGTAGTTCACTGACCCAAATTAGCATTCTTTGTTAAGCTCAAGTCAGTGTATATGTATGCTATTTCCAGGCCAAACGGACCTGCATAGAAAAGAAGCTCCGAATCTCTGAGCTTGTTGGCAGTGTCATAGTGACTGAATTCAGAGCACAAGCTTATCTAATGCCAGCACTTTAGGCTGGCTAATAGAATTGCACATGTTTGTGGTGTGTAATTAAACTGTGTGGAACTCTGACTCGAGGTGAGTGGGGAGAAGAAGGACAGTGGAGGACACGCCAGGGGCCTCCCTACAGCCTCTCTGCTCCTTCCTCCATCCTGGAGCAGAGGCAGCTGCTGGGACATGCTGAAAGTGGTGGATCTCCACTGGGAAAGGCATCCTGGCATGTACGGTGGGTTGGAATGTCTTTCTCTTACTTTGCTTCTTATTTCAAGCAGGCTCCAGACAGCATCAGATCTGGCCAAGTCCTAGATTGGATGTTGTCAGTTTTGGTGCTGGGACTGCATTAACCCACATGTCTCATTCACTAAACTTTTCAGGTGCCCAGTCCGTTGCTGGGTTTGTCTGAGTGACTTTGGCAGTGCCTTGCGTGGTCAGGACTGACTGTCACAGAAATAATACCACTGCAGTCAGTAATGCTGTTCAGCATCAGGAGAGTGACCCGAAAGGAATTCCCACTTTGTTGCTCTATCGTGGTCTATCTGTTCAGTGACTTGAAATACTGCAGAGATGCCTATGTGTTTGTGCTTTCCCTAGAATTTATTTTTTTTGTTCAAAAAGCCCACTGCACAGTATTTACCTATGTTTGCAACTTGGATTTGGGTTTTTTTTTATGTGCTTTATCCCTCTAAGAATGAGTGTAAAGCTGGCTATGACCAACAGTGATTTCATTTGAAAAGAAAACATGACTTATTAGCAAACAGTTGTTAATGATTGGTTTTTAAAGGGGGAAAAAGTCTTTTTAAAATATTTTTTCACAGACTCTACTTCCATGCTGACATTTACACTAAGACGTTGGGCAGAGACTTGTTAGTCTGGACCTGTTCCCATGTGTCACTTTGACTAGTTTAAACTGTCACCAAGCATCTTAGAATAGTCAGCTTCACTTGTCTTGCACGTATCAGTCATTATAGTTCACATTTTCATTTTAATGACGACTGATGTAGATGTCAAGGAGTGTTGAGGCATTTGCACATTGAACTTAGGGATATTTTCTCTTATTTAATAGGATTTTGTCTCAAGATACAGTTAACTATTATAAGACTAAATTACTCCTTGTGCAAGTGAATGGTTCCCTTGTGTGTGGATTTGAATTTGATCCGTAGAGAGCAAGTGCTTTTTGTGATGCAGTGATTTTCCTTCATTATCTGTGCCTGTTTTCTGTTTGGTAACTTAGATATACACATTTCAAATTTAAATACACCAATCCCTGTGAAAAAACATCTAAATACATGTCAGCATCCATAGAGAACATCTTTCTGATTATGACTGTACCCGGTACAAGGTAAAACTTGAGAAAATCTGTTTCCAATATACTTGAAGGCATTTACTTATCCAGCAGCACAGATGGCACTTGAAATGCTGAATAATAATTGTTGAGAGCCAAGGTAAACGATAGTGCAAATGTAAAAGCGGACACAGGCATTATAAATGTCTGTGTGGGTTGCAGTACTTGTATAGACAGGTGATAAAATTTGCATGTGCAAACTCTGGTTTACCTTTGAAATGATCAGCTAATGCGCTTACTGTGCAGGTATTGGAGCAGGGGTAGGGCAGTCGGTTGCAGAGGTGAGGAATGAAGTGTCCAGGACATACTATAAATTCAAATTCCTGATGGCCCTGATTGGAAGTAGGGGAATATGCTTTGTAACCGTGGGTGTTCCAACCTTTAAGATACTAAAATTGAATTACATTTTCATTCCATCAAGCCTTGCCTGTATGGGATGCAAAATATCTGACCTACTCACAACACTTTGTTCAGCCTTCATGAGCATTCTGCAGGTTTTGGTGGCATGTTGCAGTTTGGTGGACATAGTCACCCAATCAGTGTTCAATTCGGCTGACCATCCCTCAGCTTGTGCTTTTTTAAAAAAAAAAATATGTGGATACTTGAAAAAACCCCTGCATCTGATTACTTGCAGAGCCACTCCTGAAATGTGGAAGTGCTGCAACTTTTGCAGTGCTGTGATGTTGTGCTCAAAGAGTCTTGCTGCTGCAGGGGCTCAGCGCTGGACAGAGGGGCTGGAAGAGGTCTGGTCTGCCCACCCATTCAAGTTGCTTCAAGGTTCTCTTTGAGCTCATGTGGAAGAGTTGGGCTGGGGTCATACCAAGGCACTGCAGGGACTGAATGCCTCTGTGTTCCTTCCTGCATGCCCACACACCCTTTGGGCAGCCTTTGCCCCAGGTAGCAAGAGGAGACAGGAAGTGGAGAGGAGGTTATGGAAGTATGAGAAAGCTGTAAACACATGGGAAAGCAATAAATGTGTGGGGAAGCATGATGGATGTCAGTACCAGTTCACCAGCAGCTTAACTCTTGCCAGTTTTGTGGTGGGCATCATGGTAAAGGGGAGTTTTAAGTGATAATGTAGTGCTGGCACTCATGATGGACTGAATCTCTGTCTGCTGTGCATTGCATCAACACGGAGAGCCTTTGCTGGAAACTCAACTGTGCAAAACCCCACAACATTAATGATGAGCAGTGTCTTTGCACTTTGTTTTCCTTTCTTTCTTTCTGGTATCAGGTCGTATTTCTTTCCATCTTCTTAGGATTAAAACAAAAATAGGTCTTGCTGCAAAGACAGCATCGTTCACAGATTGTAGCTGACTGTTGCACTCAGCAGTACCACATTAGCTCTACCTCTTCACATCTCTGTTTCTTCTAAGTTTGGCCAGGCTACCTCAAAAGCTGTGAAAGCCTCCTCCTTCTGTTTCAGCTCTCTCCTAGTGCTTACTGCTTTACTGCTGCCATCTGGTATGGGATCCCTTTCATCTGTGGATTCCCCATATCTCTCCTGATCACTGCTAGCAGCCAAAATTCAAATCTGCAGTTGGAGATTTTATTCGTTCTGCTGTCCTCCCTCCTTTTCTAAGGCAAGGGCAGAGGACCTCTCTGCCACAGATTTCTGTTTGACCTACACATAGATCCTTGACCAGTGGCACGACTGTGGTGATATAACAGAGCTTGACTGTGAAATAAAGGTATTTGGAAAGTCTTGAAAATGTTTATTTTAAAAAGTGTATTTACAAATATTGGAGGGGGGGGTTGCATTATGGTTTGATTAGGGATGAAGCTTGCTTGCTTTACTTTATAAATGAAACACCTCTAATATGCTTTTATCTCCATTTCTCATACCTCTGCAAATTCCCATCAATAGAGAAGAGGGTGGAAGTTCGAGTTAGTGGAATTAATGCTCTTTGCAAGACATTTCTGCTCCTAGATTCAGTCCAGATTGGACTGAAAATTTACTATAATACTATACAATAATAAAGCAAACACACATTCAGAGGCAGAACATATTTTGTGGTTGGTTTTTGTTTTTTCTTTTTTTTTTGGTTGGATTTACATGTGATATTAAAAATCACTGTCCATGGAGTAGATGAAATAACATTTTAGTAGTCTGTTGGCTACATTCTTTTCAAGGGTCGATACAGAGTGGCATTTGCTCTGTGATGCAGAAAATAATCTGTTAAAGAAAAAAAGATACATACATCTGTAACCTCCACCAAAAAAAAAAAGCCTTTAGAGAAGCAAAGAACAATAGTATGTGGCATTGAGACTGGAGAAGAGTTAGTAAAATGTTGAGAAAGTTTTAAATGAAAATTAAAATAAGGGAGAAGCAGTCAGCTTCCTTCATCATCAGAAACTCCAGTGATAATGGAATAGTTAGTGCACTTTTCTGCTTTACTTGGGTTCAGAGTTCTCTTCAGAATTTAGTTTTTGCACCAAAGTTCAACAGTCTCAAGAGCGTTTTAATGCCTTGTGTTGTTGTAATTAGTCTGCATTTTAAGTTTATTAGTGGCCTGACTAATGTACTCTTAAGAGGCTTTATTTGGAAAAAAGTCAATATATGAAGCCAATAGAGCTCTTGAGAGTTTGTGCCACATACGCGCTCGCACATAGAAAATCATGTTATCAATTTTCATTTGACTTTTAATCAATTACAGTGACAAAGAGATGATTTGAAGTCAATTTTCTGTTGGTGCTAAATTAGTGTTTGATCACAGATGTTTACTCCGGTGACTGCTTTCTTTTGCAAAAGCCTTGTAGACTAAGTTGCATAGATTGATGCCTCTCATTTTCAGGTGATTAGCAGATTTTTCTCTTATTTTGCTGCTTTTAGCAGCATGAGGGATGTGCTTCTGCTGGGATATGACTGTGTGGGAACCTCTTAAGATAAACATGGAATTTAGTAATGAAGCCTGGCACTGACTTAGAAGTGTCTCTCTTTGAATGGAGATGCTCCTTCTCAGTGATCCAGTGCTAAGGCAGTTCTCAGAACAGCAGACTCCTCCATCCCATCTGTTTAGATTTGTAAAATTTATACTAACAATAGCTTTCGACCAAAAGAACCTTTTGCTTCTTACTTATTATTAAGGAACAGAATGCAAAGAAGGAAAGAAGAAAAACCTATAAAAATAAATTAAAAATAAGAAACAAGAGTTCTTTGCAAGAGAGTCAGAGAGTCAATCCTGAAAGCATTTCTTTCTTTCTTTTTTCTTTTTTTTTTTTTTTTAAATGCCCCTTCTTTATTTATCACCTGTTTAAAATAGATAGGCCAAGACTTTTCATTCTCTACTCATAGGAGAGCGATTCCTGAGACCACATAGCAGGCGTGTATGGAAAACTACTCTGTCTTCTTTTGGATTCTCTGGATGGTATTCAGAACGTTGTTTTGATGCTTAAAATCACATAAACCCAAGCTTAAGATAAGATTTTGAAGTGGTCAGTGCCCTCAAATGCAGCCAGATTTTCATACAGCGCAGTTCTTATTTAAATTCTGGTAGGAGCTGCCAGAGAGCAGGTGCTAAATGCTGGGATTTTTCATTCATTTGAAGTCTGTGTGTCATACTGAGAGATGCAGGACACTGAACATCACTGAGAATCCAGCCATAGAAAAGTACAGCATAAAATGCAAACCATAACACACACAACCCAAACCCATCATACAAATCAGCCTAAATCATCAAAGCAATAGATCAAACAAATGCCTCAAAATTCAGTCTCTCTCTCCTGTCATTCTCCCCAAATGCTTTGCATAATACCCTGAAGATCAGCAAACAGATTTTGCCTGGTATGCAGTATAGGGAGGATTGAATTTTACTGAGGGACCATGGAATAGAAGAACCCACCAGAAACCTTGGCTATGCTAAACTGAAGTTGTAATTCTGCTGCAAAGAGAATACAGAGGATTGTTTTCAGTTAGATTTTTGGTCACTTATTGTTAATTGTACTTATGGCTCACTGATTTAATCACCTCTTCCACTGATAATACCTGAATCATGACTGTATAGGTTGAAAACCACAGGTCATATTTCTAATCTACAGCTGCCTGAAAATTGATAGTTCTGATAAATAAATTTTAATGCCTCATAACAAAACTTCTACTTCATGAAAATATTAAAGAGTTAAATCCCTTGAATTGCCGACTCCAAAAGAAGTATTTCAGCTTGTGCTCTTTGGGAGTTGCCTTTCCTTCCCCTTCCATCACAAAAAAAATGGTACTAAAGAAAATATAAAAGTAGGAAACAAAGTGGGAAAATGTACACTGGGAAATGAACAGTGGGAAATGAGCAGTTAACTGGACATTTAATGTTGAAAATACAGAAGAATTCTACCCAGCTGGGAATTACTTGCTTTTTTTTCAGTCATTCATAAAAAGCCACCTCAGTGAATGATGATAGCAAAGTTCAATATTTAAAAGACAGTGTCTTCAGACTGTAAGAGGTGGAAACATGTTGCCTTGGCCATATCTGTGCCTTGATTGTCTAAGAATAGAAGCTAGGGAGCTAATCAGATCTTTGTGCAGTGCTGATTTTATTTTACAAGCCCCCCTTTCAATGTAAGCCCAACATGCCATACTTACATCCTTAGTACACTGTTTTCTTACAGTATTTTATTGGGGTTTTGTATTTTATGGGACAGTCTGAGAGTCTGATTCACTTCCTGCTTGACATGAATATCTCTCTTGATTTTTCAGCTCAATTTCTACTTAAGTAAATAAGAACTGTTTGTATCTAAGAAGGAGAAATGGAACCTGGAGTACTGGTTTTTTTTGGCTCCAGTTGTATTTTACAAGTTAATGTGTCTTTTGGGAAATATCATATATGGCAATTCTGTCTCCAGTAATTGTTCAGGAGAAGACAACTCTTCCAGTACTAAATTGCAGTCTGCTTGTGGGCCAGGACTTTTCTGCAAGAGGGGATAAAAGTTGCTTGCCTTGTCTTACTTTCTTTCTTCTACTTTACTACAGGAGAAAATGCTCCCAGTGATGTCCAGAAGAGCTCTTTTTCACCATCCTTTCTTCTGTTTTCCATTTGTCTTGTCAGTTTTGGACCAGAACATGAAGAATGGGTTGGGCAGTCAGGTTGAATCTGCTCTATTGGGAGGGGTCTGGTTAAGACGAGAGAATGAAGGGTTTTGTAAAACCTTCAAAAAAATGTCATTATGCATGAACCTATAAATCTTTAAGTATCAAATGAGCTTCATATATAATACTACTTAGTAGCAGAAGAAAGAACATTTAAATGCTGTCAGAAATTAATGATGAGGAATGCCTGGAAAGCTTCACAACAGAAAGGCATCACATTCTTTGCTGCTTCATCTTTGTACTGGAATAAATATTCAAACTAAATTTAGCCAGTGTGATTTGAAGGCAGTATGGCTTCAGGATTTCCACCAGGTTTTACCCTTTCCAGTTGGCCTTGTTGCTGGAATTGTTAGTGAGGTGATGAACCATTTGCTCCATGCAGGAAACTGACCAGGGACAGAGGGACAGAAGGGCACCACAGGGAAAGGCACAGCTCTGGATGCAATGTTTCCTCTGCATCTTGAATTAATTCCCACCTGCCTTTCCAGCAGGCAGTGAAGAACCCTTCATGGCAATCAGATTTGTAGTGAGGCTTCTGTGTGCTTGTCCCTCTTAGCAGTGTGGCACATAAGAAAGAGATATTTAACTTGAAAAATTGTTTATTTTATAGAATTTCCAACCAGCATAATGTTTATTAAAACAGCCATAAAATTTGCCGCATTTTACATGAAATTCAGCTTGATAATGATAGAGCTGCTGTTGTGATTATGTAAGCACAAAGCTGTTGATTTACAAAGAAATAAATTCAGATAATACTGCAAGAAATACAGGTTGCAAAAGCTAGTGCTGGAGTTGGTGTGGGGACCAGCAACAGGCTGTACAAACTTTCAGCTTGAGGTTCCTTGGCTGAATTCAAGCTGAATCAGTTACCGCAACCCAATGGCTTTGTAGCAGTTTGCATAAAATGAAGATATGGTCTGCAGTCCATTTCCTCCTGTACCTAGCACCAACGAGGCAGCCTTCAGTGGAAGCCTCCAGAGGGATGTTTAGCATAAAATAGGTATGGGGCTGAACGTCCCCCTTGCAGCAGGGACATTCACCGGCATGGGGAGAGACGTATGATTAGTGCTGCATAGGTTCCCTGGGTGCATTGTGAGACTTAGGATTGCCATTCCCACAGGGAGCCAGAAAGCTGTGAGCCCACGTGGGAAGGGTTCAAATGGCACTGGGGATGATTACCAGTGAATTTAAAAACACTAGGTGGTACACCTAGTGATTGAGATTGGAGATATTAATGCTTTAAAAATTACAATTTCACATTTTTGTAGTGCCATTTTATTGTATTTTCATTAGAAAAATAAAAGGTCACTATCCTGGCAGGACATTGCATTGCCAGTCCTCTTTAGGGCTCCATCTCTATCTATTTATTGCTTTTGGTTTTATCTCCTGCTGAAATTCATGTGAGAGCAAGTAGACACATCCTGGGTAAAAGTTAGATGTAGCCCGTGCCACAGTGAATAGATGCCTTTTAATTTTGGAGATTACATCAATCACATGAATGTTATTTGGACTAGCATGTGTGTTGGGAGAAAGCAGGCCATGAATATTTAAAAGGACAGACCACAGATGAGAAGCCTTCAGGAGGCTGTCACTCTAACAGGTGTTGCAGGTACCGCAGCATTTCCATAGTACTGCAGCTGAACCAGTAGCCACTCGTGTAAGGCAAATTAGTTGTGTTAGATTAGTTATGTGCGAATATTACACAGCCCTTTGTTCTCCACTCTGGTTTATTAATTAACCCTGCTCTGTTAATCCTCACTCCTATTCTGCCTTTAAATCTACTGTCTTTCTACCCTCACAGGAAGAGGTCTGCCCAGCATCCTAATCCCGGGTCTTCCTTGCTTTCTTCCTTTTATATTTTTGAAGTATTTTTGTGACTAGTTAGTTTTGCTCTTCATTTTTGCTGAACCACTGCTTTAACCACTACCTCATCCTATACCATCTGCACTGTATTTTTCTTAGCTGCTTTGCCTATAACTGTGTGCAGGAGAAAAATACCCATCTGTTAAAGGCTGAGGTATTAGACTGAGGGAGAGACAGTTTTAAATAGGTATTAGAGACATGTCAAACTTTAGGTTAAACAGAGAAGATCAGACAAAAAAATGTCCCAGGAAAATCTGGGTGACATTTGATTCTTGTCAAAACATGAAAAATTATCAGAAGAGGAGTGGAAGGAAAAGGCTGTTTAATTTAAGAAACTCCTGTTCTAGTAAGATTTCTGTTGTACTCTCAAAATACAATGATTTAACCATGACACAAAGATGATGACGTGCAATCGCCTGTATCAACAGTTTCACAGATGTTTATTTGAAGTTTAATGTTAATGAAATGCAGAGATGTGCCTTGTACCTTCTTGGTTTAGTTTTGGGGATTTTTTTTTTTGTTTTTGTTTTTGTTTTTTTGTTTGTTTGTTTGTTGGTTGTTTTTTGGTGTTTTTTTGGTTTTTTTCCTTTTTCTCTATCCTCAAGTCCCACATTTTACATTTAGTCTTTCTAATAGTGGAATTAATTTATCTCATTTAGTACCTGAAGAGAAGTCTTCAGAAAGTGATCTAACAAATAACTGCAGTAGGCATCCTGTGTTTGAGAGGGGCAGAACAGAACAAGCAGAGGGGTTAAAAAGGTGTGAGGACAAAAAAGAAAGGGGTAGGACAAAAGATCTCTGTTGGGGGTTATTGGAAAATCTTATGCTGCAGCTTGTGGCGTGGCAGGTTTAAACTCTCTTGTCACCAGGTCTGAATTTATCATTATTAAAATATTAGGTAGCATGTCATTGCCTTTGTAGCCGTGTGGGATAATTGCAGGCTCCATACTTTAAGGAAACAAACTGAGGAAAAGACTGTTTACATACACTAAGAACATGCACAGATTAGCTTCAGCTGGCCTGTTTATACTGTCAGCCTGTATTATATTGGAGATTAGATAAATGTACATAAATATTAGGCATAACAAATATTTGGTGGTGTTTCTCTGTCCTTGCATTATGCTCCACGTAGCCCATTACAGCACTTGCCTGGGAGGGCTGGGGGCACAGGCATGTTTAACTCCTTTAGGTCACCTGGGGTAAGAGACTGCCCAAGCACGAGGGTTTCTTAATAAGCCACAATTTTTGGTGTATTATTTCCATCTGGATATTCAGTTGGAAACTGCTGCAGCTTGAAAACTATGAGTGAGGAGGAAATCAGGATGAATCAGGATATGATTGAGTTACTGCTCTTGTTTTATTTGTAGTTACCAGTTTGCCTTGCCGAGTTAAGACCATTTTGTTACTTGTCTTATGCAAATAACCAATCCATTTACACTCTCAACTGTGAATAATAAAACCTTAAGCATCTTCATGGTCAGCACTGTCTATTTAAATATTTAGCATTATATTTCGTAATATCCTTCTCTGTATTTTTGTATTTAATTGTATTGATTTTTCTTCATTTTTAATGACATCAGAAGGGAAAAAAAGGACAAATACAGTCTGTTTGTCTCAGTGGCTGAATATGAGAGCTGGACAGCCTGGAGACAGCAGGGACAGATTCTTTTGTCGCTCCTTGGGAGTCAGGTGTCCCCTGTTGGGAGGATACATCCTGAGGGCCTTCATGCAGTAAGACACGGCTAAGCTAGAACAGGGCTTGGCGTTTGGGGCATCTTTTCCCTTTGTGTTGTTTCTCAAGGTTTCTCCTATGTAAGATGATGATGATTGCTCATCAGTTTAAAATTGTGTCTGTTATTCCGTCCATACATTTTGAAACAGGTTACAGAAGTTTATGTATTGAAGTTTATGCTCATGCAAAGCAGCACAGAAAGCTAGATTTCATTACTTTAAAAATTGCCTGTATTTTTGGTGGTCTAGTTGTCGACATCTGTTGCAACTTTTTCAGAGGCCTAAATCTGCCCCAGCTGCTGTTGCTTCAACATTCAACACTTATGATAATGACTACTATTTTATTAACCCAACGCTTCATCCAGTGTCTGCCATAGCAAACAAATCCTGGGATATCAAAGCCAGTGCTATGAAACCCCTGTGATATGTGGAGAATTCTCTGGAGTCCAGGAGCACTAACAGAGTTGCAGAGTAATGGCCTGGAAAAGGGGAGGAAATATACCTCATGGAGAAAGAAAAGGAAGAAATTACTGAACAAATTATATTCCAGAAAGTTGAGAATATAATTTCAGGTGCTGCATTTGAACAGACTTGTTTGAGTATTTGCAAGTCAAAATGAATGAGTAAACAAATTTGTGAATTCTAGACCTTGATAGTCTTCAGCCATCCTTAATATGAAGACCTGTGAAATATTTCTACTGAGTATGTTAATACCTCTGCATAGAAACATTAAGACCACAACTAGTAGTCTCAGCTTAGGTAGTCATCATTCCTAAAGTCCTTAGAAATGGAGATTAAGAGGAAGCTGTGGACCACAGCCTGGAAAGCAGTGTTTCAGGCACCCTGGCTAATTACAGAGCTGGCAACTGCTGAATCTCTAGAAACATTTCTAATTGGGAAACTTTGGATTGCTTAAATAAACAATAAATGCATCTGAACTGCATAAGGATTTTCTTACGGGAGCTGTGGGACTGTCCTTGTTGCTTTACATTATGAAAAACTCAATGGCTTTTATTCATATACCTGGAAAGAGAGCTGTTTTCAAGCTGGAATCAGGACTCCTCACAGGTCCTGCAGTCTGGTTGTGGCTGTCATCTGCTTGGTTGTTCTTCCTTGCCCTTTTGTGTGTTACATATCCCTTATCCATCCAGTTCTTCCCTCCGTTTCCCTTTTCATCTGTCTCCTTTCCTGACTCTCACTATACCTAATAACTGTACAGTGAGAAAAAAGCAGTATGATGCTCCATGATGTAAATCCGTGCTTTTAATAGAATTTTCTTGTTGAGGCTTCTTTTGTTTGTTTACTTGAGCTGTCTGTATGGAGTATTCTTTGTCTGGAGGTTGTCCAAGAAGGTTTTTTTTCTTCATGGCTATTTAATAGACTTTGCTGTACATTTCTATATATATTTTAAAGTGCAAGACAAAAAGCATACAGAGCTTTAACTGGAATTACCTCATCAATAGTTGATTCTGAACCTTCAAAAATGTGGTATTTTGTCTGGTCATGTTAGCAGCTTGTTGCTGTAGATAGGGAGGATGACCCATGCTGTGATCATCCAAAAGAGATAATGGAAGGATCTTCTGAGGATGATGTCAATATCCCTGATATTATTTACACAGGGATTTGAAAATGGACAGTGTGATGTATTTCTCTGAATACAATTACACTTATACTATCCCAATACAAGGCAGAGAAATACATATACAGGAGTATGTGTGTTCACCTACTGCTTCAAAGGGAATAGAAGGATGAGGTGACTAGTGACAGTGAAAAATTCAGTTACTGAGGCATGAAAGGAGAGTCTGAAGGTAACTGCTGTTAGTGCACAGAACAGACTTTTGGGAATCGTGACATCACAGCCTGTTTTCACTGCATCATGAGCCCAGTGGAAGGACAGAGCTTGAAATGTGTTTGACATAGTTTTGTGGTATAGAGGGATATACTAAATCTGCTAAATGGGATTTCGGGGGATGGAGTGCAGAATATTAAAAATATCAGGCAAATAACAGCTTCTACAGGTGTTTCCATTTGTACTGAACCTGTAAAATCCAGAAGCTCCTACTGACTGTAAAATTAATAATAGGCAAAGTCAATGCTAAATGGCCTCAAGAAAAAAAAAGCACAAAAATCTTACAAAAAGTCAGGATCGATAGGATACCTCTTGCAGTACAGTATTGAACCTTCTTTCCCCTTCCCCCAAAATAACGTTGTCAGTTATACAGAAAAGCTTTTACTTACTCCTGCTAATGGAAAACTGATAACGATCTTTGAATAATAGGGGTTTAGAAATAGCAGCTCCTGGGTCCTTATACCAGCTTTAGCAGTCAATACTGTAGTTTTCTTTTTGAGAGGCAGCAGTCTTGGAGGCAGGAAAGGAATTAGTGGCCCCCAATGTATCTCAAAGGGGTTTTTTTGGTGCTTTTGGTTTGCCTTTTTTTTTTTTTTTTTTTTTGTGTGTGTTTAGTTTTTCGTGGTTTTTTGTTGTTTTTTTTTTTTTTTTTAAATCTCAGATGAATTATTAAATGCAAATTCAGCAATGCTAAGAGGAAAAAACAGATTGGTTTCCTTTTGAGTTTGCTGATTAGTCAATTGCTTAGTTCATGGAGGATGCCACTTGTGTCAAGTTTCTGTATACTTTCATAGAGCTGGAGCACGATACTTACTGTATCTCAAGTGAATGATTTTTCAATTAGCCTGCAGTTCCTTGGCTGTATTCCCTTTGCAGTCCTACATGGGTGATGTAGAGCAAAGGTTTAAGATGTTTTGGACAATTTATGATATTTAGAAAGGCTATTTGTCAAGAAACAATATCTGCAACAACTTTTATGTTCAGTTTTAGTCCCGGGTCTTTTGTTTACTTCTATAGTATTCTTTTTGATGTATTAAAGTTAACTTGAGCGTATTGTTCAAAATGGGAGGGGGAGAGAGGAAAAAAAGCCAGTGTTAAAAGATCGAGATATCAGGGAGCACATGACTTTTTATGATGGGGCTGCAGATGGGAGGGAACTCTGAATTGGTTTACTCTGACAGCCAAACGGGCAAAGAAAGGAAAGATCAGAAACATTTGAAAATGAGATCATACAGCATGTGAACTATAAAGACATCTCGCCCATGTTTTTTTTATGAGAAGTCTTACTGACATTTGAAAAGCAGGGACCGGTTCCCGAGTCTTAAGGTTGACTGACATTTAGGGGCAGTGTTAGGCATGATTTCCTCCCCCTTTCTTTAAATTGAAGTTTTCAAAAATCGAGGTGAGGGAGAAGCCTGGTTACACTTTGCAAAGCATTCAGATCTGTGTAGAAATATGAAAAAAGTAACCTGTGACATTTTAAACACTTTGCTGAATCTTGTTTTTTTCTACATCATATAGAGGCATGGATATGGAGCTGCACTGCCATGGGGAGGGAGAGAACCTGAAAATGGTTTAATTTCAGGTATTTATCCCAGCAGCTCAAACTCAATTGCACAGAATTATTGAAGTCAGGGAAATTTGGGGTAGTCTAAAAGTACTGCTGAACAAGCTGCTACTTTGTAAGACCAGGGCAGCTTGTTTTATCGTTGTCCCAGATGCAAGCAGGCAGCCAAGCTCATACCAGGCAGAGGGTTCAGAAGCAGCTGCACTTGCTGGCATAGGTGGGCAATACCAGGACCAGCAAAGGGCATTCAGTGGGTACCCCTGAGATCCAGAGAGCGAGTGCTTTCCTTCAATCACTGTGCCAGTATCATCACTTAGAAAGCATTCACCTTCCTATGTTTTCTTTACTGTCTTTCTCTTCTCTGAGAAGCTCAGGACACCTCCCCTGAAAGGGCAGTACCTCATGGGGTGATTTATAAAGCTACCCCTACTTTCTAGCATCTTTGCTGAGGCTGAACATCAGTCGCAAAAAGCTTAAGCAGCTCCAGCAGACTGGATGTAAAGCCTGCATTTACCCCTGAGCTGTGTTTCTTCCTTCCAGCAAAGTCTGAGCTGCAGTATCAGGGTACTCTTAATTATAGAAACCAAACCTGCTTCCTTGTGAGGTTTTAAAGCCATTCTCTAAGTATCTTCTTTCTTTGACCCCCAAGCCAACTTTAACTAGTCACATAAGAACTTAACAAAGGACTTGATCCGGACATTCTGGGCAATCAAAGGCAAGGTCCTATGGAGCTGCTGAGGCTGAAAAGCAACAAAATGTTCTGTAGTGGTTTGAAATCAGTTTCTGGGAGAGCGGCATCACTGCAGCTGGCCCTGCTTTTTGGGGTAATGACAATCAGATATAGTCAGGCACAGAAGCTGGTTTAGGGTAATAAAGAGCATCAGTGGAGGACATTAGTATTTAGGTGGGCTCCTGCTAAAACTATGTAAAGAGGAGTGATGTAAGTGACGTAAAAATTCCCATATTGTAATTTGAGTAGCATAGAAGGGTGACTAATGAGCTGCATTGCTTTTATAGCTAAGCAGACTGGGGATAAGATGGTTTCTAATACATCCCCACAATACAATTATCGTGGTAGGAATTTATGTCACATTTTTTTACTTCGTTTTCAGTGTCATGTATTGCACACATGTGTGTGAATACAGGCTTCTTGCCTGCTGAGGAACGAAAGCTAAGCAGTTGAGTTTAATATCGATTGTGTATATTTATCTCATTCTAATCTAGAAATTTTTCTATGTTTATGTTTTAAAAGCACCAGTTAACAACTGAGTAAGCCTTTTTTTTGCCAAGAGAAATGGTTTGGGTGTTTCTGTTGCTCTTACCTTTTAAAAATAAACACCAGAAATACAGCAAATTCTCTGCTGCTGCAGCAGTAGCCCGCATGGAGTGGGAGGACCATCAGGGAACTATTTAAGACACCTTCCTTCTCAAGCAATTACTACTCAGGAAACCAAATAAATGATAGTGGTGTCAGGGCTTCTCCAATGTAGGAGCAGCCAGTTGCAGTCCTATTGGACACCGTCAGTTTGCAAAATCCGGGGGCACCCTTCCCCTCCCTCACTCCGTGATCTCCCTCTCCTTACTGCTCCCATATTCCATTCATCCTTCCATCATGTAGAAGTTTCCTCCTTTCCTTTGAAGCAGCTGGGGTTCATCTAGAGAGAGAGAGATGTTAGCCTAGTACTGACTGTGTGCACTGTACCTTTCATGTGCGTATTGTCAGGCGTATCACTTCCTCTTGTAAAGGACTCTGTGGAGGATGCCCATAGCAGCACCAGCAGTGAGCAGGACTAAGTCCTGATGCAATGGGACTGAGCTGTGAGGCTGATAGCCTCAGAGTGGTCGTCTGGCAAGCTCCTGCATCTCCCAGGGCGGTGATGAAGCCAGGGAATGTGTTAGCTCTTTGGTAGATCAATCTCATCGCTGCACTGTTTTTCAAGCATAGAGTTAGAGTTGGGGTTCCAGTCTGGAAGTGTTTTCCAGGCTTCTAGTGAGTATTTAACGATGTTTGACTGTGTGGGGCAGTTATAGTAAGAGTCTTGAGAAACCTCTAAAGCCTTAGAGTCTGTGTTCAAAACCCAGCAAGCAGAGAAAAATATTCTGGATAAAACACTTTTTTAGTGAGTGCTTTAAAGCTAAAGCCCTTGACCTCATCTTCTGGAAGTTTTGTGACCCTTCATTTCTTCAGGAAAATCCTTTTTAGTCCTGTTCTCATGCCTGGGTTATAGGACTCTAAAATAACTGCCTTGCTTTTTGGAGGCTGCTTAGAAAGAGGAGGTTTTGTCCCATGGAAATACAGCAGCAGTGACTAGCAAATCTCATAAAGCTTTTGCTAGACAAAAAGGCCAGTGGGTAATCCAGTAACTGTGTGAAACAGATTTATTCTGGAACACACACATTGCAGAAAAAAGCATCCAGCTTCCTCTCTTCACCTTATGTTGTGAAAATGTAAAATGAAGGGAGGATTGAGCCAAGGGTGTGCATTCTTGGTGCCTAAGCATTATTCTTGGGCTTGCCATAGGTCCACAGGGCTGCCAAAGCACTATGAAAGCTGGAATGGAAAACCTGTTGTTGTATAGAGGTGAATCCCACTTCCAGCATTCATCTGCCTCTTCCCCAAGATAGTTGCTGAAACAGTTATTTTCTTGCTTTAATATTAGTGATGGCTGAGCCACAGCTCTTACCTCCAGCTTAGAGATGATAACCTCAACAGTTTTGTAAGGAAAGATGGCAGACATGGGTCCGTCTCGCCGTGGAGCAGTCTTTATGTCCCTGAGTAGCCAGTGGACAATAGATGGTACTTGCACGGCTGTCTTTAGGTCTTCAGTTGGAAAGAATCATACTCTGCAGCTGGCTCGCCTTGGTTTAGTAGGAGCACCCAGCTGTCCTCATCCTGATTCAGGTAGGTCAGCCGAGTCCTTGGGCTGAGAGGATGAAGCAAGGCCTGAGAGGGGGGAACAAGGAAAAGTCAAGTGATCCAGGAAAACTTCCAGTGAAAATTGAGCCATGCTTATTTCTACTCCCCTTTTCTTAACTGATCTTTGGGCTTACTTCTTCCATACCAGTATACTGGAGGTACTGAGTTAGCATGAGAAAAGACTTGGTCCATCACCAAGCACTAATTTTAAGATAATTAATACTTGGCTCCACAGTAGCACTTTACAACCATAACTGGAAGATCACTGACGAAAAGTCCAGGCATAGCATCATCTAATTATTGCTTCTTTTGTATGTGCCAAGGACTTAATAATTTGTTACTTTTTCTAGGGAAAGGGGAAGTGATTACAAGTTTCTTATGGGAATCAGAGGTACCAATGGGCTACCATTAGCAGTGCCATGGGTATGAAGGGCAAATTAAGCTTGGTGATCCTGCCAGGCTTACATTCAACAAAGTCTGGCTCAGGATTTATAAATTATTCTCTGGTGACAGACATAAAGTAGCCCTCTTAACAACAAACCTCTATGTATTTTCTGCCCTTCTGTTCTTGTCCTTTCCATCAGTTCTGTCTCTTAATGTTTTTGCCAGGACATCTTGGTAGCTCTTTCTCAATTGAGCTCACTGAGTCTCTTGTTTCCTTGATTTCAGTCTCCTCCTTGGTGTTCAACTCTGTTTTGTTGCTGTGTTGCCAAAAAGGAAAAGGCAGCTTACCAGATGTGTTACCCAATCTCTCATTGCAACTTGAAAACCTGTACTCCAGGTTTCTAAAATAAAATTACTATCTGGTCAGCTGGGGAAGATTGAGTGCATGTGACAGCATGGCTCCACCACTGGCATTCTCTCCCCTAGGCCAGAAGGTTGCATTCCATTAGTGTCATACCAGGATGTGTAGCTCATCCGCAGTGCTTCAGCTGGGTGCCAGGCTACTTGAGGAGCAGCACTCTGGATGAAATGCTGCATTGAAGCACCTTGTTCTGGTGTCTGGGGGACAAATGGAAGTGAATATATCCCAGAGAAAGAAATTTTTTTTTTTTGTGATGGAGAAGATATATTCCTGTTGTCTTGGCAGTATTTTGTCTTTGACCAGAGTAAGTACAAATGTCGAGCTCTGTATGTAAAAGCCATGGGGTAAGCACACAGTGACTTCTCTATTCAGGTAAATGGTCACTCTCCTGACAATTTAGTCAGAGGTATTCAGGGTGCCACATGTCTAAGAGGCAAATTATAAAACTAAGCTGTATTCTTGAATATGAGAAAGTACAGAAACAAAAAGCCAAGTGCTGGGTTTCATACTGGATAGCTCATTAACTTAAAACCAGAGTACGAATGTAAATTATAACCCTTGTTATTACTCATAACTACAGTTCAGACGATAACTTGGCAGTTTGCCCGCGACTCTTTTATAAACCAGTAACCTCCGGAATAAATTATACATCATACATAATACATAATTGTCCTTTAAAAGGCAATAATTGTTCTAAAAGGTAGAGTTTGCAGCGTGTTTCACATGAAATGTATGCCACAGAGCCAGCCCAGTTGCTCAGGCTCTAAGTTCCTGGATGACCTCTGGGTTCTGTGGCACTGGGATTTCAAGCTGTTGCCCCAAACCTGCGGTGTCCCTGTACTATTTCACAAAACCGGTATGTGATGTCTTCTGGTGTTCTCCTGAGGTAGGAGTCTCTGTGCTTCCTCCACCTTGGGCTATTGCAGATGCCCTCACCTTTCTTTGGTTTCTTCTTCATGAATCCTGATGTAAAGAAATGCGTCAGCCTGGAAGGGTTGATATCCTGGGATAATCACTGGATTTAAAATAGAGTCTCATTTCTGTGCATTCAACTTAAATCCTTTGTTCTCCCAGGATGAGACACTTGTACTCAGTTGTGCTTTGTAGGGGACATCAGGACAAAGCCAACAGCAGAAAACACACCATAAGAAACAGCCTCTTCACAGTCTCAACACCTCCTCATGTACACAGGATTCTGCATAGGTTCCTTTTACTCTTATTATTATACACATTTAGGAAAAAAAATCCCACACCCTGAGTCGTTTTGAAAAAAACATGCTTCGTCATGGTTCTTGTTTCATATATTTTTGGTTTGCAGTTTTATAATGTTAATGTTCGGTTGCCAGTACAAGGCTTTGTTTCTACGATCAAGCTACTGATTAATTCTCTTTGCTTTTAGGGTTTTTTTGTAAGATAGACAGCAAGAAGGTTATGTGTACTTTGTCTTTTTTTCCCTGTGTTTATTTGTCTGCACAAGACACATTACAGGAAACCTTTCACACGGGAGTTGCTGTGTCGCTGTAATAATTGATACCGGAAAGTTATGTGAAGGTCTTGTTGTGCTAAACAAACTAGCTTTTTCTCAGAATGAAAGATAAATGGTGGGACCTAAAAAAGAAAACCCTTTAAAAATGACCTATGGTGTAAGATATATAAACTACAGGAAAAGTACCCACATATTTTTATCACTGGAAAGAAAGGTCGCTATTTTTCTGCCACAGTAACAGAATAATAATATGTTCAGTTAGCAAAAACTCGTACAGGCAAATGTTAAGATGCTAATAGATGTTGCAAGCCAGAACTTGAACAGAGAATTCTGCTTTCCTAATGTGGGTTTGCTGCCCTTCAAATGATTAGATTCTGTCAATCAAAGACTGTTTTCACATATAAAGCTATTATAGTCTGATCTTCCTCATTTCTGAAGGGCAACCAAACTTGAATGCTCTTGGTGATAAAATACTGGTTGCTTTATGCCCTGATTTTATAGATGGGTGTTAAAACAAATTTAGTCTTAAACTTTCTGTGGAAATAATTTGAAATGCAATTTGCTATGCATGTATTCATCTTCTCTCCTCTTGCTCTTCAGATTCTTCCACTGATATATTGATCATAGTAGATAAAAAAAGGTTATCTCACACCAATTTCCACCATGGCCCATTTCACCATCCAGTCTTCCAGCTGAGCTTTACTCTAAGCTATCTAAATTAAGAGTCTGCAAGAAAACACATCTTTGCTCCTGAGCTGGAAACCTAAATTTAGAGTATATAAGAGAGGTCTTGGAATTGGTTTACTCTGGTGGTGTAGGACTTGTAGGCTGTCTGAGTTTATAATATCCTGCTAGCCCAAGTCTCAAAGTGATGTGGAAGTCTGAACTCTTCGATGGATGACACTGCCTCCCCCATTCTAGCTCAGAGAGGACTCTAAGCTGTCTTTGTGATCATGGGAATTTGCCAATGATAAGGAGTGGCAGAGTGGGAGGGGACCCCAGGGACTGAATGGCATGGCAGCATGATTCCATCTCCCTGCAGCTAGCTGGGTTGGGGCTCTCGCCGGGGCTCATGGTGGTTCAGCAGCAAGAGGTAGGGATAAGTGGTGGAGTGAGCTGAAGAACCACAATCAAAACACACAAAACCCCAGGAGATGGAATAATTTTTTTTAAGCAAACATGAGTTAAAAATCTCAGTGTTTCCCATTACACTGTTGTTTTTTTTTCTGTGCGAAACTCTGCATGATAATAATGTTCTTGTGTCAACCTGTGGTATTTCCCGTTGAGATTTCTTAATGGTGTTTATTAATTTAATTAAAGAAATAGAAATTATTTAAAGGCATAAGCACAGAGACAAAGGAGCACAGAGACAAAGGTAAGGTTGAAGAATCTATTTGAGCTCTGTGTTCCCTGCCTTTTTGAGCACTTGATTTCAACATTTGTATCACAACACAAACAGTATTTTTTGGAGCTGTGTGTGTTTTAGACAGATAATTACTGATACATCAGGCATTATTCTTGCTTCCTCAGGTCTTAAACTCTTTTTGGCTTTGGTGTTGACAATTGTCTTTTGGGGGCAGGCCACTATTTCAGGGTAGAAATAACAGTTACCTGATGAGGTTGTTGGAAGGTTTACATCTGTTGTGATACAAATAGGATAGACTTCTGCACTCTAGTCACTTAAAACTTGCTCTTTCTGAGCACATCTGTCAAACTTACCTGCTAAAATATTGCTGGAAAAGTAAAAGGTTGCAGACACAGATGAACAAAGTCCACTTCTTCCTTAAAATAATAATCATGGCTTTTAGCTATGGTACTTGGTCTAAACAGCCTGCTTTTGTCAACAGTGGGTATCTAGGACCCCATACTGTACTAGATTTTTGACCAGGAGACTAGAGTTGTCTCCTGGCAGGCTGGATGCAGAGCACCAGCCCACCTACCACCTTACTCTGAATTTACCTGAGCACTGGAAAATTGGGAAAAACTTTCCTCCTGGGTGCAACCTCCTCCTGTGCTGTCTAAGCCTTGGATGGCTGATGTGCTTCTGGTGGAGGTGTGTTACCCCTCCCAGTCTGATAGTGGTTGGTTGTATTGCTGACTCAGTTATCTCAGTCCCATAGCCCACTTTTCGTGGGTTTTCAAAGGTCTCCCCTCCCTGAGGGCTGTAAGTAGTTCCTCCAGGTGAATTTCCAGAGCAAATCCAATCAGAAGTTTTGGTAACACCTTTGCCAATTACAACTTTAAGAAAACAGAAAAGAAGGGTTGTGGCGCAGATGAAATTGGGAGTCATGTAGGAGGTGGTGGCAGGCCCCAAGGGGGGCCAGGCTTCTCTCCTCCGCTGGCCCTGGGCTGGGGGCAGGGATAGCACTGAAGCCCCCTGATCGAGATATGTAACACAGTGAAGAAAAAAAAACTTAAAGAAAAACTTGGACGAGACCTGCTGCAGAAGGAATTCCAGCCGGAGAGATAGCGCAGCCTTCAAGGTCGAAATTGGCAGCTGGAGGTGAGAGAAACCCGAAGGGGAGGGGGAACAGCTCCTTCTCCCCTTCCCTCTCTCCCTCTCTCTCCCTTCAGCAGGAAAAAGACTGAAATCTAAAAATCCCTGCCACTTGGGGGAGATTGTTGGGGAGCAGAGACAACCCCGTCTGCAGCTTAAGGAGCTCATGCCAGAGCAGAGCTGGAGCGGAGGAGTACATGAGGAAGCTGAGATTCCGTGGGAGGCCTGAGATGAAACAGAGTCTTGTTAGAGACTTGTGGCCACGGAGACGAGACCTACGGTGGAGCAAGTCGGCTTGGGTAGGATCTGTGTGATCCCAGTGAGGGATCCATGCTGGTGCAGCTGAATTTGTGACCCTAAGGGACAGCCCTGAGGGATAGACCCACATTGAAGAGGTCTATCAAGGACTATTCCCATGGGAAGGGACCCCACAGAAAACAGGGGTGGACTCAAAAGCCATTATCCCCTGTGACCATGTGGTGCAGTTCCATGGAAAAGCAAGTGTCTCTTGCAGTCCATGGGAGACCTTACAGGACCCTGGGTAACCCCAGCCTTTGGCCTTAGCCCAGGAGGGAGGTAGACCCAGCCCTGAGGTCGACATAGAAGAGACAGAGAGAGACAGTTCCAGCTACAACGAATCGGAGTTGTCGTCCAAGAGATACCAGAGAGGAACTTTCAAATGCTGCAGAATTGCTTGAAAGACCTGTAGCTTTGAAAGTGGAAAAGAAACTGCTTCTCCTCCTGGACTGATACAAAGGGCAAAAGGGTGTTTCTGTAAATATATAGTGCTTTTGCCTAATTAGAATTACTGTAGATGTAGTCCTGTAGTTTTTGTTATTTTGCTAGCAATAAATCCTAATTTTGTTTCTCTCCAGTCATATCTCTTTTGTCTGCATAAACCTTCTCTCAACTTCTAGCAATTGTGTGTGGGGTGAGAGAAATTGGTCTAGGGCAAACCCATGACACCATTTATGATCCATGGCTCCAGATAACTGCCTTTTTGATTTGCCCCACAAAGTTTTGTCTTCTGTCTTCTCTCCCTCCTTCATGTCTCTTGCAGAACACTGTGTGCGTTGGGTTTTTTTACATACAGTATTTGCAGGATGCTTAGCTGCCTGCTCTGCTGCCTTCCCTTCCTAGAAATATATCAGCAAGTGCCAGTTACCATGTCCTTGTCAGCCAGAAGATGTCAAAAAATAAGTAGCTTTCACCCACTCAGCACACTGCTTCCCAAACAGTGGTAATTAGAAACAACTTGGCTTTTCCTTGCTTCATCTGCGAGGAAACACTCCTGGTTAGCTTGTGCTTTAAAGCTCGGTCTGCGTTGTGGCACAGCCTGGCTTTAGTGATGGTATTCCTCCCGTCAGGTTGTAACAGAGTTATGGCATCTCCTTGTGTGGAGTGCCCGTGTCTGTGCGCCGCAGGCTCGTTAAAGCTGATGCCCAGCAGGAGCAGTTTATGTTTCTGTAATGGCTTTTATGTTGTTGTCTCATGGAGTTAGGTCTGTCTGAAGACAGACAGAGTTTAGAGCAGTTAAAGCTTCTGATGGAGATTACCATAATTACAAGTGATCAACATTCAGTGCTTTCCCCCCTCCACCCTCCCTCCCAGCACAGCTTGTCTCGGGTCAGGCTGCAGAGAGGCCACTTGGAGAAAGTGCCTTCATGGTGACATCCGTGCTCTGACACCGTGCCCAAGGGGTGACATCAGTGCCTACCTGCAAGACCATTGGGTTTAAGTTATTGCTGTATTTCCAGCAGTTGAATCGGCACTGTGCTTGTTAGTGCTGTTCCTGGTACTCCTTACCTTCACCCTGTTTGTTTGCATTTTAATCATGACCTCATAATTTACGTAATTGTGATTCTTGTTTTGTTTAAGTGGTATTCCCCACAGGATTGCTTAAGACTGCACCTACAGAAATCCTACTTAGCAATTTTCCCCCGATCACATCCTTCGAGCACTTGCTAATATATTATGAGGTAATAGCCAAAAGTCACGATAGTGAAAAAAGGGTTAAAAGCAAGAAATGCAAGTACATACTGGATAGATGAATCCATTTTCCCACTAATTAATAGCATGCTTCTAACAATGGAAAGCTATTAAAACATGAAGGTATGTTTTGTGAATCACATTTATCAACCACTATACATGCTGAAATTCCATTATTTATTCTGTATTTTTAACATAGCATATGGATTTTTTCATTCAAATGTGGAAAGTAGCAGCAAAAACCTTTTTTTTGCCTCCATTTAAGTATATATTCATGCAAAAATGAAAATATAATAAGTACAGAACATTCTTATGTCAACAGTAACCTTTAAATGGTGTTCTTTAGATAAAACTGTGAATATTGGAAAAGAAAAAAGAAAGATAAGTGGTTCCCGTATTCATCTTAGTCCAGAATCTGTTCTACCCACTGCTGGTTGCTGGCATTGTTTGATGATATGACAGAGTAACAGAGAATCAGATTATCAGAAAAGGAGATTCCCAATTTAATAGTTACTTGCAGAAATCAAAGTAGTTTTTCCTTTATCTTAACATCTCAAAAATAAGTAGCTGCTAAATTTCAAATCGTGTAGCTTTCCTGATTTATCATCATATCATGGATGCACTTGGCTGTCTAACATCAGGGAATCCAATAACTCCTGTCACATAAGAAGAAAAGAAAAAATCCTATTGGATAATGGTTTGCATTCTCCCCTACAGTGATTTATTTCTGTCACAAGACTTAATTTTATCACGAGGCAGATGCTCCATCTATATCAATGCAGTACATTCCTGCATTCATTTGTTTCACACCAAAATTGTACCTGATCTATTTTCCAATGCATTTTGGCTTATTTAGTACACGGAGTGATTAGATGGTGTTTAATCACATGAGTAATTTCCAGTCTTCATAATTCTCAAGCATAATAAAGCGAGGCCCATGTAAAGAAGCATAATATTAAATTAAATTGCAGAGAGTAGCAGTTAGAGATGCAGCTGGTGTTAACGTTTCGATCTCTAGCGTGTCACGGCAGAGCATGTCAAGTGGAATAAGCCGAGCTTACTCAGGTGATCAGGTGATCAGCCCAAGGAGAGTATGCCAAACTTTGTCTTGCATTAATTTCTCTCAGGCTATAGTGAAAAAAATAGTCATCGTGCCTTCTCCTTTGAAATCTGCAGCTCCCCCAAGTGCAGAAAGCCTATCCCGCGTGTTTTAATGAGAAATCCGTGTCCTATCAACACTTTCCCCCACCCCTCCGTCTGCCACTTAATACAGATTATACTCTCCGAATAATCATCTTTATTCGGCGGGGCAGCTGAGGTCCACAGGTTGGGATCCTCTGCCAAGTGTCATTACACCGTGGGAGTGGGCTGTGGCTGCTTAGCTGGCCTTATCCACGCCACTGCCAGCCTGGAGAGCTGAGCTGCCTCCCTGGGACACAGAGTGGTCCCAGGGAAGGGCTGTCAGACTGCTGAACTTCTCAATCAGCAGAGGATATATGTGATTCCTGTTCTGACATTCTGCCTGGAGGACCATCTATTGTCAGCTGCCATTGACAAGTGACAGCAGAGCTGTGACTTCCAGGAAGTTTATCTTCTTCTTCTCCCTCCTTTCTTCGCTTCCCTTCTCTTTTTATAAATAACCCTTGACCGTCTGCCCTTTCCTTTGGTATGGAGTGTGGACGAGTGAAGGTAGGAGCAATGGAAAGCTTCCCAATTTTACAGTTTAGTGGTAGCACTGTGAGGGAGTGAGTATATGGGGAAAGAGACTGAAGTAATGACAATTCTCAAAACAGCTGTTGTACGATTCAGCTTCACTACTTCAGTTAATTAATCAGCACCTTGCTGGCAACTCTAGGGGAGATACTCGTTAGATACTGGTAGCAAACAGACAATGCTTTCATATCGAGTATGTTCAACAACATCTAATACAGTGATAACTTCCACAAAAGAGGTCAGGGAATACAGAGGCTCGTAAAGGTGCTCGCGAAGCAGCATTTAATATCCTGGTATATATGAATGTGCTACATATGCTGCCTACTTTGTTACATCTCTCTGGCTTAAAACACTGGACTAACAACAGCAAACTTTCACGTGTTCGGTAGGGGTATTTATCTGAGGTAATATTCTTATAGATATGTTTATATAAGTACTGTGTATAAGTGCCCGCTATTCATTGCTGCATTAGTGTAGGATTTCAGAGACCTTACATTCTAAATTATTCTATTCCCTTTTTTTGCTGCAGGATGAAAAAATGGGAAAACTTAAATCCTTTGTGCAAAACTATCTCATAGAAAGTCAAAATGTGGTTAAGATAAAAAAAGCTCAGTTGTGAGAATGCTGAGTCTACATGTTGTCTCTGAGATTTCCCTCTTTCCTCTTTGGCTTAAAAGGAGATACTTTGCATCCTACCTACTAAGTTGATAAAAGCATTCATATTTTATGAGGAATAATGCACAGAAACCTTAAACCAATGAAATTACTTATCTACATTTGTAGTGTATTTTATATTTTAGTACAGTCCTAAAATTGCCATTAATGAACATTAGCTTGAAGTTCAAGACAAAACTGGCTTTAAAAAAATGTAAGAGCCCTGTTAGGGCAAACATTTCCTTCTGCCATGCTGATTTACTGGTAAATTGCAATTCGATGCATTGTAGTTCCTTTTCTGAGACCTCTTCTCTTGCTTTGTTCACTTTCCTGATTTAACCCTCTTGTAGGTTAGGCAGTAAATTGCGATGAAAGTGACGCGCTTAAGAGACCGAAATTTATTTGCTGTCAAATATTCCACACATGCTCAGTTTAATTTTTCAGTTGACTTTATTGATTTATTAAGAATGATAATAGCCTGCATATCACTTCATATGCATAATTTTCAGATAAATCTTCAATATTACTGGCACATAGTCGTGTCCATTGCGGGAAGGAGTGAATGTGTTTAAATATTTAATATGGTGTTTGTGGAGTTCAGCACCAGGTGGTTTTATGGGGTTTGGGGTTGTTCTGGGTTTGCCCGATGCTCTGTTGTGCTGCAGGTTGTGGCATAACCGTAAATGGGAGTCTGATCCAGTGTAGGGTCATCAGCTCTCTGGAACAGGGCTCAGAGTTGTATTAAGCAATTTATGTGGACAATTTATCCAGTCTGCTGCCATGTACTGATGTAGACAATTATAGCACCAGCTCTTTAATGAAACGTACATTATGGTAGAAAGAATATCATAGTTTCTATTATACTCAGGGGAACTATAAAGAGAAATGTCCTTTTTTAAATTAGCTTTACGGCACTGAAGCTTTTATGTATTTACATGCAAGTACACTATTAACCCAAACTACTTGTTTTGAAGTCTCTCTGTTGTCAGCTCTTGGGAAGTGTCACAGGCTGATAGAAAAACTTCTTTTGTGCCTACCTTTAAGCACTGATGGCCTTTCATGTTAATGGGAGCCTGCTAAAACTTCCACTTTGCCGCAGTCATTCAGACGACAGTGAGAACAGGATGCTGTCTTAATCTTCCCTAATCTGTAGCAAAAACCTGAGATAAAAAAGGACTTTTGTCTAATCCGGCCTCTCAGGTATGGTTTACTTTAGATTTGAGCTATAAATATCTTTCTTTACTTTGTTCTTCTGAGAAGCAAACTGTTGAAAATGGGGCATGGATTCATTCTTCAGCTTCCCATTTAAGAAAGAGAGAAAGACCCTTTACAATTTGGAAAAGAGAAAAAAGACAAGGCTTTTGGTGTGTGTCCTCCATTTGGTGAATGCACCCTGTTGTAAAGCTGCCTGTTACCGGGGCAGCTGTGAACATGAGGCACCCAGTGTTCACTGCTGTCGAGCATCAGGAAGGTTCAACCTCTGGTTTCAAGGGTTGAAGACAGATCCATCTATACCTGATGGAATTGTCTCCATAAACCTTGGTTTTAACATCTTAGAAATATGTTTGTGCATTTGTGCTTAATCATTCTTATCTGGTAAAAATAAAAATCGCACTCTGAAATGAAGAAATGGAGTGGGAGAGACACTATGCTTGGAATGAAATAAAAATTAACAGCTTTTCCTTTGACTTCTGTCAACTCAGTATTTCATCTGCATTTTCTCTGTTTATATACTCCACATGTCTTAGATATTCCTAAATCACAGCAGTTCTTCAGCAGCAGGCCAATCCAAACAGAAGTGAACTCAACAGATTGTTTTCCTTTGTTGCCTGTAATGATGCCAGATGAAGTACCTACTCCACTACAGTCCAGTTTCTTAAGTGCTGTTTCTTGTCTGAGGACAGAATTTGGAAAGGAGTAGTAGTTAAAAGTGAATGCCAGAGATATTAATTGGAATGACTTGATATGAGTGGCTGTAAAATTAATGGAGTGTCTGAAGGCTTTCAATTATTCCTGGTTTCTTTTGCAAACTTGGGGCGGGAGAATTAGAAATGGATGTAAGAAAATTGCTGCTCAGAATTTACATGATATCCCAAACCAGGCTTCAGCAAGACTTTTCATAAATCACTGTTCCCTCGTAGCAGTGTTATCGTCATCTCCATATCTGGATGAGGGGTCTGTTTAAGGTTGTCACTGGGCTAAGAAATAAGTAAAGTTATGTCATCTACCTGGGCATGGCCTTTGCACATCATCTACCACCCCCCTACCACCCCACCCCCCCCAACAAATCATAGCAATCCTTGGATGTCCTTGTTCAGTCTGATTCAATTTTCCTTTCATTTGTTTTGGAAACCTGCTGAGAAAAAAACCCCTCCTTTTGAGGGAAAAAAAAAGTGTCAGAGCCCTGCAAATAGGTTAATTCTGAAATCTGTAATGTTTTCCATGTACTTACACAGGGAAAAGGTAAAGGGTGGATTTTATAATCCCTTGAAACCATGTGTGTATATCATAGATATAAAATGGGAGAGAAAAGGTTGAATTTGGATCTATAGTCATTCGGAGTCAGAGAGTAATGATGACAATGTCGTCTGGTAATGAGGGGCTAATGGGGCTAAACTTCATCAGTTAAATCCTTTCTCTTTTATAGATTCATAGATTATAATGCCAGAAAGGAATACTGTGATAATCTAGTCTGACCTCATCTTACAACATATACTATGAAACTTCCCTGAAATAATTCTTGTTTGAACAAGAGCATTTATTTCAGAAATAAAGCATCCAACCTTGATTTAAAATTGCCATGGTTGGAAATGCCTGAGAAACCTTGATAAATTGTTGGAATGGTTAATTATGTCTCTCTGTTAAAGGGGCCCACCTTCTCTCTCTCCTCTGAATTTTCCTCTCTTCAGAGGCACCTGGAGAAGTGTGATCTTTGTGCTGTGGATGTGATGGGGTGTAGGTCACTTGGGAGTTTCTCATCTTCAAATCTGTCAAATTTGATTTCCTTTTATGACAAGGTAACCCACCTAGCTGATCAAAGGAAGCCAGTTGACATAATCTTTTTGGATTTCAGTAAAGCTTTCAATACTGTCTCTCACCTTATCCTTCTGGACAAAATGTCTAGCCTGCAGCTGGATAAACACATCATGAAGTGGGTGAGCAACTGGCTCATGAGTTTAGCACAGAAGGTAACAGTGAATGGGGGAACATCAGTTCCTTTCACTAGTGGGGTTCCACAGGGCTCCATCTTAGGCTTGTGCTCTTCAACATCTTCATAAATGACTTGGACACAGGATTGGAAGGGATACTAAGCAAGTCTGCACATGACACAAAACTGGGAGGAGTTTTGTGGAGGAGATTGGAAGGCAGGGAGGCCCCACGGAGAGACCTCGACAAATGAGAGGACTGGGCAATCACCAACCATATGAAGTTCAACAAGGAAAAGTGCCGGATTTTGCACCTGGGATGGGGCAATCCCAGATGTTTGTACAGACTGGGGAACGAGAGGCTGGAGAGCAGTGCCATAGAAAGGAACCTGGGGGTCCTGGTTGACAGCAAGTTGAATATAAGTCAGCAGTGCCCTGGCAGCCAGGAGGGCCAACTGTCCTGGGGGGCATCAGGCAAAGCATCACCAGCCGATCAAGGGAAGGGATTATCCCTCTCTGCTCTGCACTGGGGTGGTCTCACCTTGGATACTGTGTGGAGTTTTGGGCACTACAATATAAGAAAGATATTAAGCCATTAGAGAGTGTCCAAAGGAGGGCAATGAAGATGGTGAAGGGCCTTGAGGGGAAGCCACATGAGGAGCAGCTGAGGTCACTTGGTCTGTTCAGCCTCCAGAAGAGGAGACTGAGGCGAGACCTTATTGCAGTTACAACCTCCTTGGGAGGGGAAGAGGAGGGGCAGGCACTGATCTCTTCTCCGTGGTGACCAGTGACAGGACCTGTGGGAATGGCCTGAAGTCGTGTCAGGGGAGGTTTAGGTTGGGTGTTAGAGAAAGGTTCTTTACCCAGATGATGGTGGGGTGCTGGAACAGGCTCTCCAGGAAAATGGTTACAGCACCAAGCCTGACAGAGTTCAAGAGGCATTTGGACAATACTCTCAGGCACAGGGTGTGATTCCTGGGTCTGTCTTGTGCAGGGCCAAGAGTTTGACTTTGATGGTCCTTGTGGGTCCTTTCAACTTAAAATACTTTGTGATTCCGTGATTCAAATAAGCACTTCAAAGCAGTAGGGACATCAACTGTCCCTGCATATCGGGATGTGTTGCTATCAACTAAGTAACAGCCAGTGAGTTGTTCCTTGGTGTGAAGGACACAATTTGCATTCTGGGACTTGCCTGTGATAGTCACAGGGGCAAAACTCTCTTGGAGCAGGCACTGTTCAGAGTTTCTTTACTTGACTGTCTTTCTCCTGCCATACTGTCTGTCTCTGCTCTTTGCTTTGAGAACCAGTCTCTTTGGTCTGAGAATCAGTTTTACAGTGGGATATAGAGCAGGAGCGGAGCAGAGTTCAGAGGGACTTAGTAGCCTTTGCAACTTTGTTTTTAACCTAGGCACTTCTTCACATTCATCTCCTTGCACTTTCTCCCAGTAGTTTCCCTGCCAAGTGGCATCCTTTTGATGTATCCTGGGATACAGTAAGCATTCCATAGTAGTTAGCAGGGAACACTGAGAAGAGAAGAAATGAGCCAACTAGCTCTACGACATGTGCATCTCTGTCCTCAACCCAGCTTTTGCCAGCTGCCTCTTCAGAGGAGGAAGGGATGAGATGGGTTTCTGGGTCCTGCTGGTAGTGGAGAAGGGCATGTCAGCGTGAGGGTTAAATCATGGATGTAGCAAAACTTTGTTCTCCATCATAAGCCTTTCTGAACAGCTCAGCCCAGGCTTGAGCTTGCCCCAGCCCCAGCATGCTGTGGGTATGCAGTGCCCATTTAAGAAGTGCTCATCTAGAAAATGGAATTAGAAAGGTTTTCTGAGAGCCCAGAAGAAAAATTACTTCAGTTAGTAATTAATGGTATTTGCACACGCCTAGCATTTTAATATCATGCAAGATTTTGCAGGCACTAGAAAGTCCTGCACTACTGATTTGGATGTCTTGCAAATGAAGGACATAAAAATAAGAGGAATCACATGTGGGAAATGTGAGATCCTGGAATGGAGAGCCTGGCTCTCCAGATCATAATGCATATTTCTTACTAGTATTACCTTCCTAGATTTCCGTGTGGCTCATTCCAGTGTCTCTCCAGGTTCTGCCCATTTTCTGCAAGGAGAAAATCTTTTGTATTGAACAGAGTATTTTTCCTGTAGTTTTGTGAAAAATAGTTGTTACTTTTCCAATTGGGATAACTTGTGAAATCCATTTAATTAGCAGGCCAATAGCATTGTGACTGTACTCTCTGTGGGATTCAGAGTCTCCATTTCATGCAGTGAGAAACAAAGACACTCCATTTGGTGGGTGGAGATGCTCAGTTCAGTCCCACAGGGGCTGACCCATCCAACAACAGTCTGTCATTTCATTTCTCCTGAGAACAGGAATTCTGAGAGAATAAGGATTGCTTCTGGCCAGGAGTGAGGGCAGCCCTTAAAACTGGTCAAACGAGGATATTCAGTTTACATTATAAATGAAATGTGTATTTATGCTTTTTCTGTAAGCTGAAAAGCCCTGAGTATCTCAGGAGGAGTTTATGGCCTTTCATCATTTTCATTGATCAGGATCAACATTAATCAGGTAAACTAATCTGAAAACGCCTTTACCTCTCACCATCACAAAGCAAAACTCCTCCAGTCCTGTCCTCCAGCATTTTCATCAGACTTTTTTAGCTGAGAACAGAAGGTAGAGAACACAGAAGTGCCAGGCATCCACATCTCTGAGGTGAGGCTGCTTCTGCAGCAAACATTTCCCAAAGAGCTTCCCATGTCAGTGGTACCTATGCAGCCCCAAGGAGTTGGTATCACCAAAACACTGGCCTCTGAACCTTCACTGTTCCTGAAATATCTATTACTGCTCCTCAGCTGGAGCTCTGTCTCCAGAGAGGCCAGCTGGGCTCCTGCTGCTCTGAAAGGGCAGATAAATTGGGTTCTTGAAGGCAGATGGCAGTTTCTTATGGATAATGTAGTATTCCAGTAATTACTGTAGGAAAATGATGTAACCTAATGTGTATTAGTTCTGCTACTATAATCTAAAACGTATTAATATTGTGGCAGTACTATTCCATTTAATGGTTGCATTAATACGTATGCTGTGGATATTATGGTACACTTGCATTTATATTGTGTATTTTACCACAATATTTGCAATAGTATTACTTACAAAATTATGAACAGAGTTGCCTGATTTCATGGATGGGTCCTACCACAAATAGTAGGATTTCATGGCTTGTTATAGATTATTAGGAAAGTCATATGTGGGAATCATTAATATGGCTTAAGTAGTTATCAATACAAATTTTATGAACAATAAAACCAAACACTAGTCTCTCAGCAATAAAGCTATTAGGATACATATTATAGCATTTGTATTGAAGTTTCTGACCACTCTTTTTTTCCTAGGTATCAGGTTCAGTCAGTTGTGGGAGCACTCAAATGGTGAAAAATAGAGTGGGTAACATACCTTTCACGAGGATCCAGGCATGATTGCACAAGTACTTCTTGCCAACAAAAGTAGACCAAAATATGAAACAAAATAATCCTTTTAAGTTGTGTCCAAAAATACCATTATAAATGCAACCTATGGTTAGTGTGTTGTGCTTCCATATGCTGTATGTTGTTACAGCTCTCTGCCCAGCTCTCAGGGAAATAAAGCAGCCCTAGTCTTCTTATATATTAGGATCTTTGGCTTGATTTGTCACATGCCTGTAAGTCTCTGATTTGAGTTCTTCAGCCATGAAGGGACCCATTATACAGACTCCTGTGTGTCCTTCCCTGCCAGCAGCCACTCCAGGTAGCAGCTGAAGTACTGGTCCAGACGGTAGTATTTGGAGGCTCCAGTTTGCTCACTCTATTTCAGAGGCATAAAATGCACTGCACTGGGAGGAAACAAATCCAATCATAATTCTTACTGCTATTTTCTCATCTCTCAGTTTGTTTGTCTGTTATCTAGAGCTATGTTGAATATTTTAGGCTATAACACTGTCAGGATCTGTTTAAAGACAATTAAAATGCAAAATTTAAGGTTGCATGGGAGTATAAATTTATATGATTTACTGTCCGGATTTTGCCAAGCACTCCACTGTCACCAGCATAACATTTGGTAAATAACTGAATCTAAAGAGTATGCTAGCCACAAGGTGTTAGCAACACTATTTTTTTTTTCTTTATCTGCTTTGAACAAGCTTTTTCATATATTGGAAATTTGTTAAAGAACAGAATAGGGCTTACACAAAAGGATTTAGCATTTAACATTTTCACACACTATTGAATTGTTAAACTTCAAAGATTTTTCTTCCAATTGCTAAGCCTTAATTAAAGCAGATTGCAAAATACTAAGTGTACAGTGAGAGATTTGCAGGAGATATTTGGAATCAGAAAATCTCAGCGATGGTTTAGTTACATTTTCTTCTGACCTCTGAGCACAGATGTTACCTCAGCTGAGGCTCTGAGAGTAAATCCTGACAGCATTAAAGTCAGTAGAAGATTCACTCAATCTCTGGAAAATAGGCCCTACAATTACAGACTTAAGAAGCTCAATCTACTTACTTTGTCCAAGAGGAGGATGTGAGATGATGGGATGATGGTCTACAAGGTATTACCTGAAGACGATACCTTCGATAGCAGATAGCTCCTTAATCGAGGCGAAGAAGGCAAGATGAGATTCCAGGGTTAAAAAATGATCCCAACAAATTCAGAGGAGAAATTTGCCACACTTCCTCAGGAGTCAGATCTCAAGCTTCTGCGACAATGTTGCTTGGGAGGGGAATTAATTCCCCACTGGGAGCTTTTAAGTCAGATTACAACTTCAGAGCCTTGTTTTCCCCAGGGGGTGGAGAACCCTGCTGGGATCCTGGTGCCAGGACCTATGGAAAGTCTAAGGGCAATCAGAAGTTTGCTCCCAAGAGTTTTATCAGTTTTGGCCCTGCAACTTCCAGCCCCATCAAGCCTCACCCAGGCAATGCCATTCCCATCAGCTGTGCCATTGACATGTGGGTACATGTCACACGTGCTAATCACAAGAGAAGTGACAGAGAAAAGCAAACTTTAAAAGCAGGTGGGTGAGACCAACCTAGGTTTGGGCTAAGCTGCCCAAGGCTTAATGGTCCCAAACCCTGCCTATTATGAGGGGCCAGCAGACAGCAGTTACTGCGCTTTGGTGAGTGACATCATTTCTGAAAGAAAAAAATTAGAATTCCTCCAGAATTAGAATTTCCTCCTCAAAGACTACTTGGATGGGTGTGGTGGTTAATGCTTTCCACCCAGTCCCTCACCATCCCTCCTTCCTGAGAAGCATGTCCTCTGCCCCGTGTCCCAGGGGGACATGGGGGCCAGGCTCCCCACACTGTGTCTCCCCTGTTACCTGGGACTTGATGTGGCTCACCAGGACTGCAGCGGGATTGGGATGACGGGAAGTTGTCCTGGCATACAACCTCATTTGCAGTAAAAAATGGTTTTCTGTAATGACACAGGTTATTATTCAGAAGATAGAGTGGAAGGAGGATTAGGACTCAGTCGTAATTGTGTGTTTGGTGTTGTGTGTACTGTACACAGAGGATGATGTACCTAAATTAGGTATCCCCAAAGGCTCCCTGACAAATACTTTGTGAGAGCCCTCAATATAAAAAAAAATAACCCAAACCCACTGTCTACTAAACCTGCCATTAAAAGACCAATCCTATAAGTATTTTATCCAGCCATATTTTCTCAGACTTTGGGGTTCTTTACAACGGAATTTAAGTCAAAAAGTCGTTGTGTTTAAAGACTGATGGGCATAGCTTTAAGGAAAACTATTGTGAATACCCTTTTTCCCCCCCCTCCTTATCCAAGCTCTATTCATCTCATGTAAATGTTTCAGAAGCAGTTTTACTCTGCCTTAAGGCATTTCAATTAATGCTCAGATACATGCTGGTAAAAGCTTTACCTTATGGTTTTTTACTCTGAATTCCCTAGTATTCAGCAGCAGGTTTAGGACATCAATAGGTAGCAACGACTAACATGAAAAAGTGAATTAAATCTTTTTCTCCTGAGAGACTTCACATTTTCCACATTGTTTTAGGAATGCTGTGCTCGCTCCTTACTGTCAGAGATAGGTCTTTCTTACAGGGGCTCAACAGGGTTTCCCACAGGCATGCTACCGTGCTTATAGCTTGACAGCAGTCATGGCAAAAATAAAATCTACATTTTAATGACATTGTGATTATCATTAAAATTGGGGACAAGTCCGTTCTCAGCTTCCCGTGATGCACCGAGGTGTTGCGATAGTATTTGTGATATGGAGTGGTATTTAGAAAGTGGTTTTGATACCCTGTGAGTGGAGTTTGCAGCTACAGAAGTGACCTGACAGATGTAAGATAGTTTAAATAGACTTTTACTTGTTGCAATTATTCAGTGATGAAATTGTACAATTAGTTGTAAATCCCTGGGATTACTCCCTTCCTTCTCTAAAAGGGAACAAAAAAACCTTTTCATGGCCTTTCAGGTTTCTGCTGTTTGTTTTAACACTTGAAAGATCACTTTAAAATGACATGACATGCATTGATGGCTTTCATGTGATATAAAAAGTTGTTTTTATCATTGATTCCTTCTAATATGTTAAGAATAATATTTATCCAGTTTACATTTGTGGAGCAAGGTCTGTTCGAGTTGATTGGAGAAGAGGCTTTTTCATGTGCAACACTGTGGAGTTTAAATGATGTGTTTACAGGCAGCAGGAGAATTTTCTCTAATGCTTCTGTAATAGTGCTGCATTACTGTAACAGTATCACTGTATATTTCTGAAATAGTGATATTTTCACATAGATTCTTCCAATAATACCAGGTTCAGTCTTCCCCACAAACCATCCAGTAGATTGACTAACCCTTCTGATTGTGGGACAGTGTGAAAAGGCTGATGCTATTTAAAAGTAGATAAAAGAGAAAAACCTGAAGCCCAAGCAAACATAGTGTAATGATTTTCTGCAATGGCTTCACAGCCTCTCGATACTCTCCGTTGTCTTTTTTTCTGCTTTTTACTCTAGTGTGCTACTTACTAGGCTGAGATTGGTATTACTGATTTGCATGTGGTTTATTTTATTAGTAGAATAATAGCATACACATATATATGATCTGGAAAGAGAGGAAGAAAAATTCCTCATGAAACCTGTGATTGAGAACGTGATATGTACCTCAGGAAAATATCTAGATTATATATCATCTTCATGATTTAGGCACATAGTGAACCGGTCCTCCTGAAGTAAATATGTAGATTATGAACAAAAGAGAGGTCCATGTAATTTAGGTTCATAAACCCTAATTAATTAGATTCCTAATCCAGATTTCTCTCTGTGCAGGCTTTCAAAGGTATCTACTTCTCTTTGTTGATTACAGAGGAAATTTCCACCCTCATCTCCATAAACTCAATGGATGAGGTTGTGCAATAGTGGTGAAGAAAGCCTGGAAACTGGATTGACTAGGAGGAATAGGATGAAAACTGATTTAAAATATGGAACGTTGCAATTATACAGAATTGTCTGTATGTATGGACTTATGATGGAAAGGGGAAACTTCTTGGAAGGAGCAGAAAGAAGAAAAAGAAAAGGAACATTTCCACGCTCAGATTGCACAAGGCTGTTCATCATCCATACACTCATACACACTTCACTTTAGCTACTGCTAATTTTGTTGTGATGTCTATTTTCAGTTGAACTTCTACAACTTAATCAGTGTTCCTTGACCATTGAAAGTTTAAAGGCAGAGAACTTTCTCAAAAAATGTCTGTACTAGACGTACTTCAGTTCTGCAAAACAGCCGTGGCTTCAAAACTTAACTTCAAAAGTCTGATTCCTGCCTGGATTCCTGGTTTGTTTGGAATCCAGTTAGTTAATAAAAAATCTGCAACATTTTCTCTTGACTAAGTTGCAGCAGCTGTATAAATATCAAGCTGTTATTCTGGGTAATCAAACAATTGGAAAGTTGTTTATACTGTGTTATTGTTAATTAATATACATCCAGAAGGACTTTAAATATATATGCAAACATATATTAATCATGTTTTAAAGGCAAATGTGGGAAGAGAAGAGCTTGTAAGAGTAGCCATGTAGATGTAGAAACCATTAATGTTTCCGATATCCTGTGGTAGGAAGAAATATATTAAAAATTGATTTTTGGGCTCTGCCTTTTTCTTGGTAACATTTACAATAAAGGATATAGCAGAAAGTAGCCTTTAAATTGATATTTCAAAGCTTTTTGTGTTTGGGATATGTTTTTCGGTATTGTTAATGGGTTTGTATAGCAGAGTAAAAAGGTCAGCTTCTGAATATGACAGTTTTATTCTTCTATTAAAAAAAAAGAGATGAGTTTAGCATTCATTAATTATTTAAATATCAACCAAAATATTTGGCACACTGCTACAGTAAGAGGTATTCTTAAAACAAGGCTCAGAGAAGTGTGCTGTCCTTTGAATAACGTGAATGCAGCGCAGGAGGGTGGTACAGCATTAACTCTCTCTCACCTTGCAGCAAGGTGTTGCTTGCTGCTGTATCTGCACACTGTGTGGAGAGAGTGAGGAGACGTGTATTTATGGGACTTCCATCGCCGTGATTCAATCTCCACCCGCTTACACTTCTATAATCGAAGAGCCTCTCTTCATCCAAGAAGAGTGAACTATAATGCGTTTCATAGCTTCTCCCGGTTAAAAGCCACACTGTATTGAGCAAGCAGCCCTGTCAGGTTGTTTTCTTTTAAGAAGGTGCTTTGGAAAATAACAGTCCTTCCCAGCTTTCAGGTATGTGTGAAACACAACTCTGAGGAACCATAGCAGTATGGAGTTGGCTCTAGACACAGTCTCATTAATCAAATCCTAGCTCTAACACTTTTTTTTAATATAACTTTCTCAAATAACATGCATTTTTTGAATAATTTCATAAAACTAGTGTTGTCAGGTGGTAAGATTTACAGTGTTTTGTTCTAATTCAGCAGAACTCTTCAGGAATATAGTTCTGTTTGTTTTTTGTGGTTTTTTTTTTTTTTTTTGCAAGTATATTTTAAACCTTCAATACAGTCGTAATGTTTTGAAGTGCTAATTGCCAAACCTCCTAAAGTGTATAAAGAATGGCATTTCATACAGCTTCATTGATCATATTTTTAGGGAGTCTGTTGATGGATTAATAAACCATTGTAACCTTCTGTGCAAAAAAAAAAGTTGATAATAAATGGACTGCAATCTAAAAAGCCTACTGCTAAGTGAATTGAAGTTGCAGCAGTAACTGAAAAACTGAATAATTATAGTATCACAAAGACAAAACCCCGATGTCGAAGTTTACTTTCCCAGTTAAGTCCTTGCAAAGAGCTGCTCATGGAGGTCAGGAGCACGTTGTCCTTTGGCTGTCCCCACTGTTTGCCTTGCCAGTGAGGCACTCAGGGTGGGTGGCACTGGGTCTGGGCAGTCCATCCATCCTGGAAAGGGCCTTTCTGCAAATACTTACTGAAATTGTTCTAACAGATGCCATTCACTGCACTGTGGCAAAATTTTAGTGCCTTTTTGATGTTGGCATAGCAGCTGTAATACATGAAAAGTAAAAATTTACATGGTAAGTGAAATAATACATAAAGAGTAATCAGTAATTTAAAATCAGGTACCAAACATAAAGGTGTCATTTAGCACTGGTTTATATTTTTTCAAACTTGAAGTTTGATCACCACAAAACCATACGGATTCATTTTAACTATTTAATCATTATGAAAATAATTCATTCTTATTTGCATTTTTATTTAATCAATTTAAGTTAGAAAGCAGGTTAAAGACAGAAGGAGAGATGATTACGATAGAGTCTTCTATGTGCATACTGGGGTCAAGTCAACTTTCTCATCAAGCCATAACCTTCTAGGACATTCCTTTCTGTTTTTACCTCCCAGCTTGTGTCTTGTCAGCCGTGCAAGGGGTATTTTTATAAAGGGTTTCTAGCCATTGTTCTCACACAGTATGTACAGGATCTGGTGGGTTGTCTGTGAGATGCCATATCCCCATATTAAATGCCTCAAACTCCAAGCCTTCTCATGACAGTTCTGCATCTGCTTTATTTTTCACATTTGTTTTTCATGTTTTTAAGAAGCAAAGTTATGCTGTAGAGTGGTATTGCCAATGTAATTCAGTGTCAGCACATGACATAGAACCACAAAAATAACTATCTGGACCCTTTATACACTCACATACATGTGTAGACACGTACATGTTCATGTACATACCTGTGTATAGCAAGGGTTTGCATTCTGGTCCTGCCCTACGGTACCATCACACCAGCACACCCACCATAACCACATCAGTCCTGCTGTGCTGTGAGAGAGAGCCAGACCCGGCCGATCCCACTCTCCTACTACGCTGGTCTCCATAGCACTGCTCTCCTCTTCGGACTGGCTGGGATGAACACAAGTCAGCAGGATACAGCCTGCTGGTGACCCTGTCACACGTCATTGTAGTGACCCAAGGGTGATTGTACAGAGCAACCACAGATGGAGAGCAGCCCTTTCAAACTGGGACTTCCCTGTGAAAGGCAGGACACAGAGAAACCCACGAATTTTTAGACCCTTTCTTTTATCGTAATTGATGTTTCCATCTTATTCTTCTGTTCCTCTAAGTTATGACATTGTGTCCAAAACGACATTATGATATTCCCTCAAAATGTCATGGCATGAATGAGTAATTTCTGCTGAGCAAATCCCCAAAGGGACAATATGAACTCTCTCTGCTTCTGCTATTGAATACCATTCAATTAAATGTGGAAATCCACAGTCAGTTAAATATGGAAGAGGAAAGCTTCATGGGATCTTGCCTGAAAGGCAGCTGTTAGCAGTAGGAAAACATTGAAGTCAGCACTCTTTAGTGGTGTTTCTTTTGTAAGACATATATTAAAAGAGCTGAAATCTCTTGAGATGCTTCTGATAAGCACTGATATTAAATGCCATCGTCCTATCATCCTTCTTGAAAGGTAAGCATTATTAATAGAGCACTGTGTCTTTTCATTGTGCTTCAGCTGTCTTAATTCTTTGGTTTCTCTTGGTTATTTTGCTGACTGCTGTGTTCAATGTACCTATTTTCTGAAATCAGAGTAGCTTTCTTCGCTTTAAAAGAAACAACTCTTCCACTTAATGTGTTCGGTGGCTTTGGTTACTTTAGTATCTCTTCTTTAGTAAAGAATTTGGTGGTGCTGCTGCTGTTATTATTTTATCATCATCATTGTCATCATCACCACTATAATGTCATCCTGAGACCTGGTGGTGTCTAGCTTTACTGCAAGTCCTTTACCCCTAGAACTTTTCTGGAAGGTGCCTGTATTTTGCTCTTCTGTGGCTGAAGCCCTGCTTTATGAAAGCTGGTGTGATCTCAGCTAACCTCCACAAAGGACTTTAATTTGCACAATATTTGAAACAATCCTCATTTTCAGACCATGAGCAGACTAAATAGGACATTTTTTTGTGTTTTCTTTTTCGTTGCTTACTCTAGATCTCTGCTCCATCCTCTGCAGTTCTCTGTGCTGCGCTCCCATCACTTTCATGTAAGTCTTGCAAGGAGCACGTAAAGGCTTGGTTGAGCACCTTTAGCAAGAAATTAAAATGCTATCAGTGGAAGTTATTGGCTCATTGTTCAGCATTTCCATGTGCAATCGATAGTAGTTCATGTTTTCAGACAAAACTGCAAAATAATAACTGCCATTGTCTCATTTAGTCGGCTGAAAATCTGTAGTGAATTAACATTTCAACTGGAAAATGGAGACTGTTGAAAGAACAGTATACTTGGTGGACCATCAGTGCTAGTTGCCAGCTTGTGTTTATCCATGAACTCTTCTAACTTGCATGTACTGTATTCCTGTAAACCATTCGGTGAAGTCTCTGTATCAAGTAGATAAATACTGTTATTATAATTCTGATAAATTATAATTTATAAAGAACTTTTGCTGAGAGAAACTCTCTTCAGACTTAGATTTCAGTTTTCCAAGGGTAAACCAAAGTGAGGGCCAGTGTTTGTTATTCAGCTAAACTGTCCTTACTTCCCATGGTAGCAAATCAAACAGTGGTGCTTTACATCAATGGAGCATGCACTTCCTTTCGCCTGAAAGAGTGTGTGTTGGGAAAGGTTGCCTTTACATTCAATTAAGGCAGAAATGTTTCATGCTTACAGGTGGGTATTTTCATCCATGTGGAGTATACCAACTTACTGAAATGTATGTGGAATGCTACTGTGTAGTGAGAATGCAGTTCTGTTCAGCCAAAGAAAAGGGTGCGTGAAATTTTAGTAAAGACGGTTAGCTTTATCTTTAAGGAACATTAAAATGGACATCAAAAAATATAGTAATGTAGCGAGTTTAAAAAAAAAAAACGAACTAGCAAGGAGAAGCACATGAATTTGTGTGACAACCAATTTCATAGCAAAAACTTTGCAAGAAAAAATTATGTATGTCCAATACTGATAAGACGTTGTGAGTGTACATTTTCAGATGTGGTTCTCTTAGTATTCCACCCATCCACGACAGCACTCCAAGAATAGTAAGCACAGTCACCAGCCTTCTCTCCATGAAAGAGGAATATATATAGGGCATGAAACAAAACTTCAGCATACAGAACTGCCACTGCAAAGTTAAGGACCTGACATTGAAAGGAATTTGTAAAATTCCCTTCCCTGGCTCAGCCCGCCACTGACAAGCCCTGTCCTGCTGCGTGCCATTTCCGTTTCCAGTGGGTTATATATTCGCTGTGTCTTCTTTCAATACTGCTAGATCTTAATGCATGAGCTGGTCAGCAGTGAGTAAAAATGTATCTATTTAAGGCAGCCACTGACACCTACTCGTCTTAAATTAATTTGCTGGACACGGTGTATTTAAATTTTAGCAAAGGTGCTTTTTATCACGGAGCTTTGAGTTCCCTGTTGGCAAAGGGCAGCAGAAATACGAATCAGGCTCGTAGTCGGTGACATGAAAGGGAGAAGAGCTGGGGCTCAGACCTGTTCCTGATGGCAGCATGTCCTGAGCAGCTGCAGTGTGTTTCAGCTGAGCTGTAGCCTGGCAGTATTCAGGACTTCTTTCAACAGCACCACTCTGAGAGAAGTAAGCAAAATATTAGCTCTCTGTGCAGTGCTGTCTTTGCCCCTGAACAATCCAGCCGCCTTCTTCCACAAGTTATTTCTCAAATCGTGTAAAGAACGGCCCCTAATAAAAAGCCTTTGCATGTAGGTAGACAGAGTGATTTTGAGAAGGGTTTCCTGGGTGTTTATTTTTGATGTAGGCTTACTTATGACATTCTCGTGTGACATTCCTGGAGGCTTAGTATTTGTGATCTTCACATAGTAATAACGTTCACTGTGGTAGGTAAACCATAGCTATAATAATTACGCCTTACTGATGTTTGATGACAGGATGTTGTTTCTTTTTGTTTCCAAATAAAATCATGAGGAAAGAAAAGAAGAGCGGTACCCTGCTGCCAGGCAGGGAAGGAGTGCCTGGCATGACTTGGGCTGGCTGTGGTAAAGGGGCCAGCTCATGGCTGCTGCTGCTGCTTTGCTGAGAATGGATTTGTGTGCTGAATGTGCTGTCAAGAGCCTGCCCAAAAAAACCTAGGAGTCCCCATCAGGCCCTGTATCTCTAAAGCATACAATATTCAGACAGATGTGGGGATCAGTGACAGCATCATTCTTTTTATGGTCTTCATATGCATAGAAGAAGGCAGGTCAGAAAACTAAGTACTTTTTATTTAATGGCTTCTTGATGTTGAGGGCTTATAGGATCACAGAAGCAAAAAGTGTTAAAATCCCATGGACTGAAAACATCACTCCTTTATGGCCTGCCCTTTCATACCAAACCCATTCAGAGATGTTACATACAACTGTATATATTCAGAGCCACTGCTCCCTTCCCCTCACACAAATGGCATTTCATTTTATTGAGATGTAGATAAATGTGCAGGGGGAGAATATTCTGTTTTTTCAGGCCCGCCCTTAATACTATTAAATAATAGTGTAATTAAAGGCTCCAGCAATTTGCCATCTCTTTTCACATAGAATTACTTCAGATGTCTGGCATACACACTCACCCTGTTGTTCAAAGCCATTACAGTCCATACAGTCAATAATCTGCAAATTAAAAATTCAATAAGTAGACGCATTAAAAATTGCTTGGTTCCAATTCAGTCCATACTCCTGATTCAGGCTGCTTAGTGCTGGAAGGTGGTTTCTGAGAAGCAGGAGATGGTGCCACCGTTTCAGGATGCCTCAGGTTACGCCTAACCACGTTGTGGCTGCAGAACAAGGCTGTAGGTATTATATGAATAGAGAACATAATAAATGGGCATAGATGGCAATTTCTCTCTTAAAACCAAGCTATCCAGGTAGCATGGCATGCTGGTAGGGTTGGTGTTGATCCATGCATAAATAAAAGGGGAAGTGTATGTCTTACAGAGTTATCAACAGCCCTGCCAGCTGTGCCTAAAGCAGACTTGCCTGCTAAGGCTGCTCCAGCCCAGCCTCCCTCCATCTCGATTGGGAAGGGGTGTGGCTGAAAATCTTCCATTCTGGGAATCGTTCAGTACAGATTATTGAAGGATTCTGATGTTAAGTCTTCACAGATTCTCGTTTGTTTGTTTGTTTGTTTGAATTTAGCCTTTTGTTGCAGGTTTCAGGGTAGAGAGGAAGAAAGGTTGCAAACCATCATGCTTTAAGTTCTTGCTTTCAGTTGTTTTGCCGGTGTTTCAAGACCTAGTTTCTAGTAGGAGATTTTTATATCAAAACTCAAACCATCAGTCTTGCAAATGTTGCTTTTCAGTGAGTAGTTCCCACTAGGAAGAGGCCACTGTAGTCCAAAATTTATGTGTTCAAGCATCTCTGAGCTTACCCCTGGTGGGAAAAAAATTTCTTACCTTTGCAGTGGTTGGGTTGTTAACGCTGAGCGCAGTGAAGGTAGTTTTTCTTTCAAACAAAATACATCACTAGGCACTACCTAAAAAGCTTTAGCTACACTCTGGAGGCTCCGTGTTTTGTGCAGTCTTTGGGAGAAGTTCAGTAGGCACAGGTTACTTGGCCCCTTTTAAAGGACATTTAAAGCTGGCAAAATGATCACTCCTAAAAAAGCTCTGTTTGTGAATGGCCCTCTGTCTTCTCTAGGGTTCGTGTTCTACCCACCAGAAGTGTTATTTTTCACAGCTTTATCCATCCCCACCTTTTTCCCTGATGTGAAAGGAGATTCTTCACTGCAGCAATTGTCTCCTTTGAATCCCTGTCAGTCTCTGCCTTTTACGCGAGAGATGCCATCCGACTGCACAGCACGCTGGGGAAGATGTAAAGCCCCAGATGGCTGTACCCAGCACAGGCTTCACTTGACAGCAAAGATAAAAAAAAAACCCAAAAACACTACCAAAGCAACCAGATGACATTAGTTTTAATCATGAATGATCAATGCAAAAATATTTTAGACCTTTACCCACACATGATATTAAGGGCAGTTTTATCTTGAATTCTGATTGATTAATGCAGTGTTGCACAAGTGCTTTATATGTCTCTTTTATGTCTGGTGAAACATTTACAGGGAGGTTTTTTTTTTTCTCTCTTCATTGTGGCAAAAGGCAGAAAGACCCTGAAATGGGAATTTCTTTCAGGTGCCAGGATGTAAGGGGCAAGGCAGTCACAAGCCCAGTGACAGAGGAGGCTGTCGACCTTGTACTTGAAGGGGCAGGGACCCCCGCCAGGTGCAGGAGCAGAGCCCTGTGTGCTTTATCTGTGTGCTTTCTTTCCGTCCCAGCTCTACAGGGTGATGAGCAGGTTTGGGGATGCCTGAAAAATAAATTACATCAGTCTACTATGCATAATATGCCCTAAAGTGGGAGTAAAATTTTTATTCAGTGTTGAGGAAGGGATAGTAGTGGTGATAAATTTTCATTCTGGTAGGTTTGAGCCTGAGCAAACCTGACCTTTAGGAGGCTAAAAGGAGTTAGATCTGATAAGGATGTGCAACACTACAGCATGGTGGTGGTCCTGGGTTCCTCTCCCAAGTGCATTTAGCCAAGCAGAACTTAGCCTGTTTATCCTGATAATTAGAATCTAGTTTTCTATTTAATATTTACTAATAACACCGTGCACTTACAGGGTCTTCCAACCAAGCACTTGACAAACCTTAATGGAATAAGCCTCATAGCACTCTGGGGAGGGAAGTGAATATCGTTTTGTTTATCATGCTGAAAGAGTAGGATGATGTAATTGTACCTCCCTGAGTTTATTTATTTCTTGTCTCCCATTATCTGTCTGATAAAAAACACTAACTAGCAAAAAAATCAACTGTTTTAGAAATCCTTCTGGTAGTTTAACTATAAGACTAGCAACCAATTTAGACAGAAGCATAATTAGTGTAAATACTTCTAGTAACTCCCTCTGATGAAAGCTATTGCATTTGGATATTCACATTTGGATATTCACTTGTAGGATTTTCTAGCTGAATAGTGTAGAGGTTTTTTCTACAAAAACTATGTTGAGATAGAGTGGGGCACCACAAGCGCACAAAGTGATGCTGTAGGGCCAGGTGAGAGGTGCTGCAGCAGATGGGAACAGCCAAGACAGATCAAGTGTTGGGTGGAAGTGCAAAGGGCACCAAAATGTCATGCCATGATTCTGATTGGGAGGGTAAGGAGAGTGTAATGACAAGGTTGTATGTGCAGAGACAATGGGGAGATCTCTGTCAGGCACTGCTCGTGCAACCAACTTTAGGAATAGTTGAAAGAATTGCTGAATAAAAGGCAGGAGTCGACTTGTATGGGTGATGTTACTGCTCATGTGAGTTGCCTTTCTCCATTAACAGTACATACTGGGCTTTACAGGCTGGAATGAATTACCATACCCTCGAAGTCTATCATCTGCCCGTGCAATTGCTGGAATTAACACTGTGCTTTATGCAACTAAAAAAAAAAAAAAAGGTACTTCTTGGTTTATATGAAGCTGGGACAGGATTTTATTAGTCCTAATTTGAAGGTAATGCACTAATGGCAGTTTCTGTCAGATGGGTTGTGTGAAAGCTGGTAGGAACTGTGGGAAAAGAATCCAGGACAATTATTTGGGCTTGTTTTCACATTCCAGCCCAGAGTGCCTTCTGATACAGCACAACAGCTGAAATGTTTAAGGGAAACACATTTTACTTCTTCTGGCTCAGAACGGCAGCAGCAATTTGGCAAATGGGCCCAACATTCCAATCCTGCTGCATTTTAAATGACCAGGTGTCCACTCACTTTCCTGCCTTGTTCGTTGTCAAAAAGTGGAGCTTCTTGCTCACTGTGGAGTTCATTCTGTGTGACTGCTTGGTGTGTGATATATCCCCTTCAATCAACATGATAGCATTTACTTTTCCTCTGTGACAAAACAGTGAAGGAAGACTTCTTCATATTGCATATTTTCTTCCTGTCAGTCTGCCCAAAAGATACTGCCAATGTTGGGCCACGAGCTACAGCAGTTTTGGGTTTTGGACATATCCCTGCAACAAACCGGTGAGGTATCTTCTCCTTAGAGCTTCTGAGATTTCTTCACAACCCCTGTGTGTCAAGATGAAAATACCCATAGGTTTGCATCTCAACAGAAATATCTGCTGTCTTTTAAAACATATTTTTAAATATCTACATATGAATGAAAGTATTGCAATAAAATAGTACTTCAGATAGAAAAAATTATTCTTTCTTTCTTTCTTTCTTTCTTTCTTTCTTTCTTTCTTTCTTTCTTTCTTTCTTTCTTTCTTTCTTTCTTTCTTTCTCTCTGTCTGTCTATGTGTGTCTCTCTCTCTCTTTCTCTCCTTCTCTCTTTCCCTCTTTTTTTCTCTCTCTCTCTCTCTCTTTTTGGACTCTACTTCAGATGAGAAAGCCTAACTAACATGCCGGACTAATTGTCAATTATAGAGATTATCTATAGGCTGCTCCTTTCAAGATCTAACTCTGAACTGGAAATGCATGTATATATTCATATGATAGAAATACATCAGTACTTTTAAAATTGCCATTATAGAATTGAAACTAAATCATCATGATATTTTTGTTCATTCTTAACGGTATATCTGAAATATTTCTCGAGACTTCTTTAACTCTAGTAGGCATTGGTTCAGACCCTAAACAAGGCAACCTCAAGGATTTCTGCTTTTTTTTTTTTTGGAGCCCTCTTTATATTATAATAATAATGCTACTAACACAATAATTTTAAGAACAGGAATAGTAACAACTGTTAATCTATGATATGCTTTAAAGTACTTGCCCATGACATTTAAAAATTCTAAGTATAATTTAGTTTGATGTTTTTATGCCATCATAAGTAATTTTTACTCATTTTAAACACAATTCTAGTTGTATAAATCAGCTTTGTTTAGTATGCTCTGCAGATAAGAAAATGTATTTCCACGGTTGTAAGGTGTAAAAAAATTAGCAGTTCTTAATAGAAGCATAAATGTTATCTAGTCTTTTCGATACAATTAGCAAGTATCAGCAAAAAATCCTAGCCTTGGATTTGTTTCCCATTCCAGATAATTCATTACAAGCACTGCCTAATAAATTTAGCAGTTTGCAATTGATTTATGCTGAACCTTTGTGATATTAACGTTCTTGTTTTATAATTACGAGCAAAAGGAGCATAACCTTTCCCTAATATATGGAAAAGAGATATGTGATGTTTCAGAAAAAATCGTATGTCACTGTTTTTACTTTTCTCTCTGTTGTTAGCCATGCTCTCGGTTCTTCAGCTAATGCTGATGCACAGTGACACATAGTGAAAGTACCAAGACTGCAGCAAAACTATGTGCTTCTATCTCGTTGTTGGGAATACAATGCATAGTCTTTTAGCACACTCTGTAATTACTGAAGGAGCCTACAGATCCTTGCAGGGTTCTGGGGTCTTTATTAATACAAAATTAGCAAAATCCTTCATACCACCTACTTTTAAATGTTAAACAGTTTTGTCTGTTAAACAGGGAAATAAGGTCTGATTTTAAACTACTCTGAGCAGCATTGGTTACATGTCTTTGTTTTTCAGAACTATTTTCAACATGATAATTCTCATTATGAAATATGAAGTATATTAAGATAAAAGGGGCTTATATGTCATTCTACCCCATGAAAGCTACCAAGTACATGCTGTTCTTCTGGATTGGTCCTGATGCTGAAGTGATGTCAAATCAAAGATTTTATTTTTCCCCCCTCTGGATTGGTGGTATCTCTTACGCTTTAAATTCCCATTAATATTGTTAGAGGGGTTGACACTTAAATCCCCAAACAACCTACGTGCAGCTGCACTGCCTGTTTAAAGGGCAGCTCCTCTCCCTGGCCCTCATCCAACCTGTGGTCTGCCGAGGTCTGGGCAAGTGGAGCTGTGTAATGGAGCTGCTATGTGGGATCAGGAAACAAAAGCTGTTCGGAAAATAGTATAGAGTTGTTATTCTGTCTTAAGAAAAGACCAAACCAAACCAAACCAAATCAAATTTTTTTTAATAATGCTATGTCCTGAAAACTAGACCATGAGCAAGGTTTTCCTCTTAACAGCAGATGAGTTGTTTGGTTGGTTGGTTTTTTTTCTTGGCAAAATACCACCTCTTCATCCCAAAATTCTTGAAAAATATCCAATACCAAACAATGAAGTGAGGAGCTTCATAGGAAGAATGTTTTTTGTCTGCATAAAATGTGAGTTTAAAAGAGAGATTTCTGATCAATAATTCTATTTTTACAAGAGGATAACTTTCTATGAATCCATTTTTAATAGGCTGTAAGAAACCTCCAACCCTGGTTCTCTAGGAGGCACCCATCTTGTCACTGGAAAGCAGCTGCTGCTTGCAACTGACGTTAAAAGAGATCTTACCTTATCTCACCTGGGTGCTGTATAAGGTCCTGAAAATACCTACAGGTGCCTCATCCTCCTTTCCCACATTCCCTCTGCAGTTTGGGAGCCCCTGCAGAGATAAAGTGTGTTCTATGCATAAGGGCAGAAATCCAGAAGAGTATTTAATTCAAGTGTGTGAATAATCTTATTGAAGTAATTTAAAGTAATCGTATGCTCAAAGTTAAGTGTGTGCTTAAAATCTTTGCTAGGCTGGGGCATGGCCTGCCCCCTCCCCCAAACACCACACAAAAACAAATCTGTGGCCAGAGATCTACCACATCAAGCAGGATTGCTTCCCATGCCTTCTGAACTTGAATCTAGTCAGCTATTTTATACTGTAGTTGCTTGTATTTGATGCCATGTGAAATACTCCAAAATATTGAAGAGAAGGTTCCCAAGCGGTTAAAAAATATAAAATGTGAAAGATGTAGTAAGTGAAAATTGCAAATATGACACAATTGATAAAAAAAGTAATTAAAGGAATTATTAATGCTAAAACCAAATATGTTTTTTGTTGTACAAGCATATGCCTGGGACTTGCCTGTTAACAAAACTGCCATACACAGAAACAGTGAAAAATCCCTGTACATTAAAAAACTACTGGAGTGCAGAAATTAGACCTGCCCTTTTTTCTTGCTTTGTCCATGTTCAGTACAGTTTGTTCTAAAGACCATCCCTTTTCTGTTTTAATGCCTGTGTTCTTTGGTTTTGTTTTTGATTGTGATTTTTGAGAAAGTAAATGTCCTGGATAGTTTGACAGAAGATATTATCACACAGGTAATATACATTACCTTTAGAAGCTGATAAAATGGATTTGGATTGCCTTTGCTCTGCTGCAATGTTGATGATGTTTCAGAAAATGTAATATAAAGGGACTTTCTATCTTTTTATAATTTTAGCTTTTTAAGACCACTATCAAACCCTGGTTTTGAATGAATGTATATGACTCAGAAACATGCATGATATTAATAACTCTCTCTTGCCTGTACTGCAAGAGAAATAGGCTGTGTTATACCACAGTTTGTGAACTATACTTTACATGTTTGAAATGCTATTATTTGCCCAGTTAATTCAGTTTTAACTGTCCATTCAATTTAAAAATATAAGTGAGTTCTGTTTACCCAATTTTTTACTGGGTGGATATTGTGGTATATGCAGAGTATATTTATGGTTTAAAAGAATGATTGTTCAGCAAACTTACTGCATAATAATCCTTACTTCATTTTTATACTGTAAGTGGTTAAAGCCAAGTGTACATGAATATATAATGTGTTCCTCCAGTTTTGTAGCATAGAAATACATTATAGTGGTGAGCTACTAAGACATTTATGCCAAAGGAAATGCAGAGAGTGATTTAGAAATGCCAATAACAATAATGCAATTACAGTTGCAAAACATCTTAGTTGACCAAACAAATCTTTTCTAAATGCACCTAGAATATTTCTTTAGCACATTTAATTAAGTATATATTCAGCATATTTAGTTTAGGACCCAATTAAGCACCAGAAGCATAGTGGTATAAAATATAGCCCTTGCCTTCCAGGCACTCCGGCTTAAATTCAGCAACAGTTGCATTTGGAGCTATAATACTGCTGCAAAGATGGGAAAGACAATACAAGCACAAGAGGCCATATTGCAAAGTGGCACTGGTATCTACAGTAATTGTAGCAATCATTCAGATGTTCTAGCAGTCGACAGAGCTGAACTTTAGACAGGTTGCAGCTCTTAATTTATTAATGCAATTTTTTTTTCTTTATGAATTTCTCAAGTCAATCTCTTCCTTGCACTTGTGCAATTAGTTGTGTTAGAGTCTCTTCAAGTTTTTAGGAATGGATCCTAGTGCAGTATTTACAACCATCTCTGCATCTCTGGTTTGTATATCAGTGTGTCAAGATGTCTCAGAGGCAAAGAGCAGAACACATACAGGAAAAGTGACAGTGACATGAAGTTACATCTCTCCGAACAGTAAATCATGATGCTGAAGAAGCAGGAGACTTTGACAATAAGGTCTAAACAGAAGGACGTTTTGACCTACAGTATAACACCAGATTAATGACTCAGTGATACTAACTGGCCCTATTTCCAGTGGCCAATAAAAAGCTGCTGTTGATGTTTGTCCAGCTCCTATCCTGTGCAGTCTGGGTGCCAGGCAGGACGAGGCAGGGAGCAGTGCTCAACATGCGTGCCAGCAGTGACTGTCACTTGGGAGGACAAGGGGCACCATCCAGCTTCCCTTACAGCGGGGGTCCCATGCTCACAGGCATTGCCAGCTACCAGGAATGTTCATATGTGCCTGCCAGTACTTTCCAAGGCATTTGCACATATGCCAGGAAATCACCTGTCTCCTCCTATAAAGAAAAGCAGTGCTGCATGTGCCTGGCTGCATGTTTCTGTCTGGCTGCCCTCGCTCACGGTCCAGTAGAGCGGCTCCTCGAGCACAGGGATTTTCACAGCTTCATCTTCCCCGTGCATTGTTGTGAGTAGTAAAGCTATCAGTTTTCTCATGCCGTCCTTGATGTGGCGTAAAGCTTTATCTAAGGGTTAGAGGAGCAAGGTGCCTTTGTGGTGGGTGGTGCCTGTGGAAATAAGTGCCTTCTAGAACTGATGGGAGGCCTATCGCTTGAGTTCAGGAGCGGGTGCCAGCGCTGGGCACGGTGGCACTAATGGCAGAGGCTCTGCCATAGAAGCAGAACCTGCAGCGGTATCTTTTGCGACTACCATATTTTGTATGTGTTTTCAGGCTGGGCATATGGTTCACCTTTCTGAGATTTTTTTTTTCATTGTTGACTGATGATCCCTGTTACAGCAGCATGTCCTTAAACTCCAGTGTGTGCCTGAGGTTTAGGTTAGGCAAACAATGGAAAAATGCTAAAAGGAAAAACCTCTGAATGTCTCGTAAAGGATTTCTTGCCCTTGAAAAACTGATAGGCTGTCATTTAACCTTGTGGCACCTCTTCAAGCTGTCAATCAGACACTGAACATTTGAGACTTGTGAAGTATGATACGGAGTAACAAAATGGTATCTGCTCATTCAAAATTGTGAGTATTGAATTAATCTCTTGAAGTATGTTGATAACAGATGGAATAAAAGATCATATGGCACAGCTCACGTAGAGTAAGGTTAACCCCAATGTCCTGCTCAGTGTCCCTTTTCTCGTTTAATGCCACTGCTAATTAACTGGCACGAGTGTTTGCAGCCGTATGTGGGATGTTGCTGAAAGCCTGCTGACTTTTGGCATACCTTGACACAATTGCTATGTGTACAGTGCTGCCTGGTTTGGTTTACTTTAGTTTTGTGCTGGGGGCCCTTAGCAATAGGCTCTTAAATGTACTCATGGGTCACTGCACGTGCTTGCAAGTGGGGGCGGTTCAGTTGCCTCATCAGAAAGTTGGTGAGGTGCTTTGCTTTTTGGTCTCTGCTTCTCTGGCAGCAGCAGAACCTTCAGATCAGGCTGAAGAAAATAAAGCCACTAACACAAAGATGCTGGTCTTCTCCCCAGTTTTTCCTTCACATTTCTCACTTCATGTAGGTGTTTATCAGGGCTTGAAATAGGAACTGTGGCACGGGCCCTTCCCTTGTTATAAACAGGAGGATGGTATTTCACGGTAGCACGGCTGTGGTTTAAGTTCATAGTTCCATAGTAAACTTTTTCCTCCAAAGCTACATTTAGGTTCAGGGTAAAGTAATTTTTTTTTTCTGACTAAACAAAGGAAAATATTCCTGTTTTTGTTTGTCTAAGTACTTACATTTTAATAAATCTGTGTCTTTGAGTCAGTAAGTGCCAAGTACACTTATGAGTCTGTGTATCCAAGGATAACTGGAACATCCCATAGATTCTCTCCCATATATCTTCTGTTTGTTATTTCCATGGCATATTAAGTGATGTGACCCCATCAAAAATACTATGTACAGTAGGTCATCTGTGTGCACAGATGATAAATTCAGTATAGAATGAGTACCAAGAAGATCAGAGGAATGGAGAGCCTGTCTTGTGAGGGAGACTTAAAGAGCTTGGCTTGGAAAGCCTAGCTAAACAAAGGCAGAAAGAGGATCCGATTGCTTACCATAAATACTTTAGAGGGATAAACACCAGGGAGGGAAAGGACTGTTCAAGCTACAAAACAATGTTTTCACAAGCATAAATGGATATAAACTAGCTACCAGTAAAGCCAGGTTGAAAATTGGAGAAAGATTAGACCATGAATGGAGTGAAGTTCTGGAAGAGCCTGCTTCTGAGGGGAGCAGGGGACTTTCCTTGTGGGAGCTGGCGATTGCTTTCCAAGAGGAACTGCACCACATTGTAGCCTGGGACACCAGGGGCCTGGATTTGACATCTGAGAATATCATTCTTGGTCCTGAGTCCCTGTATGCCTATTTAATGCAAGGTTTGTCTTGTACAGATATGCTGGCAGGACTCTTTCCCCCTCATCTGTCTAAGAGGGGTACATACGAGGCTGTGGCTTGCTTTTCTCTCTGAGCATCATGGTGGTGAGATTAGAATCAGGACTTAAAAGAAGATACAAGAATAAGTAATGCTGTGATCTTTCAAAGGTTTGTTTTTTTTTTTAATCTCTATTTCTTTTCTTAAATGTGTGTGATGCACAGAGATTTTGCTCCTTTGTATATCAATGTTACTTTTTTGTCAGATTTTTGGCATGCAGAATTAGGAAAGAAGTTGTCCCAGTGTTAAACAGTAGACCCAGGGACTGGGAAATACTCCTGCTCTCTACGTGTAGCAGTAGAAGGCTATTCTTCAACCTGAAGGGGCTATAGAAGGTAACACATTATGTTGGCAATTGTTGCAGTGAACGCTGCATCGTCTGGCAAGAGGCTCAGCTTGATGTGGGCAAAAAGTGAATTTCTCCTTTGTGCCTACATCCTTAGCTCCCTTGTGATGAAAATAGAAGCTGCTTTAATCTTCCTGAGGCTGACGGAAAGATATCTTGCAGACTGCAAGTCAGCAGTTGCCCACACAATTGTTTGGCAAAATCTATTTTTAAAAGTCCATAAATTCCCCAACCAGACAAACGGGGATCTAACAAAAAAATATCGTCACTAATGTACTATCCTTTTAAAGAAAGACAATACTCTTCTCTCTCCTCCTTTTCTTTTGTGAAAAACCTGCCTATTTTAAAATGTGAATGCCAAGTGCCTCTGAAGAGCACGTCAGGCCAGATGCTGCCCCTCCACTCTTGCTTCAGTGGTGATTTGCAGACCCCGTTGATGGCCATGGGCTTGAGATGCTCCCTACTGCCGTGAGGGTTTGCGGGAGCAGGATGGCAGGGGACTGCCAGCACCGAGATCCCTGCAGCGACACCTTGGCAGATCGCATGCGAGCAGCCTTCTTGGGCGTGCGTCAGCAGGGCTGGAAATACCAACTAGGAAATCAGGTTAAGCCTCTTCGCGGTTGTTGTTCCCCTGCGCATACCCTTCTTTCCTGCTCACTGGAGTGCGCTACGTGGGAAGCTTTTGCTGACTGTGGAGTCTGCCTCACGATTTTTTTCACTTATTAAAGTTGCAGACTCAGAATGAGTTAAAATTGCCTGTCCCTACCACCATTCAAAAACCTGGAAGATGTAAGAACATACTGTGCACATAAGTCACCTACAGTAAACACCCTTTGAAAACATAGCCCTGGGCTTTGATCTACAGGCTTGTGTTATTTTTCCTATATTTTAAATCATTCACAAGTGGTCTTCAGGCTGACCTGGTGGTCTTTTGTGTAGAAAATTGTACAGATTACCTGAAGTGAATCTGTAGTGCAGAGTTTATTTAGCTCTCTAGCTTTACTCTTAAGAATTTCATATATGAAAGGGTTATTTGCGCATGAATAAGCTTGCACTTCAAACTTAAGCTGTTTATGTAAATAGCCAAATCTTACTGTACCTCTTCAGTATAAGTCTCCTTTTTGAATGAACAACTTCCCCCCCCCAAAAAAAAAAAAAAAGAATCAACCAACAAAAACACAACAAAAAAACTAAAACCAACACCCCGGAATGAGAAGTGATTATGATAGAATTATAGTTTTCAACGTGTATTATTATATGTGCCTACATTTAGATTCCCAAAGGGACCAATTTACTAATATTAAGTATTCTTGCAGTAAATGGAATGTGGTAAAGTGAGAGCTGCATATATTTTATTTTTTTTTAAAACTTAAGAGTTGAATTTCAAATGAATAACAGTAGCACTGGAGTTCCAAATGAGTGGGACTTTTCCTAACCCTCTTATTAATTAGGAATTATCATAAGGCAAAATATCTGCATTAATTTGCCAAAGGGAGAATAAAGATTGGTGTATTGCAGTACTCACAAACTTGTTCTTATGGTGCTGCAATGCACAAAGCTTCTAATAAATTGGGAAAAATGATGAATTTGACAACAGGCAATTAATGCTAATCTTTCCCTTTGCAGGGGTATGTTTTATGCTGGTGATATAAGAGCAGAGTTATTAGCTCTTCTACTTTGCTTTAAGCTTCATACTACATGAAGCATCCTGCAGTATGTTGTAATAGTCTGTAAAATGCCTCCTCAATACAATGTTTGAGGCACACAAACACCAAGTAGATGGATTTGGGGATGACCCTGTAGATAGCAGACAGTAAGATTGCTTCCTTACTTTTGCTGTTCCCTTTGTAAACTTGTCTTCAGCAATGAGAAGATGCTGTCAGAATAGGTTGCATTGTATTCTTGAGCAGCTCTTTGTTGTAAGCCTGAAATTTGGATGGATGTGATTCATTTTCTGAGTAAAAGAGCTAAACACTTGCTGAAGCAAATGGCAGTTTTTTATAAAGCTAATTATTCAAATTTTTCTTCATATATAATTAAAATCATGTTAAACTATTGCAGGAGAAAAAAGCCCTATAATTTCTTGTGGTTATAATGGTGTCTGGTTAGCAAACTCTTGTTCTTCTGAATACCCCATGCATGTAATAGAGCATAGGACACAGTTATTCATGAAATTCTCTCAATGCAGAGCTGACACATAACGTAAAAATAAATAGCTTAATGTGTTTGTGTGCATTGTGAGTGAGGATTAATTTTTTAAAGTCCGTATTGTTTCCATTTTTAACTTCTGAACCGTTTCATATTGGAATAGGCCCAGGCACAATGGGACACTGCAATAATATTTAGGCATTGAGTATTTACAGCTTTGGTTTTATTTCTATTGCCATTTTAATTGATAAAATTAATTGGTACCTATGAACACATAAGTATCAGATTTTGGGTTTCCTTGCTTCTTCCCTCCCTCCCTCCCTCCCTTCCTCCTTCCTTCCTTCCTTCCACCCTCTTTGTCTGTCTCTCCATCTTTTCCTCCTACTACAGAGTATTTAGTAAACAGATACTGTTTTTTTCTTTGTGTATATATATAGATACAAGGTGTAAAGATACAAAACTCCGTGTGAGTTCACACATCAGTGCTGAGTGATAAAATCCAGTGCTTCCTGACCTGAGATATGGGATTACCGGGAGACAATAGCCACATTGTTTGGAGCAGAGTTTAAGGAGCTGGTTTAGCATTATTGTCATGCTCTATACTCAAATTAATTTCAAAATGAATTATGTTTGCTTCTACTATTTCTTCTCTTACTTGTGAATCTAGCTGTATCTTTTGTGTGATTTTAGATATGTATAAATTTATTTATGCATTTTTTCTTCTCCTGTCCCATCAAACATCTCCACTAAAAGCCAAGTCCTGCTTCACTAGATAGAAGTGTCAATATGCCAAAGGTCAATATTTTTGTATTGCTTTCGTCTCTGGTTTCAGTAGCAGAAACAGGAGGTATCCACATTCGTTTGTTTACCTTTGTAGGCCGTTGTAAAGCAGTGAGCTCCTGTATGTCTGACATGAAATGATTCAAGGTTTGTGTTACTTCCATCCCTGAATGGTCACTAGACCATCCAGTGGGCACAGCAAATTGTGCTTTTGGTCTAGCCCAAATAGCTGAGCCGGACCCAGGGGATCTTGCCATGAACAGTAGGAAGGGGAAATTGCCTGTAGCAGGTTAGAGAGAAGGAATAACGTCTAGATGAGATTTCAGATGATGTTGCTTGGTTTCTGGAGTGCTTGCAGGTTTATGAGTACATACAAGCAAATATAAAAGTTCTTATGTGCCTACACGTACATACAAATGCTCCATGGCACACGTGGGTAATTTCTACTGTGTTCAATACACCAGGGTATATCCACAGTTCTCAGCTTTCATTCTGTTGGATTCTGATGTGCCGAGTCCAGTGTCAAGCTCCATACAGGACTGTGCCAGATTCTACTGGAACAATGTGGGGGTAGAAGTGGTCTTCAGAAAACAACCTTCTGTAAGCCCAAGTAGTCCCTTAGACCACAAGCTTCTCAGAGGAATATTCTGGATGTGAGCTTTTTCAGTGAGGGAATAGGAAGGTTTTAAAGGTGTAAGAGGCAGACACAGCCCATTAGGTCTCCCTAGATGAGTAGCTCTCTGCACAGTACACTGAAGTGGCTGAGGAATGAGAGTGGAGATTTCTGTAGCAAATCAGAGAGTTTCTCTGCCAGCAGCTAAATCCCATATGGGAGCATCAGCTGCACTTCCAGACAGGAGTGGAGTCCTGTGGCTGCTGGAGAGATAGTGTTAGTTCCAGCCTTAAGATTGCTGCAACTCCCCACAGGGCTTTCCAACCAAGAATAAATCTGTTATTCCCTGACACAAACTGCTGAAGCTGGGTCTTCCCCATCTGCACAGTGCCCCTTTTTCCCCTGAACAGAAATAAGGCAACTCTTGCCTTCCAGAGCTCCTATGGTTCAAGCAGGAACTGATATTTTCCAGTGTGTTAGGTTCTGTGAGCTTTGCGTATTCTTTTTACTGTATTTTGCTCTCCAGAACCACTGAGGAGATGGGGGACATTCTTTCCACCTGGGTACTGCATATGTATAGTAGGGTCCAGGACTGCTTGTTGAGTTTTCACCTGCAATGTTACTTTGCATTTGTTAGCAGTCTGATTTGTGCTGCATCTTAAAAGTCACTGCAGTGCTCGCTGTGAAGGTGCCCCATAGACGTTGATACTGCAATTTTTAAGGAACAAAGATCATTACATTTTAAAATGTTCATTTAGGATTCTGATTTAAAGCCAGAAGAAAAACCTAAAAGAATCTAAGTTAAAGGAGGAATAGTTCCACGCTAGAATAGCTGCAAATAGTAAATTATACACTTAGTTACATTTGATTGAGGGAGTTTATTGCTCATGTGAGCAAAATGTCTAGCCCTGGGCACTGTGCAGGTAGTTACTGCAGAAGCATACCACCTGCAGCCTTGCCAGAATACCCAAACCCTCTGATACCACAGTGTTCGCTGTCCTGAATAGGAATTGGAGGTCATGCCAGATTGCATTGCAGTGCAGTGAAGTGGACTAGAAAGAGGCCACCCACCTCATTTGCACTTGTGCCTTACAGTAATAGGTGCTTGAATGTCAGTGGGTGGTGATAAAAGGCTAATTTGCTCACCCTCGGTGCTGTGCGCACCCCTTTCTGCACGTGTGGTGCAGATCATAAAGTCTGGGAGATTGCCCACTGTACTGAGGCCTCCACGTTATTTTTACATATTTTTTTTATTATTATTTAATCTTGTGTGCTCCCGTTGAGCTACATTAATGGATTAGAATACAGCGTGATCTTAGGAGAATTCCACTACAATGGATAGATAGTTGGATGGACGGACAGACAGATGCAAGTTTAAAGCACAAGAGGATTTGCATATTTAGTTCTGCTTTACAGCCTTCTTTAGAGAGTGGGATTAATGATCTGCTAAATTATCACAGTTGAGAGTCTTCAGCATTAGGGTGAATGCATATCCTGCTAGAGCTAGTTTTACAACTTTTCCAGAGACATTTACAAATCTTACTGGGGGTGAGGCAGGGAGGGGAGCAGGGGATATCTAGTTGTTGACAAAGCAGTTGGTGACTAAAGGAGAAGAGAGAAAAATCAGAAAATCGTCCCTTTTCTGGCAGGTCTAAGAGCCTTTCCATCACCCGCTGCATGCATTTAGAGCGAGAGTAGGAAAAGTGTTCTCCAAGGACTGTTTGCTTTTTGAGTACACGAGATGCTATGTTAAGCACTTAACTGCAAGTCGGCTTAGAGAAATGTCTTCCAAAAACATTTATTTGAAAAGGGGAAAAAAGATCATAAAGGCAAGTGAACTTTAGATGCCTAGCACACCTTTTGGTCCCTGATTTTAAAGATTTTAAAACTGTGGTTGAGTAAGGTGTGCTGCAGAGGATCTGGGGCAAATGCCACTACTGACTTAGCCAGCACCAACCTCATAAAGTTCCCTTTGATCTAGCCATTAAAAGAAAGAACATTACTTGGCACATTTCTTGGTTACACATATTGCATTCTTTGGTCCCATTAAATAATAATGAATAATAAATGGCATAGTTTAGAACAAAATTCTGCACAGCTCAGTAAGAGAAGAGGGCTAACATACCTTCCACCTCACATAGAGGGAGATGTGAGTGCATCCCAGAGCCCTGCTTAGGGTTAGAGGACTCAGAAAAGCAGGGAGCCATTTCCAGACATTTCACTGTTGTGTAATACCAGTTCTGACGTGTTAGTAGAAGAGAAAACACACTCAGGCTTCAGTTAGGTAGAAAAAAGGGTGCTAGCTTCTGAGATGACTCTAGCAGACTCCCCACCATACCCTAGCGGTGATTCTTCACAAGAACAATGCAGGAACTGAGGCCACCTAATTTTAGGAATCAAATTCATGTTCCTAGATTTGTCCAGCTTAATTTAATGACTTGAGAGCATGGTTGGTTTTGGTTCTCTTTGCAGTGAAGAGAATGACACAGATACGTCCATAAAGTGATTCAAGTTTTAACTGAGCTGAGGGATGCCGGTTTATGTCCACTGACTGTAGGCAACCTAGCCTCTGTAAATAAGTCTTAATGTGAGTGTCCCTTTCTTCTCTTCCTTAAATCCAATACCCAGGAGAGCAGGTATTTAGATAATACTCAGGAGACCCGCAAGTGCTGGGGAAGGAATGTACTGCTGCTGTGCATGTTTTCTCTCTCTTTGCTGAAGGTGTCTTGCTGAGTGAGTGAGAGACTGATCATCATTCTTGGCAAGCCAGGGTCTGATCCAGCCACCACTATACACTGTCTTCAGGAAAAAGTCTGTGTGAGCAGCATCTGCAGCTGGCCCATGCTGACCACTGGCAGATGGGTAAACACTTGCCCTTTTTTCCCTTTGTTTGGAATGCCATGACTTCACCAAGCTTGTTTGACACCATCCTTTTTGGCTTATGTTAGGTGGCCATGTTAGGGGACTGTCTGGCTTATGTTAGGTGGACATTGGCATTTTAATGTGACAGTGCTAAACACTGCCAAACACTTAGCAGTAAGATTCAAAATCCACATTTCCTCAAGGAGGATCCAGATTTGCCACCTCAGAGGGCAAAATTTACTTGTTTAGTATGTAAAGATGAAGTGTGCTGCAATGTATAAGGGAAGAGATAATTCAGGAAGTTAAAGCAAAATACATTTTGGCAGTGTTTTTCCCTTTTCTTTTAACCTCTCTTTAATGCTATGTTTCCCCCTTTTTTTCTTTTTTTTTTTTTTGGTTTGGTTTGGTTGTTGTTTTTTCACTCATTTTACTTTTTTTCCCTTGAATTCCTCTCCTTCACACAGCAGTTCCTTTCTACATTTCCCTTTCCTCCCCTTGTGCTCTTCCCAAGCTGATCTTCTGCACTAGCCTGCTCAGCTCTTCTCATTTCTGGGCGGTCCAGCTGTCCCCGTGCCTTCTCCAGAGAGCTGCTCCGCACAGCGCGGCCAGGCTGGCAGCTGCTGGAGCTCTGCAGTGTTACTGAGGCGCACCCTAGTAGAGCCTGAGAGTGGAGCCGTAGGACACGAGCAGTCTTGTGCCACTGGAGCACTGTCAGGATAACATCATACTTGTCAAGAAAGATGTCTTCACTCCTCTTGTAACTCCACAGCAGATTTCCCTTCACCTCTTCTATAAACAGGGTGTTTGTACCATTTCCCTGGTTTGCTCAGCACCAGCTCATAGCCTCCTGCTGGACTGGGCTTGCTGTTAGTAATTATTTGTATTTATTTAGCCTTCTGGAACACCAAGGCACGATTGTGCAGGAAACTTTACACCCGCAAACAAAAAAAGGCAGCTCTCTAGCCTAAAAAAGAAAACAGCAGACAGCTATTTGGGGAGATCACATTAACTCCCCCTGGGCTGACGTGGCTGCTGAGTAGGAGCTGTGGTGCATAAGATACAGAGGAAGTTGTTTCCTTTCTCTGGGTCTGGCCATCGGCACCTTGTGAGTGCTGGATCTCTTGCATTTTCTTGCATTTTCATTGTTTTTGATATCTTTCAACAACTAGTTTCATCCTTGTTTTTTAAAGCTCAATTTCTTGCACCAATTTCTCTGTTTCTAATATTTCCTTTCCCTCTTTGGACCACCACAATTTGCCCACTTTTGCCCTCCCTTCTCCAGATCCTCACAGCCTTGCTGCTTTTCCTTGTGGCACCTGCTCCCCTTCAAGTATACCACTGCCCTGCTTTTGCCCCCCTCCTGCTCCCCAGCTAGGGTTCCTCCTCCTGCTTTGCCTCTTCCCTGCCTCTCTGCTCCTCTGTTTGGCTGCCTGCAACAGAGGAGGCAGGGGAGAGACAGGAAGTGGTGGTAAAAAAAGGAAAAGTCACCCCACATGCCCCCTGCCAGAAGTGCTTTTCTTACCCTGCAGCCAGCTTAGAAAAAATTGAGGGGCATGTCCAGAGGGTGCCCCAGCAGCAGAACCTCCCGTCTGCAGAGGACGGGCTGTGGGGTGCTTGGAGGAGCTGGCGGTTTTCCAGCACCGGTGCAGAGAAGTCGCTCTGACGCCAGCGCACCTTGTGCTGGTATAAAACTATCTAAGCCAAAGTTCAGGTGAAGGGCAGCCATGTAGCCAGAAAGTCATGTGGCTCTCATGTTGGTTAGTATGTCACTTTGAACAGCTCTTATCTGATATTATTATGACTAACCCAGTGCTGACAGCATGGAACAGATTACAGGAGCCATGTGATGATTATTTAAGGCATCGCTGAGTATAACTCGCAGCTAATATTAACCCCTTCTTTCCAGAGCAGCTCTGTTGCCCTATGAGCGATGCCCAAAGCAGGCACCTGCTCTGCCCTGCCCTGCCCTGCCTGGGAGCGCTCCCTCACCGCACTTACCTTTGCTGCCATATTTCAGACAAGGCTATTTTTGAATCATTCCTCTGTTTTAATGTGGCCTTACAGATCAGAGCAGTTCGGCAGGCTATGGTTGCTATTTTTTTTCCCCTTTTTCTTTTTTTTTTTTTTCCTAGTCCTTCTAATTTTATCTTATTTTGTTTGATTTTTTTCTCCTTCCTTTTTTTTTTTTTCCAAAAACTGAAGGATCAGTTGTGACAGGTGCCTGTATTTCATATTTCCTGTGGTAGCACGTGCCAATAAAATTCAGAACCCTTTTTGTTTTGTTATGGTTGATCTTTTAAAGTTATTGAGAATGACGCTGAAGTCATAGCTGGCAAAATAGACCTCACTGTTCTACATAAATGTCAGCAGTGCCAAGGCAATACGTTCTGAGAGGTAACAATTCGCGCGCTGACGGGGAAGGCGAGGTGTGCACATATACTGTACCCTTTAAACAGACTGACACCTGCACTGGGCATTTCAAAAACAAGGCCAAAAATGCAGCATTATATAAAGCCTGACAGTGGCCCTGACTGTTCAAACACTTTGATAGATGTGTTAAATGCCGTTTTTTGAGGATCCTGGATGAAAAAACTTGGGTTCCTGGTGAAGGACTGTGGTTTCTGGCAGGCTGAGGCAGCTGGGACCGTGGCGTCTGTCCCTTGTGAGGTAAGTCAAAGGTGCAAAGAATCTAAATTCCACACCTGGAAATTCTGGTCACATGAGTGGCATTACTCGTGTGGTAATGCGGAGGGTAAGGTTACACCAGTGGCCTCTGGAGCAAAAAGGGAAGCACTGGTGGGCTGTGGTTCATGTGGGCCCATGCGCTGCTGAGTGGGAGGCACTTGCTGTCTCCCCTTGGGAGCTGCCTTCAGGCTGTGCCCCCCCCCAGCAGCATCCAAGGGCAGGGACCAGGGTAACATAAATTTAGGAATTGGGATCAGCTTTCTTTTGCATGAAGGGAAGATGCAGGAGTTTGAAATTTGTGTTATCAGCATTGTGGAAGCCGTTCCTGGGCCTGTGCAGCCAGAGGAGGTTTGGCTGCTGGTTGGGAGCCAGGAGGAAGGCCAACAGAAAGGTGTCGTGTGAAGGAGAAATTGTGCTGCTCCCCTGGCCCTGTATATGCAACCACATTTCTCTTCCTCTCATATCTGCAAAACCTCAGGAAATAAATGAGTGAGAAAGGTGGAGAAAGTCTGGAGCAGGAAAACCGGGTACCAACCCTTCCCTCCATTTTAAACTCAGGGCCAAACCCAACTGGGATCACAAGCACTACAAAACATGGTTGAGACTAATTACAGCTGAGACTCAAAAGGCCCATAAGCTTTTGGAAAGGGGCTCAAAAATCCCTCAGATGTAGCCCTGAGCACTCTTTGTTTAAATTAAAAGAAGGAAAAAAGAGGGAAACAAAAGAGAAACAAAAATCCCCTTGGCTCTACCAACAACATATGCACAAGTGAGTATGTTGGCAGAGAGCTTCCACGTGGGATTTGTATTGCTTGAGAAGGAAGAGGGGGAAATGACACACTGGAAAAGTGCAAGGATTCCTGTGCTGGTGAGGGGATTCATTTCTTCTTCCAGCAAAACTGCATAAGATAGAGCCGCTGAGGTAGGAAAGAGAGAACAAGCGGTTGAACTGTGTAATAGTAATAGTCATAGTAGCAGTGATAGTGCTGATTCCCTGTGAGCTTTGGAGTGTGCTTGAGCCCAGCTCTCAACACGCTCAAGCATGCTGGTCACTTCACCCTGCCTATCGTGTATTGCTGTTGCTCCATCTGTAAAACATGACTGATAAATTGCTAATGCACAGATTTGTGATGAGATCAGATCATTAATATTTTTTCTTGCTTGGAGATACTTTATTAGAAAGCGCATGCAGGGCTAAATCATTACTTTTTTGTTTTCTTGAGCTAAATTACTCACTTTCGGAAAAAAACTATTTTCTGCAGATGCTCTATGAAATGTTTGTCCTAATGCTCATTTATTGTGAGTGGCACTGACGGAGCAGGTGCTGGTATGAAGCAGATGTATCTGTGTAATAGTTTACTTTGATGGCTCCTTTAAGAGGCTTCATAATCTTTATATTTTACCATTGGGTTTGGAATTTTATGCTCCTTTAACAGGTGTATTACCTTGATCAGATGTTTTCATTTTAAACTATTGACTTACGAGCACATGGCCTGCAGGGATTGATGTGCAGCAAATTGATTCCTTTTAAAAGATTTATTCTTATATTCTCTTTTTATTTAGTGTAGGAGTTCAGTAGAAAACATAAATGATTGATAGTGACAGTTCATGATTAAAAATGAAAGTGTCCTGCAATTAAAACGTGTGTTTCCCTTAGTTTAATAGTAGAAAGAAATCAGTAAGGATGGGAATGCACATAAAAAAATCCAGTCTAAAATCAGAGTTTAGTTTCCTGGTTTAACATTTAACAAAAACAGCTTTTAAAACATTTCTTCTCCACTCACAGCAACTATTGTTTCTGTGCACTTTTATCGTTCGAAGAGTTGAAGCTATTTGAAGAGGATGTGTACAAAGATTACCTTAAAATGACTCATTGTAAAAGCTCCCTACCTGATGAATTTGTTCTATTGGAACCAACATCTATTTTAATAGAATCCACTAAAAAAGCTCAATCTGTTCAGTCTGTGAGGTGGAATGCAACAGCAGAGTCCTGCCATGAAAATAGCTTGTGTAATCAGTGGAATATAAATGGCAACAGCATCTTGTACTCCCTTTTATGATGGTGGAAAGAGAAGGAATTCAGTGGGCAGCCATATGACCAGGTCCTGCATGACTGAGGAGCTCACATTTTTGCATTGTGCTGTAGCACAGTATCTCTTGTGTCCAAGAGGAGGTAAATTGTTCCCGTGCCTTGTGACCAGAATCTCTGTCTCGAGGAAGAAGCAGAATAAAGGACCATTATTTCAGCAGAGGCATTAGAAATCTGTGTGATTGCTGGAAGCATTGATTAACAAAATATTTTCTCATGATGGCTAGTACCCTTCTGAAAATACGAGTGGGGAAGCTGCTTGAAACAAAAACCTGCATATATGTCTGGGCAGCCTACAGTTTTAAAGCACTGCCCATGCCGACAGAAGAGGCAAGGATATGACAATTACTGAAGGCTTAGTTCAAGAATAAATTTAAAGCAGTTTTATTCCACGAGTGAGCCTTCTACATGAATGCATGACTTGTGTTGGTGCCAATGTGGGTGGCATTTGTTAGACTCTGGTTGGAGTCCAGTCTGCATTGCTGCATGAAATGAGTGTGATGAGGTCAGGTCAGTCCTTGCTGAATGATAATCCACATCATAAAGCTACTGTAAATGATTCAGCATGGTTTAGTATTATTTTCAGCCAGTGCCCAGGAGAGGCCAGGACTGAGCTAGCATTAAGAATGAATTGTCCATGCTTCCCACTCTTATATAACTGAGGGTTCAAGTCACAGGAAAGTATGTTAGGAAAATGAGCACAACCTTTTTCACAATACAGATTTCTTGCCTTCCTTAAACAAAGGTTGTGAACCAGGGTGGAGGGATTGGATATGGTCCGCAATATGTGTTTGGTTTTCAGGATCTCAGAACTTCCTAGATAAGTGGAGTCATGATTCTGCAAGTTGACAGAACTTTTAGGAAAGTTGCTGAATACTCTCTACTTCCACAGTGACAAGGGTAATGTTTCCCATTTTTGTAAGCAGTTTGCATGTTTTGTTTGCACCTTTTAATTTCTAAGTGGATATAATGTTCTAGTTTAATGCCGGCAATTCAGTTGCAGACAGGTTTTTCCAGCAATTGGTGGCCACTGTGATTTTTTACAGTAATTTTTTTTACTTTGATCTCTTACTAAGGCACCTTTGCAACATTAATTTGATTAAATTGCAGTTTGAGGTCATACCAAATTGCCATGTTCTTCTGTTGTCACGCACAAAAGGGTCTGAATAAGTTCCTCATGTAGATACATAGGTAGTTTTTTCATGTATTTGTAGAGGGCTACAAAAAGGAAGGCTGGAATACAGGACTTTAGAAAGGGATAGACCAAAAGAAAAGGGAGAAAAATTGCAAAAGTCACAAACCATAAATCCTAATGGTCTAAATTAATTTTTTAGCAACTACATTCAAGCTGGACTGGTGTCTGTGTGATTTCTCCACTTCATTGTGTAAAAAAACATTAATATTGTGGGTTTTACTCATGTACTGGGACAAAAATAAAGCAGATCTCTGTGTACTTCAGACTTGGTTAGCAAGTCCAGCCAAGAACAGATGAAAACTCTGCCAAGAACTTTTTCATTGAAGAGTTTTCTTGAAGCTTTAAGAGGGAAAGATCAGAGCTTTGGAGACAAAATTGCTGATTCCTGATCAGGGTGCCACTCTCTTTCCTGCATGTGGGAGCATCCTGCAAACACGGGCAGGTCATCTGGCAAACCTAGGTTGGGTTTAGTGGCTGTGTTTGTGCGTGCTGCTCATGCATGAGGACCGTTTGACTTGGGACTGAAATAAGCAATATTTGCTGGATTTTGTATGTGTAGTTCTAAGAATTTTGAAACGTTGGTGTTTTGCATTGCTGCAGATTTGTTTCAGCCTGACCCTGAGAGGTCGCAGCATTGTTCATGTTACTGTCTCGTGATGGAGTTTACTCAATCAGCTATAATGTTTTACTAGTGCAGGCCCCACACTTGAACTCTTCTTGCCTCATAGAAAGGTCAGTATCTTTTTTTCCCCCTAGTTTTTCAGCAGTTACATTCGTTTTACAAGTACAAATGTGTTCTTTACTTAGAGACTTTTCTCTCCTTTAGGACTGTACAGTTATTTCAGAGGGGACTGTGTCCTAAAAGAGTAGAAAAAAAAATGTTTTTTCTGGTTTGGGCCTTTTTTTGCTCTTTTATATAAAGAAATGCCATGAAAAAGCCATGAAGATGGAGTTCATTATGTTAATCCCATCTCTAAAAGCAGTGCTGTGCTGCGGGCCTTTGTTGTCAATAAAATGTCAACCAGTGGCATGTACAGCATGTTGTGCAGGCTTCGAAATGCCGCAGCTGTAGGACTGTGGTGTGTTTTCTACACAAGAGCTGAGAAATATGGGAGGGATTAATATTGGGTGCGAGGCCAAGTGTTAATACAGAAAAGCAAAGCAAGGAAAAAAACCCAAACCTAGCAAAGAGTTTTCTTCAGCATATTTTTAAAAATTCGTTGTCATTCTTCATACTTTAAAAGACATCTGTTCACATTTCATAGTTTACCCCTAGTTTATCCAGGAAAGCTGTATACTATTTTGCTTTCTCACAGGGGCAATATCATTCTGTGTGTTCATGCCAGTGTAGGGCCTAACAGTTTCAAAGAAGAGCAAAATCTAAACAATTGGGACCTTTTGGTGCTATAACATTGTTATAACCATTAATGTATCATGTTTGTGATAATATGTGAATCAGGTGAAATACCAGAAAGCACCTTGCCTATTTTAATTCCAAGAAAGGAGATTTTTGTTCAGCACATTTTATGAAACTGTGGATTTTGTGTTTGAAAGGAGCTGATGCTTTCTTAGTATACCTGTGACCAGTTTTCAGGTCTCCTCTCCTGTTGTGTACATGCCTGGCTGCAGGAAGGTGAGCCAAATGCATTAATAATATGACCCTCACCACCAGAAAGCAACACGGAAAATACTACTTTCCTGGAAATGTATATTTTAGGTGTGGTACAGAGACTAAAGGACAGCACCATTTTTCATTCTCCCAAGCAGTGAAACAGCAAAATTTTCCAGAGTCTGCTCATGGGGTAAGGAGAGGAAGGAGCAGGTAAACTACTCCTGTCCTAACTCTGAAATAAGTATTACACCTTGTTTCTCAGATATAATATTCAGAAATTGTTTGTATTTTCTTGGAGCAGTATCACCATCTCTGCTTTACACATAGCACTGGTACAGTGCTAGTCAGAAGTGTGCTTTAGTACCATGTCTGTGTTACAGATCAGTTTCTACTGATTTTCAAGAAAAGCTAAATACACTGGAGCAAAGAGTGCAACAACACATACTGTGCTAGTAAAACTTTTGAGACCTGTGATTTAGTTTAGGATATATGAGGGATGAGGGTTGTCATGTGGAAGTAAGAGGTATGAAGGATGATGGTTATAATTTCAGGTCATGTAGGAAGTTCTAACCTAATGCCTGACCATAGCATTTTCATCTTCATGCCACTTTCACACTGGTTTCAGTGACTGGATGGCAGAAGGAAGAGACACATTGCTGTTATTATTTGATACATGTGAGCCCCTGTGGCCTTCCCACTGTATGTGCCTGGATAGAGCTTTGCCATCTGCATGGCAGGCCAGGCTCTCTGCTGTGCAACTCTATCCACCTCTCCCTGGAGCAGCTTTGTTAGGTTTCATATAATTACAATTGATATCTCTCAAAAAATGTTGCATGTTATGTTTTATGTTCCTTTTTGACACCTTGTGATAGGGTTTCTTTCAGCAAATCACTATGTGCAAAATGTGGAAAGATTGCAGCTGTAGAATTAATTTCATTTGTATTTAGCCAGGTGTTGTTATTAAGAGACAACTGAAATCTGGCATCATAAATCCTCTAACAGGAAAAAAAAATAAAAATTAGTATCTGCATTCAGTGTTTCTCTTGTCTTCTAGGCTCTTTTTTATTGTTTCACTCAACTTGCTGATGGTGCCAGGTTCCTTACAGCCATTCTCATTTTCTCTCTTGCTGGGTTGTTTGCTGATTCAGTAGCTACAATAGTGTACCCTCCCTCATTTCCTCCTTCTCTCCTTTCTTCCCTTCCTTTCCTGCTTCCTTTTTCTCCTTCTCCAGGACAGGGGTAAACAAGTTGTAAAGTACTTTCAGCAGCACATAAAAAGGTTACACTTGCAACCGGCTCTGCATCCAGGGATTCTGTGACAAAGCGTTCCACAAACCTCATTTTTTTCAGTGTGGAGGCATCTCTTTTTATGTGCCATATGAACAGAGATGGTGTCTTTATGTATGGGCTGGGGGTGTTACAGGTAGCTCCGAAACAACCTGCACTTAGAGAAAAGTAATTTTCTACTCAAAGGAGATTCTGGGTTTATCGCAGGGAGCCAGGGCTGTTGTCAGGGCTTTGGTAGGTGGTGTGATCTGTTGGGCTAAGTTAGGCAACAGTACAGGGCTTTCTAAGAGTAGGTATGAGGATGAAGAGGTGCTACTTTTGCACAGAGCCCTTGTGACTCAACTGACATTTCTACTTGGAAGAATTCCCTTTCTAACGGTGAGAAATATTTTAGTTTGTCTGCTTGGCCCTCTGTGATATGTTCCTACCTCACACTAATGCCAGTCGTATCAGATCGTTCTAATTATAAATGTGACAGCTCTGAGAATTTGGATTTTAAAATCCTGGGGGGTTTATGCAACATTTTGTGACTCCAAACCAAAAGAAGTTACTAGTAGACTTAACCAGGTTAGAAGGTGGTGTTTTAGCCACAAAAGTACCTAGTCCACACCCACATTTGAGCCAGGGAGTACATCTGGTATATATGTGAGAGAGAGAAACGAGAGTATCCTATGCCTTGAGATTGGTATCAGCAGGGTCCCCTGTTTCCAACCATGCTCATTTGCTCTAAGTCATGAAATTAATTAATGGAGAAATTTTCTTGTAAAATAGAGCAGCAGTTCTGATTTACATGACTTCTGTGCATTTGCAAGTATTTTTCCCCCCTATGGCTAGAGCTGTATTACCAGGTTTTGTTCCAATAAGCAAACTAACACGCATGTATTAAGCAGAGGTCTCGGGGATCCAGTCTCTGCAACAACTCTGGCATTCCCTCCTGTTTATTTATTTGCAGTGATGAAGATGCCTCTGCTCTGTGCCATCTTTTTGCCCCCCAGCTTAGCTACTAAGCAACCTCTTTGGTGTCTGCAGTGAATCAGCACTTCTGGCAGGCTCGTTGTGCTCTGCCTCCAAGCACGACTCCGGTGCGGCACACAGACAGACCCCTCTTGGTCTGGTTCACCGCCGAAGGAGCAGGGCTCAGCCCTTAAGGCAGAAATTTTCCTGCAGTTTTACAGATTAGCAAATAGTAGATCAAAAAGTTGTGCTGGATTTTCCTTTCCTTTAGGAGGAGAAGCTTTTTGCTGATGGTGATCCAGGGGATATTTGCAGTCCCATTTAAAGCACTGTGTGGGCATTTGGATAGTTTGTAGTAAGTGCAATAAATATACTAAGAAATAAAAGAAATTTAATCTAGACACATTGCACTTAGAAAAGATTCACAGATGTTTGAGAATTTTGAGAAATAATAACTACTTCTGTAGTAATAACTACAGAAAATAAACAAAAATCCAATAAACACAAGATCTCTCTCTTCTCTCCAAGTGTGTTTGCAAATCCTTTTTTAGGTCATGCTACCTAAAAAAAGGAAAGGAAGAGAAGTGAGTTCTATTTATTTCATTACAAGGCCAATTTTCACACCCAGGAAGGTCTCTCACTCCAAAGAAAACGCCACAGAAGATACTCTGAGCCTTTGGTAATGTGTCCCAAATTATTCATATCTTCTTTGGTCTGGCAATACAGAGCAAGAGGGTGTTTGTAGACCCATTGCCTGAGTGAATAACACTTGAAACCACAACTAATCTCACTGAACAAGTTGGTGAATATGGTGTTGAATTAAGAACTCAGAGCATGGCCCTCAGGAAAGGATAAATCCTTCTTCACTGGAGTGTGTGGTAAGGCTGTTATTGATGGGGTTGCAGAAGGGCAGGATCAGGCTCATTGTTTTGCTTTGAATGCATTTTTCTTAAATGGTAAGGGAAATCAAAATAATTTGCTTCCAAAAATTGTATTCTGATAACCAGTACAGTAGCAATATGCAGCAGGATTTGGAGGCCCTGAGCTTCATTTTTGTTGTTTTATTGTTGAATAGTTTTTTTGTCCTTACCTTCAAATCTAAACTCAAATCTTGGCTGAAATCCTTCATGTGAGTTTTCATGTGTGGCTCTGTAGGCATTGTTTTCCTTGGCTTCCATTGACGTAAATAGTTAAATAACTGAGGAAACTGTAACTATCTTGCATTACTTCTCTTCATCAGATAATTGGTGCTTTGCAGGCCTAATATGCAATATGTTGATTAGTGCTTTTGTTATATTAAGCAGTTTATTTTTACCGTACATCAAATTTACTATAGATTAGTCTCCTGTATGTAGTTCATTACATGTCTTGGATGTGGTTTTCAAAGTGATGTCAGCATTTCCTCTGCTTGGGAACTGGGTCCTGCAGAAAATCATGATACAATATATGCATGCAAAGCCTGTCCTCTCGAGAGAGGCACTGAGACACTGGGGACCTCCAGGGTTCAAAATGAGCTCCTGGTATTGGCTTTGAAGTGCCAATGCTCCCAGGGTGGTCTCAAGCAGACACTCCTCCTTCTGTAGGTGGTGCAGAGGGAGTGCCCCACAGCATAGGTCGGTCAGTGGAGTGCAGCACATGCAGTGGCATTCCTGCGTGTCCATTCCGGACCGTGTGTGCTGAAGCGTGCTCGCCTCAGCCGTGCAGTGAGTTGTATGAAAGAATGCACGCAGGTGTTGGCACTTTGGGTTGTGTGAATAGAAATGGAGCCCGTATTTTCAAAAGTGGTCCATTGTCTTGGGGATTAATGGGAAACTTGATCATCCAGTTATTGCTGCAACCGCATACCCCGTGAATACACTGTGTATTCCACATCTAGGAGTACGGGTATGTTTTTTAAGGTGATGGTTGTGGAGAGGATTATGTTTTTTTCAGTTTGCTTTATTAAGCCAATTAGAAATGTTCAAGACTAGGAGATGTTTTTCCAGGTCTTATGATCCCATTAGTTAAACAACCAGGGAGAAGTCAAGCAAGCAAGCAAGCAAGCAAGCAAGCAAGCAAGCAGACTACAGAATAAGCTGTGTAAATAAAATTCAGTAACTAACTTTTGGTCAGGTAGCATCTTGCTGAGCAGTCTGATTATTGACTACCCAGGCAGTTCTGCTGATATGACCAACATAAATTCATCTTTGCTTCTTTTTTTACTGATGCTAATGCCAAAGAACCAGAGCAGCTCTAGGAAAGGAGAGCTGAATTCAATTCTGTTTCATGCATCACATATTGAATTGTCAGGAAAGGAACAAATTCTGCCCCAATTGCCACTATAACTATGATAGGTTGTACTCGTGTGCCTCAGGGCAGAATATGGTCTGAAATGAAATAGATGAGGTCAAAATCTGTTTTCATTGATCACAGAGAAGGCAGTGAAGCTGTGGAGGCAAATGTGACAGAAAAATATTGTCAGCAAGGACATTCCTCTTGCCAGTGATGCATCATGGCAAAAAGAAGGCTGTTTGATTTTCAACCTCAATGATGTCTTGGTCGGGTTGATAAAAAAAAAAAAAAAATCACTCTGTAAGCAAGTAAATTGAACTGAAAGTAAGACACAGTGATTGACACTGAGTTGCAAGATGCCATTTGTATGAAGTCTTTTTGCACTGAAAAAGAAAGGGGCGTTTTGTTTTTGTTGCAGAAAGTATTAATTTTCATTTTCTTTTGCTTATATTTTTAGGATCTTGCAAAAGGGAGACCAGGAATGTGGTTCCAGGAATAATCTTCTTTTATTCCATCAGATATATTCTGCAGCCCATTCCATAAAGATGACAATAATAAAAAAGCAAGGGACACAATATAAGAAACAACTTTCTTTCTGTTAGGGCGGATGGCTTTATAGAATAGATACTGAAGCAGCAAAGAACTGAAAGTGGTTTCTGAGAAGTGCTGACCTCCTTTCGTGCCACTTACTGTGAATTAAAGCTGTGACTGAGAACTAGTTTGGGCATGTGGTACAGCACTTACAGCAACTGCTGCCAAGGAACAAGATTTGTGTTTCTAAGGAAATGCAACAAAAGAAAATGGTTTAAGAGGCAGTGGCTGTCACTGTGTTAAAAAAAAATATCTATTTATGTACAGATAGAAAGAAAGGCTGAATTGGGTTATTCTATATGCAGGTTAGCGCACATATGAACTCTTGTAATGTGAGATTCAAAATCAAACTACTGTGGATTGTGCAGGGTTTAGCATATCTCACACTGTTAGAGTTTACAAAGTTGAGCTAGCTAAAAGCAGTTGTGACGTACTCTGTGCCTGTGACTGACTGTTGTTTGTCATTCTTACAGGCATTATTAGTAACAGTGACCTGCTATAGGAAAGGGATACATTTAGAGCAAGGAAACTGAGGTTTTGTGGCTTTTTGGATCTCCTTTCTTACAAAACCAAAAGGCAAGTATCTTCAGCACTTCTAAACCAAGGCTGCCAAACAGTATCACTTACCACTACCTTTAAGGTTATAAATATCTTAGGACATGACATCCACTCACTGATTTGCAGCAAAGATGTTATGTGAATTGTTCATGCACTGAAGATTCATTAAGGGTTGAAAACTGTAGCAAAACACCAAGGAAAAAGTATCACTGTATTTACACACTGTCTTAACTTCTTTTATTTTCCCCTCCCGGGTTGGAAAGGGAACCACCTGTCTCCTTTGCTGATGTCAGACTGCTGCCTGGAGACATGGTGCTATTGAAAGCACACGATACTGTACATATTTACACCAAGCTTGTATCTGATTGAGATTGGGCTGTGAGACCTGTGAGTTCACAAGTTTCTTCATCATACTCTCATGCATTAAACATGTATTTGAACTCTGGCTTGAAAGCCGTGTGATCTGAGATAGACGTATTTACGTAATAGTTAAATGAATGATCATGCGCTCTCCAGCTCCTTTTCCATGCAAATGCAGAGGAAATTGAATATTATAATATTTCAGTGAGATGTCCTCAATAACAAATTACTGTTTAAAATAACCAATATTTGTATGTATATCAATTGCCTACCAGTTATTTTTGTCTGCTATTTGCATGATATGGAAAAGAGTTTTCTAGCAAACGTTTTAAGCTACTTGGTGTTGCTTTCCTTTTGGAATGATCACAAGGGTGCACATTTAGGGATGTATTTTCCATCTGTTTTTTTGAAGCTGGCAAAGCACATAATTTGGAATAGAAAAGAAGTCTGAGAGTACCCATATTTGAACTGGTATGTGTTTGAGCCATTCTAGGAATTCTTATTCTATAGCAGTTGGTAAAAGTGAAGGACTATATTGTGCCCTTGGATGCAGCATGCAGGCAGGGCTCAAGGCCATTGAGAGCCCTAGGTGAGTGCTTTCAGGGGCACACTAGGGCCCAGTTCCCGAGGCGAGAACCTGTAACGATCAGAGGGGCTCTGTGTTTGATGCAGTCCTGTGGTGTGTGTGCAGGGTGGTTTGAGATGGGTCCTTTCGCAAAGGCCTGGGCTTACAGCCTTGAGTGATGTGCCTGATGGAGAGACCCACTGAGTCTTCTGTGTCCATGCACAGGGCTGCCGGCACAACCAAGCTGTGGGCTTGCTCAGACATCTCTGTGACTTTTGCCAGAAGGTGGGATGTTCATAAGCCAAAAACAAGCTTTGCGGCAGGGCTGTGACCCATGCAAGGCTTGAGGTGTGACCTTCCATGCACTTGTATGATGATGGTTCTTTTCAGAGCAAGGATCTTCACCTTGTGAGCCACAGCTCACCCACACTCCCGCTGCTCATCCAGAAGTTTTGCCCTAACTCTTCACACTAGCTCACCCTTTTCACGGGACTGCTTGTTGTATGTGGTGAATAAGGATGACAGAATATGGCCCTGTTGCTCTGGCCATGCTTGGATCAAGCTGAGCACCATTCAGTGCAGTAATTTCTCTTAGGTGGGCATTTTGAAAGCACCAAAATTCTTGGGGACACTAGTGCTCCTGGGAATATATGGGAGTGGGAGCAGCTGGGTAAAAAAGGCTCCAAGAAATGTGAACTGTTGCTGCAAAACCTCTTTAACTATGGGGGAGTAGAGCAGATACTGAGACTTAGGGATAGTAGTGTGCCTGGGGTCTCAAGTTGCCCAAATTAAGTTCTGACAAAAGAACTGGATTTCATTTTGCTGTGGTCTAGAGTAGGTCTAGTCAACACCTCAGCTATTGGATTGCTTATGTCTCCTGAGGAGTTCGGGTGCATTTCCTGGGATGTGGCGATGATTTTTGTCTGTCAGCAGGATGGGGGTTTTTTGACTAAAGGTTGGTAGGTCTCAGTGGAAAAGCCTGTATCGGTGGGTGTTGCTGAAGACAGCACTGCTGGGTCTCTGCGGCAACAGCTTATTGCCAGGTGTGCGCTAAACTCATGGTGGTACAGGGGCAGTGTCCTGGTTCTATCAGTGTCTCATCCTCCAAGACCTCCTTACTCTTGTTTGTTTTTTTTTTTTTTCTTATATATGATATATTTATTGTAGTTCTTAGTTTGTGTTAGGGATTTTCTTTTTTAATGGAGATTGAAAGTTAAGGAGAAACTGGCCTTCCCTATTGTAGAAACAGAGAAGTTACAGCTAGAAGTGAAGTCCTGGGTCATCTGTTTCATGCTTATGAGCTAGCACCAATTTTTTTTGTATACTGAACCACACAGTGTTGTAATATATGATTGATATTAATTAGGTTTCTGCAAAGTAATGCACACCTCAACTTGAACTGAACCAGAAATAAATATATTGCCATATATTAACATTTTATTAGTTGAGAAGAATAGGATGAAGGCACCTATGTAAAATCCAAAGTGTGAGCTTCAGATTGAATTAATGCCAGCAGCGCCTTGAGATTAATTTGGTTACTATGGGTACAGAATAAGAAATAGTATACCATAATGTAACTATGTTTACTGATTCATTTCTGGCATTAAAAACTAAAACCATATTATATATGCAACAACAACAGCCTTTTCTTTCTTGGAAGAAGGTGGGTACATTTTAGTAATTAAAGTGAATGTTGCCCTCTGAAAAATGCCAGTGCTCCACTGGAAGAAGAGCACTGTTCTTTTAGAGGGTCTGCCCCATCACATGCTGCAGAGCTGCAATGCACCGAATGAGACTTAAACCCCAAAGAAAATACTACCAACTCAGGAAGCTTCCAGTCTTCTACAACTTCTCATTAAATATATCTTTTGTGACATGATAACATCTGTTTCATGTACCATTCAACTGCATTGGTCAAATGTCAGTTTTCTATCCTCATGCCACTTCCTATCTCATCAGTATGTAGGAAAAGAACAAGTTTTGCATCTTAAGATGTTGCAAGCTGAGTAATAATAAAATAATGCAATGGAAATTCCATATATTCAGAAAGCAATTATTTTAAGGGGTTTCAGTTTTGACATTGCTAGATTAAGTATGAAGCTTTTTGTTTTTATATTCGCTGTCAAGAATGTTGTTAAATACTGATACCACCTCCTAAGAGAACAACTTTTAAATACCAAAATGAAAAGGATAAGCATTAAATATTTTGGTAGATATATTGTGCCATAATGTCTACTGCCTTGTTCTTAATACAAAGCACAGTAGGGCTTAATTAAAAAGTGATTGTACGATCTATCACAAACCTGCATTAGGGATATGGATGCCAACAAAATTAAGTTGAATAGGTGGTGATAATGAAATCTATATTTTATTGAATAGTTTTCATTCCTATACCTTTGTTTGCTATTCTCCCTCCCTGTCAGCAGTAAGACATTTTCCATCCAAAATTCTTTGAAGGAATTCGTTTAGTCTGATGCTGCTTTGTTCCATTATTTGATCAGTATAGTTATTTTGTTCATTTTTTGACAGAGTAAAATGCCTTGACAAACTTCTGACTCTGTCAGAGCAGAGCATGGCAGTAAACAAAGAGAAGCAAGTCCTTATGAGCTCGTTCCTGCTAGGAGTAGCTAGCTAACAACTGGTACAAGGGTGATTTTCTATTTCATGTAAGCAAAAGTCACAGTCACTCAGAGCCTCCAGGGCAGCCCCACAACCTGGTTTACTGCAGATTTTGCCTGTTCCAGCTCCTAGTGTGGCTTCAGAACCTGCTAAGTAGAGTACTTAGCATTAGAGAACATCAAAATACATTTAGTGAAGCATAATACCAAGTGAAGAATATCTACAATAAAAGCAAGTGTTTGTACAGCCTGGGCCAAAGTCCCCATGTTATAACTTCATCAACTTAAATGCTATTGATTTTTCAGGTACCACTGACCTGAAGTTGCTGGGATTGGGCTTGGGATAAATCTGACCTATACCGTTAAGGCCAAGCAGAATCACAGTTCAGAAAGTGTAATGCAAAGAAATAGTTATCATGTATTCTGCTGTCTTGTAATTCTACATCAATCATCAAGAGTTCACTGCACTGTTGGAAAGTCTCTTCTTAGGGGGGTAGAAGTGTATCTGCAAGCATTGTAGAAAACAATAAGACAAAAGACCTTATTGTGCCCCTTCTTATTTTTGAGTGGAGTGCTGCAAACCAGACAGCTTGTGCTTTCTGAGCAGAGCTGCTGGGGCTGCTGGCAGAGCTTCATTTTCATATCCGCACTTACTAGGTTCAGTGTTGTTGGCGTCCTTTTTGTGGCAAAAAACAAACAGCCAAAAGGGAAGACTGGTTTTGACGATTTTGCTACTTGTGTGTTCTGAATGGACACAAATCACATATTGCAACACACTGCACAGTGTAACTTGCAGCTTGTCTCATGCTTAGGTGCAATATGCAACATGAGATAATGTGCTAGAGGAGAAGACAGGCACAGCACAAGGCTCTTGAAAGCCATGAGAGGCACTGAAAGCTTGTGTTCCTGGTATGCAGCAGTATAGATATTTGAAAGGTTAGGTTCGGTCTATTTTTAGGTAGCCTTCACATTGGAACTGCTCTAAGAATGAAGGGGATATAAAAATTGCACGTGTCTCTCCTGATTTATCAGAGATTTTTGACAAAATACATTAAAAAAGGCTTTCGTTCGAATTGGAGATATTTTTTTCTGAAGTATAGTTGTGCTTCTTTTTTAGAAGGAGAATCTTTATGTTCTTGATTAAAATGCCAGTGCTGTCTATTTCACTCCAAGATCAGCATTTTCAGATTTCAGCAAACTTAAAGAAATACGACTTTCCCACTTATTGTTTGAGAAGATTTATTCACTTGTGTAAATGAATTTTAAAAAATTGGCAAGGCCTTTTATCTCATATAAAATAAATCTGAAGATAAATGATTTTTTCCACTAACATCACCTATCATTAAAGTGGCTAAATGAAAATCAAAATGTGTTGCTATTTAGTGCCTGCTTACCTTTTTTACGGGAGATGAAATTGAGGATGTTTACTGGACAGGAATTGTCAGCAGTGCTTCGATTTATAGCATTGTCCAGGATATAAATTAGCAAGCGCCATGTGTTTCTACCAGTCTTCCTGGAAGATGGTAGCCCTGACTCCCCAAAACGTACATCTCCAGCTTGCTGTGCATGCTCCTACCCCGCCTTAAAGAAAACTGCAAACAATGTAAAATTGTGTTGCATTGAACTGAAGTGCAAACATTTTTCCATGTCTCTGTAAACAGGAGTGCATGTGAGAATGAAACAGGTGGAGGTCTACCTCCAGAAACCCCCTGGGGATGTGTCACACTCATTTCTCCAGTCTATGCAATCTTGGTTTAATAAATTGGTAATAATATTATGATGAAGTGCTCTTTGGTGTTGGTTTGCTGAGTTTTTTTTCAGAGCTTTTTTTTTTGCATAGCAACTTGCAACAGAAATTAAAATAATCCTCCATTCAGACAGTTTCTTATATTTACTTGTTTCTTTGTTCCTCAGAGAGGAAGGAGGAGCCTGCAGTGGGTGAAAGGGAAAGGTGCACTCTGATGAAGTCTCTCTTTTAGTGTGAATCCTACATGATCTTTTCAATGCTTTTGTTTAAATGCATTGCCCTTGCTTGCTCTTCTGCTCAAAAGAGCAGAAACAACAAATAATGTGTAATTGTGTCAGATTGTCAGGGAATTTTATGATGGTAGAGGTCCCTTAAGGATAAACATAGAAGCAGCAAACTTGCCTTATTTGTTTACAGAGATGAAATAATGAAAGTACAGTCTTTTGGGGAGGAGCCATGAATCTTCACTGGTAACCACTTATAAAATAATAACTAACCAGTGTCCCAAAATAATAACTAACCAGTTCAGCAACTACTAAACTTCTTGGGAACAAAGATGTCAAAAAAGGTGATAGCTGACACAGCCTTGGTGCTTTATCCCTGTTCCATTCACGGGGGAAAGCTGGAGAAGCCTGAGAAGTACAAAAACGTTTAAAAAAAAAAAGGGTGGAAATGTGTGGAGGAGTTTCTGCTTTGAACTGCCTTGGTCCTACCTTCTGTGATAAGGTCTGATTCAAAGCCTGCCTAAATCCATTTAAAGATTTTCATTCCCTTCCAAAGTATTTAGAGCAGTCACCCCTTCCAGCTACTTTAACCCCTCTTTTGTTTTACTGCATTTTCTCATACAGATGAACAGGCAAGTGATTTGGACAGAAGAAAATAAAATTAAATTAAAATACAATAGTAACTCACCCAAACCTTTCTATGGCTAGCCGTTCTCATATTCCATCTCTGCACAGGCTTCTTTGGGCTTGAGTCAGAGGTGGAAGCACTGAAAAATTTCTTGTCAAAAGCATTGCTGGAGGAGGGTCAGCCTCCAAACCTTTATAGCTGCATTTTGTATAGCTAATAAGCCCTGGGCTAAATGCTTATCTCCCTTTATTTTGGTTATCTGATTTGGGGATTGAGGGAGGATGACATCTCTTGCCATTTGTGCAACTTTTTTAGATTAATATTGCAGCTCTAAGAAAAATGAATAATTGGACTTTTGAGCAGAGAGTGGAACCACAAAACCCATAGGGATTCCTCTAGCACTAGTCACTAGTTTGCATATTGCAAGTTAACTGCAATTCATGAAGTGTTCTGGCTAAAAATAACTCCAGGGCTCAATTTTGTCTGGCAGAAACTACTAGTTAAGAGGTCAGGCGAAGCTGATCCTTCAGAAGCCTTGTCTGCGTGAAACTGTTGCTTTGCACTCACTGTTGTGATGAGGTGACCCTCTCTCCTCTTGGCTTGTCCTTGGCTGACTCAGGAAAATAGGGTGCAGCAGCTGTGGGTGGATGGGGAAGGGGACCTCTGCTGCAGTCTGGAACCTTCAGAGGCCAAGTAGTGAGTGCTGGCTGCTGCACAAGTGAAGCTGTGTTGCCCCCTCCCAGGAGTTTCTGCAGAAGCTCGTCCTTCTCCGCGGCCAGGCATAACGCTATAAAGAGTGACTTGATGCATAAGCATATTTAAAAAAAAAATCAAACCACACCAACAACTCCAGACCTTTTGTGTGATATCTTCATTTTTTGTTTGCCTAAAATTGTTGCAGAGAAAATCTGGCCAGTGTTACTGAAATCCTATCAGATGACTACAGTTCAGAATTATTTCCACATTATATTTTGTTTTAATATGAAAAATGCCAAGAGCTAGGCCCAAGAAAAAGGCTGACTCAGTTCCACTGAGCTCTCTCTGAAGAAAGTCGTATTTGAAGATGAGAGATGTGTTGGTAAGGCTGTCTGTCATCTCTAGTTTATTAAAAAAAATTGCTAGGAGGCACTGAAACTGTCCACTGCCTTTCCTTCTGTTCCTTCACTCAAAGGTGCTTCATTCATGTCGACTTTACCATAGCAGTTTTGTGTAAAACAAGGTTTGATTTTAGAGTATTTAAAGGTTGCTGTTCTCTCCAGTGCTGCGCTGCAGCCTTGGGAGCGCTCCACTGCAATCGCCTTACCAGACATTTTAGAGATGAGGTAGGCTGTGTTATGGAAACAGGAGAGTTTTTTCTTCCACTGCCTACTGCGAGCCTTGGTGTGGATCTGGCAGGGAGTGTGCTCTCCTGTGCTGCTGTGGCAGCCTGGGCACCACAGCTTCCCTCCAGGCTGGGTGACTGAACGGCCAGGTGGCAAAGCAAGCCCCAAACACAGTGTGACAGCTGGGTAGATGCCTCCATGAAGGATGGTAACTTTGGAACGGGCTTGGCTCCCACCAGATTGCTTACCATTGCATCAGGGAATCTTTTCTGTACCCTAAGATATCAAATCCATGGTGATTGTTCATGGGATCATTCTCTTCATTCTCTTCAGTTCCCTCTCAGAAAAAGTTGGTAACAACTAGATTAAGCATTAATGATGAACAAGTCAGGGAACAAGGGCTCCAGGGTAATACTCTGGGTGTCGGGAAAGGTAGTATGAGGTGGATGGTAATAGGGGTAATGAGAAGGATCTGGCTGGGGAGCCAGAGCTCTGCACAGAGTTACACATACGAGGTGTATCCCAGAAGCTTCCCCGGGTTCTGCCCTTGATGGCTAAAGCTGGAGAAGACAATTGCCTGTCCCCAGAAAGGGTGTGAGCATCCCAGCAAGGCTGGGAGTAGGAGAGGAAGGGCACAACTTCTGAGTGCAGAGCAGGTGCTCCCATCCCCTGAACAGGAATGCCAGAAAACAGTTCCCTGGGTCTGATAACATCAGACGTGAGCAGGTTTTGATCTCTTCCCGTGACTTGAACGTGTGGAAGGATAGAGGGATAAAAAGAACTTTATGATTTCTTTTGTTCCAAGGAAATATCAGCAGTGAGGTGAGTAAAGGAGAGATGATGAAGATCTGCAACGGTCTGTGGTTTTGATGTGGTCCTGCTTGCTCTGCCAACCTGCAAGAAGGTGCAAATCTGGAATCTATCTCCTTGTCTTGCCTGGGTGTCTGTGCTCAAACAGCACAAAAGCCTCCCCAGGAAACTGGTGTTTTTACATGGCTCTGTTTCTCAAACATATAGGGGCCATAAATTTAAATATAGATGCTCGTTTACAGATTAGTCTTTCTATGAAACAGTAACACCCGAGTGAAAGACATTGTTCATGCTGCTTTTAGCAGCCCTGACCCGCTGGATTTTCCTGCAGATCACAGCAAATGTGGGTCCTGGAGAACATAGGCTCCAAATGTTGGGGGGAAACAAGTGGCAAATGTATTTTTTATGTAATCAGCTTGAGTGGTTTGCTTTTCTTATTTTTAGTAATGAGTAAGTGAAATATGCTTGTGAAGTGTAATATTCAGAGAGGTATAAGAAAAATGATAAGATTTCTTGTAGTGGGTACCTGTGCTCCTCTTGCTTCACTTACGCACTCCTGGAAGGTTTTACTACAAGCACCCAGTTACAAAGAATTGTACGTCTGCAAACCTGGTTAACACCAATAATCTGGTAATCTGCAATAATAGTAAATAGTCCCAGTCAGTTCCAGTTGCATGTGAACAAGCAAGTGATTTCCCCTGGCATTCAGTGCTCTTTATTTGAGCCCTCAGTCTGTGGAGGCAGATGTGGCAAAATTCAGCCTGGTGTCAGTGATGTCAGTAACACATCACCGTTTGGACCCTCAAATATACAGCTCCTCAGACAGCAGCCTGTGACCCAGAGCTGGGCCAGGAATTAATTTGGCCCTGATCTCTGGAGCTTTCCAGAGAGCTGGTACAGAACACTATCATGGGTTTTCTTTGTTAAAAAAAAAATCTCAGGTCTTAACTGCCCTAGCAAAACTCCAGAGGGCACATTGCTTTATTCCATTGTAAAATTACTGCACCAATGAACCCAGAAGTTCAAGGAGTTTGACTCACTGCCTTCTGCTATTGAAGGTATATTCTGGGTAGGATGAACTTGATAAATAAGGAAAAGAAGATGAGGAGGGGAAAAAAAAAAGGAGCAAACAAATAGGATAGAAGTGGAACAGAGAGAATGGACTGGAAAACAAATACAGTACTGTGTAAAAAATAAGAGTTAAGATGCACAGAAGGAAGATTTCTAATAAAAAATTAATAGGGTACATATACTTTATATAGAACACCATTCACGCTAACACACCTTTGGAGTGCAGATTCTTCTTTTATATACAGCATTGTCTGATCTTTTGCTGTAAGGCCATTCACTCTTGGAGGATTGAGCAGAAAGGGTTGAACTGATGTGAGAACTGGTTTGCAAACCTCATCTGGCTGAAACTCCAGCACTTTTTATAAACAACTTTGATTGTCCTTCCTCCACTGGAGAAGTAGCAAGGAAAGAAAATCTTTCTTCCTTAGTGCCATAACGAAGGGACTAAGTTTTGGATTTTGAAATCATGAGGGCTCCAAAATCAGTGGCTTCTTCAAGAAACCTAAGTTACAGGGAATAAAAACATGACCATAGTTAGAAAATGTGAGTGAAAGAAGAGGAGGAAGAGATAAAATCAGTTCTGAATCCAGGAAAAGTCAAGGACAGAGGGCTTGAAGGCTTCCTGTTGTTGCAGGCAGGCTTACCTTCCAGTCTGGTTGGAAATGTATCAGGATTTGCAAATTTATGCCCAAATGCTGTTAGAAGGCTTAGCAGAACTTTCTTGAATTATGACCCTTAAAGAAGAAAAGCCAAAATTTGGGAATTGCTGAGACTCAGTACAGAGTAACCTAAAAACAGAGGAAATACAGGGATTGAGGAAGTTGTCTGATGATGGACTTTTCAGCAGGGCAGATTGGGTTGAACAGACTCGCAGACTTTACCAGCTGAAGGAGGGTTTTCTTTGTATGTGTTTGTTATGGAACCAAATATCCTGTGTGTGTGCTTAGATATTGCCCCACAAAAGATGATTGTGCAATTCGTTAGTGTTGTCAAAACAGAGGGAAGAGCATTGCTAAAGCTACTAGGGAATGTTTAGAAGACAAGGTTTCCTTTGAGGAAGCAGTTTATGTGCTGGCCGGGTTGCACAGGTTTCATTTACATATGCGGAGGCTGCGCCATTTCCAAACTACACCAGCGCTGCAGCTGCCTTCCTTCCTTTTCTCCTCTCACAAGCACTGTGCTCAAAACCCACATTAAAACGTGTGAAAAAAAAGATCCTAGTGGGTAAATTTATTCTATGTCTGGCGTTAGACACTTCAGTTAAAAACAATAAATTCTTCCCAAGTGATGGGGAACCCTTGTTGAAATCTCACAGTCTTTTGTAGTTGGAATCATGCTTGGCATCCCTTCCAGGTGACACTGGAACTGCGGGCAAAATTCAAGCTATAATGTGGCCATAGAAAAGCTTTGGGGACTCTGTAATTATTACCTATTGGTCGCACCGTCCACAGTGCACTAAGAAAGTTCTTCAATCTCTAAAGCTTGTATGGTGAGAGCACCGCTAAGGTCACAGTTTTTATTTATCAGTTAACTTGCTAATTTGAAGGGAAAGCATTGAAGTGGAAATGTAGAAAATAGAAACAACATGAGCAGGTCAAAATATCCAAAACAGCAATATGAAATGTTCCAGTGTAAATACATTTCTATAAAAGGTGTGAATGAAACTTCAAAAAAAAAAAGATGATGGATTTGGCACAGTCAATGAACACAATTATAAGTAGGTATTGAAGGAGAATATTCCACCAACCATGGATCCACAGATAATAATTAATAAGAACCAACTCTACTCCAGGCAGGCAGGTGCCCAGCATTATTTCACAGTTGACTGTTCGAAGGGTAGAGGTACTCACCTTTGCCACAGATCTTAATAATTTACTGCAGTTTTATCATTAAATCAGCATATAATTGGGAAGGAAATTAGGTTTTTTTCGTCATGAGAGCAAAGCAATACCGTTAATTTAATTATTTGTAGGAAAGGCTTTCTGTAGTCATTTGGTATTTTGCTGTGGGTTTTTTTTTTTTAATTAAGTAAAGTAAGAACAATGCCATTTTTGTCATCTGTGCTTGGTGAAAATATGACAGTGTGATGTGATTTGCAACTTAAGCACAAGCTGGGAAAAATATACATTTTATCAGGACTGGCAATAATGAATTACAAGGGAACACAAATAAGCAAAGCATATATCTGAGACCTCCTACCATTTCTGAAGTTTCCAGTGTCTGTGAGAAAAAGGCTATTTCAAGAATTGTACTTCATATTTATTTTTTTCTCTCAGCAAAATTGCCATACTTTTGTATAATAATTGAATTCGTTTAGCCTTTAGAATACTCGAGTTTGCAAATAACAATGAAAATGAATATTTCATGACATGGAGGATGATCAGTTATAGTTTTGTAACTTTGACTGGTAGCCCAGCACAACAGAGCCAGTGCTTACATTTCACAAGACTTTTTGCACCCAGGTAATTAAAAAACCTGCAGCTTAAGACAATAAGACAAGCAGGCAGGTGGGGGTAGTTAAACATGACCTTTATTTGTGGGTTTTTTTCTCTGTTGTGGGCAACGTTCTGCAGTTCAGTTTGGTACATGGAGTTTGTTGTGTATGCAGTACAAAGGGGCATCATAAACCAGTTGCACCTGCAGCAGCCCCTGTTGTGTGGCAAGGACTTTGATGGGGAGAAGTGTCTTTTAGCAGTGTGTCTGGATTTTCATACAAGAGATTTTTTTTTATTTATTTAATTTAATTCATTTATTTAATGAGCAAACCCTGAGTCCAGGTCAAAAGGGTTGTGGTGCAGTGCTTGTACAGAAATGTTCCGAGGCAGCTTATAGGGAGAGGCAGGTGTGGGTCAGGGTGGTCCTGGGCAGGACTGAGGCAGTTGCTTGTAACAGCTATGGTTTCTTGGGGAATACACCGAGACAGAGAAGTGATTAAAGTACAGCTCAAAAATACTGTAATCTAGCCGGGAACAGGATCGGGCTCCCCCCTCGGAGCAGGTGAAATAACTGTAGGAATGTTTTTTATAGATGCTTACTCCATTCCAGAGAAATGCTGGGGTGGGGGTGAGGGGTGTTGCTGATGCATTTGATGTGGAAACACTAACTTAAGTCGCAACTATCGCTGAGAAACCATTAACCTAACCAAAATATTTGGAAAGGTGCAAAAATCCCCGAGTGAAAAAAAATGTTGGAAGGTGGTGTAACTTTTGCTGAACTGTGGGATAGGTTCTCCAGGGGGAACAGTGCCGAGGAGCCGGTGCGGGCACTGGTAAGGTTGGGCTTGGGCTACTCGCATGCAGGCTGTAGCTCTGCTGGGAGTCACTTCACTTTTTCTTTATAATAAGCACAGCTCAGCCTATTGTGTGCTGGGGTGTGGAGGGAAGACAAAGAAAGCAAGCCAAGAAATTAAAGAAGATGGGGAGGGATAGGAGCTATGCTACGGCAGGAGCAGTGTTTCAGGGGTGTGGCGTGGAAATCTGCTTTGAATCGCAGCGTGGTGCTGCGGCCGCCGAGGTCTGAGCGGGTTTTGCAAAGATTTACTTCACTTCAGGCTGGGTCTGCCCCTGGCTGACGTCACGGGCTGGAGCAGCGGCACCAGAAGGCTGGATGAGTGACAGCCCAGCCTACTTTTTAATAGCTTTGTCATGTGACGGGGAACAGTAGTAAGACAGGTGCCTTCGATTCACTCTCAGAGAGGGTCTCATTGCCTGCATGAGTGTCTGCTGCCTGCCTGCCTGCCTCTGGACTGTAGTTTGCCAGCTTTCCTGCCGTTGCTCCGCAGCTGGATGGCGTGGGACATGTGCAACCAGGACTCTGTATGGAGTGATCTCGAGGTGAGGGGTGCACGGCGTGCGTGGTGCGTGGGGTGCAGGCGGTGGCGGGGGTGGTGGGCTGGTCAGGGAACTGGCAGGACGGCCGAGGCAGCATACTTTGCAAACAAGTCCGTATCTTATCTTAACTCCAGTAAGTTTGCTATTTTAAGGTTACTCTGCGATGCCTTGAGCAAATCAAAGCTGAGCTCCTGTCATCAGTATAGTATCTCCTGCAGTTGGAAACTATTTTCATGTGCCTCTGGCTCGCTTTCCCGTCATATGCAATATTTATGCTCTAAGATATTGATATGAATCGGTGTCTGAAGTGGCATTTCCAGTGGCGTTTAGTGGCCTGGTTGGAAAAATGCCATGTTTATTTAGAATAAGACTAACATTTCTGTTAAAAAAAAAAAAGTAGTTAAAATTAATCATTGGCTTTAAATTTTAATTGCTTCTTTCACTGTGCTCTGTCGAAGGTTTTTTCCTTGTTTATCAGCGCCAGAATACAAACATGCACACAGGAATGAATACCCTGTTGTTTGGCTTTAGATGCTTTTTAAAAGAGATTTCTGGAAGGAGACGTTTCCCTGCTTCTTGTGGTATTGGAATACTGACGCTGTAGCTAATGCCCCGTAGAGCAGGGTTCGCAGTCAATCCGAATAGTCCAACAAATGGTTAAATCCCACTGTACAGCAGAGACAACAGGATGAACCATGAGAATAGAGTTTATGCAGGACTGTGTGAACTGCTGCTGCTGCTGCCGCCGCTGCTGCTGCTGCTTGTGTAAAAATAGACGGCAATACATCAAATCCACAGCTTCTGCTGGCTACAATTCATAAAGGAAAAAATAAAAAAAAAAAAAAAAAAAGGCAAGCAGCCCCGTGGTAATCTCTGGAGTATAATGTGAGGTTTGAGGATTTCTGCATGTTTGCATTCGGCAAAATGGAGCGTTACCTGAAAGTTCAGGCAACTTGTGAAGCGAGGCAAACTTTCTTTGGACCCCATGGAGAGGAATCCCAAATACAGACCTGCTCAAAGGAACTAATCCTCTGGCTTCGGGCTTGGAATAAGTGCTTAAAATGGTCCCCTCGGGCAATGGGGAAGGGAAAAACAGGTTACAGGCGATGCTTTTTAAATAAGATGTTCATGCTGTAGAGAGCTACCCATCTAAAGTAAAAATGTTCCCATGTTCTCCAGTATGTTTTTCCTATCTGGCAGAGCATGTGTGTGGATTCTCGAGTCATTTTTGTCTGTTTTAAATATTTGCAGCTTGCCATTGTATCCGCTGATTTCTGTTTGCATATTGTAATTGGTCTTATCTTGTTTTGATTTCTTGGTAAAGTGGAATAGATATGGATAATTCATATGTCCTGTAGCTATTATGAGTCAAGGCTGTAAGTGGATGACTTTCTGGCTCCAAAGTCCTAATTGTTTCTGAGTAGCTGGAGTATCCTGTGGGTTGTTGTCTGGCTTGTAGCATGGGTCTCAGCTGCCGTAGCTTCATTTTTCCATCATGTATTATTCCTAATGCTGCTAGGAGCTGATTGAGGAACCAGCTTATATGGAAATACTGAAGATTTATTTTAATCACTAGAGTTCCAGCAGTAATTTCAAGCTAGTAACAGAATAGATAATTTATGTCAATGACTTTTTCACAGTGCAGAGGAAAAAAAATAGAAGGAAAAAAGGGTTTGATCTTAATATTAATTGTGTGGTGGATGGATTAACTGTGGGTAGGATTTTGCCAGTGTGCTCCTGCATTGCACTTCCTGTAGCAATCCTAGTGTCTGCGTGCTGCTTTGGCTCAGGGGATCACCTTTACTGAGCTAAAATAATGCAAGCACAGGTACTGGAAGCAGCTTTAATTTTTTGAATCATTAATGTTTGCTGTCAATGTAAAATGTATTATATTCTTGCTCTCATAATGACAGGACGGCATGTTGCTTAATAAAGGCCTGCATCACTGTAGCTGATCAGCGTCCCCAGTGCTTCACAGCTTAATGAAGGTGATGTACACTAAGGTTGCAAAGATTGATAGAGAGAATCCACATGACACACATTTTGTCAAGGCTCTTTTTCTTTCCGGAGTTCATCCCCTTGGCACTTTGAAAAACTTGTTAAAAATAAAATGCAGATTATATTTTCATTAATATAATTAATATGGCACAAGTCCAGTCTTCTTTTTCTTTTCTTTTTTTTTTTTTTAAATTTACCTTCAAAGGCACAAAAACATCCAAAAGGTTAATGGAGAATTATACTTAATTATAATGATTCATTACCATCAGTGCAGTTGAGCTAATTTATTGTTTGCACCTGAACTAAGAGAAAAAAGGTCTGTTGGAGTGAAATAACGCACAGTAATTAGCCTTTTGTGTTTACTGACTGCTTTATCGTCCTAAATGTTACTGTAAAATTAAGGCTATAGTTGTGGAATAACTATCATGTCAAATAACTGTGGGAAGACAGTAAAATGTGTGCTAGCAATGCAGGTGCACCTGTTACAGATGTATAGGCAAACAGTAAATATCAGCATGTCAGATGAGGACAGTTTTAGGACTTGGAGTGTTAAATCTGGCATCATCCAAAGGCCAAATATAAATTAATAACAGGAACACTTGCTACTAATGTGTCTCAGATTAGAAGCATAATGTCATATTCAGAAACATTGATTTTATTATCATGTCAACATTGGCAAGGCATATATACTTCATTTCAGCAGTTACATTTCTTAGGTGACATTGCAGTCACTACAGGTAAATGAAAGCTGTGTTGAGCAGGAATTTTTTTGTTAATACCATTGTTTATATTGCTTCAAAAGCCCACTGTAGGAACTTAAAAATGCAGATTACCAAAAGTAAACATGTTTAAGTAGGTGGTTCACAGAGTGAAGCTATTTTTATAAATGAAAGCAGTAAGAGATCAGCAGGATACTTTAGAAGTCTGTGGCATCGGTTATAAGCTACTGACCTCCACAACACAAACCTGAAAATGATGCTGAGAATCTACCTTTTCAGTCAAAAACTAGATTATCCTTTAATGAGATCAGAGATTTCGGCCAAGCATCAAAGAAGGTCATCTCTGTATTATAAGATTGCTGCCAGAAGGTTGTGTCTCGTACGAAAAGAAAGGAAACCCTCTGATTCTTTTTTTTTTACTTATGCCCAAAATAATGGTAAAAAAGTTGTGTGCAGTTAAGATTACTTAAGTGGGGTTTTGACTTCTTAAAGTTCTGCGGCTCCTTAAATAATAGTAAGAAAAACAACTGCTATTTCAGAGCTTCATTTTGCAGCCTCTCAGCTTCCTTGCCCCTTGGCCTATTCCGTGATTATCTCGTAGTGTCCTGGTAGACGTAGAAGTTGTCTGGTAAATTATAGCTCGCACCAGCTGCACCAAGTCTTTGTGCCAACAGACAAAATCTTTGCTCACGGCTGCGCTGCTGCATCCAGCCCGCGCACTGCAGACGCTCCGAGCTTCCCAGGGACAAAAACCTCAATGAAATGCACCTTCAGCAGCTCTCGCTTGCATTCTTGTGAAAGGCGGTCCTTGTGAGAGTGACATAACCGGTATTGAGCAATTCACATCCATGGACACTGTGTTAGTGCCCTACAGACATCTGCCTTCAGAAAGTGGCAATTTCTGCGTTGACTTCTGTCCAAACAGAAGTTGGGAAATCATTCAAACCACCCAGTCAACTGACCAAAGTGGAAAGGTCCTGCTGTTGGCCATCCTTAACACATTGCTAGAAATACTCAGGGTGGATGTCCTTAGACTCAGTTGACTTTAGATGGCTTTTAACCATTCAGCGCCTGGTGTCTTTGCAGCGTTACGCGTTACTTTGCAGTACACGCGTATCGATGTAGGTGTTCGGAGGTGAGTTACAAGGATACACAGTACAGTGCAGTAGGAATTGCTTAATTGAGCAACATTGACATATGGAATTCAGCTGTTTGCCAGACTGTTACTACGTGTTTTCCATAATTCGGAAATGGTTTTGGAGGATACTCTTAACATTTCGACTGCTATGCTAAAGTGGATGTATGTTATTAATTTTTTCTTCCGTAGTAGGTCAGTCAATACCCTATCTAGCTTCATACTAGCACATAAAAGGATAGTGGTTCCAGATTTGTTTGTATTTATTCCCGCTCTCTTCCTAAGTTGTGCAGACAAAACATTTTGCACTGCTGAAGAGGATTCATGGGACTTTGTTTACTACCTCAATCAAAATGTTTCACAGACCCTCTACTTTAGGATTACTGAATCAAGGATGCCATAAGGGGGAAACCCATTTGGTTCTCTCACTACATCCTCTCTCTGGAGACATTTAGAGAACTGTCTGGGATAGTAGATGTGTTAACACCAAGCAGGTGAAAGGCTGTGTGAACTGACTGTGCCTGTCATTCAAAGGAGAATAGAAGGATTTTCAAGGCGCACTTTTGCGAAGACTCTGATATGTAACTGGGTGGCTGTGATCTATGCTGCGGGAACAGAGCACATCAGCATCACTAACCCATACTTTTTTATGCCCATATGGTGGCCACCATCATGACTGACCGCAAGGATTGTGGTAAAGTTCTGTAGAAGTGAAAGTGTGACTATCTCCGGCTTGAGCTAGCCCCCAGGGCTGAAGGCTGTAACAGGCTGTGCCTCTTTAACCTGAATGCATCAGGAAATGCGTGACAGACCTTGCCCAGAGGTATTCATCTGTAACTTGTACCTGCACTGGTTTGCTCTGAAGCAGGAGAATAAGGACATGCTTTGGCCTCTGCTGTTGGATTTAAAGCTTTGAACACGATTGTTTCAAATAGTGTAGGGAGAAGGAAAGTCGTCCCTGGACAGAGATGTGACAGAGCAGACAGTTTATGCCCTGCTGTTTCCCCCTCCTCTTTGCATACCTGTATAGTATTAGTGATGATCAAATACTTCAGTGTTTTTTTTCCTGAAAAAAAAGTCAATCCTAGTGACCCTGTGCCATAGCTAAATTGAGGTTTAATTCTTATCACATAATATTAAAGTTAATAGATTCCTGGTAATTAATGAAACTATTTCTGTGTTGCTGTATCCTGCAGTGTGCTGCTCTGGTTGGTGAAGACCAGCCTCTTTGCCCAGATCTCCCAGAACTTGACCTCTCTGAACTCGATGTGAACGACCTGGATGCAGACAGCTTTCTGGGGGGACTCAAGTGGTATAGTGACCAGTCAGAGATCATCTCCAATCAGTACAGCAATGAACCCGCCAATATATTTGAGGTAAGGCAAGGTGATGCAAGTGCACATTGCAAAGTCCTTGCTTGCTTTTTTTCTGTTTGTTTTTGTTTTTTGGTTTTTTTTTTTATTACCCGAGTGGACAAGAGTTTTACTATTTTTCCCCCATTAAGAGACAACAAATGTGGTGATGTGTTAAGGATGGTTCCTTTGATCAAAACTAGGCTTGCGATCTGGAGGGGTGTGGGGGGAAGCCTTGAAGGGATTTAAATGGAACTTTGGATTTTTGAAAGAAAACAGCTAAAGAGTGCCTAGAGCACACTGCCCTGTGGTGTCACGGTGAGGAGTTGCACAATTGTCAGCTATAAAGCAAAACAAAAGTCGAAAGTTGTTTGTTGTCTTCTACTTGAATTCCTCGGCAAGAGGAACACAGCAGCTAGTTGATGAGTAGTTGGAACATTTCTAGTAAAGGTTTTTACCAGTCAGAACCTTACTGTGCAAGATTCTTTTGCACACAAATCAAGAGGTCCTCACTGTTGATTGTATAAGGGAGAAAAAGGGTGGATTTGGCAGAGAAGTTGTAGATCTCCTGGTGGAGAGTAGTCTAAAAGTCAAAGGGTTCTAGAGAGTGTTAAGTGTTTTCTTTCCAATTCTGCCTTGGGGATCAGAGTGTACGAGAGGAGGGTTACTGTCTCTTTATCTCCGTCTCCAGTCTTCTTTCTTTTGATGTGTAAAGCCTTCATATTCTCCGCCTCGGAGAATGTGGTTTCGGGCAGCTGTGCCCCTCCTAAACCCTAACCTTCTTCCCTCCTTGGTAATAGGAGAGGCTATAGATCGTCCACTGACCAGGAAATTGGACAACAAATTGATTAGCTGGCAGGAAGACCTTGTGCAAAAGCAAGCTACGGGGGCTGCCTCTCACACGGCAAGTACTACAGCTCCAGGAAGTACAGCTGGTCCACTGGCTCAGGGAATCCCCGACTTATCATGGTGGAGTTTAAAGGCTGGAAAAAATTAACTGAAACAACATCATAAGGTGCTTACTTAGGGTGATGTCCTGAATGAAATCCTTTTTTTTTTTGTATACAGCTCTAAACCCACGGTGATCTCCCTGATGCAGATGAAGTTGCACTGGACTTATATTGATAGCAGACACTGTCCTTCTCTATTCAGTTTCTGTGATTTACATCCAAGTAACTTGAAATTAATTTTATCCAAATCAAAATAGGCCTGCAAAGCCTTGTGCTTAGGCTCTATTTTTTCTTTAGTTGTATGGTGTTCTGCACCTTGTTTTACAAAGTTTCCAAACCGCGTGTTGTTCTTGAATTGCAGTTGTACTGCCCCAGGCAGGGTACGGCCTGCTGGTGACTAGGTTTGGATGGTCGGTGGCAGGAAGGCAGGGGGGGCAGGGACCACGCTTGCAGCTAGTGTGGTGTAGACTGGTTTTGCTTTTTTTATAATGGAGGAGACATATTTTTCCACATTTATCAAAAGCCATATGCAGAGCCATTTTCCTTTAGGAAAAAGTTGAAGATGCAGGCTTTCAAAGTGTAAGTTCCAGATAGGTAATACAAGTAAGTATTTACCAATTCTAAGCACACAAATCATTCCAATAAAACCAGTGGAACTTGAGCGCAGAGTTGTTGCTTGCCCTGTGTGTTATTGCCTGGCTGCTCTGATGGCCACAGCTGCAGAGTACAAAGTTGTCTCGGATAGGTAGTGACTGTTCCCCTACATGCCTCGTATAGGAATTATCACTTTCTATATGAAATAATTCCTGTTCTGAAAATCAAAGCATGTTGCAAACGAGGCAACCGGATAGGCTTGTAGTTAACCTCACTGGGAGTTGGTGACATGAGGTACTCGTCACGAGGGGTAACCTCTTACGGGCACATTTGGGTATGTCTGAGGATGAGGTCCCCCAGTGTGAAGACACAGGAGGGGATGTGTAGAGAAATGGGGAATGCAGCTGGGGGAACGCACATAGGCAGCAAGTAATAGGTCAGAAATAATAGTTTGGAAATTAAATATGCTCCTTCTTTCCTAACACACGAATTCTGTTGTTTTCTTTGCAAATGCCTGGATTTCTTCACAACAATCGACTTCTGCTGCAGGCTGCATCGCTGTCTCTGACCTCACAGCTTGGCCCATACTTACCTGTAGGCACAGATTGTGCCCTAATGGTATTTTACAATACTGCAGTGCAAAATTAGACTATTTTCAGCTTCGTAGTGTGTTGCATTTACATTTCTTGGTCGCTTGGCCTCGGAAGATGGGAATGAAACAGTTATTTTCTCCTCCCATACGTTAACCCTGTTCCCATTCTCCGTCATGCAGCTGGATACCTTGCGCTGCTTCTTGCCTCTGCCGCTCTGTAATGTGACGACTGGGGGTGCTCAAGATCAGAAGAAGATGTCTTCTTCCTCCAGAGACTATCTCACATAGTCTGTCAGGAACTATTTGTTTTAGCTGAGAGAGAAAGTTTTGTGCAGTTTTCCATTTGGCAATCTCTAGATTTTTCCATATTGATCCTCATTGGCTTTTTTTTAAAAGAAAATAACTTCTTTTTTTTTACCTCTTTTTTTGCTTCTTTTTTTTTCTCTCTTATCATTGTGGGAGTAGTATGTTTTATCCAACTTTATCTTTCAGATGATTTGTTGTCATACAAAAATAGAAATACAGCCTGTTTGGGGTGGAGGGGAAGGAACCAGAATGACAAATGCTGGGAAGTACAAGAGCAGCATTACTTGCACAAGCTGTACAGTGTTAATTGCAAACCTAACCTTGACTGAAACACAGTTTTCTTTGAGGAATTAATGCAGTACATGTGGCATTGTCTAGGTGAGGGACGATGCAAAGTTCCTGAGTGTCTCTGTGCCCTTTTTTTTTTTTAAGAAATATTTGTATTTCAGAAAGTGGATTTTTGGTCTTACTGCAAATCATGTTCCTGAAAACTCGCTTGAGATGAGCACCCACAAGCTTAGACACTCCTAGTGGCTCGCAGACTAGAAATTATTAATAGTTATGGTAGCAACCAGGAGCCAAGTGAGATAAAGGTCCAATTAGTCTAGATAGTTTGTAAGTGTTGAGCATAAATACCTCCTCTCATCTGCTTAGGTGTGATGAGATACTGGCCTTCACTCCAGCATTAAAACACACCAGTATTCTGCAGACACACCTAATTCATCACTGCATTATTCTGCTCACACACCAATGTAACTAGTCCCAAATCACGCCTGGACTGTCTGCCCCAGCGCAGAGGCTCTTCTTATCAATGGTTGTACTTATGTGCATTATGAATTAGTTGATTTCTTTCTATTCACAGCTTGATCACTTCCTTTTTTTACCTAATACCCTTTGTCTGTTGCTCTGAGTATTGGAAAGATAAAATGAACGAGTTCTTGCCCCTCAGGGCACTGTCTATTGACACAAGTTCACGCAAGTAAATAGTTAACAAGTCACCCAAGACCAGTTATTTAGATGGTTCACTGCACCATTCACTTTTATGATTTGCTCTTGTGAAGAGCTAGACTTTAAAAAATTATATTTGCAAAAAATTGATTTGGCTACTTTTAGAAAATCAAAATTGTTAGTTTTTCATTCTCAAAGCCAATGCAATGTGAAATTGTAAACAAATGTACAACTTAATGTGTCACGACCGAAAAAGCTTTTTGTTCAAGAAAATTTTTTGTTGTCCCTTGAGGCTTCTTCATATGTACTATACCATATCACATAAGATTAGCCACATTTAAAATTATTTATGACCCATGCCTAGCATTATGGAGAGAGAAGATATCTACAGTGGGTGTAGCTCTTGGCTGGCATTGTTTGCAAATAACTCAACTGACGTTAAGAGAAAATGCAGCCCGTTAACTACCTGTTAAAGTAAAATGAACCTGTGTAAAATCATAAATCTTATACTTGGCAAAACCCTTCCTTTAGCCTTTAAAAGACTTCAGAAAACCCATGTTGCTTGTCCTTCTGCAGATTTCATTTATTTACATAATTTGTTTACGTAAATTCTGTGTTCCAGAGAGATGTTCCCTGTATTTGATTACTTTGTTTTTAATTGTTCTGTATAGGTGTAGAGCAGGTTACTTTTCAAGGCCATTCTGTGGGCCATGTATTTGGAAAGCCTAAGAAGACAACTATGTAGACTGCCAAAAAGTGCTTGTATTACAAGCAATGAGAATGTGAGGAGAAAAAGAAATGCACAATGAAATGCAGACTGTCTTGCCTTGGCAGCAAGGAAATTCATGGAGATAAATGATTTCTTATTTATTTGGAAGGGTTTGTATCAGGAAGATGATGAGTGTTGAGGGGAGCCTTAGACATCACCAGGGCATTGGTTCAGATTATAAGCTCCCTCATGTTTCTGTGGTGCTGCCAGCCTCTTTCACCATTGCAGGTTATTCATTCAAGGTTTGCAGCCAGATTGATTAATGAATTACCAGATCTTGCGTAAAATGACTTGGCCTGACTTTTAAACAACCACCAATGTTTTCTTTGCCAGTCTTGTGACTGGTGTTAATGGGTTTCCAGAGAACTGAGCCTATAGAGACTTTCTGTAGTGGCCTTCCCTAGCATTTTTTCCACTTTTTAATTTTCTCCAAAACTAGTAGCCCAGGGCAGGCAGTTCAAGGAGATATAATCTCAGGGAAAAAAAGACATGGTAGTCAAATCCTTGATGGCTGATGCCCTTCAGTGCCAAATCAGCATGATTTATCGTAGCCATCTATTCAGCACAACAGAGGCTGGAGGTGAGCTGCATGGTGTACCTCACACAATATGCATAACTAGAGCTCTGAACTTTGAAGGAAAGCCTCAGAGCTATTTGCAAAGTGCTGGTGCTTAGTGAATACTAAATTACATTTAGGAAATAGTCTACTGCTACCAGTTATACTTCATTTTTATTCTTGACACAGACACCTAAATCAGAGAACAGTAACATTTCAGAGATTATGGTAGCAGTTTGGGTATGTTCCAACACTATAATAGGATCAGAATTTTAAGGCCTTTTTTATTATTACCAATAGTCACTTAGTTTCTACTGCAGCGTACTTTGTAGGGAATTACAGCTTTTACTAAAAAGATTAAAATGCTATTATGCAAATGATTGCAGTATGTTATTATGTTTACAAATTAACATCCATGGCTCAACACACAAATTAACTAACTATTCCATCTATATTATTAAGGATTTAATAAAGTAACTGTTGATAAAAATGAGGCGCTTGGAACACTTAATAGGAACTGATCATGATTTAACGTAGAACTTAAACATTGTGTTTAATGTTCTAGATGGCATAATGGCAGAATAAAGCTCGTCAAAGCACTTGAAATGACTGAGATTGTGTGCACGACATAGCAGCCTGTCTGAGGACTTGGAAGGGCACAAACAAAATAGCTCTGGGCAGTAACTTAGAGCATATTGGTGAATCTGGAAGCAGAACAGAGCCATCTCATATCAACATGTAGTTTCCTGCTCTAATAAGTAGTTCTTTTGAAATTTGGATTTGTACACATTGAGTGTTTTACATGATAGGCACACGTAGTGTACTTGGGAACTTGTGTCCCTCTAAAATGCCTCCTGTAATGAAATGCTTCTATGGCAAATGGGATTTCATTGCAGAGAGTATCGCTGTATGGCAGAGAAGGGGAAGGCTGAGTTCAGGCTGAGATGACTTTACAAACAGTGCTGCAAATTGCTATTCCTAACAGTTCATAAGAGATCATAAAAGCAAACAGATAAGAGCTACTAAGGTCCTAGAGAAATGAACATACAGTATGTGGTTATGGGATAGATTTAGTAGGGAAATAGACAATATTGTGGGTTTAATACAACAATAAACATAAAAGGCTAAAGATGCAGATTTCGGATAGGAAACTTTATAAGAACAGTAAAAGGTAACAATGTATCATAAAAATCACTTGTGAGACTGGGAGAAAGACCCTCAGTTCCAGGGAAAGAAAATAGCAGACGCTTGGTAAAAGCATTACACTTCTGATGGAGCAATGTCACTTTTCTTGTGTGTTTGTATGCATTACCTTTTCCTGTGTCTCTGGCCTGACTCAGGTCTCTACATCTGCTAAACAGAAGACCAGCACAATAACATCTTGTCTGTGTGGGATGATATATGTAAACTATAATCTATGATTAGCTATGCTGACATTTAAAAAGGCTCAAGCAGTAACTGGAATTTATTTTACTTGAACCAGCTGGTATGTAATTGGGAAGAGTTTATGCAAATACTCTGTATCTAGTGTTAGCAAGGTGTGCTGCTGCTCCCTTTTCTTTCCTGCTTGGACAAACTACAAACTGTCTAAACACATCTCTGTTTTAATGCAACAACCTGGCATGTTGGTTGAAACCTTCAGGCAGGAAAGAAGTCCCAAATGAGAAAAAAAAAATTGCTTTGAGAGCTTATTGTTTGATGTACAAGGCCACCAAGACCATTCCCCAGGCGCACAATCAAGAAAATGCAACTGATCCCCCTCACAGTCCCATTAAGGAGACATTTCACCTGGAGCAGCCTTGGCTTGAGATACTCACTGTGCTGCTGCTCTGTAGAGCACCTGTCCTTTTTCTAAAAGGGAAGACTAGCGCTCACCAGAACAGTAGTGAGCTAATTAGGTCATTAGGCGGATGTCTTGGCCTGTGTTAAAACCAGCCCTTGAGGACACTGTGTTACACTGTGTTCCCAGTGGCTACATAGCTAAATACAAACTGGTGTCAGCTGCCATACAAACAAAAATGTAATAGCCTCCTTTCACAGAGGTCATCTTAAATCCACTTTGGTCACAGTCACATTCCACATCTGTTTTAGTGAGATGCAGCTTCTTAAGGTGGCATTTGGACTTCATAAGCACACAAACAACCGAGCTATAAATTGCTACTGCTGGAGTTATTTTGAATAAGTGTATACTGTTTCATATTTATAATGGTGAGGCTTCATAATATTCACAGTGAATATATAACACAGATCAGTTCAACAAGCATGAAATTGTATGTTGTCAACTTGTCACATAAATAGAGCCATATTCTAGCTTACCATAATGTTGAACTAAATATTTTCTCCCTGGAACTGCAGAGAGGGTCACAAAAATGTGGGACAGTAGCTCTGTCTTTTGTTAGGAAAACACTCCCAGACTCATTGCTAGTGGGAAGTAAATATTTCTGATACAATTCATCTGGGTTTTTTCTTGCCTATTTACTTAACAACAGTAACAGAAAGTTTGCCTTTCTTAGGCAAATGCTGATTTGCTAAATTGTTACATTTATTTCCATTAATTTTTTTTTCTAGTGTAACCTTTTTTTTTTTTTTTTAATTGTTGCTATTTTTGCACTATGCATCATTGCTAATTGCTGCTAAACGGTCCATCTTAACCCTGGTATGCTCTTCCACTGCTGCCCCATCCCACTTAACATTAACTCTGGCCCATGCCATTACAGAAGGATAAAATCATCACAAGGCTTCATTTAGGAATTCTTTTCTCCTTGGTGCCACTAACCTATTGTGCATGTGTAGGTCAGGAGGAGGAAATTGCATGGAATATATTTGTTGCAGGGAGAAAATTTGGGTATTGAATGACGTCAAACTGCTTTTTTCCCCATGAAGAGATTAAACATAGAAAGAAGAGTGTATGTGTGCTTGTGAAAACTTATCCACTTGTAGCTCTTGTTGTACTACAGTAGCTAATACTCAAATGCTCTGGAAATTTGCAGCCTTTCTGGAGGAATGCCCCCTGCCAGCTTTATAGGCCTCTTTTTCTCCAGTGTCTGATTTTTATTTCAGTAGCTTTGTGCAGGTGCATACAGGATCCTAATGCCTGTGTTTGCAAGTGATGGGCTGCAGCTTTGGCAGGCACGGAGCTCTGACTGTGCGTGCGTGCACTCTCAGCCATGGAGGCTGGGTTCAGGTCTCGGTGGAAATCATCCTCTTTGCAATGCATAGATGGTTGCTTTGGCTGAATTTTCCATTCTGACACAACGAAGCAACAGTCTTGCTTCGTAATGATTGAGAAATTAATTAGCACTTTGCAGTGGTGATGAGTCTGAAGGGCCATGATTGGAGTTTGCTTTTTACCATATGCAGTAATCACTGGGTTTTGTTTATGAAAGCACAAACCCAAAACCTATTGAGATTTTGGTGTTGTCATGAAGCGTGATGCACTGGAATAATACTTCCATTTCCTCACACACATCTGTGCTTTTGTGCTTTACTGTGAGTAAAACAATGGGGTGCTGGTCCATAATTGGTACTTCTAATCACTAAGACGATAATCAGAAGAACAGAGTATTTTCTGTGAGGAGCCACGGTGGCAGCCTCAGGCAAGTGTTGTTGACTTGTTGATTTATGACATCTTTGAGTCGCCTGAACTGCTCACAGCCATCCAGCTCATCTCGTAAGTTCAGGAGGATCATCCCGTCTAAGCACATTGCAGGGTTAGAGGTGTCAAATGGACAGAGAGAACTTCCTACACCTCTGTTTTGTTTGCTGCCATAACTGCTCCTTGAAGGCTCAATGATATTAAATCTAGCGATTTGGAGGGGCAGTCCATCAAATGGTTTGAGGGACTGCAGATCTCTCTTACAGGAGAGGCTCCTGCATGAAAATAGAGAAATTGTGTGGAAAAATGTCTCACCGTGAGATTGCTTGAAAGGAGGTGCAATAATGGTTATCTGGAGGGTTGCTTTGGTGAGAGGAACATTCTGCTTCCACATGACCTACTGGAAGAAACAATGGGAATTTTCTTCTGGAATGGTAGTTTTTCCTGGAGGACAGAAAATTCTGAAAGTACTCCAAAAGCTTTGCAAAAAATCCAATTGTTTTTTTCCCATGTTCCTGTTTAAGCAGTGACATAATGATTCAGGACCTGCATCAGAGACTGAGGGAAATAAACATTATGGAAGGGAGACTCTCACTGAGACTTTTACTTCTGTGAGAATCTGCAGGCTTGTGCACTTGCACAGAGCAGTCAGTGACCATAAGTAAAAAGCAGGTATGGTAAGAGTTTGAAAAGTCTTCTAGTATTCAGAACTTTTTTTTCCTTTTATATATGTATCATTTGACTAGCTGGGTCTAGCTATAATGCTCTGCACTCTGCCAGGCTCTGTGTGTTGAGATTCAGGGAAGAGGATGTTGGGTCTATTGCTGTCCACTTTGGGAGGGTTTCTTGGTGAGGTGTGGGCAGCCAGGTAGTGCTGGTGACAATGTGGGTGGTAAAGGATGAAGAATGAACTTGGAGCAGGGGAGGGTTTTGCAGAATCACAGAATGGTTGAAGTGAGAAAGGGTCTCAGGACGTCACTTGGTTCAAGCCCACTAGACAGGATTACATGGAGCAGGAAGTTGAGGAATTATTCCTGTGTTCCTCTGCTTCTGCTTCTCCCCTCCTTAAAATGACTTTATTAGTACTGGTAATGAGTTCCTGATCCCATTTGGGAAATCTTACACTATTGTCTTAAGCAACTATGGAATTTCCTTGAGGCGTGTCTGTATATAGCGAGAAGTCCATTATAGTGGTTTGACCCCAGGCAGCCCTAAGCCCCACACAGCTGCTTGCTCACTCCCCCACCAGCAGGACAGGGAGAGAATTGGGAGGGTGAAAGCCAGAAAACTCGTGGGTTGAAATAAAGACAGTTAAATAAGGAAAGCAAAAGCCACTCACACAAGCAACGAAAAAACAAGGAATTAATTCACTGCTTCCCATGGGCAGGCAGGTGTTCAGCCATCTTCAGGAGAACAGGGCTCCCTCACGCGTAACGGTGACTTGGAAAAACAATTGCCATCACTCCAAACCTCTCCTTCTTTCTTCTTCCCCCCAGCTTAATATACTGAGCATGATGTTATATGGTCTGGAATATCCCTCTGGTCAGTTTGGGTCACCTGTTCTGGCTGTGTCTCCTCCCAGCCTCCCATGCACTCCCAGGCTCATTGCCAGCATGGCAGTATGGGAAGTAGAAAAGACCTTGGCTCTGTGTAAGCCCTGCTCAGCAATAACAAAAACATCTTTATATTCTCAACCCTGTGTTCAGCACAAATCCAAAACACAGCCCCATACTCCAGCACTGTGAAGAAAGCTAACTCTACCCCAGCCAAAACCAGCACACTTTTTATTGCTAAATTCTAGTTTTCAGAGGAAGATGAGCGCCAATCACAAGTGTTCTCAGTCTGGCTTTGGTTTTCATGTCAAATTTTCATATAAGGAAACCTACTTCTTGTGCTAATTGTAGCTTCCACAGGTACCGAGCTTGTCCATCTTTACAGGCTTGTTGTTGGACTAGTGAAACTTTAAAGTTGTCGGGTTGAAATGGATGCATATGCAATTATTTTAATAAAGGAAACCTAAGTTAATGCTTACTGACCTCTGCTTGGATGTGCCCTGTTAGGCATTTGACACTCTGGTCATGCACAAAAGGAGCAATAGGCTTTTATTTCTACCTTTCTGAGGGAAACTTAACACACTTTTGAAATTCTTTTTTCTGGTTTTGTGTTTGCTTTACTTTTTTTCCTCCCACCAGGACTGGTGTGGATTTGCTTGGCTGTATTGACTGCCCTTAAAAGCCCAACTATCACTCTTCACATAAGTATGAAGATATCAGGCAAAACATTGGCAATTGTCACTTCAATTGCATCTGGAGAAAAGCCAAAATAACTTGTGGATTTTTTTTCTGAGACATAAGAAAATATCACACAGTCCTTAACACTGCAGAGACATTCATCCATTTCCAGTGAAAGGGTGTCAAAGTGCTTCTGCTTGTGTGTGATGGGAGTGTTGCCATCTCTTGTCATTTTCTTTGCTGTTGATCCCACTCTCATACAGAAAGGGTCAGGTCAGATGCTTCTCTGAAGACCAAGTCTCCCATTTGCAGCAGGAAATCTCTCGGGCAGAGAGGATAATGTTACAAAACAGAGGCTAATATTACAAAACAGCTCTACTGCCTCTGGCGCAGTCTAGAGCATCACAGACCAATAACTCCTATCATGTCACTCTTGCGGCACCTTATTATCTATGTTTTTCTGTAAATCCGATCCGAGACTGTCATTACCAGTTTCAGGTAGGTGAACACCATCTGGGTGAAATAACCATGTGCCAGTGATGGGCTGGAGGGGGCTCTTGTTAGTTAATCATCCCTACCTTCCCTTTGATGAGTTAATTTGTCTGTTGAGCCATGGAGGAGCCCCCAAGAGCTCCCAGGAGCCCCTTGTTAAAATTCTGCCGACAAATGGGAAGATAGGGATGATTTCACTCTTTTTGCTGGAGCCTCTACTATCTATGATATTGCTAAATCATCCATAATGCATAACTTTCTATGCAATCTTTTTGTTACAGTTCTGGAGGCACATTACTTCTTTGTGCATTTACTTTTTAAACACTGTCACTGGCTACATAACCCTCCTGAAAATCTCATCCCATGAATTAAAGCTCATTTCAGTACTTCCATGTGGCTTTTAGTAGACGGCATGCCCAGTTCCTTGACTGTCATGCTGGGCCATACTCTTTTTTTTTTTTTTTTTCTCCTTCAGTTACTAGACACTACCTTTGTTTACGTGTCTTGTGGTAATGCCCAAAAACTCTGTAGTAGGGGGAGAGTCTCTTTGAATGTACCAGTGACCAGCCCATCTCAGTTTTATGGTGTGCCCTTTGAAGTCGTTGGAAGGAGCAAAGGTAGTGAAAGAAGGAAAGAGCTGGTCCTTGGAGCTTGTGAGTAAAGATAAACTCAAGTTATTTTTCCTTCAGAGACCTGTGAGCACTGCTGTGTAGCCAGACTCATCTTCTCCCAGGCAGCTGGAGGCAGTTACAGCCTGCTGAGCTTGCCCAGCCCAGGAAATACAGTTCTAACCTACAGCACAGTTCAGCGTTGCATTGTGTCAATGTGATTCAGGACTAGCAAACCCAAGGAGAAGCTGCCTTAAGTAGTATGACCCAACATGGAGACTTATTTATCTCCAGGCTTAAGAAAAAGTGGAAAATTAAATTAAAAAAAAAATTAAAACTCCACAAAACAAAAAACCACAGAAGACTAGGAAGCTAAGAAATGCTGTCATTTGGCAGATGCTCTTCTCCCTTTGTAACTAGTCAGACAGAGTTTATTAGCTCTGATGCAGTGCTCTTCAGCCAGATCATGGTGAGCTCTTGCAAGGCCATAATTATGCCTTTGCATAGTGCTGACGGGTGGGGTGGGTGGATGTATTAGCTTTCGCTAAATATTGATATTTCTCCTGGGCTCTGGTTCTGAGAGACAACAAATCTCTCCTGTAGGAACACAGGGAAAAAGTGATGGCAGGATGCTGGAGTAGATCTGGAAGAATGAGTTGGGATCCCACTGGGCTATGAGTTCTGTCTAAAGATGACTGTAATGTACCAAACAGGTTTCTGCAGAGTTCTCTGAATTGGGAAGGATTATTTGGCTGTGTCCTGTACAGACACAAATGATTTCCAGAAATCTGCAATCTGCTACAACTGCAGTCATGTCAGGGTCACCGAGTCAGTTCAGATGTCCAGTAAGATCAGAGTAATAGACCACAGAGGGCTAATTATCTGCTGGACCATCAGCCTCACCTTCTCCTGGCACTTGCAGTTCTGTGAATACCATCCAGATGCACTTAAACTGCCTCTCCATGGACTCCATCTGGACCCAAGAGAGTCCTCAAGGGGTAGCCCCATGCTGTGAGGAGGTGGTTTTTCTGTTTCAGGATCTCTCACAAGGTTAGAATTGTGAAATGTGTGGGGTTTAGATCTAAAGCTAAACAAGGAAAGAGTCATATCCCTAAACTTAAGCTTGTAGTAGTTCCTATTTCCTAAACCATGTTTTTGAAAATTATGGATATATGTACTTAAAGATGTTCCTTGGCCCAACAAGTATGTCAAAAAGTCCCTAATAAATTTCTTTTGTGGATACTGGCCTTTCCTATTTCCTATTAGTCTAGCTTGAGACACTCAGGAATGCTGTCTTAAGCTCAAGCCTGTTACTCCAAGTTGTACCATGCACATAGCAGGAATCTCAAATTGTTCTCTTCCGCTTGGTCTTCCATTATTGCCTCCTGCATGATCACTCCAGCTTGCCCACCAGCTATTTGCCACAGCTTCTGTCAGCCTGGATTTTTCCCCAAGTCAAATTCATAGAGATGACAAAAATCACTCGTGTCTCTTGTCCTTCCCCGCACCTGCTTCTGGGAGTGCAATGACAGATACCAGTTTTATTGTGTGCCAGTGTTACCACTCTGTTTACAGCAGATTTAAGAGTTTACATTAGGCCACAGTGTTATCTTCCAGTCTTCCTAATTCTAACTGCTGGCAATCCCAGCTATGTGGTTGGGGTAGATGCCCCTGTCCTAAAGGAATTTGTGTCAATTTCTGCAGGGACAAATCCTCCATGTGCTAAACCGCTTTGCAGTATTTGCTCAAACTCAGATTTTGACAAAGATGTTCTGTCCACATCCACCAGAAGAGACTGCCTTTTTTTTCAGATGCACTTGGAGGTAGATGTGTTGGAAGCTGCCTGTACCTGACTGATAACTGAGACTGAGCATCTATATAGCACGATCCATGCCCTTTTCTAATTTGTCTTTGAATGACAAATATGTCTTCACTGACTCAGCAAAAGAAGAGATCCTACAGTAGAATTCATTGCCCTTCTCTCCCTTTTAACAGAACGGCTAGGTTTTCCTAATTCCTCCCCAAAATCCGTCTTTAAAAGAACTCTTACAAAGACATCCCTCAAATATATTGTCCAGAACTCCATTATATTCTCTAGTCATTTCCGGTCAAGTCTCATAATGTGCTGTTATTTTTTTAGAATCCCTTCCAAACCATGCTGGTGTATTTAAAAAAAAAAAAAAAAAATTCAAATCTTTGTGAGAATCAAAGTTGCACGGATTTGGAGATAGTCCACATTACTGCTCATCACTATTGTCCTTAGAGAGTCAAATATAAGACTTGTATGTTCATGACCTCAAAAAAGAAAAGCAGATTTCATTGCAAACTTCTGAATTTCATAAGGAAACCAGGCACAAGTTAGCAAAGGTTCTGTTGGAAGGCTCTGCAATGAGAAATTGGTCAGTTTTTTCATGGCTTCAGTTTTCATTGAAAGTGCTCTGCTCAGTTCTAAAATGGAAACTTTTTTAACTTTGAAATTGCTAACTGGTAAGCAAAACCTTTCTTATGGGCAAGGCCTTAGCAAACTAAGTGTGTGTGTTTGAGAAAGATGACAGGACAGTGGTGTGGTATAATAACCTGCTTATAGCAAAAGAGTCAAAATGCTCTTGGAATGGAAACCTAGAAAATATTTAAATGCTTGAATCCATCTGAATTCTTCCTGTGCAAAAAAAATGCATCTCCATTTGCACAGTTTGTACACTCCAGAATTCCTGAAGATATCATCTTCCTACTTGGTGAATACTTTTACATTTGGATATGTGCAGGTGTCCTTTCTGGCCCTTAAAGCTACTCAACAAATGAAGGATCAGGCCCATTTCACTGGTGTTCCCCTTCTCTTAAATCCAGTAATTGTTTTGCATCAGGGCATAATTGTACCTAGGGATATTAGACAAACCCACTAATTCAGACTCTATAACTCTTGACTGTCTTCCCAAATTGCATTCCATGGTTTGGTTAGGTTATGTCTTATCTCTAACCTTCTTGCTTCAATAAACACACAATATCTAACTTGTCTTCTCCCACCTTATACACAGGGAAAATCATCAGCACTTAATCTGTTGCTGGCATTAATGGCACGATTCCTCATCACAATTCCAATTCACTCTGCCTGATATCCCATAAATGCCTTTGAGAAAGGATCTTAGCCCTGATCCTGTGCCAAAGACACTTTCTTCCCTCTTCACTGCTGTCTGACTTTCTACAGACTTTGTAACGACCTTTGCAGGATGATACAGTTTTACATATGAAAGTCCTCAAACATGTGCCACATCTCAGGCTGTCAGTTCAGCTCAGAAGGTCCCTAGCAGCAGATCCCTGATCTTGAGCTGTTATTGTAGCAAGAAAGTGTAATGTCTTCACTAGCAAAGAAATAAATGAAAAGAGTATACTGGGAAAAGTGGAGCAGCAACACAGCACCTTTTCAACTCTCTCTGTCTGGCAGGTGGTCGCACATTGTAGACACCCTGTGTGCTGCCCTCCTGTAGACTCTGCTCCTTGGAATCCATGTGTAGTACAGCTGCCATCATAGCAGCCTGACAGGGATGAACAGGGACTGCTTTTGTGATTATTTTTGATTTTAAGTGTCATCCACATTGTAAAGTAAAATATTTTCCTACTTTTCTCATAGTAATTTGGGAATCTTTGAGATGAAGCTGTACTGAACCCTCAGTTCACTTGCTCCTTCTTATGTTTCCTTGGGACAACCTTGTCTGTCATTATTTGTACAGGTAAAGACTTATCCAACCAGCTTTTGATGTTTTCTGGTTTTTATATTCCCAAAGTAAGTTACTCAAATAGAGGACCCCGCTCAAGCAATATGTTTCATGGATCCTTTGTTTTTCCAAGACACTTGCTGAGTTGCTGTTCTGTTATAGCCTCTTCCTACTGTGTTTTGGGGCATTGGCACAGCTTTTTGTATTAAGCTAGGTGGTCTCCATGCTTACTCTTGAACTCAGTCATGACTGTGTTCCTTCCCATTGGTCCAGAATTGCCTCTTTTCTTTTAGCACTGATGTTCTCCCTAACATCTGCTACATCATACAGGTGTCTTGTGTCTTTCTGGTATGGAATTACATCTCACACATCAGCCTTGTTCTGTTGTGGCCATTCACTACTATCTCTGTGTTAATTTTCTCTGGAAAACTCCATTCTGGAATGATAGTGGTAAGTAAGCAAATATGGTGGTGACTTTTTCTGTACAAAAAGTGACAAAATCCCCAAGTTCCATGAATGCACAAAATGAGCTTCCTCTTAGCTATGTGCTGTGACTCCAACACTTTTGGCAACCATTTTTCACTCCTCTTCTGACGACTAGAAGCTCAGTTGAAAGTGCTTTGGGATGGGGAATATTGGTGTTGGTAAAATGTTGTCCCTACTTGGAAGAGGAGGCAGGTGTTCCTGGTTGGAGTCCTGCCCTCAACCGTGTCTGTGAGCACTCTGTGGTCCAGTGAAGTTGACTAATCTGTGAGCATCAAATCCCCTCCTATAAAGCAAGGATTATAATCCTCCTTTCTTAATCTTGTCTACTTGAACTGTGAGTTCTTTCTGCAGACACTTTCCCTTGTGTTGTGACTGGAGATCATTCAGTGCAATAGGACTGTTGCCTTGGTAGTGCTAGAATACCACTTAACCAGGAAGAATTTAGATTGCAGGAGGTAGACAGTAATGTTAATCATCATAAGGAGGATGAAGCATTATTTTTCCTGTGTGACAGTGGAAGAAAAGGCTGAGAATAGGTGCCTAAAATCACTAAGTGCATACTTTCAAAGACAGAGCTTGCTCAGCAGCCAGGTGACAACAGACATGTTGTTTATTTGACAGAGAGGCTGTGAACTTAACTCTTGACTCAAAAAGAAAACTTGCTTCCCAAATGAAGATATATGGAGGGTTTTAATGGCAGTTGCAAGACATGGGAAAGGGTTACGCCACTATGCAAGAGCTAATAAAGGCTATGGGTATATATATGGTGAGGGAATCTGGAATTCCACCACTGTTTAGGAGTGAAAACATTTCTCACTCTTAAGAAAGTCAAAGAAAAATAGTGTCTGAGAGGACAGGCTCTGCCAGCTCTAAGCAGTTGGGTGCAATATCTGCCCAGTGAAGGGAGACACTTCTGTTCAGCTGCGTGGATGGGTTTTGCCTTGACCTTGCCCAGCATTTTCTCTAGAAGGCCTTACTCAAGGTGAGGTTTTTAAATTATGTTACAAGTGACTCATACGAAAAAGTTGCAGTAAAACCAGGGAATGAAAAAGTACTGGAAAACATACTAAAGTATGTGCCTGAATCAGTTTCTATTTGGTACTCTGGTTACAGCAGTCATCCAGATGCCAAGACTGGCGTGGTACCGGGGACATCATGTGGAAGGCAGTGGGCAGGAATCAGTGTGCAGAGGCACTTGCTGCTGGAATCCTGTGATGTTCCTGATCTGAGCTTGTACAGCGAGTACCCACAATGGTGTTATCTGCAGAAGTGCAGAGTTGAGGCAACAACAGCAGCAGGGGTGTTACACCGCATGACCGGTTTCTGCGGTGATGTCTTTCAGGTCAGAGAACGTTTGTGCTTTGCTTTGGAGTTTCTATTATTTGTTATTATTATTTTTTATTATTATTATTATTATTATTTTATTTATTTTGTGATGGTTTTCAGTGAGGAGCAGACGAACAGGTATCCTGCTTAAGAGTACTTTAAGAGAAACTGCTTGTAGCCCAAAAAAATCCCAAAAACTCAATTTATATGTTTTAAAGATGAGGTGGCTTCATTAAAGATTGGAGGGTCTTGCAGTTTTACTCCAAAGAAAACACTGCTAGCTCCACGGTTCAGCTGGCAGGGATCTGTGTCAGACCATGGAGCTTTAGTCACCTGCACGAGTCCTCTTATGGTACCAAAAATCATTTAGTTTTCTTCTGAAGTCACGGACAGGAGCTAAAATTGTCTTGCTCAGATATGCATTTTGGAATTTCAGAATTAAATGTAATAATGTAGATTTTTATTTTTACTCTCTTTTGATGAGACATGCAATGAGAGAGTGAGGATGCTGTGTTAGAGCATCTTTTGATTTGCTATTTGCTATGTGTTAAACATTTATATTTCAAAGAAGCGTTTGTACCTATACTGAGTGTTTGGCAAATCCAACAGCTCATTAGATGTTAACAATAGCAACACTGCTAAATACAAAGGATTCATAGGCAAAGTACCCCTCAGGCTATATCTCTGAGAGAAAAAGTGGCAAATAGAATCAGAAACTAATTAAATAGTCAGCTAAAGCGAGCATAACTTAAAAAAGCTCTAAAACTACCAAAAATGGAAACATATTACAGTTATCTGCATTCACAGTGCAGAACAAGTTTGGTAGTATTTAAGATAATTCTCTAGTGCCTGCTATTTTTAGTCCAAGGGTAAGCTTCTGTAAGAGCCTTTCAGAGTTGCATCCCTTTAACCTGGCCTAACAAGCTAAGCCAGTAAGCTGTCTGATTTCCGTCTTACAGGAGGCAAAGAGATAGCTAAAACAAACCATTTATGGTGCAAACGCTCAGCCTATCTTGTCTTAAGAGTTTTCTTTGTATGGATTTTTTTTTTTCCCAAATGTCTCAGTATTAAGCTTGCTTGTCAGAGACCAAATAGTCAGCCTTTGCTGCTTGGAAGTGATGGAAGCACAGGAATGAAAGGAAGATTTTATAGAGCCAACCTAATGGAAATAAACATTTCTACATTACCAACGATCAAACCTGACTGAGACAGTTTAACCTATTGCTATTGATGCATCTGAGAAAAAAGGAATGCGTTTGTTTTTTCTAGGGGAAGGAAGGGCAGACATAAACAGCCTGATTTCCTTCTCATATACACTTTGTTTGCCCTTGTTTAACTCCATTGACTTTGCTGGGTGATGCTTGGTTTGTGCTGCTCTAATCCAAGGGAAGCCAAGGTGAAGTCAGTGTTATGTTCCTTGTGCCACTGGCACTTGGATTTATGGCACTCTCTATCATCCAAACGGGGGGCGAGGCCATATGCAGCTGTAAAACACTGTGGTGCTCATTGCACACTGGTGGTTTGGTGCTTCAGGTGGATAAGACTTTGCAATATTGTTCATTTACAGATAGCTAGCTGTTTCTTACTGGAAATACTATATAGTGGTGTGCCCTTTCCTCCCCCCTCATGTGTAGAATGAAGTGCAACTGCATTTATTTTCTTGTTTTCCCCCTTTTCTTCTTCACTCCTTTCTTTTTCCTCCCTTTCTCCCTGATGGTATATGTAATCCTCATGTACATTTATTAAACAGGATTTTATTTCTACCTAAACATGAGTAGTCCCACACACTCCTCTCAGCCAGCTGAGCAAGGCTTTGACACTTTCATCTTGGGCTGTTTCCAATCCAGAACTCCCTTTCCCTCTTTCTTCCCCCTCATTTTGGATGCTGATACCAAGAGACAATACGTCGATACAAAGGGAGGCCATCTGAGCCAGGAGATCGTAGGCTGTGTTGAAGCCAGTGGTCTGCAGGGTCCCATCTCTGGTTAAGTATTCAAATGGTTTCAATTTACTTATTATTCCTGGGGTTAGGCACGTCCCACGGGGTTTTGGCTGTGCGTCTAGCAGCTACACAGGCTCAAATTACAACTTGTGTTAACTTCAGCAGGGATGACTTTTAAATTGAAGATGCACTTGACATGAACAAATAACATCAGTGTATTTCCAGTAGGGAATGTGAGCACAGCGTGTACCACATTGTAGGCAAGATGAACCCAAGCCACTTTTAAACTCAGTGTCTTCCTCATAGCAACATAGTGCTCAGCTGCAAAACTCACTTGATAAGGAGGATTAGCCCTTGCTGGCTTGTGGCTGGACTGCCATTATTCCTGGGACAGGGTGGTACAGATACACAGTGCTGGAGCTGCTGCTCTCAGCTTCAGCATCAGCATACACAGAGCACAGAGAACCAGGTCCCCAGCTAGTGTAAATCTGCATAGCTCTGTTGAAACCTGTGGAGAGACCCTGATTTACAGCAGCTGAACATCTGGGCCTAAATTCTTTTTCTTTTGGTTACCAGCAGGATTAAATAGTAGTACCCCAAATTATTTATTATAGGTGCTCCGGCAGCATCTCAAAGCCCAGTGGAAAAATGGGACACTGTTGTGAAAGCAGTTATGTGAACACATAACAAAAAGACAGTCCCTGTCTAAAGAAACTTATGGCCTAATTAATAATGTTATTTAGTGCATTGGTAAGTACAGCTGGACTTGACTGCCTGTTCTTTGTCATTTTTTAAGAGGATAAAAAAAGTATGCCCAGGTTGATTTTCACCATTTTTGTTGGAAAAGAGACAGGTTAACATCAGTGCCTCACAAAACAAATTGGAATCTTGTACATTGTACAGATGGAGAGCTGGTGATCAGGAACATGCAGACTTTTAAAAGACTAGCTGAGAATGAGCAATAAATTAAGTTTTGACTAAGAAGTAAATAGAGGCAACTGCAGTGGGAGCTGTAGTGTGCGCCACAGTATGCATGCACTGCCTAACTCTGCTAGACTGATTGAGGGTAAATGAACACACAATAGCCTTAGTGTAAATTAGCAAATTAGTTTTACATTTTATTGTCAACCCCATTTTATCACCATTAACTGTGAAGACTTGTGAACTCCAGGAAACTCAGAATCAAGCCAACGATGGACATGCTCTTAGAGGAGACTTTGCAACAGATAGACCTTCTAGGATATTTATTTTTTTAAAATGTTTTCTGTTTTAAAATCACCATTTCTACTTTAGAATTCTATTTGCATACACAAAATTACATTAAAAGAACATTAAAGTCTTAGCACTGAGTGACAAATCAAGAAAATGCATAGTTAAGGATAAGACATATACAAATCCAGATGTTTCACTGGTGAAAAATTCAGACGCATATCCTCATCTTGAAGAGTGTTCTAGGTGGTTGTAGGGGTTTAGCAGGATGTACTGTTCAATCTCTGCTTTTTAAGGTGAGGACTTACTTGCCTGCTGGGAGAGGCTTCCATTTTATTTTCATGAGACTGTGAAGGCTCACTGAAAAGCCTGGCAAAATGCACCTGTGACCTGTGCTGTTAAATCCTACACCTGTTAACACCTTCCTTACTGTGGCACCTCCACGTTCTCACTTGGTGCTTCATCATAAAGGAGCCTTTATTGGTTTCAGCTTAGGACACTCACAGTACAGGTACCTGAGGTTTATTTTATCTTGCTAAACCACCTCTAAATAGTACGTGTGTCATTCAACACGTCTGCTGGTACACATGAGGAGGATGTTTAAGCCATTGCTGTGACACCTAAAGGCAGCAGTATAGCTACATAGGTAAAACATACGAGGGAAATGCATCTTTGGTCTTGTAAATAAGATTTTGTGTTGTGTACGATTAAACTCTTTTAGCCAACTCAGACCAGATAGCAGCCATCCAGTTAAATTACAACAAAAACTGATGGGAAGCGCAGATGTATTAATTATGTATGTATCCATATATATCACTATATTCATCGTATAAATGATGTGTGTATATGATGGATATATCCTCTCATGACCCATTCATGCTGGAGCTGTAAAGAAAACCAGTGTTTTTCTTCCTGTGAGACATGACTTGTGTTTGTCATACCTGTTCAACAGGCATGGTGGTAGGTTTGATGAAGCTGCACACACTGAAAAATTAAAACATCATAAAAAGCATTTAATGAAGTTGATATTTTACAAATGCTAATTTCCTGGTTTTCTAATAGTAAAAGCAGCAGATAGAAGTGCCTTATTTTGCAGTTCAAAAAGGAATTTTTGATTGTGTATTTCATTTGCACAAAAAACAGTCTCCGCATAATTGAACAAAATTAAAAACTATATGTAAACTCTTCTCTGCTGTATTATATATAATTTTACCCTCAAATTTATATTTCTTTAGAGTCATAAATCTCAAGATAAAAGTAGGGATGATTATAGACATCCTGACACATGCAATATAATTAAAACTAAAGCAAATGCAACACTGAAATAGAGAATGAACAAAAGCAACAAAATTATGCTTCATAGTTTTCCCAGGAAGGGTCTATACTACCATTCAAGTGCAGTTTTTAGAGATATTTGTCATTATCAAGAGGACAAACAGGTTTTTTACATCAATTATGTGTGTGAAATCATCACTTCAAAATATATGTAGTCTTTTTTTCCCCAGGATATGCCATGCTGCCTAACAAAGGTATATGAATGTTGAAAAATTTTATGTCAGTGCATAGAGAGATTAGTGTGGTCATGGACCATAAATCAAGTAAATAAATAAATCTGAGCAAGCAGTGCTTGACTGTTTGGACTGAAATACTGCTGACACTGTCACTGAAAGCTCTGCAATGGGGAGAGTCCCAAATGTCTTCCCTACTTTATGCTGTAGCCTGTAGCCTTCTTTCCCCTTCTTCCCTCTTTCTACAATACCCACTCCCCATTAGAGCTTGTCTGTACTGAGACCCCAGGAACTATAACTCTCTACCCTACTGTATATTTTAGGTGCATAATAATAATTAAAATCTGTGTTTGGGTTGTTGCTCAGGACCTGATTATGTGCACGAATGACTGCCTGTGAATGGGGAAGGGAGGATGGGTAAGAGATGCTGTTTGCTGCTCCAGGGGGGAAGCTTCTGCGTGGTGAGCTTGGAGGGCAACCTGCCTGACCTCTCACAGCCTGGGCAGTGAGCTACTCGTGTGGGTCAGGCTAAATGTCCTACATCCCCCTTCCCCAGCAGCAGCTCACCAGCTTCGCTGCTCGCCCGTGCTTCCCCACCAGTGCTGCCAGGCAGCAAACGTCACCTCCACAATAGCTCCTCTGGCATCTTGCACAGTGAAGCAAAACTCCCTGCCTTCCTTTTTTCTGTGGCTCTTCATCAGGCTCTTCCTTCCCTTTGCGCTTCTGCACATTCTCTGCTCTTGTTTTTACCCAGCAGAAACACAGAGTTTTGTGCATTGCTGGGGAGCTCAGCCCAAACATAGCCCACTGAGGGCTGGGAAGGACATGCCAGGTCTTCCCCTGCTGCAATTCCCCCTGCACCCATGAAGATCAGGTGGCTTTCCCTGGCACTGGGCGAGACAGCGTGGTTGTATATCCGTGGTGTGCCTCAGCATTATGAACATACAGGTGCTGATAAAAGGTTTGGTGATGCTCTTACAGTGTCAGGTCCTGTAGAACTTAAAAAGCCCCCCTGGTGAGCTAAGCCAGTACAAAACATGGGTAGAGCATTTATTTAATAATCAGCAAATTAGCCTATGTAGTCAGTATATGTTGAGGCCCAAACTGATGATGATTTGCTTTCAAGTGTTTTCTCAATATCAAGAATTTTGGTCTCAGGATCAAGTATAAATTGAATAGAGTGACCTTTTGATACTGAGTCAAATTGACTGCATTTCCAAAGATTCTGTGGTTTCACTTACCATAAATTTTTAATATTGGGTTAGGGTTACGATTCCAACAATATCTTATCGTTAGTCCCCTTGACACAGTCAGTGGCACAGTAGCTTTGCTCTCAGATTATTTTTTCTTTTCTCTTTTCCCCAAAATCAAAGATGACTATGATAGAGGGGAAGGATGCAGTTTGCACAAATGAAATTGCGATGTCTTGCAAAAAGTGGATGAATTTTGGTCAGAAGATTTAAGATGGGGGTTGCTAGCTGGATCCTCAAGTTTGTGAGATGAGTAAGTCAATTAGTAGCTCTTCAGTTTATTAGAAACTTAATTGCCAGGCTATAATGGAAACTTCTGAACTGCAACGACTTGTTAGAAGCAATAAAAAAAGTGACTTTGTGGTAGAAGAATATTTAGTAGGCTCTTTTAAACTGACATGTTTAGCTTAGAGCAGAAAGATTAGATTTTTCACTTGAAAAGATAGTACATCTCACAGGAGCTATGGCAGCATTACTTCGTGTGATCAAGGGCACGATGTTAAAGAAGAACCTATTTGCAAATGGCCTGTGCTGTGGTTTTGTGTTGTGATGCTTTATACCAAATACTTGACAGAAGTTTTACGATGTCAGGTGAGTGTGTCTCTCAGAGAGAAAGCAAACTGAGTTCAGTTACCAAGATTAAACATAAGAACTTTTTGATAAATAAACAACATGATGAGTGTATTAATATTAATGATGATGATACTACTACTACTGCTACTACTACTACTAATAATAATAATTTTGTTACTTTAATGTTATTATACCCTGAAGAAGGGAGGGGGAAATGGATACTACAGGTGCTTCCATCTCCTTCAGCCTGCAGACCTTGTGCACGTCCGTCCAGTGGTGCCATAACGTCACTGGGAGTGATGCTGGGGGTTTGTTCCCCTCCAGGAACCTAGCTCTGGAAGTTAAGCATTGCACCACCTGCATTGTGTAGGATCACACTGTTTATTTAATGTTGTTTGAGGGGAGAGCAGGATGGTAGAGCACATTGCTTCAGATCTGTGCAATATCCCCAGAAATCTGGCTGGAGCAAAGTTTGTACGTAAGTACGGGGATGTAGTTGGTCCTACAGGTGAGATATATCCATGATCCATATGATGGGCAGTGGGACTGCTGAAATCAGAAGGCAAGCTCTGGATTCAAGTGATCTTTGCCTGCAGGTGCATGTGAAGAGTATGAATATAGCTGTCTCCTTCAAGAAAAGATCTCTTGTTTCCTTTCCATACCCTAAAGGCATTTGCACAGGGGTGGTTATAATTAATCCCCATATTTCTACTTCGTATAAAGAAACCTGGCTGTAATTTTCTCCTAGTGGGACTCCATTTTGTTTTTAAAGATAATTGATAGCTCTGGACTTAAGCATTTCAATTATGGGAGTGTCTCTTGGGGACCCGACTAACAGACCTTGGAAAAACGTTCTAATGCAAATGTATCATGTGAATTTTTACTATAAGACAGTACAGGATGCCTAAGGATTTGCAAAGCAGTTGAACAGTAAAATAAAAGCTGAGATGCTTCTCAAAATATATCATGGCGTGTGACTAGTTGTGAGCTGGTAAGGTGGAACAAGTGGTTCTCTACATGGACCACTAATTCATGTGTGGCACTGGGTATGGTCAGCTCTAAGTTGAGGAGAAGGAGGCAGTTGCCTTGGACAGCAGATAGAAAGGGCAGAAAAATCACCGTGACAGCACTGTCTGTGCCAGTGCCATAGCAGGTTGGCTCCTTCTCCAGAAGAGGGAAAGCTTGGGCTGTAATTCTTCCCTTTCACCATCCTTGACCTCAGTTCTCATTTTTGTCTGTCAGGAGTAGGAATACCAGCACACATCCTACCCTCCCTGTGTTTCTGTCTAGCCTGTGACTGCTTGTTCTCCTGTGGCAAAGCTTGGTTTGTGCCCTTACTGCTGCCTGCTTGTGGACAGGAGGTGCTCAGGGCCTGGATGGTGCAGATGAACTTTTTGGTGCCTCTGCATCCTTATATGCAAAAAGGGGTGAATCTGTACCCCTCATTTCTCCTAGTAGTATGAATCTTAAGGACATTCATATTCCAAAATTTGTCATTAAAGAATTAAATCTTGTTGGAAGTCCCAGATGTGCTCAGAAGTCAATTTTATGCATTTGAAAGTAGTGTTATAATGTATTAGTATTTTTAGATCACTCAGATATTTTCAGCTGGAGGAAAATCTTTTCTTTTCTTTGTTAATTGTGCTATGAATAGATCACAGGCTACTGAGGAGAAATGAGTCGATAATGTTGAAATGGTGATCCCTTGTGAGTTCTGGTGTACACCTGGCTGCTCTGAATTGCTTACCAAGCTGGGCTGCTGGAGCAGTGACAGCTTCTACCAGCTGTGGATCTGTCCCGAAGTTTCCTGGGCTTTTTATGAAGACGTGGCAAGCTGCCACTGCTCCCATCTCCTTGGGGCTGTGGATTAATAACGCAGTTTAGACCCTGATCTTCCAGTATGAATCACAACGGGCCTCTGCACTATTCAAATTGTCAGTAAAGAAACTTCAGAGCGTCATCATTCATTATCTGATTTCACTCCTTAAGATACAGTTAGGAAAAGTTGTGCATGCACTAATCACAAATGAAAGGCAGAGGGGAGTCAACCAGAGGGAAGATGTGGGAGATACTATTAACATTTTGAAAAGATTTTTTAAAAGATGGGCTTGACCCTTTTCTGGAGTGAATCAGGATACCCATGCTGATGGCAGGAGCTACAGTCCTGAGTCAGGACATCTGCACACTGTCTTCAAGGTTTGAGAGAAAAGATCACGAAATCACAGAATGGGTCAGGTTGGAAGGGACCAGAGTGGGTCAATCTGGCCCAAACTCCCTGCTCAAGCAGGGTCATCCTAGAGCACATTGCATAGGAGTGCATCCAGATGGTTCTTGTGTATCTCCAGTGAGGGAGACTCCACAACCTCTCTGGGCAGTCTGTTCCAGTGCACAGTCACCCACACGGTAAAGAATTTCTTCCTCATATTCCGGTGGAAGTTTCTGTGCATCACTTTCTTCCATTTGCCTCTTGTCCTATTGCTTGGCACCACCAAGAGCCTGGCTCCATCCTCTTGACACCTTCCCTTCAGATACTTACTGACATTGTTGAGGTGTTCTCTCAGTTATCTCTTCATGAGACTGAACAGGCCTAACATCCTTAGTCTTTCTTCATAAAAGAGATGCTCCAGTCCCTCCACTGGATGGGCTCCAGGAGTGACATGTCCCTCTTGCACTGAGGAGCCCAGAACTGGACATACCACTCCAGATGTACCTCACTAGGGCTGAGTAGAGAGGCAGGATTACTTCCTTCCACCTGCTGGCAATGCTCTTCCTAATGCGCCCCAGGATACCTTTGACCATTTTGGACACAAGATTGTTGTAGCTGCCATCTGTTGTAGCTGGGGTATCTGCTGAGGTTTTAGAGGGGTATCTCCGGAGGGGGTCCTGGAGGCAGCTCTGTGAAGGCTTTCAGGGTTGATTACCCACCCCCCCCGCCGCCATCCCCTCGTTG
>JAWWES010000133.1:55278843-55354226 GCA_035583135.1 Lophotriccus pileatus
GCAATGAGACAATATAATAACCATAGCAACACAGAAACCAATGATAGACGAGTTTACAAACTTCCAAACCCCGACACAAGATTACACTGCTGGCTCATGGACAGCTTGTTGTCCACCAGGACCCCAGGTCCTTCTCCACGGAGCTGCTTTCCATCACATCAGCCCCAGCCTGTCCTAGTGCCTCAGGTGCAGGACTCTGCATTTGTCTTTGTTGAATTTCAGTCAGTTCTTCTCTGCCCATCTCTTCAACCTCTTGAAGTCTTTCTGAAGGGCTGCACAACACTGTAGGATATTGGCCACTCCTCTCAGGTTTGTGTCATTATCAGTGACCTTGCTGAGGAGGCATTTGCCCCTTCATCCAAGTCACTGATGACTAAGTGAGACAATATTAGGCCTAGTATTGAACCTTGAGAAACAGCACTAGTGACAGGCCTCCAACTAGACCCTATGCCACTAATTACGATGCTCTGGAGTCTGCCATTTAGCTGGTTTTCAACCCATCCCACTGCTCACTCATCCAACCCACGCTTCCTGAGTTTGCCTGTGTGGATGTTGTGAGAGACAGTGTGGAAAGCCTTGCTAAAGTCAAGGTAGGCAACATCCACTGCTCTCCTCTCATCCATCCAGGTGGTTGTTTCATAATAAAAGGCAATCAGGTTGGCCAAGCATGATTTATCTTTAGTGAATCCATGCTGACTACTTCTGATCACCTTCTTGTCATGCATGTGGACAGAAATGGCCTCCAGAATGAGGCACTCCACAACCTTTCCAAGGACTGAGGTGAGGCTGATAATTCCCTGGATCCTCCTTCTTGCCCTTTTTGAAGACTGGGGGGACATTTGCTTTCTTCCAGTCGTTAGGCACTTCTCCTGATCACCACAACCTCACAGTTGCCTCACTATGGTGTCTGCCAGCTCTCTCAGCACTTGTGGATGCATCCCATCAGGGCACATGGACTTGTGAATGTCAAGTTTGCCTGGGTGTTCTTGAACCCAATCTGATGGTAATGACAGTGGCTTTGAAATGTTGCATGATCTTTTTTAAAGGAAGAAAATTTAAGGAAAAATCACAGCATTGCTCACTATATGCACCCTAAATGGATGCATGTGAAAGACAAGGTGGATGAGCCTCTGTTACAGCTCAGTCTTTGGCATCTGTGGCCTCTATGAATTGCTGACAAGTAACAGGTATTACAGATTAAAATGCTAACCACAAGGTGAACCCAGCTCCATCAATAGTCAGAATAAGCAAAAGAGAAAGAATCATCAGGGGTAGAGAATTTAAATACCTTTGTGTGGGTAAATTATCAACTCATTTCACTGGCCAAAGACAGAATATCTCTGGAGACATTTTGCTGAAGGCAGAAACCCAATTAGATTGTTACACGACTATTAAAGTGTTTTCAGACAGAGAATTCAGTGCTGTAGAAATATTAAAGCATTAGAGCAAAGCATGTAAAAGCAGAGAATAGCACCGTTAGAAACTTCTCATGGTCTTTAGCCTCCTAGATCACTCATGTTTGAGGATTGGTTGGTGTTCTGGCAGTTTACCCCTGTTGTATTCACCAATACAGAGTGAAACCAATGCCAAATTTTATTTCCTTTCAGATGTAATGGCATTCTGGATACACTGGAAATTTTTGATATGAGAAACATGGAAGCACGTGCATTTAGTGACAAACTTGGGTTCCTTGCCTCTTTCATCTGGGTGAAAATTTACAGAGATCAAAAAACTTCTGGCCTGCATGTGTTTATGTTGAGTTAACAACCATGGATGTTAAGAACTTCATCCAGTGTGACTGCTTCTGCATAACTGCTTCTGCATTAAAAAGAGCCACTAGTTAGCAAGATGCAGTCATTATTAATTGTTTTCATAAGAGTTTAATAAGTGCATGTATTTGGCATGCACCTTTACATTTGAGATTATCCTACACCCCTTTTACTTACGCACTATAGTTCATTTAGGTGGTCTGAATACTTAGGATTTACTCCTTTAGATGGAAGCAAATCCTTTCAGTGAGATCCTCCTTGAAGTTAGGGACATGGTGGAGTGAGTTCCAGAGAGCATACGGTGCATCGTCTGATCTCGGCATAGATGGAAGGTGCTCAGCTGCTCCTGACTCACCGTGCCTGTGTGATGAGCAGGTTGGATGCCAGTCTGAAATGTGAACTTCTGCAGTGACACTGCTGAAACTGTGAAAGAGCCTGCATTTGGCATGGAGTTGCTTCTCCCCAGTGCTGTCAACACCAAGACTCAGGCTGTAATAGCAAAGGAGAAAGCTGCTGCTTCAGTGATTATTGCTCAGACGTTGATGTACCTGACCGTCTCTCCCTCCGCATCTCCCTTCAGCACCATTTCTGCTGTGTCTAATAATTGTGTTTCTTTATAAACAGTAATTTGGGACAATTAGGAGCAGTAGCATAGTTAAACCTTTAAAAGGTTATCTAGCAATGTCATTTTCTTTACTAATGTGTTCCTGCTGCCATGTCGTTTGTGAATAGACATGTGTTAGCCAGCTAGTGTGCTTCATCTGTGATGACTTTGATTTATTTGCTCTGTAAATTGGGACTGAAGCAATAATGGAAAGTGACATTAATTGTTTAACAGAGTCCTCTTTGTCACATCCTCTGCTTTCTCTGGGGTGTTTGAATGTTGAAACTTGTACAAAACTAATTGAAATTGCTGTGATGAGGATCGGTGTCCACTCAACTTTCTGTTCTTGAATGTCAGCACACTTGAATGTCTGTTTAAAGCATGAGAGCTGAGCAGCTAACAGCAAATATCAGGGTTTCTTCTGGCATGCTATTATTAAAGAAGGCATTCCTTGTTAGAAATAGTAACACTTCCAGCTTCATGTCAGCTTTATAAGCTGCAAGGCTCAGCAGTGTGCCCCACCAGCTAGACTTGCTGAAGAAGTTCTTGGTGTGGGGCTGGGGGTCATGCATCCAGACCCCCTCACGGCCACCCCAGGCCCAAGGGCTGGCTCTCACACCATTTATCCTACCGGCTGCAAAGGGCTTGAAGTGCCATTGGGAAAAAACGCTGGCACTTAAAATGCTGTTTTGCCCAATAACGCATTTTCTTACTATTCTGGAAGGGGCACCATAATTTTCCTCTTTTTACCTCAGAAAGTGGCTGTGAAAAGCTGGATGCGAGCATGGTTTTATTCGCAAGGTGGCTCCCCTCTGTCATTTCCATCTTCTGCACTCTGAATGATCCCATCTCTGTGCATATGTCTGCTTGGTATGGTGGAAATCACCTGATACCGGAACTTGGACACTTTTTCTCAGTGGCCAAGAGCCTTTTGGCCTTTTAAGTAAATACTTCTTAGCATTAGCTTGCCTGAGTATTTATTTGTTTCTTGGAGATGATGCTGTAAGCACCCGTACAGTTTGTGCTCTGCCTTAGCTTTCTAGCTCAAAGACAGCTTTTATGTTAGAAGCCGTGAGGTGTGATTTGGCAGAGAAGCCTGGCAGGAGCAATTATCTGTGTGGTTTATGATCATCTCTGTTTGGAGTCTGCAAGATAAAAGTATTACTGAAAAAAGTCATGCTAAGGGGATACCCAAATTCACTTGATGATTTTAATTTTTTTTTGGTGGTGTAACTTGACAATGTTTTGTTGTTGCCTTTTTTAACTTCTTTTTTTGCATGCTTGTTTCACAGTGTGAACATGGAGCATGTCTGAACTACTCTGAAGCTGGTATCCCTAGAATCAGTGAAAGGCTTTTCATTTACTTTAATAGCACTAGGATCAGCCTAGGAATTCCAGATAATTGATCTTTCAAGATCAATTTCCAATCTTTCTGAAAAATAAATATAATGATTTTTACACAGTTCTATTTCTCAGTACTCAAAAAATCTCTACTTTAATATACAGCAGGGACTATATTTCATTAAAAAATTGGAAGGCACTTAAATTTACTCAGTTTGACAAAAAGAACTGTTGTTGCTGAAATAAGATATAAATTAACGTTACAGCCACATCTGATTAGGAATTAATCTGCTTTTTATAATTGCAGTCTGAATTAGATAAATGCATACAATAGCGCATTGAGCACGCAGGTGACATAATTCTAAAGGACAACTTCAAAGGTAACCAGCCTAATACATTTCTTTAAAAGACATCCAAACAGCCTGCCATTTATAATAGCCAGTCCTGCTGGCTATTCTTATGCAGGAATACTCAGGAATAAGAAGCTGTTCATTTGGATTTGGAGCAAGGATTTGCAGAAGTGTGGAAGGGAAACCCCTTCTTACTTACATCGGACCTTGTATGAGAACAAGGTTTTCCATATTTCACCGGTGATTCATTTTGGTGTCCTGATTAGCTGTCTGATTCTTGTAATTTTGTCAGGTCAATTAGCTGGTGTTCAGTGTTGAAAAGAGAAAGAAAGAGACAGCCTGGGCTGACACCATCATTAGGTGTCAGCATCTTAGGCATATCCTGTAATACAATCCCTGGGTGATTACTTATCGTTGTTAACACCTGATAGAAAAAAGAATTGTGGAAGAAAAGCAAACTAGCAATACACCAAGGTGCAAAGAGATTTCTCTGGAACAGAGATAGATCATTTTATTGCACCTAATTACATCTTCTGAGATTCTGTTGCAGGTTACTGTTTCAAGGGCTGATTTAACCAAGTGTTGTCTGCTTGTTCACATACAGAGGCATCATTTCTGTTCCTTTTCTCTTCTCACCTTGTTCCTCTTTTTGTTCTGTCATCTCCCACAGAAGATAGATGAAGAGAGCGAAGCAAACTTGCTAGCTGTTCTCACTGAAACACTGGACAGCATCCCTGTGGATGAGGATGGATTGCCTTCATTTGATGCATTGACAGATGGAGATGTGACCAACGAAAATGCCGCTAGCCCTTCTCCAATGCCCGACGGCACCCCTCCAACTCAGGAGGCAGAAGAGCCGTCTCTAGTAAGAACCCTTCCTACTGTTTAACAGGAATTGGATGTGCCTCTGGCTACCCGCTGCATGGGTATGATGTAGTCACAGTAAGGTCTGGACTTTTCATTTAGACTGGAGAGGAAAATCAAGTAAAGAACTGAAAATTACACGGGGAAAAAAAACCCCACCAAATATGATGATTAATATAGCAATCTATTAAAATGTTGTTGAAAAGATTGATTTTGAGACTCTTGTGCTAATGGGGATGACACTTTTGCTTATCATTCAGTTCATATAAGTCAGGGTAATGGTTCTTAATTCATATTTCATTTCTTGGGGCTCTTTTTGCTATGTATGTTTAGATGTCATTTTTGGTGATCTGTAAAGGAAGGCCCAATGAGCCTGGTGGGATGCAGGGCTAATTTTGTGCCTTTAACATTGATTTGACCAGTAAGCACCAGCTTAGTGCTAACCAGGGCAAAACTGAATCTTGGGTGAGGATGTGGGTGAAACATTATACACATTTTGTTCAGTAAATTTAGTTTGAGACCCGATTCTGTTTCTGCTGAAAGCCTCTTATCACTGGGAGCAGAGCCAGATACCTGAATCTTGACACTGTATCCATTAGTCTGTTAAAATTAACGTCTCTGTCTATATCAGAGGCCTCTTCTGTCAAACAGATCACCAAGAATTTCATTTTGCCATGGATTCAGAAATCCAAGATTCCTGTCGTTTCTGCTTGCCCTGCAGTATACTGTGGTAAAGGGAGCAGAAATGTGCTGCCAAGCCAGAAGAAATTGAAATCTCTTTACTCTTGAGGAATATCAAGTCCTGCTTTCTGTTTTATTGTTGAAATTGATATAGCTAATTTTAAGTAACTATGCAAAAAATGTAGATAAGTAATTTTAATCCATAAAGATGCATAACTTTACTCTTTTCCTTCCACTTCCCTTTCCCTGATGTGTTTGTAGCTTAAGAAGCTCTTACTGGCTCCAGCCAACACTCAGCTAAATTACAATGAATGCAGTGGTCTCAGCACACAAAACCATGCAAACACTAATCACAGGATCAGAACAAGCCCTGTGGTTGTTAAGGTACAAACTTAATCTTTATAATAAGGGGAAAAAAAGTGTAACAAGGTCTTCTATGCTTTCAGGAGCAAAATAAGCAGTAGATCTGAATGTATTGCATTAATCTGCCCACTATCTTGTAACTGCTTTAAAAGAAATGTGAATGGATTATAGGCTGGGTTCCAGAAAATCACCTGAGCTCTTTTATGCTCTGAATATTTCATTTATGCTTTTTCTCTTGGCAGAGTTCAGCTGTAGTCCCACCGTCTGTTGCTCTTGCCTGCTTTATTGATACACAGAGTAGTAGGGGGTGCGATAAAATTTGCTGATGGGCTGGTGTTGTTTATGAGTGACTCCAGGATGCGGGACTGCCGTTTTACCAGCTGTCTGAGCTAAGACAAATGACATTGGATTCTTGGCAAAAAAATGTATATTAGACATTAATTGGATAGAATGGGGGGCTCTGACATAATTCTGTTAGCAGGCAGTATTAAACAATGTTTGTCTTGCCATTCACTGTAACTGAAAACGGACCGTTTAGGGGTACTTAAGAGAGTTGTGAATACTGGGCTCAAGCAATCAGCAGCAAATTAAGGTTTAAACCAGCTTATTTTTTTGTTCACAGTAAAGGCGCTGTAGGGTCTTGTTAGTTACATGTTGCTGAGTAGGAACATTGCAGTGTAGGAGAAATGAAATAAAAAGCTGCATAAATGTCATTTAGGAATTTTAAATGTAATTTTCTTTCCTTGTTCTTCAAACAGTTATTCACAGCTCATAGATCTAGTACACTTAGACTGAACACTTCATTGAAAATCTCATCTCTTCAGAAAACCTATATCCATTCTGATAAGGTTCAGCTCACTAATTTTAGGTTTTATTTTATTTTATTTTATTTTATTTTATTTTATTTTATTTTATCCTGTTTTTAAGACTGAGAATTCATGGAGCAATAAAGCAAAGAGCATTTGTCAACAGCAAAAGCCTCAAAGACGTCCCTGCTCTGAACTTCTCAAATATCTGACTACAAATGATGACCCTCCTCAGACCAAACCAGCAGAGAACAGGAACAGCAGCAAAGAGAAATGCACCTCCAAAAGGAAGCCCCATCTGCAGTCTCAGACAAATCATCTGCAAGGTAGGTGTGGGACTGCAGAATACAGCTTTGGTACTAGCAGGAAGTTGAAATATTGTGGTTGAGAATACCCTTGATATTTCTTCTGTTTTTTGGATTAGTATTGTAAATCCAGAATTTCTTCTGTGTTAAAAGAATATAAAAACAGTATAATGGAGTTAGAATTAGTTATCTAGATTTACTTTTTAGACAGTTTGAATCCTTTATTTATTGCCCCTAGCCTCAGATAAAGGATCCCGGGGGAAAAAAGTTTAACAAATACCACATGGTAATATGCCAAGCTAGCTGGACATACTTTTTCACAGAGAACTGTACCACTAAGAAATCATTACACCCCTAAACAAGCTGGGCAGGCCAGTTCATTAGTGTGCTTCTTTCTTTTTTGCTAGTGTAAAACTGAAGGCATTGTTAACCTGCCACATAGTCCTTAAGAGACAATAAATAGTGCTCTCACTGCTACAGAGAAAGCAATAAATGTGTCATTCCTGTTAAAGCTGGAATGCCGGTTTGTAATTTTATTTCGTAAATAGTTGAAAGTTTAGCTGCCGTCCTGATCTTTTTCTCTCGTTTTTGGATTCTTTATGGCCAAAACTAAACCCTTGTGTTGACTTTTAGTATCCCCCTGTGCGTAAAGAACTGGTCTATATTACAAGTAGTGTCTGTGACAGAGATGCAAGAACTTAAAGCCTCCTCTCTCACTTTCTCTCCCCCTCTTCCCCTGGATGTTTTCCCAAGATAAAGGAAAGCTGTAAAACCTTACGAACCCAAAGGGAGCTTTTTTAAAGTTACTGTTACTTTAAAATACATCTAGGTATTTATATTGGCCTGGCATCTGGAAGGCCAGGTGCCTATCTCACTCACATCAGTGAAAATCCTGGATGACTCCACTAAAGTCAATGGAACTTACCTGGCTGCAACAGAGATCAGGATATGACCCTAAACGTGTTGTTCTGGTATTTCTAAAGCAACAGTTGTAAACTGTATGTTTTTTCTTCTTTTCCCCTACCTCCTACCTGCACTTTCAACATCCATCAAATCTACTTTTTCACTCTGCACTAGAGAGTATAAGCAAACTTAATAAAAATAATCTTCCCTTCCCGCCACTAAATCTCGTTCTCGCAGCTGTACATTCTGACATCCTAAGTGTCAGAATTTCTCCATTATGTTCTCAAATTATCTGAACAGTATTTCTTGTAAGAAAGACATCCAAGTGCCCCTAGAGCTTCTTGATGCCAACTACCACTCCTTCTGGATGGCTTTGGCAATACGCTTCACAGCAGAATCCAGACTGAACTGTACATATAAAACCTGGGACTGTACTGCAGTGGTACTGAAACACAGAACTGCCAGAAGTTACAGGGGCTTTACTAACACTGTTGGATGCTAAGGTGGTAGGTGATAAGGTATGTCATGTATAACGTGCTGTATGCATGTGTATGTTAATACACATATAGATGTGTGTGCACAGGTAAATACGGATTAAAAAATATTTCTATTCAGATCAGAGCTGCTTTTGTTCCCCAGCTGAGGCAACTGTAGATTCAGTACAGAGAGTCAGGGGATGCAGAGTTGTGGAAAGGAGAATGAGAGGTTAAAAGTAAAGTCCAAAGAGACATATAGCTAACTTACCAGTGTTTAACAGATGACTGTGGTTTTACTAGTATTGCAAGTGAAATTGCAGGTAGAGAGAAATTACTCTCTTCTTTAATTCCTGCACTTTAATTTACAGGCTTCTAAAATGTTGGGTTTTTTTAGCAAACTTCAATATCAATGGATTTGCATATAATACAAATATAAGAATGTAAGCTTTCAGCTTGGACAGTCAATTCATGCAGAATCAACCTTGCGAATTTAACTGACATTTGCAGACTTGCAGTTATTGGTTCATACATATAATCAAAAATACAAGAAAATTGGCTCCTTCTGTTTTAAAAATAATCAAGGTCTGATATTTTCTTTCAAAGTTAGGAAAGGCTCACAAAGGATAAGTCAAATGTTATTTTCCTTTAGGGTTACTATTGCAAGCATATTGCAAACCCACGGGAATGTCCACAAACGCATTCATGCCAAAGATCATCTGTGGGTTTGCACTGAAATTTGCCCATGAGGAAACTTAGTTCTTTTGAACCTGAATGTTTTCAATTTACAGGGACAAGCAACTTGATGTGAACCCTTTTAATAAGAAAAAAACTATACCACAGTAGACCTTCAAAGTCTAATAAACAGGCTCCATGGAAAAATGATAGTTTCTTGGCTAAATATTTACACTATCAATAGCTGTATGTGAGGATGAATCTTTTGCAGGAAGAGTGTTTGGTCAAACCCTTGCCTAGCAATAAGAAAACTGATGGGTGTTTTGGTATGCAGATTTCTCAGTAGGATCGCTCAGTGATATCTGCCTAAATTTAATACATGCAAGTGTGAGATAATGCCTTGGTTCTGTGCCCATCTCTGACAGATTTGCACTGTGCCTCAGTGCTTCAGAATTTAATATGTGTATATTCTGATGTGGGACTACTCTGTGGGGCTAGTAAGAGCTAGAATGAGACTTTTTGGAGGCTTAAATAGCTCTTACACATTCAGCTTCTTTAAAAAGCCTAAACTGAGTAAGGGCATGTAGATTTTTATCCTTAAAAAAAAAAAAAAAAAAAGGAAACCTTTGTATAAGAGTCTATTCCAGAGCCTTATGCACAAATACAAGTCAGGTTACCTTCAGTTTTATCACACCTGGTTTTATACACAAATCAGAGGCCATGTTGGATCAGACAAATAACTCATTGAGGTGCATCTCCATACTCTGACAGTGACTTCTGAGGAAGGTGAGCCCCAGGTGAACACCTGAGCTTCCATTTCTAACTTTCGTACAGGGAGGAGGAGAAACAATATGCAGCTCTTGAGAATTGAGTTAATTTTTTTAAAAATGTAATATTACTTCAGGAATGCTCTGGAGCTTATAAAGGTAATCAATTTCCATATAAAATCCTTCCATGTTAATGGGAGCTCCAAGTCTAGAATGAGTATGAAATATGCAGTAGTGACACTCTGGACAAAAGATCTGCAGTGCAGGAGTGTTCAAGGGGAACATTTTGTCTTAATTAATCTGCAGAAGAGAACCCCTGCTGTTATTCTTGCTACAATGCTCTTTGTGTTTAAAACATCCATCTAACTTCTGAAAAGTAAAATTTGCAAGTAATATAATTTTTAATTTTAAACATTTTACTGGCAATTAAAGAAATTGTAGTTGCGTGACAATATCCTAATTCTTGGCTTGCTTTAGGAAAATACAACATGAATAAAAGCAACAAAAACTTGTATTTTTATAGCCAGAGCTTTGTTTTTTTGCGTGTGTTGGGATTGTAGCGCTGAGAGCTTCAACCCCATTTTTAACCATCTGTGACTATGTCCATGGTTTGTCATAGTTTGCAGGATAATTTTCATAAATTTGGTCTATAACTAGTTGGACTCTGGCCTCACAGAAACAACCTATTCTCAGGGCTATATATTAAATTGTATGTTGTAGAAGTAAAATTAACTGAATATTCATAACGTTCTGTTACTTTGTAGTTATTCTGCTGCTCCTGTTTCCAAATAAAACGTGAACTGTAGTCTAAATTAACTCTAGGAGAAATAACATTTTCACAGTCTATCCTGTAGAGTTCTTCATTGATTTTTAAGATGTACCACTCTTTCTTCTGAAAGGTTCTTGGCATTTGGATTGTGTACTGCTTTTCAGAGGTACAGCAACTGATGTAAATAATTGTTGAAAATTAAAGTGCCCTTTTGGTACTAGTAATAAGGAATCAGAATGAGTCTCTTTATTTATCTAAGTTATAAAGAAATGGCAATTGAACTATTAAAGTTCAGCCCTAACTGACTACCACAGGATTCCAGTGCGAAAATAAAAAGATATGTTTATAGTATTCATTACAGTGTGTTTACATATGCCATAATTGTTTCCTTTTTTCTTTTAGCCAAACCAACAAGTTTATCACTTCCATTGACGCCTGAGTCACCAAAGTAAGTACTAAGAAGTGCAAACATTTTTAAAAGGGAGGGGGGTTCAGTAGATTTTGGCTACAGCAACTCCATTTCAGCTTGTTTTTATAAATGTGCCCTGTCTTCCAGTGATCCCAAGGGTTCCCCATTTGAGAACAAGACTATTGAACAAACCTTAAGTGTGGAACTCTCTGGAACTGCAGGTGAGATATGCAGAGTGCTGGCTCTTCCTTTAAGCATGGCTCACATGTGTGTTTGTTCACTGTAATATACCACAGGTACACTGAGATCTCACAGTGTCTCCAGTAGATTAACTTCAGTTTAGCAGTGACTTTTTATCCAGTTACCTGAGAAGAAATGTGTTTGAAAATATGTCCCCAACCTACACAGGAGAGCATAATTTCTAAGAAAATATGAATGAAATCGTTTATCTGTTATACTTCTCCATTTCCCCATAGATTTGTGTACTGCTGAACGCCATCTTTCAAAGACAAACCCCACAGCACAGTGTAATAGATGTTACAGATGTAAAAGTTATGCCATCCAGTCTGTCTCCAGACTGGTCTAGGGCTGTACATGACTGCGTGTTTCAGGGCTTTGTCAATTCTAGATTAATATGTCACAAATAACAGCTTGCTCCTCTACCACTGAAAAACTACTCCATAGCTTAGAGGGAATTTTTAAAACTGGTATTAATTTTGTATTCCTCCTTTCTCTTTATTTCTCCCATTAACACACTTCACACAACCTCCCTTTATCCTTCTCCTCCTTTCTGATCCCTGGATTTGTAGCTTTTGAAGATTTGTAGGATTTTTTGTCATGTAGTGGTTTAGTTCATACATCATCCATTTAATCACTCATTTAATTCATCTGCTCTTCTTTCTGCTGAAGTCAATTCCTGCAGACTCAGATCTGTTTTATGGCTTTCCTCTGAACTCTGTTTTGCCTCTGTTTTCCTGAAGTGTTCAGAGCCAAGCACAAGAGAACACATTCAGCTCCACCTGAGCTATTGCCAAGACTGTTTTCTTTCTCATTTGTGTAATATTGAAAAATAAGAGACATTCTTGGAATGTGTTTCTCTCAGGATAACAGTGGATTGTAAATGATATGATCACTGTGATATATAAGCATTATGGGGGGAGGGATGCATTGCAAAATATGTCTTCAGGTACCAAAAATCAGCTTGGTGGCCCTAAATTCAAAGTCGGCAGGCTGGGTTTGTGTATGTACATTGGGCTTTCGTCTTCCTACAACCATCATTTCATTTTTTGAGAAACTTTTTCATTAGTTCAGCATTAAAACCTGCACACTTTTCTCTGCTGTGTCCTGGAAACCTGCAGTCTTAGTCATTACTCTCATGGCAAAATGAAACGTCCCTCCAATGCACCTTCTGTTTGCAAAACGAACATGGAGAACATGGCAAAATTCGCTGTATGCAGGAGCGTAATCCTGTTCAGTACCAGTAGGCCAGAGGCACGGAGAAGCCGCTTTTATCATTACTGTAGAGCAGGTCTGCACAAGGGTGCCCATTTGTAAGCACATGGGTAAGTCAGTGTTTAGTGCTGCCAACGGGAAGGGGCAGACGAGGTGACTACAGCAGAGTGGTACAAGCAGCCGTTGAAATCACTGAAGGAAGCAGTGTTTTCTCCCAGCCAAAAAGTCAGCAGCCTGCTCTTCCCATCAGCTGACTAGACAGAAATTGGGAGTCAGTCTGACCCCTGGATAGTCGTCTAGTATTGCGTCCATAATGGCAATGGGAATGGTCTTGGTATTACCAAATTCATTCCGCTTCATCAGCTGTGCACAGAGGAGGAAACAAAACAGCTTTGTAGTTCCTTGGACAATATAGCCAGGAGAACTGGCACATTAAAAAAAGCATCAGAAGCTATGAAAAACAGCACAACTGGATGCATATCCTGTGAACAGGAATGCTGTACTGTGATTCTATGATTTTTTTTGCCTCTGGAAGTAAATAGAGGTTAGCTAGAAAATAAACTGATGATATTCAGGAAAAGTAAGAGTTGGTAGCGTGTCCGTAGCCAGGGAGCTGGGGCAGTGTTACCAATCAGTGCACATGATGGTGGCTCTTGGAATCTTGGAATCCATGTTCTGCTTGCTCTGGTATTCACAACCTGGTGAGGAGGTTTCAGGAGATCACTTAGTAGCTGTATTAATCTCTGCCTGCACATACACATAGATTGTATTTATATTCATGTTATGTATATAAATCTGTAAAAAAAACGCATGTCCTACTTTTTAACTGATTTGCAGTAGTGTCTTATGTCCCGAGTCTGCTTGTGCCAGAAGCAGAGTTCGTAAGAGAAACAACCTGGAGTACCAAAGAACTTAGAGCAAAGAGTAAATCATGGCAGAACTGGGACCCACTTCAGTTCAAAAAAATAACTAAAAAAAAAAAATTAGTGGCAGTAGTGATTGATAATACCTTTGAAGTTCCTTAGTGAGACCCTGGCAACTCCAAATTATATTCAGATAACCACATTGCTTATTGTCCTTATATGGGGCAGCTTGCATTGTACAAGCACTATTTATTATAATTTAAATAGGAGTTGCCTTGATCTCACTACCGAATTGAAAAGACCATTAGCAGTGCTGCTTGCACTATCGAAGCACAAAGTATTTTAATATAAATAGCAGCTCCCTTGATCTCTCTGGTGAAAACAACATTGCTTCCCTCACTGATGAATTAACTATAGAGCAGAAAAATAAATAAATAAAAGCATTTCCCACATGAGCCATCAATCTTCGTCACACACACATTTTGGATTCATGTATCTAAAGTCAAACTGAAACTGTTCTATTGCCAATGCTATATCTTGCTTTACAACAGATTCGTTACTAGTCATGAATGTAACTCTGTCCTCCCTAAAACTGTCAAAACATTGATTTGTCAAGGTACAAGGAACAAATATTTTTTAAAGTGTCTTCACACCACACATAAGAATTCTTTGAATATACTTTAAATAAGTAGCCTATGATAGAGGAATAAGTCCATTGGTATCTAAAATCTCAACTCCTGAAGCTGATTTCTAGTGTTAATCTAAGGAAAATGGACTAGAACATCATGGTATGGAAGGAGTCCTAGGTGATGATAATGTAGTGAATGAACTTCCTGTGTCAGGTGAGCCCCATAATGAGTAAGAGCCTCAGAAGAGGTTTGTCTCCCTTTATTTCCACAGGCAGCTGCATTGTCAGCGCCTTGCTAAGAGGCCATGCGCATGAACCTCTCTAATGTTTTCCAGAAACATGGATTATTCTGTGTGACCTCCTTGGTCTTTGTTACCAGTCAGGTTGAGGGGGCATCTGCAAACACAGGAACTAGGAGAATGACTCACCTTCTGGAAGTTGGCAGTGTTTCTCTTGGCAATCAAGGCCTCCTCAATGATTATTTTAAAATTTTGCTTGTATTAGACTTTGGGCCGAACTTCTGAATGCCAGATGTAAGATGGCATGGCTTCTAATTAATCTCTGTTATCTCAGTGTCTTCTTAAATGTTTACTGCTAAATACTCAAAGACACCATTTAAGTACATGGAGTTGGTTTACATGCCTAAGGCTCAATCAGTAACTGAAAGGCTATTTCTACCCTCTTGGTGAAAAGTCATTTGCACACAATCCCCTGTAATTTATCGTAGTATAAAACTCCTCACCTGTTTTGGGTGCAAAATTTGATTTCTCCAAAAAGATGATAGTGAAGGCTGTATGTACACAATCGACTTGAATTGGAACTCATAAGCATCCTTGAGGATTCTGATACCCCCAATTTGCCCATCTCTAGATTTGTATTACCTCTATTTGTGAGAACAAATACTTAAAATCTGCCGTATAAGAACTTCTTTGACCTCAGAATGATTTCTAATAAAATGAGATGTGAGATGTGAGTTGTCCAGAGGGAATAAATTCTAGTAAATTATTTGATATTTTCAGGCATCTGTGTTTATTCTCTGCAGCACTGACAACAGGATTAAACTGAATACTCAATGAGCATGTAGTTTTTTATTATATGATGACTGTTTAATTTTATTATATTTTCCTGGCTTCTGCAATCTTGTGTCTCACAAAAGCTCTTCTTCTACTGAATTGAACTGTTATCTTGTGTTCAGTGTTTTAAGTGGCCTTAAATAATGTTTCCCTTGACAATCCATTTTCAAACTTAAAAGGTATGAAAGAATTCATTTCCAGTGCCTCTCAAAGGCCCAGTGCACATGTAGAAAGGTTCCAGGGCTGCATTCCCCAAAAGACATTAATTATCAGCTCCCTCAAAGCACAACAAATGTCATCAAACATTTGATGCTAAGTTACAGCACAGATTTAGAAATATCTGTGTCTACGTAAAACAACATTGCAAATCAGTCCTACGTCCAGATGTCACGTTTAATGCAAAGGCACTCCCCTAATTTCTGCTTTTCAACCTAGCTGAGCTAAATGAGTTACTAACGGATTTTTTGTAGTGGAGTTTCAAAATGTATCAAATGTAGCTTCGGTTTCCTAGAGACTTTCTGGAAGGAAGTCGCGTGGCCAAGGTGGCGGAGTTGGCACACATGCAAACACCCTTTGCTGCACAGGCACGGGGAGGATGGTGCTGCTTTGGCAGCAGTGCTGGCAATTTGATGTATGCTGTTTTCAAATACAAGATCACTGAGTGAGTTCGTAGTATATAGACAGAGCAAGGCAAAGTGCAAACGTACCATTTACCAAAGCTATTCAATTAAGGAAAAGTCCCTACAAAGAAATGGTTTTATAGCATGTCATGAAAAAATACTTGCCTTTTACTTTAAAAAGAAAAAAGACTGTTTAAGGGGGATGATTGTAGAGTATGTACCACTTCTAACAGATTTGCTGTGCAGAAGTACATAAGTGTGAGTGATGTAGAGGTACTTGTTTATTATAGAGCACATTTCAATGCAGTAATCATAAATATTGCTAAGGTTGTGCTCCGTTGAAATATGACCTACATACTCTTGATTGTTTGTGTTACGTGATTTGTCTGACACCCATTACATTCTGGGTAATGGCAGCCATTTGTTGCTGTGCACAGCAGGCTCTTTTGACAAAAGAAAATAGGCAGCAATAAAAAAGCTATAGTCTGAATTACATTCTGCACAGCGCTGCACTGCTGAGAGTTTGTGCAAGTGTGTTAACAATGCTCTGAACTGCCTCTTGTCAGCCTTCAGCCCGTAATGGCCATCTGTCCTTCCATAAATCTGTCAAAACCTGCTAAGTTCAAGAGAGAGTACAGAATATACCTTGCACTGTCAACGCTAAAGTGTACACATTGGGAGAGAAATCAGTGCGTGTGAAATAATCCAATGGTTATAGGATATTGTAATGCCATTGATGTGGGATCATGGCCCTTGGTGAAGATTACCAGGGGTTAGAGTGAAGATGAACAAGTGTGCAGCCAACTGGTTTTCTCAGAATTCACAGTTTGGAGATTGGTCATGGGACACATTGGAGATGAACTCCGTAGAGGTGACAAGAATTCAAAACTTCACTCCCTCCTCCATCCCCCGGTGTAGGTTTGTTCAAAAGTTAAATGAGCACTTTCCAACTTTTATCTGTTTCTACTTGCTTGTGCACTTCCTGCTTCTGCTGAAAACCAGGAAAAAAGCCAGAATGCCACGAGGAAGCCCTTTGTTAGGCTGTCCCCAGCCCAGTTCTGCCAGCAAGAGAAGTGCCAGAAAATTTAGCTCAGTCCGTACTTTTGTGAGGGTTTTTTTTGGTAGAGTTTGGGTTTTTTTTCCCTTTTCTCTGAAGATTGTTGGACTCCTTGTCAGGTTTCTGGAAATGGTTGTACTCCGTGTTTTGCTTGCTTCCTGCCGGGACAAGCTTTAAAGTGTTTTGAAACAATATTTTATTTTGAATATTGGATTATCTCTAGGGTTTCTTTGCATGAAATTCTTAAATATGCATGTTCATTGTGGAGTGATTGTATTTTTGCTTCATTCTTTCTTTAAAAGTACATCCAAAAAAATAGTAAGTAACCCCAGAGCTTCTCATGATCTGTATAGTTTCATAAGTAAAAATGTCAGTTCTGAGTCTTTTATCTTTAAAGTTGCCTTCTGCAGTATTTATTCAGTCTGAGCTTGAAGTTTTAACCTGGAAATTACTACTGCAGAATTTTTAAGAGGACTCTTCATTTTACCAAAAATTCATTTGGTAGTCAAAAATACTTGTCAGTCTGGAGGTGGATAAGGTGTGAAACACATATGTCTGCCTCAAGTGAATTTTTGGGAAGAAAGAAAAAAAAAGAGGACTCAGAGGAAACAGTTTAACAGTGATGACTTTGCACAAAATTTTTTTACTATTAAATTCAAATTAGTGGTAACTAGAGTTATAGGTGTCACAAGCTTTTCCTCAGTTTCCTTGACTTTTATGGCATTAGGCAAAGTCTTTGCACAGCCTTGGGTAGCTCGTAAACATTTTTTCCAAACATTCAGACAAAATCAAGCATCTCTCTCACATCAAGTATTCATGCCTTAGTACTCCTATCTTCTTCTTTTCTGGAAGAAATTCATTCTGGGAGAAATTCATTGCAGCTAATGCAGTGGGGCTCCCAGTCTCCATTTATGCTCCTTAGGGAGCACTATGCATTGATGGACGCTTTTCCTTCTTTACAGCAAAACACTATAAAACATGTTCCATTTGCATTGATCTGCTGAGCTCTGTTGCATGTTTAAAAATACAAAACAAAGCTCTATAGCCATGTTTGAAACTCACATTTCCTGTAACTGTGTCTGCCCTCTCTTTTTGTTCTTGCTAAGGAAGTAATGGAAAGCTCATTGCTTGGGCTAGAAGAAGAAATCTTGGATCACATGAGCCTCTGGAATGCTTAAGGATGGTCTGGATTATCTAGAACTTGCTAATCTCCATTTAATTTGTTAAATTTTAAGCATATATTACTAAATTACATTAATGCCTACTGGACAGAAGCAAATTTTTCAAACATAATGTAATACCTGAAGAGAAATTATTTGCTAAACCCTGTCTGCTGTTTGCTGTTACTCTGCCCTGGTGTCTGGGGTTATCCTTTCGTAAAGTCTGAAGAAATTCTATGATTTCTACAGAAAATATTGAACGTTCTATTCTATCCTTATAAAAACAACTGGAATGTACTGCTTCAGTTCCCAGGCTTTACTGGGATGGGCTGTAGAACTTCCTGCAATTTTGTCTCACCACAGTGATATAATCAATCCTGGTTATATAAACAATCCTGGTAGTTAGCAGTATCTCTAGTCTTTGAATACTTACCTGTTTCATTTGAACTCTCTACCACATGACTCTCACTAATATTTAGTTCTAAATGCAGTGGTTCATTACAGTTGCAGCTGTACTATTGTTCGTTTGGGTTTAAGTTGCTAAACCATATGTCAGGCAAAATGTACTAGTTATGCTTACAAGAATGTATTATACATACATTAGTAAAGGTTTTCTATGTTAATGAACTGTGGAGACATGACAAAAGAGTCATTGCTGTTGAGTTGTAGGGTGGCTGTATTTCCTTGCATTCAAATTCTGTGTCCTTTGGTAGTTCTCATTTATTTCTCTAGGGCTTGCTTTTATCCAGGTTCTTTTCTGCTAAGTTCTTTACATTTTTGATGGTGCCAGTCTTTTGACTTTTCATTTTTACATCAAAATCTGTTTTATATTTAACAAAAACATCTTTTGGTTTTTATCTCTTAATCTTTTCTATCAAAATCTATAGAGAGAGGGGCGGATGTCATGAAGGGAGGGGAGGGGCAGAAATGATGCTGAAGATTAACGGCAATGCATTAGTATTGTTCCTATTGTTGTTACCAGACCTTTGGTGTCTCACACCCTAAATACTTTTATTCCCAGTATTAGCGGTGTTAAAGGGACATAGAATGGGTCTTGCTCTGTATCTATTTTAAATAGCACGAGCCAGCTTTATGAACATTGTATGTCTGCTTAAAAACATTCTGTTCCTCCTTTTAATCCTCGTAGGCCTAACTCCACCTACGACCCCTCCTCATAAAGCCAACCAAGATAATCCTTTTAGGACTTCACCTAAGCCGAAGTCATCATGCAAGACTGTTGTACCACCTTCAAAAAAGCCCCGCTATAGTGAGTCTTCTGGTTCTCCAGGAAATAACCCGATCAAGAAGGGTCCAGAACAGTCTGAGCTGTATGCACAGCTCAGCAAGACTACAGTACTGTCCAGTGGACATGAGGAGAGAAAGACAAAACGGCCCAGTTTGCGGCTGTTTGGTGACCATGACTACTGTCAATCTGTGAATTCAAAATCAGAAATACACATTAAAATATCCCAGGAACTTCAGGACTCAAGACAACTAGAATTTAAGGATTCTTCACCTGGGTGGCAGTGTCAGATTTGTTCTTCTTTAGAACAAGACCAGTATTTCAAGAAAGAGACTTTACAGACAAATAAGCAGGGATCCCATGGTAATAACAGAAAACAGCTCCAAGACCAGGAAATTCGGGCTGAACTGAATAAGCATTTTGGTCACCCCAGCCAAGCTGTTTTTGATGAAGAAGCAGATAAGACCAGAGAACTAAGGGACAGTGATTACAGTAACGAACAATTCTCCAAACTACCTATGTTTATAAATTCAGGACTAGCAATGGATGGTCTGTTTGATGACAGTGAAGATGAAAGTGATAAACTATGCTACCCTTGGGATGGGACACAAGCCTATTCATTATTTGATGTATCACCTTCTTGCTCTTCTTTTAACTCTCCATGCAGAGATTCAGTGTCTCCACCCAAATCCTTATTTTCTCAAAGATCCCAAAGGACACGGTCTAGATCAAGGTCCTTTCCTCAACGCAGGTCTTGTTCCCGTTCTCCATATTCCCGGTCGAGATCAAGGTCGCCCTGTAGTAGATCCTCTTCAAGGTATGGTATAGCAAATTCATGTACAATCATTTTAGTTAATAAGGAGAACAGCAAAAATGTAAAGGAACTAAAAGGAAGGAAAGAAAAAAAAAGCAAGAAATAACTTATTCCAGTGCAACTTGTTCTATTGCTTCTGAGCTGATTAACTCTAAAGGTTATGGGTTTGCTGCAGAAACACTTGTTGACAATATCCTTTAATTTGCCAAGTTTACACTTTCTGAGTGAAGCCAGTCAGGTCAGAGGCAGAGCAATTGATGAGAGATGTACACAACTAACCTTTCCCATTATCTGTGAGCTGTCTGGTGCCAATCTAGCTGCAGCCTCTATCAGATGAAGTTGGCAGTGGCTGACTGACTGCTCTGTGTTAGCTTCAATAAAGAACATTACAGAAGGGCTGAGGGGAGGAAATCACTTGAGGCCCCTTAGTTGACTAGGGGATTGCAAACTGTCACTGGAAAATCCCACTGGTAACTTAGAAGAAATTGTAAGTTCAGGGAAGAGGTAGAAAATAGTGTCAATACACTCAAATGGAATGACAGAGGTGAATGTGTTTCTTCCTGCAGATCTTGTTGCTATTTTGAGTCCAGCCACTGTAGACACCAAGCATGCCGAAGTTCTCCCTTACGTGCAAGATCGCGGTCCAGATCACCGTACACTCGCAGACCCAGGTAGTGCCTTTGGCCTGCATTTGTTTTACTTTGAAGCTGGTTCTCAAGAGATAATCATAGAATCATTAAGGCTGGAAAAGACCTCCGAGATTATTGAGTCCAACTTTGACCGAAGACCACTATGTCAACTAAATCATACCATGAAGTACCACATCCAGTCATTTCTTGGATACTTCAGGAATGGTGTCTCCAACACTTTCCTGGGCAGCCCATTCCAATGTCTAACCACACTTTCAGTGGAGAAATTCTTCCTTGTGTCCAACCTGAACATTCCCTGGTGCAGTGTGAGGCCATTTCCTGTTGTCCTGTTGCTAATTACCTAGAATAATGAAGCCTTCCAAAAATTGTATTACTAATTTTACATTAACAAATGCAGATGCTTGATTTAATGACTAAGTTATGTTTCCTAGATATGACAGCTATGAGGAATATCAGCATGAAAAGCTGAAGAGGGAAGAATACCGCAAAGAGTATGAAAAACGGGAATCTGAAAGGGCCAAACAAAGGGAGAGACAGAGGCAGAAAGCAATTGTAAGCACTGAGAAGATAACTTTCATATTGAAGTAGATTTGTTTCTTTTCACAGATTCTAGTGCTAAAATTCAGAGTTTATTTGCTTTCTCTTTATAAAAATACAAACATTTGATTATGTATATTTCTTAGTATTTCTAGTTTTATGCAAATATGTGTTCTCATAACAATTTCTGTTTTGATGTCACAGTACTAATTTTTTTAGGTCGTGTAAATTGCAGCTTGCCAAGTTTTTCACAGTGAACAGATACAGAGAACTTACTAAATAAAAAGGGTTAATCCCAGACAGCACACAAGTAGAATTGAACTAGTCAATTTCTTATACAGATCTACCAGTGACCTGCTTTTTATACTATATATCACCTACCAGACGTAGCAAGAAGTCAGCTTATTTACCAATTGCTGAAATCTCACAGTGGCTGTAATTGTCTGTGCAGAGAGAGCAGATGACAGAACTCAAAACTGGGATCAGTAAAGTCAGACATGACTTTAATTGTGATTTTTTTCACCATGTGTGAGTTAGTTCGATTTTGAGTTATTTTTAGCAAAATAAATAGTCTGAAGACACAATGCAATTTAAAGATGTCATTTAACACTGTCCCTCTCGTAATGAGTATGTATTATTTAATTATTTTGTTCATCAGTGTTATCTATGAAACAGCTGAAATATATGAAACAACTGAAATACCTGAGGTGAAGGAAATACCCATGGGGAGTTAAGCAACTCTCTTGGCTGTTGTAGCACTAGGACAGAAGATTGGCTATTGAATGAGCAGGAGGCTTTTCCCCCCTTTTAGTTCCCCGTTGGCAACTGCATTTTGATAACTTAAACTGGGAGCTGCTGTGAATCAGGACTCCTCTTGTAGTTGCTTCGTTACAGTTTGGTTTTCTGTGTCGTATTCTTCCCATTCAATTGTACCTACACTGCTGTTCTGACTGCTGCATGAACTGGTGCAGACTGGGACACTTCATCTTTGTTTCCAGATTTTCCCTTAGTGCTCTGTGCAGAGGTCACCAAAATGAATAGGTCTTTTTGCCAGTGCCATTAGTGGACTTTGTAGCAAAAGGTGATTTGTCACACACTCAGCAGCATTTCTTCTAATACACTGCAGAACTGGGAGTGTGTAAAGATTGAAAGAGGCTGGCATAGTCTACAGCAATGAGAAGTTCTGGGAGGGAACAGACACCTTTATGGTCTGATTTTTCTCTCTGCTACTGTTGTTCTTAGTGAGCTTCAGCAAATCATTTCACTCTGCTTCAGGTGCCCTATCTACGAAGTCTGGGTGATAGGTGTATTTTGTAAAGCACAAGATTTAGAGCTGTAACACGCTCTGCTGTGCTGTTCTGAAACTCAGTGAAAGCAATGGAATAATTTTGCTTGGCTTCAGACAGGGCCGTATTTAAGGCAATTGTTGCAGTTAGTTTTAAAATATCTGGCTTCCATCTGCTTAGAGGTGAACACTACTTTCCAGCAATCATAACTTACACTGACTGTTCTCTCTTAGATCTAACACAAATTAGAGATTCAAGTAGACCTCTGTCATGGGTGTATCTTGCTACTTCTCAATTACTGTACCTTACCCATATAAATAAACATGAATCCTGCTGAGGAGGTAGAAAATTTGATTTAGTTTAAAACAAACAAATATTTGACAAGTAGCTAATCAAGAGAAAAGGAAAGAAAAGAAACTTAAAAAGCTCCAGATATGCTGCATCATAGCTTCCTGCATTAAAAATTTTAGACATTTTAAAACCAAGGCTGAATTTATTTTCTTTCCATAGTGAGCATTTTCATTATAATTAACTTAATTAATGGAATTATTTATTAATAAACATAAATAAATCAAAACTAAAAATAAGTATCAATAAACAGAACATGGCAAAAATCTAAAATCCAGTCATCTGTGTAGGAGCTGCAGGAAATGTAGATTAAATCCTATTAACTCCTTTTTCCAAAGTCTACCAGCACTTTTACTTTAAAAATCTGTATTGAATCGTACTAGTTTATACCCTGTGCAAATAAGTAGGAATTAGGGGACAGCAAAGAAAGGGAAGCCCTGATCACATGAAATCAATGATAGAAGTTGTATTATTTCTAGCATTTTCTGCTCCTTTTCTTACCCCTTCTGGTTTATGGGTCTCTTTTGTATTACTCTTTTCTTTCTTGAGGGACTCAACTCATTTATCCTTCAGTCACAAGAATCTCCTTTCTCTCTTTCCTCTTTCTACAGTCCCATAAATTTAGATTTCTTTTCTCTCTGTATTGGGGAATTTTTTATTTTGTTCCTCACTGATTCTCTTGCTGCAAGAACTGATTTATTGCCACATACCTCCAGATACTGTTAAAAGAGTGCCCCAAAGATTGGGTAATACTAATGCCTCAGTTGTTACACAGGACTGATGACTTTTCTTCATGAGAAGCACTGTGCTATGATCTCAGAAGTCAGTTGTAGAAATGATGCACAGTAGGAAGGGAACGGAAGTTGTGACTGAGCTACAAGTCATCAGGTATCCTTCAATCAGTATCTAAAATTAATCTCCATATGACGACAGGCATGGAAAACCTACGAAAAAGAAATGAGAAAAAAAATCACATATTTTAATCTGTCAAAATTGTATGAGAAGCAATGCCCTCTGATTGTGCCAGCAGATGTGCAGACATGTTGACAGAATGCTGAGGATGCTTGTTTTAGAAGCCTGTGCCCATGCTATGTGGCACAGGCCTGTTTAAAACGACTGCCCCTTCAGTCTTGCACACACCACATTCACTGCATTAGCTTCAGATCAGCTAGAAGCCTGGTCTGGCATTTTCCTATGTGGTTTCCTGAATTCTTATCTTGACTTACATCTATAAACAGGTGATTTGATTTCAAAAGGTACTATGATATTTTTCTCCTCTTCCTTTATTTTGTTCCTCCTGTCCAGTTCCTGGAGATTAAGTTTCTTTTTTGTGGATTGAGGTCTTAATTTTGAGCAGTTATGCTTGAAAAATATGGGCTTAGCCCACAAGCTATTTCCCATTTAGAGAGTAAGAAAATTTTTTGCCATTAATTAATTAATTTATTTATTAACTTGTTAATTTATTAATTTATACTTTTGATTGTGATTCCTTTGGTAACTGAGCAAATGTTAGAATAGTTTAATTTGATCTGGACTTGATTTATTTCACAGGATCCCCATATTATTCTGTAACGGGTCCTCACTGAACATAAGGATGGGTCTGCCACCAAGACTTGCCTGACTGTGTAATGCTAACCAGACACATTCACCATGAAACTTGAGGAGCACTGCAGGACAGGACAATCTACCTGATGCTTTGTAGAAACTTGGATCCAACCCCCAAGCAAGGCAGATCACAGTGATTTGCCAAGTGGTCTGATGACCCATTTTTTCTTCCAATACACCCCAGGAAATTTCTGAGTTGTGAGAGCTTATATTCCAGCAGCTCATTAAACCACACGGCAAATACTTTTCAAAGCATGGCATAAGGAATAGTTATCACATTGCAATTCTGGAGTCACCAGTTCATGATTCCTCATGGACATGGTACACCAGGGCAGGGAGGTTAGGTTAAACTGTTTGGTGAGCAGCTTGGTGTTGTGTCTCTGCTACTGCACTGCTCTGGCCACAATACTGACTTAGATTCACATCCTCCATGCAGCTTATTTAGTGCATGCACAGGCTGCTGCTAAGAGGTATAACAAAATCAACTTTTATACTCCAGTAGAAAATTACTATTAACATTATTACTTTTAATTTCTAAATGCTGACACCCTCAGTGAGGCAAGTATCAAGAGTCCCAGTCCCAGCGAGCTTACAGACGTAAGAAGATAAATGCACTGTGAGACCACTGCAGCGGAAAGAAACACATGGTTTCAAAGAAAATAAATTGCTCTAAAACAGGAAGGCAGGAGAAAGGTGGTTTCATAAATGAGTGCTTACCTTCTCTGAAGTCTAAAACCTATAATGGAGTGCATTTCCACTAATGAAGGATTCAATGTACATCGTATATTTGGATTTTTTTGTTTTTGCTCTTCTTCATGGCCTTGATACTAGGTACTCTAATTTTGCTGTATGAGTTTATGAATAAGTATCAAATGGATTACCTAAACCTTGAAGTTTACTGGTCCATCTTTTTTTTTTTTCTAGCGGTCACCATGGAGTGTGGCTGAGCTGTTCAGCAATCAGGTAGCCCCACAGCAGCACTTGATTATCTTTCTTTTTGTTCCAGTTTTTGTGATTTTTACTTTTGCCGTTCATACTTACCCAAAGATTGTACTTGTTCTTTACTGAATCTGAAGAAAATTTTTCTTACTATTATTAGTAAATAAGAATCTTCAACTTAAATGGCTTTTTTCCATCCATAGCATTTCTATTTTTGAAACTCTGTCCAGGCATTCCCATTGCATTTTTAAAATGGTATTTGGCCCTCATCTCTAGGGATAAAAGCCATTGTGGCTTTCTACTGAAAGAGAAGTCACATGTCATGGAAGGTAACACAGGCATGGGGCTTGTACCCAGCCAGCCACCTCTGTTGTAGCAAGAAGCAGAGCCTCTGACAAGCCCATAACAGAACCCAGCTTTAAAACACTCCTGGTTTTCTTCTCTCATCTTCACATAAAGCATTACCTGGCTCCTGGAGAATTAGGTATGCACCACAGATGTGCAGACAAAAAGTGGTAGTGAAAATGGGAACAGCAGCAGTACGCAGTGTTACCGCTGGAGTGGCTGCCTTCAGTTCCCATGGGCTCTGCTTAGCAGCACCACAAGCAGGCAAAGCAAACTGTTGGGGGGAAAAGCAAAAAAAGCAAGTGAAAACAAATACATCTAATGGCCTGTGGTTAGTTCCTTACGAAATAAGGAAGGACAAAGAAAATAAAATTTTGGAGGAAGGCTTTTGCAAGACAAAAAAGATCCTTAGCATCAGTGAATGTTTTGGAGGATGAGTGTTCCCTTTATTAACCCTTAGATGTGTAATATATATCCTGGTCCTGTTTTCTCAAGTTCTGATATTCTAATGCTTTAGTATTTTCATTTGAAACTTAAAATACTGCTTTTCAGTCTGAGATTTTCTGCCATATCTTCCTATTAAAATGTTTTTACTGCAAAGAAGAAAGAGCAATATTCTGTAGAAGGGACTTTAGATAAAACAAAAGAAGACAGACGTGTTGGGCCTGAGGGAGTTGACTGGACTACTCCTTCTTTTTTTCTTCTTCAATTTCAAAATTTCAAATTTCTTCAATTTCAAAGCAATGAACTGCACTGAAATTTTGTGGTGCAAAATAAATCATCTGCACTTTTGGGAGGGAAATATGAATAGTATCTTCTGAAGTTTCCTGTGGGTTCCGTCTGCCGTATTAAATTGTAAGCAGAGGCTTTTCTTTGCAGTTCTGTAAGTTTCCAATTCATCTATCATCTCTAACAAGTGCTGTTTACTTAATATGCACATACAGTGTTATGCATTTAACTTATTAACAAATAAAGGTCTTTAACATTTAGAGGAATGTTGTAATCTTGTTAGGCTTCTATAGCTCTCATTATTAATGGGAATAAAAGACAGGCATCTATGCGAATACATATACATTCTTCATAGCTGTTTTAAATAAACCAAAGTTAACCAAGACAAAGGCAGTGCTGTATGGATCCCGTGTTCTCTGGTATTTTATTCCATCATGGCACTCTGCTTAAAAAATACTTAAACACATCTTCTCATGTGTGCACAGTGGAGGACATATGGTGCGTTCCAGCTTTAAATTTGAATTTCCTTAATTTTGCAGGTTTAACTTATTCTCTTAATGGTAGGCTGCCTTTTTTAACAGGCTTTCTTTTTTTTTTTGTTTTTCCAGTTTTCATTTATTACAGTTGTCTTAAAGAGATATTAGAGATATAAAGGTTATTAGAGGCATGGAAAAAGGAAAACTTGCACAGGCACGCACACAGACTTATGGAAGAGTGTGCAATATTTCCATCACACTGTAATATAACAATCTCCATGTCAGTGAGTGAAACATTATGTTTTTTCAGTCGAGATGTATTATCTCAGCTAAAGTATATTAGACAGTCTGCTGTGTTATGTTCTGCTCCATCTGGTCAGTCATTTAGGTTCAATAGCAAGTATCAATGGAATTGTTTCCTATCAAGTGTTTCAGTGCGGTTAAATCCTTGATTTGGTAAAACAGTCTGAAAAAGTAATTACTGTGCATATGCAGATTTTCCTGGTTTTGAATTTTATGGCACCCAACCACAGTGAAAATAAGCAGAATTAGAAAGAGGAAAATGGAAGAAATGCAGATTTCCCTTGCTTGCACTCTGCAGCCCCTGGTTTGCAGAAGCCCTACCCAAACTCCTCTGTTGGGAAGGTCAGGGCTCTGAACTGGGACACAGTAGAGACAGAGATGAAAAGCAGCAGCTGTTTGTAAAGTACCCTTGTGCCCTAAATGTATGGCCTTCTTACTTCCTTCTTTTAGCCATTCTAACTTCTCCAAACTGCATTGATACGGCAGAAAACAAGGGCAGCTTTTGGACCCTGAACTTGAGAAGGTGTAACATTTAAAAATTAAAGTACCTGTTCCAGCAGGGTTACAGAAGACTACTCACCTTGGTTCCTTACATAATCAAAAGAGGCAGTAGTTTCAAGCATCTAAATGAGATTCCTTACTTGATTCCACTGATTAGGGAGGGCATATGCATAGTTTGATAGAACAACCAAGGGCTCTGTTGGGATGACCAGGGAGCTGTAAAGGACCCAGGTGATTCTTGTGCCATTCCTTAGTGGGCAGGGCTTTTGGATAGGAATGTTTGATTCTTGGATCTCTGTTTCTGCAGCTTTAAACGTCCATTTCTCAGGAGCTTAGATTAACTGGATCTGAGCCCCTGAGATTTGTGAGGTCAGGAAAAGAGTCGACGAAAATAGTTGACTGAGTGTGCTAGTGAGAAAGAGTTTCTGTTGGGAGACAGATATATTAGTGTTAGCTTCCTGCTGCAGGAATTGTTTATTTATTTTGTATTAAATAGTTCCTGGGAGCCAAGTGCTCTCCTGAGAGCAGGGAGCCAGGATTTTTGGCACCCATAACTAAGAGTTCTGATGGTCCCTTTATCTCAAACAAGTATGCAAACAAGTAAAGAGGAGGCATCAGGATGATTTTCGTTTTTACGTGTGTTTTGGTCTGATCTCAATCCTATTGTCCACGGTCCAAGAATGACTAGTGCTTTACGCCTCTGTGGGGACTCATGGGAAAGATATATTTTGTGCTATATCTGAATTGTAACACTATAAACTACCTGTCTCTTCAGGCTAAAATGTTTCTGAGCAGGAATGCAAGTCTATATTTAGGTCCCTAGAGCCTTTTGCATTGCACAGTTGAGGTGCCATTAGCCTTTAGGCACCTCCAGGTTACGATAGTCATGAATTCTCAACAGTCAGTATAGCTCCTTCGTCATTCGGCACCTAAATTCTGCACAAGTCTCAGGTGCCAAAGCTGATGGTTTAAACTGACATTGCTCCACTGACAGATTTACACCATCTGAGAATGTGGTGGTGGTTCGATTTATGGGACTAATGTGCAGGTGTGTAAGGGATGAGCAGTAGGGATAGTAGTGCCAGCGTTCCTCCAGCCAGAGGCAATAGGAGACAGGAAGGCTGAGCACCCAAGCCAGGTATAGCTGGTGCTTCTTTGCCCTGATTACCTTGAGGTCAGTGTTCTTAAGATCTGGTTTTGCCTTTTGCTTTTCTTTCAACTCACTAAATGGCTCTACCCTCAGCAAAGTGTTCATCCTAAAATTCATGAAGTGACTCTTACAGGGTTTCCTAGTCCTTCCCTAATTCTGCTGAGCATTTTCACTAAGGGAGAAAGAATATGACTGTGACTCCATTGTTTTAAACGGTCTGATGCTTTGTTCCAAGTGTTGAAAGAACATGCAAATGACACCCTGGCCTGTGAAAATCAGGGACTTCAGTCATATGTGTTTTTTTTCTGAATAAACCAACAGGCAATGGTGACTGCGAGATATATTGTACTGTCCTGCCTTCCCCTCAGAAATAATTATTTTAATAAAAGTCATATTTTGGACCCAATCCTGGTTTTGACTGGAATAGAGTTGGTTTTCTTCTTAGTAGCTGGTACAGGAATGTATTTTGGATTTAATGTGAGCATAATGTTGATAACACATTGATGTTTTAATTGCTGCTAAATTGTGCTTACTCTAAATCAAGGACTTCCCAGTTTCCCATGCTCTGCCAGTGAGCAGGTGCACAGGAAGCAGGGAGGGAGCACGGCCAGGACAGCCGACCTGAACTGGCCAAAGGGATATTCCATACCATATGGCATCATTCCCAGTATATAAACCAGGGAGAGTTGGCCCAGAAAGGCAGATCACTGCTCAGGGATGGGCTGGATATTGGTCAGTTGGGGGTGAGCAGCTGTAGTGTGCAGCACTTTTCTCTTGGGTTTTATTTCTCCCTCTCTCCTTTTTGTTACTATTATTATATTTTTCTTTGTTTCAATTATTAAGCTGACTTTATCTCAACACACAAGTTTTACTTTTTTTTATGATTCTCCTCCCCATCCCACCAGAGAGTGGGGAATGAGCTAGGGGCTGTGTACTACTTAGTTATTGGCTGAGGTTAAAACATGACAACCCTTGAAAGTTTTCCCTCTGTTTTAAGGTATGGATTATGGTGGAACAGGATTGCAGGATGAATCATCTGTTGAGTCATCTGGGTTTATAATGTTGTGTTTGTAATACCTTTTGTTATGTCTGTAGTACTTTTATGCAGTTATTGTGTTATGTTATGCAACTCTGCAACTAAGATGGGTTTTGCTCCATATTGTGTAGATGGCAAGAGAAAGGGAGCTCCTAGTTTGGAAGAGTTTGCAGTCCTGGAGGGGAAGTGGTAGAAAGGGTGAAAAAAGGGAAGAAGGTGCGGTAGCATACAAAGGGAGCCAACTGCCAGTGTACAGAGAACTGTAAGAGCAAGCAGTGAACCCTTCCAGGAGCACACTACCTAACAAATGTAGTGTCGTGTAAATGCCTTAGATGCTTTCCAGGAGAGAACTATTTCACTTACTTGAAAGATGCATTAGGCCTTCCACAAGAGACTACTTCTGTAATTATGCATCCTCTGCACATCTGTGTATGTATTTGCATGCATATATGTCTAGGTTCATCACTGTTACACATTTGTTAAAACTATGCCTTCCCTCTTGCTCTTCATCAACAGGAAGAACGTCGTGTGATTTATCTGGGTAAAATCAGACCTGACACAACCCGAACAGAACTGAGGGACCGTTTTGAAGTTTTTGGTGAAATTGAGGAGTGCGCAGTAAATTTGCGGGATGATGGGTAGGAACTGTTGAGATTGCTTCTTGTTTGGGACCTGCCCTATGTAAAAAGTTATGGCAGTGAGATTATTGGTATGGGAGTTACCAGTATAAGGGCTGTGACAGATGACATGCTGAGTTCAAAACCTTATTTATTTTCTTTCATCCTTATTTATTAATCTTGCTAGTTGAGATTTCCTGTCCCAGAAGTAAGTATTTAGCTGTATGACAGGACAATCATGCTGATAAATGGATGCAGTACTTCTGGCATTTCCACTGCTGGGTCTCCTGCAAGTTCGCTTTCAGGAAGGGGTTACACTAATGTGTGTTAACTCTTTTCAGCTTTTATTCACAACTGTATTTTTCAATTTCAGAGACAGCTATGGTTTCATCACCTACCGCTATACTTGTGACGCCTTCGCTGCTCTTGAAAACGGATACACTTTGCGCAGGTCAAATGAACCTGACTTTGAGCTGTACTTCTGTGGACGCAAGCAATTTTGCAAGTCTAACTATGCAGACCTAGGTAGGTATTTTGGTCTGTGTGAATTAAAGTACATAACTGGAATATTGTAACTCATGAGAATTTAGGGTTTGCTACTTTTTTGTTTACTGCTTATATTATTTAAATTGGAGGGGGAGAAGGTGTTGAAAAAAGTGGTTTTCACTTTCTGTAAGAAGTTTAAAAGTTAACTAATCTGAGCTGGCTTCTTTCAGATATTCCAGACTGTAAAGATTCTTTTAAAGTCCATTTCCACCATTATAAAAACAAGCGCTCAATATTCAATAATACATTTCTGTGTTGAAATGACAGCACCCCAGAAACCTCTCACATGCTTTACTATTTATTGCTGTAACTGCTGGGTTCCAATACCTCATTTATTTATATGATTGATAAACAGAGAACAAAGGAGATGTCTTACCACAGAAAACTTCATTATGGTTCTTACTTTGCCATGAGTTCTGTTGTAGATGTGTAGAACTTGCCAAGGGCACTTCTTAAACGCAATTCATAGATACTCACGTTTGAAAGCGAGAAGGATTTGTGACCAAATCTGACCCTTAGTGTGGTAAAAGCCATTGATCTCAACTGTTGATTCTAAAATTGTGCATAAACACACACACACACACACACATATATATATATATATATATGAAGGTGTCTCCTTGCAGGGACTTCCAGTAATGATATAAGAGGCTCCAGCCTGTGGAGAGCTTAGCAAATCTCGTAGTGTTTGTGGTCACACTGAAGTGGGGCATTATTCATGCCGGTCACCAGACCCCAGTGGGCTGTGGTGACTCCAGGCTCAAGTGTACATACTGGCTGTGCTAACACATCTGGGTCTGTCTGAGTTCTGCCTGGGCAAAAATGTGTGGTTCTGTCCTATGCTCTGGGTCAGGGTGTGATGCTTCCCCTTGCAAGGATTTTTGGGCATGTTCAAAGTCTTACAGCAGGAATACTAATGTTAAGTATATGCATAAAGAGACCATGCAGACTACCAAAACAGCCTCTGTAATATTATAATATATGATAAACTCAACTCTTATTTAATTACCTTTTAAAATGTAAAGTATTCATTAAATGTTAAATCTTTCCTAATACCTGTATAAATAGACTAAAGGCATGGGAGATACACTTTTCTGAATAACATAGCAAGGCACATTTTGCTGTTGAATCTATATTAATCAGATATTGTGGGGTTTTTATGAATAAATGACCACAGTCATTAAAATCTCTCATAACCCTGTAACACAGTGCTAATGAAATCTTGTATGTGCTGCCCTCGGCTTTGTACATTGCAGGAAGTGAATACAGATACATTTTTTCTAACCAATTGATGTCTTTTCAAAATAAATTATAAAGATGATATGCATTGTTCACAATGAATATGCTATAATTCACTTCAGTGACTAAACAGATAATGTAAAGCTAAGAAAAGGCAATTGACTGCTGAAAAGATATAGGGTTGATGTTGAAAATATAAAAGGTAGCAAGACATTTGTCGAAATGTAGGCTGATAAAACCAGTAAAACCAGATTTAAGTCTTGCCTTGATTTGACTTATCTTCAGCGATGGAAGCCAAGGTCATCTCTGTATCTCAGAAAATCAGAGGTTTAAAATAAGTTGTGTGAAGGGAACCCTCTTCAACATTATTCATCACTGTGAGCATTCCCTGTCAGGTCTCTCCATAGTGAGTAGGATTCCCAAAGTATCTGTGGGCAGAGTATTTTCACTTTGTCCTGCTGACAGCTTGAGCTTCTGTACTTCAGACTGCATTCTCCGTGTTTTGCAGAGTATCTGGTAGAGCAACATAAGGAAATGGCAGTATGAACTTTAAAATTCATGAGCTGGTACCTGGACAGAGAGAATTAATCAGCCTTGGGTTGAGAACAGAAGAAAGAAAACACTTGAAAACAGTAGTCAGAAGTTTAACACCTCTCCTCTGTGAGAAGCTATTGTCTTAATAAGAACTTGTAATGAACATTTAATGCACAGTGTGTCTTATAGTGGTAGATGGGGAGTTCTGATTAATTCAACACAAGAAGTGGCAAGAAAAGGGCACTCTCACAAAGGAGCTGTGACACAGGAACTGGGGAGAGTCAGTGTTAAGCAGGATTGACTCCAAATAATTGGAGTCCTAGAGCTGTGTGGCCACAAATGTACAGTCCCTCCTCTGTGCTAGGAACATAGTGATGTCTGTGTCTGAGCAACTGGCAAAGCTGGAGCAGGTGTCACAGATCACCGGAGCTGGACTGTTGTTACTGCTCTGGCTTATCAGATATGATACAGAAAGCCCACCTGCTTGTACAGCCGTGCAGAGGCCCTGCCCAGAGTAGCTCTGAACAAGCAAACCCCCAAAAATGAGTGGAAGGAAAACCAGAGATTCAGGGAGGTGTACTGACTTGCACAAGACCCCAGGGCAGGGCAGGCAGAAGCAGCCAGGTCCTCTGTATGCTGCTCGCAGGCTGCCCTGGCTTCCTTCAGAACCGTCCCCCTATTACCTTTCTCAGGAGAATTAAGTCTTGGATATTGTATGTTGAGAAACAGCCACTGCAAGACAACAGTGGAGTTTTGGGTAAGGCATCTGTCAAGATTATTTGGACTACTTTGAGACCTATACGTAGTAGTGTATTGTGCTCAGGTCCTTGAGGAAACTGTTTTGAGTTAACCTGTTCTAGATGTACATGCAATTAGTGGTTCTCCCCCAGTGCTGATGATGTGTACTGCTTTTGTTAAGTTCTGCTTCTTACCAGAAATCTCTGTTCATGCATAAAACTTCTCTGGTGACCATTTCTATGCTTTTATCATCCCATAACTAATGTTGTGGTTGTAAGTGGATTGTTTTTTCAGCACTTTGAGGTGTAGTGATGTACAGAGAAGATAAGTATTCGCTAATGGTTCTTACCTGTTATCTAAACTTGCATCCTTTGGGTTTCAGATTCAAACTCAGATGATTTTGATCCTGCTTCCACTAAAAGCAAGTATGACTCCATGGATTTTGATAGTTTACTTAAAGAGGCACAGCGGAGCCTGCGTAGGTAACATGCATGTCATCCGAAGAAAACAAGGGGATGGCGAATACCTCATGGACGTCATGTCCTTCAATAATGGACAACTAAAAAGTCGTACTTAGGAATTTCTCCTACTTTACACTCTCTGTTCAAAACCATGGTTTACATGAACACAGCTGCTCGACGAGTGGAGGGGCAAGACGGCTGTCCAGTAAGCACACGCATGTCCATGGGTGTCAGCTTTGCTTTCGCAGTGATCGGTGGCGGGGGAGCCGGGCGTTCCTTGCGAGTTCAGTGCAAATCACGAGACATGGCAGCAGTTCCACAGAGATATACGTACAACAATGAACTGCAAAACCTGTACATATTGCATTTTAACAAAAAAGAACAAAAACAAACAGAAAAAACCCCAACGTGAGAACTATGGCTGCTGATGTCTGGGAATCAGACACTGCTTTTTTGTTTTGTTTTTTTTTAAAGAAGCTTCTTCTCACAACACGGTGATAATATGACAATCCAGAAGAAACCACAAGTCCCAGAAGCCTACAATCTGTTTTAGCTTTGTTTTAAGATTGTTCTTTTTTTTGATTGGGGTTTTCTTTGTGGGTTTTTTGGGGTTTTTTGTTGTGGGTTTTTTTTTTCAGTCCGTGCAGAAAAGAAAATGAAAGGCTCAAGCTTCCCTAACATTTTGAAGTTTCATCTTTTAATTCTGACACCCATGTAAATGTCTACAACATTGATCTTCCACAGCAAAATTTTCAAAGCCTTGTTAATGGTCAGATGTGCAGCTTGTTCAGCGATTTATTCTAATGAGCGGACGTGGTGTTACATTATTAATGAGAGTTGGATATAACTATCTGGGTGTGTGCGCAGATAGTTTATTTGCTACATTCTCTACAGTAGTTGAGTATTTACAAATGTTAAATGGATTATTTTTATTTATGTACATACCGTATGACGATGTTCTTTTTTGTTACAGCTATGCACTGTAAATGCAGCCTTCTTTTCAAAAACTGCTGAATTTTTCTTAAACAAGAATATTCAAATGTAATTATAGGAGGTGAAACAATTATTGTACACTAACATATGTAGAAAGCTGAACTTATGCTTATATATATTTGATTGTAAAAAAAAAGACAAAAACGTGTGGGTGAGGGTGTGAGTGTGTATATGTGTGTGCGCGTGTATCTGAGTGCAAAAATCAATTACACACATTCATCCCTTCTTTCATGAGCTTATATAAGAATTTTGTCAAGAATTGTCCTAGCCCAAAAGGTATTAACCACTTCTGCAGTAGTTTTCCACATTTTTCTCATTGCTTGATTTTCTTTTGCAGTTTTATACACTGAATTTGTTAGGGGAATGAAATTTTCTCATCTAAATTTTTCTAGGAGATACCATAATTTTATGTAAAGTCTCTCAAATGGGTAATCATTAAGAAATGTTTTTATTTTATGTATCAATAGTAGTTTTGAAACTAGAGGTCAAAAATCTTTTTAAAATGCTATTTTGTTTTAATTTTTGTGATTTTAATTTGATAAAAATATGCTGAGGTACTAAGTACAGTATGATTTTTACAGTAATCCTGTGTCTAAACACTGTTCTTGAAGCCAGTAATCTTTTCATTGGCAGTTTAATGATGGTATTTATCTATATTTTTTACAGTTAACGCATCCTGTATAAATACCAATCCTTCATTCCTTTGTTTACTAAAGACACATATTTATCGGTTACAATTATCCTATTTATTATAAATTATGAGATGACTAAAAGAATAAAAAGGCCAGTGGAAATTTTATACCTGGGGTGCATGATGGTTGTCAGTTTGGGGTAAGCAAGTGCTTCGTTTGGAATTCTGCTTTTGCAGGAGCAGTGGGTTGTTTGGGGTTTTTTTTCCTTTTTTTACTATGCACTAGCATGGCCTCAGATGTGCCCATGACATTGTTGCTGATGACATTGCTTCTGTTAAATTAAATAGAAACTTCAGGAAAGAAAAAAACCACAAGAGTAAACTACTGCTATTCTGAGCATCAGAATTTCATCTGAACTCAGAGTCTCTACACTGAATCAGCAAAGTCTGAAATTTGCTTGTGAATGTATAGATTTGTTATTCTATTACTGTTTGGCATTCATGACTACTCTTAAAGATATGGCACACTTAACTATTTAATCTACTTTCCCACTCCAAATCTTAGAAAACTGATTCCACCCCATGCCAATGCAGTTGATTTCGATGGCTGCATTCATTTTATCACCAGCATATTGTGTTCTGAGAGATTCCACTGTCTGTCCTGTTGGATGCTTGCTTGATTTTTTGGCTTCTTATTTCTCAGTAGATAGATAGCAATAAAACAAAAAAAAAAAAAAAAAGAAAAGAACTTTTCTGGAGGTTCTGTGTTACAAATGTAACATTCTTTAATCTGCATAATTCTTGTTGTTGCTCTGTAGGTTAAAAATGCAGGTATTTTAACTTTGTGTGAATGCCAAACTAAACGTTTACAATTTTCCTTTCTGGATTTTGAGTATCTTCTGTTGTAAAAGAAAAATATTAAAAGCAATAAATTATTTTTAAGAAATCAGTATTTAGTATATCATATTATGTGTTCAAGGACCAGATGCATTACCTATTTTGCCTTTACGTTTCTGTGATTAAATTTTAAAACATTCTCTTTTGCCCTTGATTGCTGACATTAATAAATCGGTGTGGGGCTTGTCGGGGGGCTTATTTATTTTTCACCAAGCAGGCATAATGATGAGTCAATTTTTTTTTTTTTCACTGGCCTGGCAAACATTCTCATCTTAAAGATGGCTTTCCTCTGTGGATTTACAAATTACATGTGAAATTAATAGAGCTAGGGTTGCTGAATAAAGCTATTTGAATCCTTCATAGACACTGTAGTAGGAAACCCATCAAAATATAAACTTGGTGTTTCCTTTTCTTTTTTACTTCCCCAAGAACATTTCAAATTAGCATGTGTACCACATTGTCACCGGAGGCAAATTGCAGCATAGCTCTGTGTGTCTTTTAGATGAAGGTTGTACTGTTGCTTTCATGCTGTGGTAAGTACCACGTCCACAATACAGGTAACAGAACTGGTACTTAGAAACTATGGTCTTTCCTAGAACTGTGACAAAGTAATTCCTGTAGAACAGAAAGTGATCTAAATACTAATCCAAACAGAGGGATCGTAAAGTTTAAGGAAAATATCTAAGCTAGACTACTCTGAAAAGCAGTTGGGCTGCCATCACCAAAAGCAGAACTGAGAGAAAAGTTTGTGCCTCTGGGGTATAATACTTGGGTCAGTTGAAAAAAAAATTCACAAAGCGACTACAACTTCTTATCATCCCTTTAGATGTAAGCTTACAGTAGGTAATGATTATGTGTCCTTTTTGATGGCTGTAATGAGAACTTCAATCACTGTAGTATAAGATCTGATCTATAAATGACCTAGAATAGCCATGTAATATAATGTGATGATTCTAAATTTGTACCTATGTGACAGACATTTTCAATAATGTGAAACACTGACCTTATGGAGCTACTGTAAGACTTGTACAGTATAGGTGAACATGTAAAGCTGTTGGTTAGACTATGCTGACCAGGGAAAGTGAGATACTAGTTAAGCCCAAGCTGGGCTGTTTTCCACCTGCCGATTCTACATGTACTTTTGTGGTTTAAGTCATTGTATGAAAATTCCTGTGATTTTTTTTCTTTTTTTTTTTTAATGTGCAGTACACATCAGCCTCACTGAGCTAATAAAGGGAAACGAATGTTTCAAATCCATTTCTGTTTCTCTTTTTTATCACAGGTGACAGGTTTTTTCCCCCTCAACAGGTTGTGTACTGGGTTTTCTATTACTCTTTCTAGTGGTTGTAATTGATTTGAGATAGTAGTCCAGAGCACACCTGCTTTACTGCACTTCAGCCAGGGGACAGAACTGCCAGTTTTAATACATTTAATGGTAAAAAGATGCTGCGTGCCTTTCTGCCATGAGTACCCAAGGCAGTTGAAGAACTGCCATAAACCACGTAAGAAAACTTGAATAATCCTCAGTGGAGTTTAAGAGTTGCTGGTTTGAGTTAGGAAGGGGTGGGGAATGTAAGGGCTTTTCTATCTGGCCATGGTTGGATCCAAGTTGTGGAGGTAGTAGGAACTGACAAGTGCAAAATGGTTGGTATTTTCCATCCTGAGATGATAAATACCTGTACTAAGAGAAAGCATGTCCTGAGAGCCCTTCACCAGCCTCTCTGTCTCAGCAGACATTCGAGGAGGACCAGACAGGTAGGTAGCTGGAAAGCGTGGCTTTTCTGAATCCTTTGTGGACAGTACAATGTGCAGCATGGTGTATTTCCTCAGCAGCATTGCCACTGGGCAGGCAACAGATAGGCCAGGGGATGCCAAAGGGTATTCACAACCAGTCTTTTACATGCACAGAAAAAGGGGAAGAAACTGCTTTTTTTTTGGTTTGCCCAGGGTTCATTCACATGTAGCCAATTTACGGCTGTAGGCCTATCCTGCTGTGTCCACAGCCTTCTCTGGGGTTTTACAGCACAACTCTGTGTGACTGTGACATGTGCCTCAGCAGGTACGTGGGGAGTGGTGTGAGGAACAGCACAGGGCAGCCTGCACGGTTGGAGGGCAGCCTGACTGTGGTCTGTAAGTACAGGACTACTGAATTCAGTTGAAAAAATTGCCTTTCTCAAGATGACTAAGCTCCACCTCATCTCTGTTCCTAACACTGTGTTTAATTTATGCAATGTTTAGCTTCTGCATTTTTACCATTTACTAATCCAAGCAGTCGTGCTTGGTTCTCACAAGGGTGGTGGAGCAAAGTTCCTCACTGTGTGGGATTTGCGTTGTTGACTCACTGCTCCTGATCAAATTAATGCTCAAAACGTAGTCGGCCAAATCATTCTTGATGTACTTCATCAGTCTTGCTGCTGTTCCACAAGGCATGAATTTAGCCCAATATTTCTCCAGTTACTAGGCTTTTTAATTTGATTTGTTTATTCATTTCGTATTTTTGCATAGCACTTTGATGCTTGCAAAAAAAAAAAAAAAGGCACTCTATTAGATTTCCAGGAAACTGTTGCTTCTTGCCTTCCATCTCCTCGTTTTACATTATTAAGGTTTATTGCATAAAATCAGGCCCTTCCATTGCCTGTTGTCCTGGGTCACCATTTTTTCCCACAGTGAATGCTGCAAGCTGAGCACCTGAAATCAGATTCAGGCACCTCAATGAGTGGCCTGATTTTCAGAAACGCTGAGCATCTTGCAGCTCCCATCGTCTTCAATTAGACCTGCTGGCTCTCAGCACTTTTAAAATCAAGCCACATATTTAGAGCCCAAATTCAGCACAGCATTTACATTTGTGCTTAAGTCTGTCCTGATTCAGCAAAGCACTTAAGCATGAGTGGTTTTAGATCCATTGAAGTCAAGTGCTCGGCTGCTTTGAATAAAAATAGACTCCTGGATTGGGGCCTAAGAATCCAAATACAGACACCAACACCTAATTTTAGTCTCCATTTGGAAAACTTCTGCCTCTCCTACCTTTAACCTTTAATGCTTACAGAAACACAAAAACGCCTGTCAGCTCATAAGGGAAAGAGAGGAAGGTTTAGGGAAGAGAAGTGGAGGCGATGGACAAACTTCTTCCTTGTGGAAAATGTTTTGAAAACTTTAAATCTAACTCTTGCAAGATGCCTTGATTCACTGCTGTTATTTCTTGTTGCACTTCCAGAATCTCATTCAAGATTAATGTGCAGTTATTCTATTGTCCTTCACCATTAATTAATAAACTGCTATATTAAAGTTTAACCAGTGCCAACTTCTGCTTTTCTGTGAATCACATTCTCACCATTGATATTCCATGTTCACAAGCAAACTAATCTATAAATCAATTTTCTGTACTTTATCAAACAGCAGAAAGTAATAAAGAAGGTCACAAATAGTACAGTAGTTCCTTGGAGGTTTGTAACATCATAATTTAAAGCTCAGAAAGATTGAATCAAAAGTTGAATTAATCCCTAAGGGAAAAGATTCTATATAGATTCTATTGATAGACATAGGGCAGCCTGTCTTCATTGGGAGCTGGTATATTTGTTAGTACTTCAGGGCAAAGGAGACTAGTCTTCTCAGCAAAGAAGAAAATTAAATCCTCCATGAGAGGAAGGGAATATGTCCTCTGCGTTTCCCGTCGCTGTGCTCTCCTAACACCTCTCTGCTGGGAAAAAGAGAAAGCCAGCTCATCCTTTGCTACACGATGTGTTCTGCTGAACGGCTGCTGTCTGTGCAAAGCAATTACGGAAACTGAATGGAATACATGTATAAATTTTAAATGTTGCACTTGATTGGTGCTCATTTCTCGACCGATGCTTTTATTGTCGAGTAACCTCAACCCAAAATCTTAGCAGCCTATGAACCCAAAGCAAAGTGAAGGGCTGTTTTTTCAAGTGACAAATTTTGGTGAAGTTACAAATATTTATTCTGCAGCTGGAAACATATTCCTTAAAACACATTTAGCTTTTGAGGTTCCTTTGAATCATTGCAGCTTCCTTTTAACATGCTTCTGGAATCATAGTTTTGCAAAGGCATTTCTGATTCTCTTTTATAAAAATAATCTATAGCCTTAATGACGTGACTGGACCTGATGAATTAAGCTCTTCCAAACTCAAGTGGAATTAATGGGGAGAAGAAGATTCCCATATAAAGGGAAATAATTTTTTAAAAAGTTACTAATGGGCTCAGTTGAAAAAGTTATATACAGAGGTGTGGTATACAGTGAGATCTGGTATACAGTGATCTGGTATACAGTGAGATGAAATGTACCTTTTTGGAATGCATGCATGAAGTACAGGATGATAGAAGCATTTGTGCTTGCATACTATTTTCTTGTGGAATTTGCTAGTAGAGAGGAACTGAACTGGCCTGTGACGAAGGCAACTGAATAGAAAACAGGTACAATTCCAGCCTCTCCAAAATCAGTGGCTAAACTCCAACCCCTGTCAGCCTTTTGCATTAACCCTGGCTTGTGTAAATAGTGGGCAGTGATCAAATGTAAATAATCTCATGTGCCTTATTTGCGTCATGATAGATTGTCTGCCAGATGTGATGTAAATGAAAGCCAAAGCTAAGTATGAAGAAAAATTTGTCCTAAGGAGCAGAATATGTTGCTGTTAGAACTCCTAATCAAATAAAATATTTGCTACAGTTTATTTTTGACAATGTGCATTTCATTCTCTATTGAGTTAGTACTTGATTAAGTAATAAAATGATTGCATCCATAAAGTTACCGCAATATACCTTCAAGAAATCTTCCTGTTGTCCTCAGATTATTGACTTTGGCATTATGAAAAATGCACATTGGTGCCTTGAACTAATTCTTTCCTACTGCATTTGCAACTCGGGCCTGTGCTTGTTTATGCAATGTGTTGGCAGTAAATTTATTTAAAAAAAAAAGAAAATATCAGCCGCACAATTGAAAACTAAAAGAGTCCTTTCTGGTTTTAACCATTTACTGGTACAGTACCACAGCTAACCCTAGTTTTCTATTGCATGAATAATTTATTGTCATAGCTAAGCATGCCCTGGGTTATACACTCCTGCCAGCAGTATGGAGTGGTGAGTGCTGTTGCTGAATAATGATTAATTACTCGCCCTTCTGAAGGAGCCTGGTTTTGTAAACTGGTCACACAGCATGTTACGTGGATTGTGTCTGCTATACAAAAGGTTACTTGCAATCACATAATGAGACATAATGATGCACATCACAACAATTCTTTGGTACAAATCTGCACACAATGGAATTTAGATAGAAACCCATTTATTTACGTACCTTGTTTGCCAGAGGGTACAAAACGTCACTGCATTGCTGAAGTGCTGCCATTGCTCATTCTGCAATGCTGACATTTTGGGTGAGAACAGTGTGATGGCTTCTTCAGGAACCTCCAGCTGCAGCTTCACAGAGTTGTCCTGTGACAACCTGCTGATAAAGTCTGGGAGGGACTTGGTTCCCACAGCGTGAGGGCTATATGAGTGAGGTGGTTTGCTGACACCTGTCCAAACTCTTGGTAGGAAGCTGGGATGCAGTTCCTCCCTGCAAGGTGAGGAGTTTGCTTGCAGTATGGGGTTGGCATCCCTGTATGTGCTTTTAACTGTCTGCCTTAGGAAGGGTGAACAGGGAATCAAAGTTTTGCCATATATTGTACTTCATTGTGTGGTCAAAGGAAGAAGGGCATTCAGAAGTATCATTCTAAAACCTATAGCCACAGTTTTTTGAACCTTAGTGGGGAAATCTAGTTGTTCTCAGCTTCTTCTCTCTGGAAAACAAGAAGTACTTGGCCACAGCTGTCTGAGGGCTCTATGGAGCACTGCTGGCAGCACTGCTGGCAGAGCAGTGATGTCTAGTCCTGCCTGCTCTCAGCCAGAGCCACTTGACTGTCCAGACAGGATCTCTACAGTACTTTTAATTTGTCTGTCTGACACTAAGGCCCTGCTGGTCAAGTTCCTCAACTTCCTGCAACTCAAGCTGCAGAAGTTTGAAATGCTAGAGACGAGACATGGGGCTTGGTAGGCAATGGGCCTTCTGCTCTGGAGAGGATGGGAAAGCCTGGATGTGCATCTCTGACCTATGACAACATGGCAAAGGTGGCTGCAGCAGCCCATGCCATCTTCTTTCCTTGTGCAGTGACCTGGATTGCCCAGCAAGCTCACAAAAGCTCTGTCCTGATCTGGTCAGGCAGGATGGCTTGGACACAGAAGCTGCCATTTGAACAGGCAGGGACATGTATGGTTTGAGAACCACGCTTTGGGTGCTGCTGTGCTACTGTTATGTGACAGTGTTCAGGAACTGACATCTTTTAGTTGACCTGCTCCTTTTGTCCACTGTTGTCTCAAGAGGGAAAACCTGTTATGGTGTTATGGCACAAGGGCATCACTATAGCAGATTAGGTACCCTATAAAACATGTGTTTTCTTATAAATGACGTGGACTTTCCTTATGTGGTACAAGTTTCTACTCCATATATGTGGCGATGAATAAACCGTGACCGAATCATCAGCAGTCTTTGATGCAATTACATACTTACATGGAGCTAGAGAAGGTTGCTGGGGGTAAGACCAGCAAATGGCACCGTGCTGCTTCCAATGTAGCTGGTATTTCTCCTAATGTTTCCACAGCCTTTAGCTTTGCCTGCTAGCAAGGTCATGGCCTCAGCCACCACTTTGCCCTCCAATACATGACAGTTATGCAAACCATGATGGAGTGCTACGTGCCTTTTCAGTGAGACCCTTATGAGTTTCCAGGGCCCTGGTGCAGTGCGCTGGCACCCTGACGGGAGGGTGGCCGTAGCACCCTGGGGGACACCATTTGTGTAACGCCTGTTCTGCACCAAGTCAACAGCTGGAATAATTCTGCAGCTAACAAGTATAACTTTTCTTCCACAAATAGTTCCTTGAGCGGTAGATCATGTGCAGGCTCATTTACTGCAGCACTGTCCTGTATGGATCTTCTGATTTGTAATAATCTCTCTGAGGTGGCTCTGTGGTGGCAATAATGAAGAATGTTTCTGCCTCTGCCTTTTCTCTTGATTTCGTGAATTAAATTGTGGTGTGCTAGATCGCACTGTGCTGAACACTTCTACCTGCTACCAAATTTTGCTGAAATGGGCAAACGTGTTGAGAACATGCTGGGGAATGGGAGCCAGGAGGAAACAACACAGGTGGGAGAATCATATGTGCAATGGGAGCCAGGTGAAAACAGCAGAGGCAGGAGGCAGAAGCACCTGCGTCTCATCCCCTCAGGAAATGGGGGTGGGGGGAAAACCCAGTCAAATCCTCCACTTCGATGGCTCAGTAGTATTGGTGTTATTTCCTAGCCACCCGGATGTTGTCCCTTTAAAAAATACAGTGTCGGTAGTTTCAGATTCAGACCTTTGCATATTTGCAACTGGGCAACTGTGGTGAGATTTATGTGAAAACCTTAATGAGAGTAGACAGGAACTGGACATGAAGCATCAAGCATGAAGCCTCACAGCTCTGAAGCTGCACAGAGAGGCATATCAAACATATATCACAATCCCACCAGCTCTTGCTTGTGCTGTTACTAAGCTGTTGACATTGTATGAAAGCTGATATATAATTGAAGAAGCTATATATTCATTTAAAAATGTAAAAGGCATAGCAATAATAAGACTGCTCTGTAGCAAGCCTCCTACAATGCCTCTTCCTAGCAGAAGGAGCTTTGCAGGTAGCTATTCATGCTTTTACTCCAAATCTCATGGCACTGGTCTTGCTCTACAACGTTAGGGCCGGTGAGATTGGATGAGGTTAAGCTGCCACAAATAGCTGTTCACTGGCAGTTTTTTCCCTCACTTGCTCAACAATGCCAGACTCACTATGTGTCTGGGAGGCAAAGAATATAGCTATACTAGACAAATGGAATAGGAACCAACAACAAAGTGAATCCTGCGCTGTCATATACATTTTTTATTCACATTGCACATAAATCTCATCTAAGCTCATGGGAGAACTTCAGTATCCCTTTAAACTCCCATTTATTCTCCATCCCTCTCATTCTCTGCACTGTTAAGAAACAGATTTATTTTCTGAAAACTACTCTTAATCACTGTGCAAATAGCAATGGAACATTTATACTCTACGTAATAAATAGATGATTCACATCTTAATACGAGACTGGAGATTATTCTGACTTACTTGTGTTTATTGCATCTAACACACAGATGCTTTTCTCTCTTTCTAATAGAAATGTTAATTATGGGATTTCATTATTCTTATTCAGGCTTAGGGTTGGTGGGTTTTTTTCTCTGCCACAGTGTGCATGGGACAGTCCTACAAGACAGGAAACTAATATGTTCAGAGCTCCAAAATGCTTAAGGTAGAAAAAAAGAAGGATTTAATAATCTGAAGTTCTGTGAAAAACGCAGAGTAATAGAGGGCATGGTAACCCAACTGTTATTATGCTGGTTAGTGGAGTAGCAAGAGAAATCAGTCATAGCTTTTGATGATAATGAGAACATAGTGAAGCAGGGGTATGGTCAGTGCCTGAGTTTATGTCCTTTGCCACAGAAAGGTAATATTGTCAATTCAAGCACCTCTGAATGGGAAAGTGGATTGTCAAATCTTGTTAGAAGTGGCTTTTCTTGGAAAAACAGGAAATGTTTTCTCTTTCTCCTCTTTTGTAGTAAATGTCTTTATTACATTAAACAGCCAAGGGCAGTATTTGGCCCTTGGAAGTACTTGTTTCTTGTGTGCAGAGAGAAACATTGAGCAATATTTTCATTGTTCCATTTTGCTCACACAGGTTCAGATAATGCCAAGGAAAATATTCCTTTGGTCAAACTGAAAGTCATACGGATCTTTGGTTCCTTTACCATGGCTGTAAGGCTTGTTTAACATTGCATCTTTTAAGGTATGTTTAACCTTCAGAAACCTTTTTTGTCATGCCTGTTCTTCAGCCAACATATGCACATGCCTGCATACATACCAAATAAGCATGATTATATATGCATATATAGATATCATTACCCTGATTCATAAAATACGTACGTGCATGTAGACCCCTCATCTGGGATTTGTCACCAAGAAACTCATCTGTTGCAATAGAACATAAACTTCAATAATAGTTCTCTCTCCAAACAAGGCCATAGGCTGTATCTACATCCTTATGTTGCAGGAGAATTGCTTCCTGCGGGCCAGCAAGAAGCTCTGATTCCCATTGCACCCCGGCTGACATTATTGCAAAAAAGCTTCCTGACAGGGTCATCATCACAAGTGGAGTCAAAGGGAATACCTTCTGCTTTGTGGTCCTGGCAGCTCACAGTGTTGTTCATAAACGGGTAGGAAATATGCAGTACCTGCTTAACTCATGGTAATTTGAGCATTTCTAATCATTCATCTCAAAAGTTTACTATAGTTTCTATAGTAACTGAATTCAGGGCTGCCTAAAAAAGAAATTGTTGTTCCTTAAAATGTTGTTTACAAACAGATTTGCGTGCTCTATGAGCTGTTAGTAACGGGCAGAGTGAGACCCTCAGGGTTTAACCCAATAAGCCCACGAACAGCTAAAAGATGGAAAGCACTAGTGCCTGTTTTTCACTCACGCTGAACTAGTATTTACCGAGGTCACTCTTGCAGGTATCCTTATTTCCTAAGACTGGAGGGTCCAAAGCACTTCCACACCATCTTTGCTTCTTCCCAGGAATGGAAAGAAACCCGGTGATTCAAAGAGTTTCAGTCCTGACATGATGCTGGCATTATCAGGGACTGCTTCAACAGGAAGGAAATTGTCATTTCCCTAAATCTGTGTAGTGGGCTGGCCCTGGCTGGATGCCAGGTACCCACCAAAGCCTCTCTATTGCTCCCTTCTGCAACTGCACAGGGGAGAGAAATATAACAAAGGGTTAATGAGTTAAGGACCAGGGGAGATCATTCACTGGTTACTGTCACAGGCAAAACAGGCTCGAAGTGGGAATATTAATTAAATTTATTACTAACAAAATCAGAGCAGGAAAATGAGAAGTAAAATAAGTCTTAAAAACACCTTTCCCCCACCTCTCCCTTCTTCCCGAGCTCTACCTCCTCCCCCCACCACCCAGGGGCATGGGGAGACGGGAAATAGAGTTTACAGTCAGTTCATCACGGGTTGTTTCTGCCACTGCTCAGGGAGAGAAGCATGTGGTCACTCTCATGAGAGACAGTCCTTCATGAACTTCTCCAATGTGAGTCCCTGCCGTGGGCTATAGTTCTTCACAAAACTGCTACCACATGGGTCATTCCTCCATGGGGTGCAGTCCTTCAGGCTCGGGATGCTGCAGCATTGGTTCCTCCCTGCCCCCAACAGGGCTGCAAGACCTAAGAGGAAAACCTGCTCCAGCAGGGCTCCTCTCTCCATGGCTCTGCAGGTCCCTCCAGGATCCTGCTCAAGCATGGACCTCCCACAGGGTCACAGCCTCCCTGGACATCCACCTGCTCTGTCATGGGACTCCTCCATGGGCTGCAGGTGGATCTCTGAACCCCTGTGGACCTCCATGGATTGCAAGGGCACGGCTGCCTCACCATGGTCTGCACCATAGGCTGCAGGGGAACCTCCTCTCTGGCTCCTGGAACACCTCCTCCCCCTCCTTCTCCACTGACCTTGGTGTCTGCAGAGTTGTTCGCATGTTCTCACTCCGCTCTTCTCCGGCTGCAATTTCATCTCAGTAACTTTTTTTCTTTCTTAACTATGTTATCACAGAGGCATTACTATCATTCCTGATTGGCTTGGCCTTGGCCAGTGGCACGTCCGTCCTGGAGCCAGCTGGCACTGGCTCTGCCAGACACGGGGAAAGCTTCTGGCAGCTTCTCACTGAAGCCACCCCTGTATTCCCCCTGCTACCAAAACCTGGCCACACAAACCCAGTACAATCTGGGATGGTGTATCAGCCACTCCAAGATATGGAACTGATAATAGATACTTCTAGCTAATAAACTGCTATGAATCCCTATCTCCGTTTATACAGGATCATATCTGCCAACTGAACAAGGGTTTGTTTTTTTCCCCCATTTTGATAAGTTCATTCTGTGATTAAATTTATAGCTGGCTGCAGTACATTTTAAGTGTCATTTCCAGTTCATGGTCATAAACCAGGAAACAATCTCCTTCAACACATCCAGTTCATACTGAATTCGCAGTAATGACGCTGTAAGAATTTGTTTCAACTCCTATATTGAAGAATGCAAATATTTTGTTTGTTTGTTTATTACAGCACACTTTGGTACTTTTCAGTAGCATCTCTAAACTGAAATAGTTCACGTTAGATGCAACACCAGGTGGCTTCTCAGCACAGCCAGGTCACCTCAAATCACTACAGCTTTGCAGAAAATTATGGGAGCATGCTGGCTTCTGCAGGGGCACCCAGGACACCCACACCAACAGTTACTCAGAAGTCTGAATTTTGCACTGTGTCACATACAGGCTCAGCACTAAAAATTCCCAGTCAATTTTTTGCTGTTACTTCCATGACTCTTCAGGGGTAAGTAGCTAAATGTAATTTCTGTTGATATCTGACTTTATATTTACAACATGTAGCACTATTCTATTTATTTAATAAAATCTACTCCCATTTAAGAAATCTTCCTATTCAGATCTGTAAAGGGAGATAATTGCTGAGTTCTACTGATTGTCTGTTATTAAGGGAAAAAGTATTTAAAGATGTGAAGATACCCCTGCTGCACTCTTCAATGGCTTTACAATCTCTTCCTTGTGTTTTTATCACTTCAGCATTGCACTAGATTTCCTTTAGCTTTTGATGAAATCACCTCCTTGATGAAATCACTGAAAAACCAGGCTCTGGGAAAGTGCTTAATCTCAGATCCCAAAGACAAGTTTGTTCCAAAGATGTTCATGCTTTGCAGTCTACATATTTAGACGTCTCTGGTGATACTACAAAGTCTTTGCAAATGCTCGTATTGTTTTTCCAGGCTTTGGGTTACTTTGCTAGAGATATGCTTCTTTGTGAATTAAGTGCTCTTTGAGGATAAAATGTTCATCAGAAGTCTCCAGAGTTACAATATCATCATTTTCATCATATTGCTTTGAAAAGATACATTTTTATTTTTTTTTTTTAAATTAAAGCATATTTAACAAAGGACTTTTTCTCACTTGTTAAACTTCATAGCAATCATGTATCGGGGCAGAGCAGAGCCTTCAGCCAGCCCATTTGGCTGAATATCTGAAATCAAAAACCTCTTCTAGGTTAATTTTTGGCATCCTTTTACGGTCATACATTATTTTACTTTCCCTCACTTTGTACTTTTCTTGGTATACAGTGCTCCATTCCAACAATATGTAGATAAAATGCAGATATACAAATGGAGGCAATTAACAAAGCAAATAAAAACAAAGCTATTGGTCTAGTAGTGCACACTAACAGTATATAAATATATATACACACGCATAGGTATATCTAAACACATGCATATGTGTACAAATGTGTGTATATATCTGTACACTGCAAATATTGCCAGCTTGAATAAGAAGAACAAATTCTGGAAGGAGCTGCCTAATACCTTTCATAGGAGCAACCCCAGCTGACCCTTGAGGATGGTCTGATAGGTATGAATTGCTACTGGCATTATGCTATTGGAGAAACAGGGCTACTTTGCCAAAAAATGAATCCATTTAGTCATAAACACTACAGCTAAGTTGATTCAGGGTTTATCTAAAAAAGCCCAGCAGGTTTGGTGTAAAACAAAAGGCGAAATTTTAATTTGGATGGCAATTGTTTTTCAATACTTCTAATTTGTATTAAACATCCTGATTTACATAAGCAAACAAAGGCCAAATATTAGGCCAACGAGCACAATCAAAACTTAGGTTCAGTTATGGGGGAAAACAGGGTGCTGGAACACAATTCACTAAAACCAAAATTCCAAATTCACTAAAACTTTTTCAGCTTTTGTCAACTTTCAGTCCCCAAGCATTTTCCCACTGAGGTGTGGGCACCTCTGATATTAAATCTAACCCAGTACTTGCATACTTATGTAACTTAATTGCCCTTCACAGACCTGGTGAAAGTAACTTAAGAGGTTTCTGTACCACAGGCTGAGAAAACCCGCAGCACTCTCTCTGCTCATTTCTCTCTCATTTTCTCCTTGGCTTTTGTTTCCTGTATGATATCCATCTCCATCTTTGGGGTCACAAGATCTTCCTATTCCTCCTGGTATTTGACTAGATTTACCTACAGGCACTTTGTTGCTCTCATCTAATGCTCCTCTTTTGTACCCATCTTGTAATGAAGCCCTCGATGGAGCAGGTGGGGTTATTTTTCCTGAAGAACGGGCAGATTTCGCAGTCTGGTCCAATTTAGGTCATTGTGACTTCTGGATTAATTTTGTGCCTTAAGCTGGGAACTGAACTTATACCACTGATCGATAAAAATTTCCACTGTAAGCATGTGCATTTGAGTATATCTGTGTTGACAAAGAAGCCCCCGCCATCACTGATGGACCCCGTAGAACTCTGCTCCTACTCAACCCTGCAGCTCCAGTTACCACAAGCCCCCACTGCTCTCGGTCCAACGGTCAAAACTGATGCCAAAAGGCAGCTCATCAACAGATTTCTGTAACCTGCCTCTTCCCAGAGGGGAAAAAAAAAAGAAAAAAAAAAAGGAAATTTTCATTTTAAAAAAGAGAGTTTTTTCTTGAGTTGTTTTGAAGTGCTTGGTGTGGTAAAACTGGAAGTCTGGAGGAGACAAGTTGAGAATCAGCTATTATCTCAATGAGACTTTTTCTTTATTGAATAAAAAGAAAAATAATCTTCAAAGCAATATCTAAAATTATGTTACTCCTGTTTCAGTTAAGTTCTTCAAAATGCAACCTACAGCTAATACCTATTCACAATAAAGTTGCTTAATTCATTGTCTTGAATTAAGAAACTGTAATTCCCACATATTGAATTTATCAGTCTTGGCAGTGAATTAAGGATATATATATATATAATATGATCCTGATTTGCCATGTTTATTTTCTAGAAATCTGAGTTTACCCTGCATCATTTCTTCTTATTATATTACACCTTTACAACATTACATCACTGTCATCTATTAACATACTATCTGAAAGACTAGAGTACACAAAACTTTCAATTATGTTAAAAATATTGGTTCATTTTCTATCAAAATATACTCTTCTTTGAAGGAATGACTGGCTATACACTTCCAGAGTGAATAGCTTCTACAGTGGCTGTAGTTCACCTGGTCTTAGCTGTACAAGAACTAATCTAGTTGGGTTCCAATACTAGCCCCCAGTCAGTGAACTTTTCATGCCATAACCGAACCTTTATACCCCATGCAGCTTTTACACTGTTTAAGAGGGAATGGTTGTCACTTGAGGTGTTGATTTCTCTTCATTAACTACATAGGAGAGACAGAGGCTGATTTAGAGACCTAAAATTTGGATGGATGAAATCATATGTAGTGACACCTGTTTTTGGGGTGTACCACCTCTCAGCCTCTAGAAATAGCTGTGTTTGTCCTTAGCTGAAGAACACATGCTCATTTATTTAATAAACATATGTATGAGTCCTCTATGTGCTGAATAAATAGGAATTAATAGCTTGCCCATTCTTAAAGAGAAGGAAGTTCAGTTTTGTAAGCAGAGTAGTCTCAATGAAGAGCATTACTCTTTCTCCTCCTTCTCAGTATCTCAGAGGATGATGACGCCAATAAATTATTCTTTGAGGAACTAAGGGACATTTCCAAGTCAACTGCCCTTGTCCTTATGGGGGACTTCAACTTGCCAAAAATTAACTGGGAGCATCACACATCTGTTATAACCCGGACCAGAAGATTCCTAAAAAACCTGGATGACAACTCCTAAGGGATCTGACTTGGAAAGATGCTCTCCTTGATCTGCTGCTTTTCAACAGAGTGGGTCTCATGAGCAAAGTGGAGATTTGTGACTGTCTTGGCCACAGTGACCACTAAGGAATTGAGTTTAAAATCTTAATGAGGTTTTGACAGGAGAAAAAATGCCAGCACAACCTCAGCCCTGGACACGAGGAGACCAGAATTCAGGCTGCTCAGGGAATTAATAAGTAAGGTCTCCTGGAAAAATGTTTTTGCAGGTGCTGGGGTTCATCAGTGCTGGTCACTTTTCAAAGACCACCTAAGGGCACAGGAGCAGACAATCTCCAAATGCAAGAAGTCAAACAGGTGAGGCAGGAGCCCAGCCTGGCTGAGCAGGGAAATAGTGAAAGAAAGGAAGGTGGAAGGTGGAAGCAAGTTCAAGGGATGTGGGAAGAATACAGAGATGCTGCTTGCCGCTGTAGGGAGAAAATTTGTGCAGGCAAAGCTCAGCTGGAGTTGAAGCTGGCCAGAAATGTGGGGAACAAGAAAAAGACTTTTTTTCAGATACATTAATGGCAATAGGCAGTATAGAAATATCATCAGTTCATTACAGGATGAGGATGGTCACCCTACAAACAGGGACAGAGACAAGGCAGAGGTGTTTAACACATTCTTTGTCTCTGTCTTCAACATGGATGATGGACCCAGGGGGTCTGAGTGCCCTGAGCTGGAGGACCATGACTGCAAGCATGATCAACTCCCAGTCAACCCTGAAATTGTGTAGGATCTGCTGCTTCAGCTGGATCCCTACAAATCTTTGGGACCTGATGGGATTCATCCAAGAATCCTCAAAGAACTCCTGATTTTATTGCAAAACTTCTCTCGATGATTTTTGAGCAGTCTTGCGAAAGCAGAGAAATCTCAGCTGACTGGAAGCTGGCAAACATTGTCCCAGTTTTCAAGAAGGGCAAGAAATTGTGTCAGGGGAGGTTTGGGTTAGATACTAGAAAAGGTTCTTCACGCAGAGGGTAGTTGGGTGCTGGAACAGGCTCCCCAGAGAGGCGGTCACAGCACCAAGCCTGACAGAGGACACTCTCAGGTACATCGTGTGACTCTTGGGGATGGTCCTGTGCAGGACCAGGAGTTGGGCTCGATGACCTTTGCGGGTCCCTTCCAACTCTGTGTCCCTTTAATTCTGTGATTTTGTTATTCTGTGACATCACTTCTTTCTTGTAGCAATGCAAGCACTGAGCAAACTGTAGCTGGATTACTGCAGCAAAAAGCTTGTGGCTGAAAGAGTTTGAAACACAGAAATGCAGTCCCAAGTTCTCTCTTCTGCCCAGACGCCAGCATAGACTTTGGTTATTTCATTGCACAAAACTATGATGCAGGTTTGTGAGAGAAAGAAATAAAATTTTGAAATCTCACCAAAATCCCAGGCACTCCTTTGCAGTTATATAGAGGTGCCAAAATCCATGCAATTTTTTTCCTTATTCATCTGTAACTGAACAGAATTAATGTACGTGGTGATTTACTTATCTCTGAAGTCATGTCATTTTTATTATTAAACCTGAGCAATAAAAAAGTTTCAAAGTGCAAATCCTTTAAAAAAAAAAACACACCAGGTTTCTTGCTATAGCAAAATAAAAGTCAGACTTTCAAAAGAAAAGCAGATGTCTCCTTAAATTAATTAGACAAACACTTCCTGACATTGGCACATGTTAACATCCTATAAATCACACTCCTATATCATTTTACCTTATCTTTGTACTTACTGCTTAGATCAAGGTTTAAATATATGATTTATATAATGAACCATTAAGATTTCCTAACCTTGCTGTGCTCTACCATTCCTGCTTATTGAACAGTAATAAAATTAGCCAGAGGGAACTGGAGGTTATGCTAGTAACTTTGTCAAAGAAAAGCAGTTGCTGCGAGGTCCATTTCTTGCTCAGGCTATGTGTCCTTTTCCCAGTGGCAATCATACACTGCACTGTGACCCCAAAGACTGTTTGCTATTTCTTTTTCACACATGCCTATGCAGAAGCATGGATTCTCTAGAGTGGGCTGTAATTTGCCCCTGGCCTTTTAGGCATTCTTTCAAAACCTGTTCTTGCAATAGTAACCAATTAAACTAGTTACTAAGAAAGAAGCATGTTTCAGCACTTAAGTTAATTGAACTGTTACAAACTAAATATGATTCCAAATTGTTTCTGTATTCCAAATCACTTCATGCATGCAGATAAAATGAAAAAATTACTAAATCGTTTTGAAATGTGCAAATCAGGCATACAATACTGACATTTAGATCTGTGACCTGATCACAATGTAGTAAGTACCTCTGAAAACTTTGCGGATTTTAAAGCTGTCATGTGAAACCCTTGAACCACTGCCTGATGTGATATTCAATAAGTGGAAGTCAGGCTGCAATCAAATTGTGGAACTGTCTGCATCAGGGTTTTACTACCAATTTACCCAGAAAATAATCTATCCCTCATTCATTTCACGGGCCAAGTAAGAAAGAACGAATGGCTTAATGTATAAAACACATGCTTTATTCTTTGGGACCTTAGTCTGAGTTCAATTTGTGGTCCTAACTAAAATGAGCAGCTCAATCCCCAATGAACAGTAGTCCATATCGCTGAACTACCACACACGATTAGGCACAATTGGCTGTCTCTGCTTAGGAGAAGTTGAAGAGTGATTTAGCATGGAGACTAAATCACTGCTTTCAGCTGTAAAGTGTGGTGGCCCTTTCTGGGACTCTGTGACCAAAAGAAAAAAAAGAAAACAAACCACCAAACGAAAAACTAAGAAAACCCCCAAACCATATTGTTTCTTTATTTCAGCATTTCTTTAGTACAAAAAAAAATAAGGGATAGGAAAAACCCCGTTCTCTTGTAATAAAAGCCATATGGCAGCCCTAATTTGAAGCTGTTCTCTTTTATTAAGAAATTAGTAACTACCATAACTGGCAGAGTGATGGTGGAAATGCTGGTACATGGAACAAATGGATGCTGCTAAAAAGAGAAGAGGAAAAAAGATGCTGAAGAAGAAAAGCAATGATGCTGGAAGCTGGCAAAAGCTTTCCTCCCTGAATGCTGGAGCCTGAGAAATGCTTGCTGGGTAATACATCTATCTAGTTACATGTCATACATGACCACACCACTGAAGGGTTTAACTGTCCTGGGATTTAAACATGTCACTATTGGGATAAGCTGCACTTGTACAAAACAGAGCAGTGTAAACTATTTTGCCAATGGTGTGAGTGGTGGGCTCTAGCAGAGAGGTGATTTGAGAATATCAAGGCTTGCACTGGAGCACAGGAAGGAGAGAGTGATAGCTGAATAGGTTGTGTGAGCAGCAGACCAAGCTCAGTGAGGGGTGAAGGGAGATGTAGAACCGCTAAGCAGGGGATTATAGGAAGCTGAAGGGGAAAAAGAGCCTGCATCAGTGTGGTGTAAAGAGAGAATTAAATTAAGTCACTGGATCTATTTCACAGTACTCCAGCAGAGGATATTGGCTAGTACTATAGAAAAGAATAGATTTAGTATCTGCACCTAGAACCCTCCTAAAATGTAAGGTTCAGAATAAGTCTCTGCTATATTATTAGGTATAAACAAGCTAAGTCAAATACTTCAAAAGCCTTAGTGTGGTACTCCACTTTGAGAAATGGGACATGCTAGCTTGGCAGTGGGATTCATGGGCATTGCTTTCAGTACCTGACCTGGTGCAACCAAGGTGACCTCCTGAGCTCTGGCTGGTCAGAGTGTCTCCATATAACATACAGACAGGGATAGTGGAGGAAACTCTCAGCCCTTACACTGCAAACTTCTGTTCAACTCTGTGTACTAACATTAGACCTCAGAGGAAATTCACAAGGTTTTATTTTTAACAGTGATTTTTTTGGCTGTTCTCAGGAATTCCATTAATTTTCATTATGAACCATACTTGCCTCTTTCATCTCAGGAAGAAAAGACTATGACTGGAGGTACGCGACAGCTCTCCCTTTTTAGTTGCTGGAAATAAGTTAATAAATGCAGTCACAATTCAGGGTACCATTCTCATTCCTTATTGATACCAACTATACTCTAACAATGAATTTCAAAGTGCTGCTGATGTAAACTCTACCTGAAGCCTGTTTGATCTCAGATAAGCATCTTCATCCCATTCTTCATTTCAAGAAAAAAAATCTTACCGCACAGAAACATATTCATGTGCCTTGGGTTCAGTTCAAGATAAGCCATGCTTTGCAGAAAACCTAATTAATATCAATCACAAGGAAAACAGAAATTGGAAGAAAATGTTCTTTCATTTCTTGATAAACAGATCACCCATGATTCATACACAAATGGACATACCAATTTGCTTTATTATGCAAGTATCTCCCTGTAGGAAGGATTTTTTAGGGAATAAAGAGGTAGTTGCACTTTTGCTCTGGTGTACATGACAGTAACTTTGTTCTGTTAAGTGGGAATTGAATAAGTGTAAGTCAGACGACAATAACAATCTGCAATGGTGGGTTTAGTGCCTTTTAGAAGAGTGTTTTCTCCCAACACCCCAAATAATAATTATTAATGATAGCTTATAAATACACTTCTTAATATTCTTATAATTTATTCCAGGAATTTCTTCTCTCCATTCTCCTCCCCGCTGCCAAAAGGGCTTCGAATAGAACCTTTACGGACAAATATTCATATTGGAAAAAATCTTGCAAAATTAGAGCAATTAACTTCCATCACAAGTCTGCACCATATAATAGCATTTCAGCTTACCTTTGAGGAATTTTGCTGTTGACCAGCACCCTTTGGCATCCATGGATATTAGTCTTGGATCTAGCCATATAGCTAGCACTGGCTATGTAGTGGCTCCCAAATGATGTAGGACTTGCTGTAGATCTGATTCACAAAATTCTCTTGTCCAAAGCAGAGTTCTGCTTTTATCAGTGCTCTAGGTCATTTTGGGAAACGGAGGGTTTGGAGGAAAGGTCACTAATCTTTAGAGAGGTCTCTGCCTTGGCTATCAATCCACCTTTAAAGTCCTTGATGTTAACATTTCAAGTGACAGTATGGTATATACCAAGCTTGGGAAGAAATACAAGCATCAGATAGTTTAGTTTTATCAAGGCATCGACTCAACAAAGAATTTATGTGTTTAAAATATCATTCTATTTGGCCCCAAGTGAATATAAAAAAAAGATATTCCACTTTTTTACTTCCTTTGAGCTTCCCAGTACTTTCAGCTTTGTTCTAGCTTGCTCTCAGCTGTCTTTTTGTGATGCAACTTTTTTAGCTGCAGCATTTAGGGTTTGCCCACACAAAAGCAACAAAAAAACACAAAGAAAAGCACCAAAGGACTCAGATGTTAATATACTAAATATTTAAAGGGAAGGTCTAAACAATGGATTATTGGAATGACTGGTACGTGATAGCTAAGGAAGCCCCTCCTCTCCCCTTAACACTTGATATTATGTATGTGCACACATTCTTCAATGTATTTCAGATTATGTCCCTCCACAGCCTCTCCTTTCCTTATTTAGTGATGTACTGTGTTTGCCTTTGAGAATGATTTCTTTTTGGCATCTTGTGACATTACTGAGGAGGTTTCTGACGCAATGAGTCACTCCAAGGACACAGAATCTGCGACCCACACTGAAAGGACCAGTCCTTTCATTGCAAGAGGGAAAAGTAAGAGCATATAAAAGAGCTGGAAAAGCTGCCTTTAACAGCTTTGAAGGGGATATAAACATGAAGAACAGAAAACACTGGCTAAAGATGAAGCTCCAGACCTTAGACTAATTCTTGATTCAGCATATAAGCCATTGGTGAACTGCTATTTAGCCAGTGGTCTGTAAGATCTTGGTGGTCCGTACAAGCAATTCTTGTCATTACTTGTTGGCAGACATCATTAGCAGACTGCAAGTCAGTCCTTAGGTGTTTCTGAAAATCAGTACATCTCTAATGGGAAAAAAAAACCAAACCACACACCAAAAAAACCCACAAAAAACAAAACAACAAACAAACAAACAAACAAAGAAGATGAAGAGGCACCACACTAGTTAATCTTGCTTTCTCCTCGTTTTATTTCTTTCTTTCTTAGTGTTTATCTGCATTGACACTAAGATATGACCTTTCCAGTCTACCTTAAACTGCAGAGTCTGCCTAGCAGTCTAGCTGCATCAGTACTATCTTACTGTCAAAATACGTCCTCAGGTACTTGTTTTCTTGAACCCTGCATGCATATTTTCTACTGAAGCTTTCCTAACTGAAAGATAGCTAGGATATGTCTGTGTGGTGGGTCTGTAGTAATAAACCTTAGCTACAGCACGGACCTACTTCACAGAATGCATTTGGGTATTGCATTAAGCTGTAAATTATATGGGAAGCATTCAGGGAGATGGATTTATGTTGCTATTTTTCAAGTAACAGTGGCTTTGAGGCATAGTATATGTATCTGTCAAAATAATACACACAGCTCTGCAGTTAACTATTTACAAAGGATTAAAGTTTAGCTCCTAATAAGATCTTCTCTCTGATGCTTTTGCATTTGCTACCTAATACTATGAGAAAAGTCCGTACAAATTATGAAGGGAATGTAGGAATTCATGCAGATCTGAAATATTCTGTTCAAAGGTGGATATAATGGGTATCTGAGATAGAAAAAGCAGTCCAGACAAAAACATTTCTTGCATACTGTAAGAAGCAAAATGATAGTAAACCTTTATTGAAGTTCAGGAGTTATTTGGACACATTTCTTTATTTTGCTTGGGTTTCGTAAGTCAAGAGAACCGTGAAGCTGTAATAGTACAGCTCACATTTCTACCAGCACTTGAGAAGAAACACTCTTGCCCTGCCAAAAAACCAATAGACTAAGGAGAAAAGCCTTTTGGAGTGTTTTGACTATATGAAAGCTAAAGGGAATCAGTATGAAGCTAACAGGTAAGTATTGCCTATTTGCTATTTTTTTAAATTTGTCTCTCCACTGTTTTGACTGTTTATTGTCCTCACCCTCCTTTTAGCAGCATGTGACTCTTTGAATGAGAGAAAGAAAAGACGTCATGTATACTCCTCTACAGCTGTGTTTCTAAGTTAGCTGCTCTTTGTTTTCTAATTGGGAACCATGTTAGCATATGGGATCACCTTTGGTAAACAGTCTTGTCATTCTGCACACATCTACTGGATAGCTAGAATTTGGAAGCAATAACGACTTTATTAAAAACAAATGGAAACACTGAAATGGTGTTTAAAATTAGAAAGATGACAGGGTTTTTTTTTTAAATAAAGACTAAAAAAATTCCAAAAGTTGTAGAAGATCATAGCTTTCTGGATGATATGTCCTTTCAGCTGAAATCATAGAGATGCTCTAACCTCAAAGACAGAATATATTAAAAGCTGAAAAAAATTAAAACAGGTGACCAAATTATTTCCTATTTAAATAGAACTCAGAAAAGTGACAACTGGACTAAGGACTGCTACTACTTGAAAAATTCTAGAAGCCTAAAAAAAAAAGAGTATGTGGCTTCGAACGTGGATTTGGCATATCATAAACTTTATGGAAGAATGACAATCAATTAGAATCATAAAATCATAGCAAAGGCTTATTTAGATTGAAAAAGACACTTAAGATCATTGCGTCCAACTGCAAACCCAACACTGCCAAGTCCACCCCTAAATTTTTTCCCAAGTGCCACATCTACTTGTCTCTTAAATATCTGCAGAGGTGGTGACTCAACCACTTCCCTGGGCAGCTTGTTCCCGAGCTTGATAACCCTTTCTGTGAAGCAGAAAGTGCCTAGTAACCACTCTAAACCTCCCCCCATGCAACTTGAGGCCATTTCTTCTTGTCCCGTTACTGTTACCTGGGAGAAGAGACCAACCCCTACCCGACTACAACCTCCTTTCTGCAGATAAAGTCCCCCCTGAGCCTCCTTTTCTCCAGGCTAAACAACCCCAGCTCCCTCAGTCTCTCCTTACAAGACCTGTGCTCTAACTGTGTAATGGCAGGGGGAAAAGTCTGCAGGAAAGCATTTCTTGGAGGGCAAGTAGTGATGCAACATATGACATAGCATTCAAAGAGTTAAATTTTCTGAATAATTTAAGCATATCAACAGACAGTACTGTTAGACGTTAATTCTGCACCTACACAGAAAAAGCCTGCACTGCCTGTTGACATCAGCCACCTGTTCAGGTTAGTTATAATACCTCATTGTGACAAACAGCACGATCGAAGAGGCTATTATGATAGGCTACTCCAGTTGTAAATTAGGATGTAAATTAAGATGTCACAGACACAATATGATGCCAAGGTTAAGTTTTTTGATGTAATGAATGATTGTTTAATGGAGAAACAGCCAGGAGTCCCAGAGGAGAAAAGCAGCTCTGTACTACCAGAAGATCTGGTTCAAAATTTTACTACCTATCAGGCAGCACAGAAGCTTATGATGTATCTATATTCAAAAAGCTTACTTGGACAGCAAAATCCAACAGAAAGGGAAAATTAAAGGTGGATATTTAAAAAATGGAAACTTTACATTTTCCTCATTTAGTATTTTAGCTATGAATGCAGCACTAGGAACTCTTCTTGTTGTCCTTGGTGTCCCCTGTAAGATCAGCTCCAGGTGAGCTTTTACTTTCCTAACACCATCCTTACATGCACAGGTATTTCATAGTCCTTCCATAGACTGAGAAACAAAGAGAAATAAGAAACAAGTAGAGATCAGAAGTGAATCTGTGGCAAAATAGGAAAATGTCCTATGATTTACAGCATTTGCATAAAAAGAAGTAAAAATTAACTTAAATTTGCTGAGGATTTTACGCAATTTAGTTTAAGGAAGACCAAAACAACAGCAGACTGTTGTCAAGGGATTCCACAAAGTCTACTGAGCAGTAAAATGGAAGATATATTTGAAATTTATAAATGCAATTTGGCATGTGTTTGGAAAAAATATCTAGACATTATATTCATTATGTTAGCTCAATGATCTGTTCTGGTCAAGCAAATAAGATGAGTGGCAGAAAGCATTAAGAGGAAGATAGCAGCAGCAAACTTCATTATATCATTGTTTAAACTATTGTGACCACAACTTCAATATTACATAGAGTTCTCTGTCTTTAGTTTTGAAATGTACATCATAGCACTTAAAAGGTTGGAAAGAAGAAAGATCATGACAGAACCAGCTTCTGTATGAAAATTACTGAAATGGACAACAACATGTCAGCCTGGAGACATAGCAGAGACAGATGTGATGGATAATGAAAACATAAATGGAAAGAGACGACAGATAAAAAAATTATTATTCACTGAGTATTATAATACCAAAAGTTAAGGACATAAAATCTGTCTTAGATGTCTCAAACACAAGAAGAGGAGGAATTTCAGTATGCTTTGAACACTCAAACATTATCATAGGAGGTCAGTGTTGTTGATGCCAAATTTTGCATGTGTTCAGAAAACCCCTGAAAAACTCATGGAAAGAAATCATCCAGAATTCTTAACATGAGTATACTCATGAAAAGCCCAGGTTGCAGATTACTAGAAGGGAAATAGCACTGTCTAGATATTTCCATCTAGGTTATTCTGTCCTGACAGTCCTCACTAGATTTTATATTAAACATCAAACCCAGGGCACACACATACACAGATCAGCTCTACGTTTGTGTGTGGTGCCCTTATCCCACAGAACAGGAGCAATGCTCAGTCTTTTCAGCTGGCCCAGTTGGCCCATTGTGACATAAAAGTATCCACTGATTTTATAACCTGAAAGAGGCTAAAACAGGCACTAGGATAAAGAAAGATACGTTCCTAACGGCCACTGGGCTGTCCATCTTGAAATCATCCCAGGAGTGCCAAATATATTGCTGGGGAGAAACAGAAATAAATAATAGAGGGAAATTAGTTTTCAATTGCTCATTTAGAATTGCTAGTTTCAATCAATGACAATTTTAAGGCATTAAACACATTCCAGAGTAACTTGTCAAAAGAAAAAAAAAGCAAAACCCCTGTAGTTGCTGACATTCTCTGAGGTTTTTTAATAAGATCAGGGTCAGTGATGGGAAATAAGCAGGAAGATGAATAGGATGTCAAAATTAAATTGAGTTCCAGAAGAGTTATCTTAAGTTCCCAGAAAAATAGAAACTCATGAAACTTTGTCTCAAACTAAGTGGGAAATGTGTGGTTTAGCTTAGAAGGTAGAAAGAAGGCTGATGACTGCCTTTAGAGGTATTAACAACCCATGCTATTTTAGCCGCTTGAAAAACACCTTCGTCCTTTGAATTCTGGAACAGAGAAGGTTCCACTCACTTTAAATTCTAATGATTTCTGCTGCAACACCAAGCTCTTTCATTTTTATACAGGAAACCCAGATTAATTGTTTCAACCATCTGACTATCCATTACAATCAGAGGATGTACTTCTTGTTAAAGTTTCAGAACTGTTGAATAAAATACCATTTTAACAACCCATATGTCTGTGTTTTTGTTTTGTTCTCCTTTGCTAAATGTTGTAGCACTTTATCTTCTGGACTGTAAGTACACTATTGGCCAGACTGTCATTAATCATCATTGTTGTCAATGAACAAAAATCCAGCAGGAGAAAAAAATTGAATGCCTGGGACTGCAGAGCAGTTCAGGTTTCTGAATGACCACACTGATTAATAATGTTATGTTCATTTGGGAATTTGTCTATGCATCATAGACCATTTGTCTATGAATTCTGTTCAGGTCTGTGGTCTTGCTATATATTTACACCATTGTTTAAGATATCCTGCCTACTTCCTCCTTGGGCTGAAGGAGGCAGAATACTGGGTTTGAACAAGAGCATTAAAACCATTATAAAAACCAGCTCTTCTCTAACCAAAAACCGTGCAATGAGTAAATCACAGCAAAACAAGCTTTCTCTAGTTGCATGTGGATGAAAATCTAGATTTTTAAGGACCAGAAAACCCTTGAAACAAACAAAAAGACTGTATGAAGGCAGGAATAAGTAAAAATAAGACAAGTAGGGAGTCACATAGGAATAGATTTAACATGGAAGTTGAGGAGTGCCAAGCTAACAGGACCACTGGAGAAAGTGAAAAAATAAAAGAGCATTTTAAGGACTCTCTCTGAGCTGGGTAATGTATTCCATCAGGATGAACCTGGAATTCAAAAGTTCAGTAAGATCTTTGGGATTCTGAGGTGGAGATGGAGGTGTTGCATGTTTTGCATAAAACTGTACATCTCTTGGTCTGTGTGAAATACATAAGAATCATACAGTGAGCCCTATCTATTTGCTTTGAGTAGCCTGAAGACAGTAGACTAACAGTGAAATTGCCCTCAAGAACAGGGGTGTGGGAAAGGGTGTTTCAAATCTGTTTAGAAACTCTCTTTTGTTAGAGACTGTCTTCTACTTACAGGTGAAGCAAGAAATACATAATTTTGTATTTAATAAGAGTACTGAGTGAATTAGACCCATAAATTATGGCTGGAAGCAATCCAGGTACAAAGGAAAGCTTACAAGTCCCGAGACTCAACTTGTAGGTACATTGCAGCAGCCTGGTGGAATCCAATGAAGTGACTAGATGAGCTTCATAAAAAAATGTTTGAGCTCTTTTCATAGCCAAGTTCATAATATAAATGCTAGGCCTTTTGTGTCTTCTGCCATATTCCAACTACTGGCTTAACTGTGCAGTTGCTGTAAGTACCTAGTAGATTAGTTTTATAGTTACACTTATATATATATCAAATTAGTGCTGTTTTCTCCCCTGCAAACTTGGGATTTTAATTTAGATTCTGCTCTTAGCTGAAGACCAGCATTTAATGTCTCTTTAATCTACAGTGCAGTCTCTTAACTAAATGTCATTTCACACCTTCTTGGTTCTCCAATGAGGTGTTCTTGCCTTACTACTCTCTAAAAAGCATTGTTGTAGGAACTTACAGCATCATTAGTTTCTATGCTTAAACATGGGAAATGATATATAAGAACTAAGCTTTATCATTCTTAATGTTTTCATATGCTTTCAGGGAACTAAAAGTCCACAGGGGATAGAAATAAAAATGGAAATATAGTAACATTTTCCTAATATAGCAGTGGCTATGAGAGAATGAATGTTATGCTCCTGAGCTCAGGGAGTGCTCTCGCAGGAAAAGACTGACTCACCTGGAATCAGAAACCAGAGAGCACCTGCATGTACTGTATGGACACAAAAGAAAAGGCTGGACACCCTCTCTATACCTTTGTGTATTTCTGAGCTAAAATCCCAGGACATGAGACTACCTATTTGATAACATAACTCAGATGTACCAGGCTCTGTGATGTGGGTGAGGGGGGCAGAGGTCTGTGTTAGTTGTGGATTGGATGTAAGTCCTTGTGTGTCTTGTCACACAATGAGGGATTGGTGGTGGGGTAGGACTGATGGTGAGAAATGCATATTCATCCACAACCATTCCAGTCAGTGACTGCAGCATGCTATTCCTCCTTTTTCCTGTGGAATGGGCTGCTGGTCTTCTACACTCTGAATGCAATGACACAGTGACATCTGTACAGATTTTTATATATATAAATGTAAATATGTGTGTATATATATCTATATATATATATCTATATATATATATCTATATATATTTGTAGGCATCAGGCTGTTGCACTTTGTATTTACTCTAGGCCTGATGGAATAAAGTATTAAAATGACTGATAAGTTTTCTGTTATGGTTTTTAAAGAAAAGTTAGGTATTCTGGGTCACAGTGCAGGAAGTTTATTTACTTCAGTAATTTAAAACCTAATGACTTTCATGGTTAATCCTGTTTCCTTTGCTGCTGCTTTATCTCTTTTGATAATGATGTAAGCTTGAATGCAAGTGTGAAGGGCATAAGTTTATACCTGGAAAATCACCAAAGTACTCTATTTGATCATGCAGATCTGTCTCACAAAGACCTGAAGCATTGTGAGGGGCTATGCGCTACATTTATTCCAGTGACAACATCCATTTCTTTCCTGATGCTCTCATTGAAAATGAAAATTGCCTGCTTCCTAGTCCTAGAAATACATAATTTCCTGTATATTTCTTCCCCTTACTTATTTCAATCCCTCCTAATCTAGCTCAACACTATATGTATCAGCACTGGTGACAACTCAAGGAAGTGAATTTAGAGTGGTTCGCTGCACTGAAGGCCTGACTCCTTCACTGTTGACATCAGAGACAAAATTCAATGATTTCATTAGTACACAGAATCTGCTAAATAACTAAAGTCAGAATACAGAGAATGGGAAGGGTCAAACTTTTGGAAGAAATGGTTCAAGATACTTGATTACAGATTTAGAAGAAAGTTGTAAGAGGAATAGAGAACTCTGGAGAAAACCGAAGTTCTTCAGTATAGGTATATCCTGATTTCCCAGCAAGCGTTCTTGGTGAACTACTGATGGGATGAACAGTTTCTCCATGTTTTACTGTTCTCTTTGGCTCATGAATGTCAAGGGCAGTTTGTGTTTCTTTCTGGGAATGAAATGTTCTCAGAAGTAGCTGAGCCATATGACAAAACCATGACTCATTTCTTGACTCAGCTGAGTTCAGAAACTAAAATGGAGGAGGACAGATAAAGCTTGGGCATGAAACGGCTCACCATTTTGGGTGGTTTGTTTGCTCTATAAATGAAGCGGGCAAAATTCTGAGTCTCAAAGAAAAAGTAGACTATGATAGCAATTTGCACAAACATTGAAAAATCAAAATTTCTCTGTAAAGCTGTAACTTAAAGGAGAAAAGAATAATTTTTCACCACTTAATATCTTGCATGTAAGTGAATAGAATTCCATTTTTTTATTTTACTGCTTCTCTATTGAATTAAGTCTTTGTCCCATTTAAAAGTCCTATAGTCCTATCTTGTTCTCTCAATCTCTAAAGCAGTTATTCAGCAGTCGACCAACACAACAGAATTTGTCTATTCTGAATGTTCTTTTCCATTTTTGTATTGTATCCTAGTCTCTTATTATAGTGGTACCGCTATCAGAACTATAGACAAACATGTGTCAATATTTCTATGCCAACACCTGTTTTACTAGTAGATGTTTGTAACAAAACCATTCTAATTTGTATAATCAAGATAAAGCTAAATACAATCATTCTCTATCCTAACAATAATTTCCTCTAAAAATATGCTTTATTTGCTCAATAGCTTTTAAGAGATGGACAACTGAATGTTAAAAAAGCACTGAAGCTGAAAACTCCATGTTGCTGCTCCTCAGGTAGAAAGGGACAAGAAGGAGCATAAGAGACCATGTAGGTATTTAGCTCATGTGTTTTGACACAACACACTGGAGAGCAGGAAACTCCTTGTCATGGCTAAAGGAAGTTACTTGTCCCCAGATTGTGTATTTTGACCTTGGTCTGCAAACCAAGAGACTGTTCATAGCCATGGATGTATTTATCTTTTATTAAAATAAATGTATGTGCAATTTGTATTTTACATTGTACGCCACTTTGGGGTTTGAGTTTTGTTCTTTTTTTCCCCCCTTTTCCTCCTGATGAGTGCATAGAACATTAACAATTGTGTCTATGCCACGTCTATTTTCAGGAAAAGTGTTTGCTACTGACCATGGCTATGAGTGTGAAGGGAAAAGATAAGCTTGTAGGAAGCATTGCCTCATTTACATACTATTTTTAGTACAGACCAATTCTTTCATCTTTGTAATGACTTCACTTCTTGCACAAGGTGAACTAAAAATAGAACTTGTTTCTCCCTTGATAGTATATGGCAATGAACTGTATTGCAGATGTCCAGCTTCAGATCTGTTGAGTTTTGAAGTCCAGAGCTCTTGACATTTACAGACCTCACAGTCTCTCTTAAAATAGTCTTGAAAGTTCAACCAATGACCCAAAGATTGCTTAAATTCCACTTACTGCTAGGCTAGATTTTCATAGAACCAGGTATATCTTCCAATACTGAAATTAGTAGTCCAAGGTAAATCATTAGCATAGTTTCAGTTTACAGTGATGCCTACAGACATGAGCGTAACAGTGTAGGGCTATAAAAGAACTCTCACCTGTCCTCTCCTGTTTCCTCGTCCCTACACCTGCACCCACCACTCCTGTATCCACTAGATCAGATGGGTTTCACCCTTTCCTGTGCACGGATTTATCTAATAGCCAAAGAGGCAGATAGCTACATTTCTGCTGACTTAGTTTTTTCTTCAGCCAGTGAGCTGAGTCTGTTCCGACCAGATCTGATGGTAAATGATGGGCACACACATCCAGAAGCATCAAGACAGAAGAAGAGTGTGTGTGTGTGTGTGTGTTCAGGGAGGATCTCCCCTTTCTTCTGTTACTGCTTTGTGAGACTGTCTAAAACTATTTCAATGAGCTGCACCCTGTGTAATCAGCAATATAGCAAAAGCATAACTACTGCCATTTCCCCTACATGCTGCACCAGAATTAAGGTTCAGTGATCTTTCTGTAACAAGTATTTGAAATATTTTCTTGCTCAACATCATAGTTCATAGCCTGCTTGTGAAAGTGGCTTGTTGGTATTGCCTCCCAGGGGAGCTCTGGGGCACTCTGATTATCATCATGCCATGCAAGCTGCATGATACAGCTGCTGCTGCTACTGGACCCATATAGCTTAGCATCTCTTATAGGCAGCTTGTTATAAAACACTCAAATGGCTGCTCAAATCCTTGAGCTGGAGGAGCACATACACCTGCCAGATGAAAGCTTCGCTATTGTTTTTTTCAGTGGGCAGAAGAGGAAGGGGCTTATGCAGGAAATTTCACCCCTGGAAAAATGCACACCAGGTGAAATTTACATTTATTCATATTTTTTTACTTGAATTTTGCACTAAAAATCCCCAAATGCATAGGAGTATCAGCCTCTGTTCACAGTCTTGCTCTTTATGCTTTCCCATGGTAGTAAATTTGACTCTTACTAATGGCAGGTGAAACTGCTCTTCATGGAATAAGAGACTGTTTAAAATCTTTTAACTCTTTTCTTGATGGATTGGTGCAGCCATTTGTGAATGCATAAGTTCCATTTACATTTTTAATTCATAACTCCATGCAATTTTTTACTATGTGCCGTTGTTTTATCACAAATAAATAAATAAATCCCTCACATTGGTAGGCTGATAAGAATGAATCATCCCATTCTTATCCTGTTCCCCTGATGATGCCAGTGACCCTTTTCTGCACCTGTTGTTATATGACCTCATTTTCTTGGCCATGGATGTCTAAAAATGTATCTCACTTTCTGGATGACAATTTCTCAGAATTATAGTTCCTATAAAATTAGGAAACAACTTTAAAACATGAAAACTTTCTGATTTCTGACTTCGTTAAGGTCACAGGAACCCATATTTAGACATTAGTTCTGAAACACATCTCAGTTTCAGTCCATGAAGATATATATTCAGCAATATGGACACAATCTTTTTTTCCCTTTTTAGTTCTTTTTTTTTCCCTAAACAACAAACTCTGAGTTTGTGCAGTTAAACACTGGTCTGAAGTAGTTTGTGATTTCTGCTGGTTTATTCCACCCAGGGCCCACTGTTCTGTCTCTGGGTTCATATTGCTCAGTGAGGGTATCGTGTTCTGTCCCTTCCCAAGAAACTGATTACAAGTGCAGAGTGCAGCACCTTTAGTGTGACCAAAGGTCCTGGTTGTTTGTTATAGGCTTGACAGTGCAAAACATTACCAAAGTACCAAACAGAATTGGTAGCATCTTTAATGCCTTACCTTTTACACTGGTGTTTGTTTATTTTCTGTTTATCAGCATTTCCAGTTGTCTCATACAATCTTCTTTAATGCTTAGTGTCTCAGTAAATATGATTTTCTTTCAAGAAGTTATGGTCTCTCTTTTAAGTCAACGTTCAGTGACAGAATTTAACTGTTCATTGCTGCTTGGTAAATCCAATCAATCAAATACTGTCTCTATTCTGTCATTGTACTTTCTTCCAGTGGAAAAGTTTGAGTATACATTATTTCTGGGTGGAAAAATTCAGAATATAAACTCTGCAGAAGCAGCTAATTGATTGACATGGTGGAATGCTCTGTAATAGAAGGGTTTTCCCCAGGAAAAAATCTGCTACTCCTAAAATCAAAAAATACATAAATTTAAAATAAAAGCCAAAACAAAAAAAGGGCAAGTAAAGGAATTAGGTTAATTCTCATACAATTACAATAATGGAAAGATAAAAACTAATCAGACATGGAGAACAGCTTGTATAACCATTAACCAGGCTATGGTAAACCATTCCTTAACTCTGACTTAAGAGATCCATCATGGGATTCATGGCAGCCAGTTAACTAATGCTTAAACAACTCCACAGTAATTTAAAGCTTTGGTAAATGGCATCGCTCAACCAAGCCATCACTCTCAGTTCCAACAGTTATTTTTAACTGGTATGAAGTTATGCTAACTCTCTCCACCCTTTCCCTGCCTAAACTGCAAAGGCTAATAAGTCTTCACTGGCTGTCCTTTTACTGAAGTCCAGGCAGATGACATCGATTGTTTGTTATTTTTCCTGGGAAAAAAAAAAAAGGTTAATTGAAGAGCAGTGTCAAATGAATTTGGAACAATCTCCCTTGGCTGAAGCTGCATTTGATCAGTTTACAAAGATATAAATATTTATATTTGTTTTCTCACTTTCAATTATTTTTATTTTAAAAGGTTTTGAAAAAAATTGTTTATTATTAAGACCGGTCTAACAGCTGGTAGCTATCCAACTAATTTTTTCTGCATCCTCACTGACTAATAATCAGTCAAACTATGGGAAGGAGGCATGTTACATAAGAGGGGTAAAAAGTTAACTAAAGTGAATATGTCGCTGGTTAATATTGAAGAGATAGTGGCACACAGAAATGAGGCCTTACATGGCAAGAAAAAAAGGCTCTATATTTGTTTAGTATTTTTACTTCTAACTTGAGTATCAAAAGTGGGAACAAACTAAAAACTATGCTGGTGACACAAAGCTGGGTGGCACTGCCTTTGCAGAGGAGGATGAAAATATGTGGAACAGCTGGATAACTGGGGATTGAAGTAAAAAGAAATGGATGAAATTTAATAGCACAAAGTTCAAGGTCATGCAGTCACAGTCCAACAAGAACTTCTGCCGAGAACTGTAACCTATATTTTGGAAACAGCTGAAAAGAAGGGAAAGGCTTGAGGCTACTGTCTGGCTGTAGGTAAGTCGGAAAGTGGAATTCCTTCTGTGTTTTGTTTGGCAGTAATACCTCTTTCTGGGTGTCTCTTCCCATGTCCCACAAGGCACACATTCCTGTCTCCACACCACAGATTACTGCCTTCTCTCTGGTTGCTGATGCAACAGGATCACACAACAGGATCACTCTGTACACGATGGTGAAAAAAAAAAAAAGAGATTGGAAGCTGTTTGAGGTGAAGTAAGTGCAAAAATGTCCAGTGCATATATGGAGGACAGGCTGTGGTGGGTGTTGTGCACAGTCCTGGTAAAACATGCAAGAAAGATTAATGTAAAGTGGAAGAGGTGCATGGGAAAACTCCACTATGTTTGTGGAGCACACAGCTCTTGCCTTACTAGAAGAAATAAAAATCTCCTGGATAGTTTTGCTTAGCAAAACAGAGCTCCAGAAAGCCTCCATTGCTTTAAATATATGGGGGCATAGGGGAAAGAGTAGATAAAATGAAGGGAAAACTATTTAAACATTTGGAAAATGTTACTGTGACATCAGACAGATTCAAAGTAGAAATTATTTAACACAGGTATATTTTGCCCTGTGAATCAAAATCAGGTTTCTCACCACCAGGTCAGTAAATGGGGTAGCTCTAGCCTAGAACTGTCTCTCTGGTGGAGCAGAAAAACTTTTATTGTCATACTGGAGATTGATTTTCTAGAAAAAAATTATTTACTATAAAGCCTGTAATGGTAGAGACATGAGCTGTGTCTTAGGAGGCTTTCAGTCCTATGTTCCTGGGCAGTAGAAGTGTTCTGATGTAGGCAATATGCAAAGGACTGATCTGTAACAAGTACCTGACAGGAGCATTTGTGCTTTAAAAGTTTGGAACTGGTTTTTTTGCTTTCAAATACATATAATTTTCTGCAGACAAGAAGTCCGGGCAACAACTGACTCTGTGAGAAACAGCTGAAATGTTTGATACATGGCTGTTTACAAGTGACATAGGTAAATAATCACACAATGAATTTTCTGTAATCCATTAATTTCTAAATTATTTTTTTCCCTAGAACATCACATATTTAGGAAATCTGGAAAAGCAGTCAATTTAAACAAACTCTCTTCTACAACTGACAAGGCAGCACAAAAGAGCTTACGTGGAGAAAATGAGATCTCTTGCACTGATTCTGACACCCTGCTGCCTCCCTCCCAGCCCCAGCCAGTGACCAGTGTCAGCACTAATGAGGGGGAGATGGCAGTCAGCGGGCCTTGTTGTAGCTGCTCTTTCTTCTTGCAGCATCGCTGGTGACCTCTCCAGAGCACATCTCTGAATACTCAAGCTATTAGCTCATGCAGCATTTCTGGGGATTGCATTCCCACACAATTTCCTCGGACACTGGTGCTCCTGCTAATGAGAAAGAAAGTGGTAGGCTTGGCCACCATGCCACATGGAAAAGGGGAGGGCTGGGAAGAGAGAGCTGGAGAGGAAGATGACAGTCTAGTATTATTCCAGGAGGTGTGGTGTGTTAATGGTCAGCATGTGTAATTGTCTTGTTACATCTCACGATTAAAGCATTTGAAAATCAGTTAAAGATCAGTTATTGAATAGAAAAGGCTGCAAAGGAAAGAGCGTCATTCTTCATTACATAGGCTTGAGATGAGATCCAAATCAGACCTGCCACATATATTCACTCAGCTGCACATGCTTGTAGCCAGAAGAATGACAGCTTGATAGCTACCTACATGTCAGTCAGTCTCTTTACCCCAAATAAACTTTTGCTTCTATGGTATACTTTGCTTCAAAGCAATGCTGACAAGGATTTATTGAATTAACCTAAATGGCTTTAAGCCCCAATTCATGCTGGTGCAGCATGTCTCTATCAGGGGTTTGCACTGGTATAACTAATTGATTTAGTTACAGATGGGAAAATTTTCTTAACAAGAGAAGGCCTAAACTGCTGGCCAGGCTGCCTTTGTTGTTTGCAAGTAATCTCCCTCAGCCTGTTGTTAGCATAAATCTGCTCTATTTTGGATTCCTGTAGAGCTAATTTATACAGGAGCCACACAATAGCATGGTTTACATTTCTTGCTCCTTTTCAAAATGGACTGCAGGATCTTAAAAAAAAACCCCCACTTTTCATGAGTTGTCTGCATTTCTGTGAGTATTTCATTGCCTCTGTCTCAGTCCTCATGTATACAGTGGAAGAGCAATTCATTTGAAAAATGAGCTTTTTCCAATTGAGTGCAGAGGGCAGAGTGTTTGGTTCTGCTCCCAAAGAGGCTGGGTTGGACACAGCACCTTTTGGATCACATTTCTGATACAAAGTACTATATTAACAAACCTAACAGGGGCTTCCTTTGGCTATCCTGTAATACTTGATATGAATTTTCTCTTGTTGATCTCAGGGCTAAGTTTATCTGCTACCGTGTCCATGTGAGCTCTGCTGAAAACCTGTGCACATGTGTGAAACCAACTTGATGAGATTCAAGTTGACGTTCACAGAAAATGTGCATGTTCTCACCTGATTGAAATTAAATTGAAAATGAAAACAACCTTTTGGTGGAGAATTAGATATGAAGTCCAAGTTCAGGCAAATCAAGTTTGGAGGCTTGTTATATACGGGTGTAGAACCTGGGACAACTGCATGTTGGCCTTATTTATGTATTACACACATTTGTAACCATAATGATAAAGCCTTCCTATTTATTTTAAAAGACACTGAATTCATTTTTTTTAGTCTGCTTACGCACTTTCAAATCTAATAACCTTTTCAGGGGAACAGTGCCGAAATCTGGAGAGTGTTATAACACCAAGCAAACTCCAGCAATTGCTATCACTCCTCAGTGTGAACAGTGTTTTAGGAAAGTTTTTACGTAGGAGAGTATGGAGCAGTAACAGCTCATCTGACTCTATTTGTTACCTATCTATAAATTGTGGGGGTTTATTTGGTTTGGAGTTTGTTTGTTTGTTTGTTTGTTTGTTTGTTTTTTGGTTTGTTTTTTTTTCCCTTTTCATTATCAGCTTGATTTCTTTTCAGTTCCTAGTCTCTTGAATTGTGCCAGTAATTATGAAGTAGAGGTACAATTTAACAGGCACAAATGATTCAGGTTAATTTAGGGAGTATATAAACATTGCAGTCTTTGCCACAGGAAGAACAGTATTTTCCCTGAGAACATTTATGCTCTTTGCATATTTGAATGGTATCCATTTTGCAGTCTAATCCTACAAAGAATGGTTGGAAAGTGGGGAACTACAAAAGCTGATAGAAAGATTTGTAGGTGAGTACATCGTAATAACATTTTATTTGCAAAAATCATTAACCTATGTGTCTAAAACAGTTTTAAACTGTTCATAGAACTGAAAAATAAAGGGTTTTTGAAAGAAGATAAACATAGGTAGGATATTTTTACTCTGCTTAAGTAATGTTGTTGTTGCCTTTTCACTCAAACCAATTCAAAAGAAAACACTGTTTCCATATCAAGAACAAATAATTTCATTCTCCAAAGTATATTGTTATGGCACTATACCTTTTTCCTCTTTATTGTAAAAAGATAGACATGAATAAGTAATGCAATTTTCAAGGAGAGATGCTGCTGCAGCCCAGAAATGTGAACTTTTATAATACAATTTTGCATATTGCCAAGACTTTTGAAAATTAGCTAAGGAATAGTTGACAACTGAGAAGAAATTGGGAGGTATCTTGGCTTAATTTCCAGCCTGTGACTAAAAATCCACATGTACCCTTTCCAGACACAGTTTTCACAGTATGGTTAAATTTTTATACTGCATTTCCAAAATAATTTTTAAAAAATTCTTTCTAAGTAGGCTATGCAAGAACTTAAAAAAATGTATTAATTTGTCAATGAAAATCTTTACATATATATAACTCAGAATTAAATTCTCTCTTCAAATTTAGCCAAAATGATGATCAGTCAAATATTATCTGGATACAAATACAAATTTTATTTTTCATTGCATTTAATTTCTAACAATGCTGATCATTTTTCAGTGCTTGTATGGTTTGTAGTACAGGTTTTTCACTGTATTAGGAAAGTCTCTGCTACTTGACAAAGTGCAAGGCTTTGTTGTGCAACAGCCAGAGTTCAGGCATGAAGGAGCAGAATTCATAGTAACAGGCATCGCTGTTCCTTATAGACTAAACTATGCAGTTAGGCTTCAAGGATGGGATTTATAACGATCGCCGTGGTATGGGAAAGATTTAAGGCAGGCAACACCATAAGCCATTTTTCCATCCACCTTTCATGATACCGTGTTTTTTTCAAATCTTCTGTGTCTCAGCTCCCTTTATCTGCTCTCACTTTCTTCATTTTTCTTTATTTCCACATTTGTTGTTTTCCTTAAACCTCTGTTTTATATATTCAGTACTGAGTAGCACAACGAGGAGACTTTTTACTTCCTGTACATCTCCCACTCTTTCCCTAAGCACCAAATATTATATTACACAGTACTGAAGTCTCATGTGAGTGAAGGATCAGTGATCTCACGGAATCAACGAAAAATTCTGCTTTTTGGATGCCCACATTTCTCATACCCAACTTTTTTGACAAGAGAAGTTCCTGTCATTTCTGTAACTAAAGGAACACTACGGTTAATTAAACAGGCACCAGAAAGCCCTTGAATAGTGAGTTTGTGCTATGATTCTTCAAACCGCTTGATGACCTTACAGCCTCTCTGTCTTTGAAATAAATTTTAGCCTCTGAGGATGTGCAGAAAATTGGCTCAATGTGTAGAAGGCTGAAGGAAACAGGAGCTAGAAGAGATGGTCCTGTTCTCTGGTGGAACACCCAAAGATGAGTTTCGTGCTTTCCTAGGGCCAGGGAAGCATAGAGGAGATTCAATGATTTGTCAAATCATTGAAGACATCTCTGCCAGGATCTTAACTCAGGTTTTCCAAAGCCCACTGTAGTGTCTGCTCCAATTCACTGTGCTCTTACCATTTTTTTGTGCAACATAGATTGTCACTCCTAAACTATAGGCTACAGATTTCCTAAACTATTCTTCTTTGGGCACCCAAAAAAATTGCTAAATAAATGAGGCATAGAGTCATCATCAGAATAACAATAACATTTGTTGACTGCATGAGTCAGATACATACTATGGAGGTGGATTTATGAAGGAGGTTATTGGTAGCTCCCATTCTGACCTACAGGCTGCACATCTAAACTGCGATGTCTCTAGCCACTGTATCAATACATGCCATATATTTTAATACCCACTATATCTTCTAGAATAACATACTGATGTGAAATATATTATATATTGCTTATGTTCTATAAAACGTAATGTGATATATAGTATTTCAATAAACAAGGTAAAGTGACACTAAAAGGAAAACAAGGGATTTATACTTGTTTAAAATTCACACCATGGCTGTTTCCTTGAGGAGCTGATAATGACTATATTGATAGAGATTAGTCCCTAAATAAAACTAAAAGGATCCAGACACATAAAGCAAAGAGGCTACAGAGTGGCTTGCTGGAGTCTGAACTCACCTGTCCTTTTCTTCCAAACTCAGTTAATGAGCGTAAACTAGGTTGCTGCTTTTTCATCACCTCTTTTCAGGTCACTGTCAAGGACTATTAATGATGTCTCTGAACACATTTTATAGACGAAATATCTGACCAGTGTGGAAATTAAAAAGGACCCTCTTGCCACCTCAGGCATGTGTGGAGAGAGAGCACAAGAGTTTATATAGTGATCTAAGCAGACCAGCTGGAAAGTAAGTGGTTGGCTGAACAGCTGATGTGAGAAGAAGCCATCACAGGAGCAAGAACAGGTCGTGGATGCCTGTGGAATGAGATGAGAAAGTAATTTTCTTCATATACATACTCTCATCCTATGAAGACTCTTTATGTATTAATTGACTCTTTATGTATTAATT
>JAWWES010000133.1:55354326-55391936 GCA_035583135.1 Lophotriccus pileatus
AAAGTAATTTTCTTCATATACATACTCTCATCCTATGAAGACTCTTTATGTATTAATTGACTCTTTATGTATTAATTGACTCTTTATGTATTAATTTCATGTCAATGAGTAGTCCTACTGACTTCATTAGAATTACTTCTGTGTTTAAGATTAATCACATGCTTATGTTTTCCCCTGCTGAAGATACATTTTCAGGAAAATTGTTCTTAAGAACATTTTTCCCCTTACATTAATGCACTGCCTCGGATGTGAGACGTAATATTGCTTACTAGTGTAAGCACTGGCCACCCACAAATCACACAACAAATCACCCAGCATTGGACCTGTCTTTGTGGGAACCAAGTCAACACCTGGGTCTGCAGCCCATGGCTGAAGATGCAGCAGCACCCACTGGAGCCAGGGAATAGCAGGGGGTGGAGGTGAAAGCAGGAAACTGAAAAATTAATTATTCACAAAAATAAAAATACCTGTAGATGATAGCAGTCCAACTTCTAAGTGCCTGACTTCTGAATAGAATCTAAACCCCCCTCTTATTGATATAAATTTCTTGTTGTTCTCGAGCATGTCAAGCTGAAGCAGGTAGAAGGTTAACACCCAGCAGTGTGACCCCTTCCCTCTGCTGGTACCCACTGCTTCACTCCAAGTAATGAATGGGCAAGTACCTTCTTCCACTGGGGATCATAAACCTGGAATCCCTTCTCCTAACAGCAGTCTTCTGTAACTATTTCTTCAAAGAATTGACCCAGCTCTCTCTTCTCTTTTAATGTTCAGGCAGGGAGTGGTGGTTTCCTCAATTCCTGTTAGAGATCAGAGCACTCGCTGAGGAAGTGAGACACCTGGGCTCAAAACCTTTCTCAGTATGAAATGGCTCAAACACACATCTCTCTAATTAGTGGGGAATGTGCAAAGAAGCCTCTTGAAATTCTTTTACAACTTCAGGGTTTGGCTGAAAGCTCTGTAGCACACTTACCAGAGGTGGTGTGGGCTGTGCCCCCCGCAGGCACAGTGCTCAGGATCCTGGCTGAGTGTTCTAACCAGCAGACTGGCTTGTAAATAGGAGTTTCTAAGGAAAGGTGGGCTGTTGTGGCTGGTGTTTTGAATTGCAGTGGAGCAATTGGTGAGAGATAGGCATTCATTGCCCCAGGACAAGCCCTTACAAGCATACCTGGGAAAATAAATGCCTGGAGAACCTGCAGTGAAGTAGGGGTATGCCTGATAATTCTGGATGCTTCAACAGACCTTTGGTGAGTTTAGAGTCCCGAGTTTAGAGATGTTGCTGTACTGAATCTTCCCAACATAAAGCTCAGATGGTCAGAAAAACTGGCAGAATGTATTTAAATGAAAATATTTTTAATTTATTCCCTCCTCTTCTCCTTCTTTCCTTTTTATATCCTCTTATGAATTTGAACTCTTCCACAGAATTTGTCTCTGGAGGGCTTCTCTATCTCTCCTTAGGTTCCTCAGATTTAGAGAGAAGCATAAAGACTATTTTAACTTCTACACTGGGATTAACGGTTACAACCTGTCTAGCTGCTGGGGTAAATCAGAACAATTTTCCTCTATGCCAAATACCGGTGGTTTTTCATAGACATGCTTAAGCCCCTTCATTAAATGTGACTTGCAGTACATTCTGTGTACTAGTAGCAGTTAGCTAAGGAGAGAAGGATACAAATAATGACCAAAAGGCTCAGTAAAACCCACTTTCAAATATCTTGCAACCATATCCCCAAACTGAGAGCAGATCTGCTTTGCTGATTATAAATGCTATGTTACTTGGATGGACTCTTTAAATCCTGCCATTTTTGGCATTTAAAAATAAAAGGATAAACAAAAACACATCTGGTCTGCAAATGTGCATGCCGTGTTTGAGCTTGATGCGATTTCTTAATAGTTGTTAAACATTGAAAATCAGGGTTCATAAGGGAAATGCCTACTCAGCTGATTGTAGTGCAACTGGTGCAGCTATAACAGGCATCAGACACTCCTGGAATAGCAGATAACTGTGTATGGCTACACAGTCATAGATGGAAAGAAAAGCCAGATGGTGTACTTAACTGCACTTAAAATGATTGTGTGTATGTCAATAATGAATGCCCAAATCGGTTTCTGCCATAAAAAACTATACGTGCATACTAGTAGAACAAATGCAGTCCTATAGGGAAAAAAAAAGTGTGGATTCCAGCACTATAACAATGTTTATTATGGTGATCAGTTATTTTCTATTTGCTGTGGGTTTTTAAAGTCTTAAATATTGAGTAATTTACAACACAGTAACAAAAATAAGTAAATCATAAGGGTAATTCTGACAAATAAAAAACTAATATTTACAGCTAATTTTCTTAAAAATACAAATGATGTCTGTTGCTCAGATTGCTGGCAAAAATTGCTGGATCCTACAGTCTCAAAATACCGGCCTTCCTTGGGTTTCGTAATGAAAATTCTGGCAGGGTCAGCTGAGTTCATCATTTCAAGGTATATTAAGTTGTTTATGGGTGAAAGTTAGGCCTTGTGGTAATCGATGGAGTCTTTACTATCAACCACAGCATCATACCTATAAATAGACATTTCATATAAGACTTTAAAATAATTTTACTTTTCTATATGGAATTTATGTTCTAGCAGTTTTTCAGTTTTAGAAAAAGAATTTTCTCAACTTAGGTAAATACGACAATTAAAGAATATATTTCCCTGTGATTCCTCCATATGTTTTCTCCCTCTCTCCCTCTCTCTCTCTCTGTAATGGAGGGATTGTGAACCCCTTACACTGAGTGTTATTCACTGTTAGCAAGACCACTGATTTCAGCAGGAACGGTAATCACTAATCAGTTTGAATAAAGTTAGCAAAATCTGTCTGTAAATAAGCATCAAATTCTGTCAAACTCAATCATATCAATCAAATTTGTCTCAATATCTTACTTGTCTACATTCAGCTGGCATAGTATGCAATGATAGCCCAAACACACTGGCTAAGGCCAATTTATTATGTGTTTCCTCTCATGGTCTTTCTCTCCGCATGGAGTGCCACGCTGACATATCATCCTAATGCTTCCATTTCTGGAATGAGCAGAGTTTCCTCTAGCTGGAGTAATAGCAGCTTAGGTTGTGATGACACTCGTAGAGTTTAGGCTCTCAAATCTCTAAAGTACTTTTGAAAATTGTATGCAATATTTATTACCCCTCCAAATTGCAATTCAGTGGAGTCGCAGAAGAGAATTGGACTGCCTTTCATTACAGTTTCCTGACCTTTTATCTAATGTAAAAACCTATTTTTAATTGCTGGTATCTCTGCCAAACCTTAAGAATTGCCTTGTATGGCCTTAAATGAGCCCCACTGGGTGTGAGCATTATGACATTGTCTAATTACACAGTCACATTTGAATTTGGTTCTAAACTATTTGTGCTTCAGTCTCTGCATAGGACAGAAAGAGCTTAGCTGAAAAGTAAATATTCAATTTTAGTTCTCTTCCCATTGCCCAGTATGTCCCCCATGCCTTATTTACTGCACAGTATCCAAACCCTGCTTTGAAGATAATTACTATGTCCCTTCCAAGCTTTTCCATGGTGCCTGTTGCTATAGCACCTGAACGTTTCAAAAACTTTAATGAATTTATATGCACAAAACCCCTCTGAGGTGAGGAGTAGCATTATTCCATTTTGTAAATGCTAAACTGAGACACAGAGAGTTGAAAATAACCACAGTCCTCTAATATGTCAGATTTGAGGTGATGACTTCTGAATTTTTGGTGTGTTACTTTATACATTCAAAATTACACTGCAGTACTTGTATACCAGAGGTGTCGAATCAGTCACTTGGGAGATCAGGAGTGAAAAAAGAACACAAACAGAAGACTTAAATAAATCACTTGCACAGTTCATAGGACAGTGACATAAATCCAGTTTTCCAGATCATTGTTCCATTGTCTTAACTTGAGATCACCTTTCCCTTCCTGAAAAGCTTGCCCGAGCAACCACTTTTTATAGCAAAGATGCATCGGTCCTATAGGCAACATGCTTCACTATACAGCAAGGCAGGTCTAAATCCTTCCCCCAGCAGAGCAGAAGGAAACACTGCCAGCTCTGCAGGTCAGCTGGTGATGGGGTTATTTGAGGAGAGCTCAGCGAGACAAGGCTGTGGCAGAGATGGTAAATAAGTGTTTCGCTCTGATGCTCACTGTAGGAGGACTGGGGGGAGCGCCAAACCCTTTGAGAGGACTCAGCAAGAGATTGCCTGAAACAGAAGAAACCATGGAAGAAGTAATTGAATAAAGAGATAGAATAAACACTAAGAAATCACTGAGACTGTTACTCACCCAAGAGTCTTAAGAGAATTAAAGGATGAAACAACTGAATTATTGATGGTGGTATGTAACCTTTCCCTTAAGGTTTCACTCACTTCTTAGGAGGGGAGAGTAGTAAATGCGGCACAAAATTTTAAAGAGGTTTCTAGGGAAGACGTCCAACCCTGTGAGCCTCCTGTCTGCACTTGGTAAATTAACAGAAGACGTGATAAAAGATAGAATTAGTGGAAATCTGGATGAATGTGATTTATCTGAAAGATAAATGTGATTTAAATTGAAAGATAAAACATAGTTTCTACAAAGGTTAGTCCTGGCCTTTAAACACAATGGAAGACTCTTGAGGGGAACAATGAACAAATCATTAAGGATGAGCCTGAATTTTCAGGAGATTTTTAACAAAGTCCCTCACCATAGGAGTTTAAGGAAATGAAACTGCCATGGTATAAGAAACTAGGTCCTAGCTTGGGTGAATACTAGGCACAGAAACACAAACAGAAGACAGGACTAAATGTTTGGTTTTCAAAATGAAAGGAGGGCTCTTCTAGGAGCTGTGCTATGCAACAGGTTTGTAAGTGACCTGGAAAGTACAGCAAACAGCAGGATGATCAAACTGGCTGAGCCGAGGGAGTCAGGCCCCAGAGTGACTGTAAAAAATTGCAGAATGGGCTTATGAAACTAGAAAGTAAGATGGTGGTAAAATTCACTATAGATAAAGTAGAGCAGATGGGAAAGAATAATCCTAAATTTACATACTAAGTAATTTCCTCTGACATGCCTGTGTCAAGAGTGAAACCTTGGGTCTTGTCACAGAGAGCTCCAGAAAAACATCAGCTCTCTCTTCAGCAACTATGAGTAAAACAAGTTGCATCTTCAGGTGAAATTAGGAAAGGAGTGTAAAGCAAAACAGGAAAGCAGCATGCAGCTTTGTAGCTATGGTCCAACTGCATGCTGAATACTGTGTATTGTTCTTGTCCCCTTGTTCCAGAAGTGTATGGCTGGACAGAGGAAGATCTGAAAAAGGAAATTGGAATTGATGAGAGACCTGTGGCAGTGTCTGTACCAGGAAAGATGAAACAGAGTGGTTTTCTTCTTACTGGAAAGAGAGGACCTAAGAGGGGGGAGGGGGGGAAGAGAAGTCTTTGAAGTTCATTAATGCTGTAGGGAAGTCAATGGTCATTGACTGCTCACTCTCTCTTCCAGTACAGGACTCAGGAGGTTGTGGCATGTTTTCACTCATAGGTAACAGACCTGTAGAGCTCCTCACTGAAGGATGCTGCATGACTTAGAAACCTCCAGCAGACACTGGGAAAGCACTTGGAAGAGGTAAGTGCTGTGGGTGACAGAGAAACTACACCATGATTGCCCCTTTCTGAGAATGCCAGAGCTGAGTGACTGCTGGTGGAGAGGCAGGCTGTGCTCGCCCTGCGTGACACCCTACCTGGGATGCCTCCACCTTCGGCACCCTGGGCTGGAAGCGGGGCACCACGCTGGCAGGACCCTGCTCCACAGCTGCACAACTGCTCTGATGCCTTATCTTGCTGCGAAGAAGGCAACAGTCTCGGGTATGTGGTCAGGTATCATAATGCATAATGCAAAGAAGCTGAATTAGGTCATATCCTCTCTTCTGATTATAGGATAGAAGAACGTCTGATTACAGCATCTGGGGACTGCTACAAAACAGGCTTACAAAATCAATGCCTTGTTATATTTTGAAAATGAGCTGAAGCTGAGAAATGAAACCCACACATTAAGAGATGGTGAGGCTGATGAGAACATTTTGAATCTCTCCACTTGAAACAAATACAAAGAAAGCTGGGGATCTGTTTAGGGATACTACTGCATTTGAGAAATGCTCAAATCCACACTGCACACAGGGTGCAGTGGGAACAGTGGCATGGAGTAATCCAGACCTGAGTTTTAATTCAAGAGAGAAAGTAGACATCAATCATTAGCAGTAAGTAAATTGGACCTGGCACCTTAAGTGCCTTAAACATCAGAAGTTAAGCCTGAAATGGTATCCTGATTCTTAAAGGAAGATAGTAAATTACTCGCCGAACAAACGGGTGGCATAGTCAAAATGATGAACGTTTCTGAATCCTGAAGAACGTGTGGAGTCTGGGAGTAAGGAGTTAGGGCAGGAGTGAATTGCAGTTTCCAAGTAAACATCATACAAAACACAAGCAGTGTAAGAAACACAGTTGTTAAAAAAGCAGTCTTTATTTTGGAACAGTCTTAGTTTAGCATAGTAAGTGAAATCACAATTCTCAGGCAATTCACCTTATATAAATTTTGTTATTATCACTTGTGTATGCATGGAAAAACATGAACCCAAATAACTAATAATATAGAACAATCCTCCCTCTTAAAACAGAGATGAAATTAAACTAGGTATATTTTCCTTTAACAGAATCTCTTTTTATTATCTTCAGAGTGTTTTTCTGATAGTGAAATGAGTGATAAGATGGTTCTAGATGAAAAGGAAAGCCTTTTAATTTACTAAGGAAAAACCCCAGAAGGCTGCTGTGACTGGCAATATTAAAACTTACCCTTCTGTAATTGACTTATGTCTAATCTAACTTATTTTCTCAGCATTAGTGTTGGTCATGAAGTTGAACAATATTACTGATTCCAAGAAATATCAAAGATCTGATTTTTTTTTTTTAGGAAAATAAACTGGATGGCTAGGAGGCAAGAAAGAATTTTGCTTGTACAAGGAGTAAGCCTATACAGATATTTTAAAGTAATTTTTGAGACTGACCTCAGGTTGCTTCACAGGAGGGCAATTGACCTCAGTTTGGAGATTGATCCCAAGCTGCCATCCTGTTCTATTTAACAGTGCATGGCTGCACCAAAACAATTAATTTGCAATGCAGAGATCTGACAAGAACTGGTCTGCAGATAACTCACTTCTCCTGGATTTGTTCCTCCTTCTTGCACTAAGAAAGAGGGAAGAAAAAGAGCAAAATGGCCTGCTGTTGGGAACAGGGAATTTTGGCACAGGTACTGGTAGATATTTGCCTGCACATTTTGAGGTATTTGAGGTACAATTTGAAGAAGGTTTTGCACATGGGGACCAGTCCCTTGCTGGTCACCGGGAACTGGCTTTTGTAGATCTTTAAAGAAGTTCTAAGACTGAGAGTCATTAGACATAGCATAATGATATCTTGTAGAGGAGATCATGTTTCATCAGACAGATTGACTATGAATCCTTTTCCTCATACCCATCCTGTCATTTCCAGTTGGAATTACATTTCCTGTCATATTGATTTATTTTGCATTCATCAAAGGAGACTAAGATTTTTAAATTAATAGAATTGGATAAATATTCTAATTTCACACACAGGCATGAGAGTTACGTTTTTTGTGGAGCTGAAATTTCGATAGCAGGGAATTTCAAGCTTCCTACTGGTAGTATCATTAGCTCACATTAGTACTTTTTCTCCACTCAGTAAGGAGTATGCACACCAAGGATGGTGGTTCACATCTCCTTACAGTGTCGATACACAAAACCAGAACAGTAAACAGACCATCAATTCTCATTGTAGGGCTCTGTGAATGTTTTGCAGGTACTTCTGTTTTTCATATCTGTGACATTTATGAAGTGAAAATCCACTTGCAGCAAACTTTAAGATAGTTTTTATTATTTCTTCTTGCCACTGTGATTCCATGTCAAGATTATGATAACTAGTCCGTTTGCTGAATGTTGTAACATCAAGTATAAAACTTATGTGTTCTATATTTATGTAAAGTGAAAGCTCATTTGGTCTAACATGCTGCAAAGTATTATCCTCAAAACTTTACTTTTGTTTCTCTAGCTCTTCTGTTTTTAAGAAAGATTTACAGAATCTAGTTTGTTTGTTTGTTTTTTTTTTTAGATAAGTTGTCTAAGTGTTACAGTAATAAGTTACCTGTTTTTCTTATTAGATAGCATTTTGTATTTTTTTTTCCTGACCTAAAATAATATATCTCTGGGAACTAAAGTTTTTACATAATAATGAGGATTAGTCTTTTTCAGAGCTTGCACAGAAACCTTCAAATACCATTAAGGTGTGGCAGGATGAATGTGACTTTTTAATCAATGATTGGTTCTTATTCAACTTCTCTACAATGCTTTTGCAAAATATAACAGTTCTTGCAGAGGACAGACCTTAAAAATAAAGTCTTAATAGCCTTGTCAAACCCTACATTTTCTGCTGCATAGAAACATCAACAATTTAAACATTATTTTAGTTCCACTTTAGAATGAAAATTTGAGTTTGAGCAAATTGCTTTTTCTCATATAATGCTGTCTTGAAAAACTTTTAATGTTATTCATCTTTGCCTCGCTATACTATCCTGACATTCTTAATTTCTGTTTGTCATAATTAAACTTTCATTCAGCTGCGGTATGGTAATTAAGTGATGGAATAGTGAGGTTGCCTCTTTGCAGTAGTAGTGGAGTTCTGAAATGGTAGAGGAATTAGATACTTAATCCAGAGAAAGGACCTGTATCTGAGGATTGGAAGTGGAGATGATCACCTCCCATCATCCTAGAATTAGTCACTGAAGTACTCAGGCAGTTTAACCTTAACTTTTACTTTCTCCTGGACATAAACTATGGCTTGCACAGCCTGATGGAAAGTGAAAAGTCTGGCATAGCATTGTTCCTTTACACTGTACAAGGAACCTAGAACTAACAGCTGGGCTTTTCATACCAAGGCATTTTAGATAATCTTCTAAGTACTCCTCTGTACCTTTAGCAACGGAAACACTAGCATGAAGACCCTTAAAGATATAATTAGCTTGCACAGCAGGTAGGTGCTCAGTGTCCAAGAGCTTAACTCACTTCTGAAAGTGGGCCCAAGTTTCCTAATTCACACACTTTTGAAATGTGATTTTTTCCCACAACTATTCGACTATTTCTCGCACTTATCATGCTCTATGTATAAACTTAAAAATGAAAGAATTTATAGTACAGCCATAGCACAAGTCCAACTTGTTTGATTTCAAGCCTGCATGTAAAAGCTGAATAACATTTCTAACATTCTGACACTGGGATATGGGGATCACATTTTATTTATCTACCTGTGCTTTTTGAAAACCAGCTATTCCATTTTATTGAAATAGATAATAGTATTCCAGACATCAGTGCTATGAAATGTCATCTGTGTCCATTTCTTTGTATCATAAATCCTTCTACATTGCAAAAGCAGTTAGATTAAAAAGCAGAAACAGTTAAAAGACAATGAAATTGTAAATTGTATATCTATATGTGTTGTCTTGATTCTGTTTCTACCGGCAGAAAAACACAGCTCTCAACTATGTGCAAGACAACTTTGCAATAAGTTCTGCTTCACTCTAAACTAGTCCGAGCCCGGCTCCCTGCTGCTGCCAGCCATGAGATTATGGTTTTAAGGCTCTTTGTATGCCCCTATAAAAATATAGAGGGACCATATACTTACTTATGTCAAAAGTAAGTCTACATGGTACTTTGTGGGCAGGTAAGAACTCTTTCATATATTGGTCACTTTTTTCTTCCTCCTTATTATCTGGAAGTAGCACAAACTTGAGTTGTGTAATGTAAAGAATCAAATCCTCATAAGCAGGTTGTATAAACTTGGGTTTGATGTTTTCCCAGGGATAACTACTGGACAGATCAGCTGTAACCACTAACAGTTCCAACCAAAATACTGCATGCACACACTAGGAATAAATACAAGTTAAGTCTTATCTGCATAGAAGCCTCTGCTACTCATTTTTTGTAGCTCTGTCTTTGATATGAATTGCTTAGGTTAATTGCATTACATGAGTAATGTGTGTGAGAATGGATAAACTGGGTCCTGCATATTCAAAGTAGCATACTTAGTTAACCCATTCATTAGTTTAACACAAAACAAATGTCATTACAATGTAAGGAATTAGTTGTACATATTATAACTTCATTTGGGCCTGTACCTGTTTAGTTGGGAGGCTCCTACAAGCTCTCTTAAGGTATATTCATCTCATATTGACACCCTTCCTTTCCATATGTTTTTTAGACACTGCAATATGAATTATGCTTATTATGGAAATGACAGCCAAATCTATTTTGCTTCTACAAATGATATGCCAAGACAGTCTCTGTTCTGTCAGCAAGCATTGCCAAAATACAAATGCATATGGCAGCAAACCTTTTTCAAGTTTAAACAAAAATGCTGAAAACTGACTCTGCTAATTTATCAAAACTGCTTCCTGGCTCTCACAGGATTTCTTTGGGTGGCTATAAGACATCCTTCTCCAATGTAACTGGAAATATTTTGGCGCTAAGTCAATATTTTCATTCACAATTCATGTTAACACTGGACCTGAACACTGCAAGGTGTTGAACCTGTTGTTGAGAAGGCAACACATTTTTTTGCAACAAAGAAATCATGGTCCTACTCTAGTGGTTTGCTGCCATTGCACTGGACTTTGCAAAATTACTTCCAGTTGTAAAAAACTGGTTTGAAGTACAACTAAACTAACTTATGCATTTTATCTTCATTCTTCCCTCTCATTGCTTATAAATGCAGCTGTGAAGTCGGGATAGAGAAAAATAAGCCCCAACTCCTTTTTCTTGTACAGAATTCAAAATCTTAGTGCTGAGAATTGAGCCTTCTTCTCTGCCCTTCCCACATCAGCTCAGGTGCTCGGTAGTCCTCTGGTAGTGTCAGTAGGCTTGGGGCATGGTTCAACATACAGGAGGGTTTGCTTTGCTTCTTTTCTATGCTGACATCTATTCTTATTTTGCTTCTGTGGATAGGAGAGCCCCATGTCCTTTAACCAGTGAAGAAATATCACTTAGCAGTTCCATGTTTTATGAGCCTGACTTAGAAGGAGAACTGCATGCTTTACATCTTCAGGAATTATGCACTATGTCATTTGTTAACTGATTTCACTGATAAAGCTCTTCAGTGTCGTTAGACATTTATGAATGCATGTTTCTTACCTTTGCTAGCTCTGCTCAGTATACCAAAGACCCCTTTTTATAATCACTGCATTGGTTTCTTCTGTATAGTAAATCAATTAGTTAAACACAGTGTAGTGTAAGCATCCTGCTGGGCAAGGGTTGTTTTCGAAGGTGAATGAATCCCAAATTTCTTCAGTGGAGTAGCAGTGACACCACTGATAGACAATGACACTGTAATCTCATGTAAGGGATATTCTAAAGGGGACTCCAGTTACTCTCTCCCTACCCTGAAGTTTCTTGTGCAAGAATGAAAAAGCCACTTCAGTCACTCAAAAGGTTAAATCTTTTTTAGGCATTTTTAAAATGAATGCCTTTTAGGTACTACCAATCATACCCCTAATCCCTAGCTAGAATAAATCATTATAGACTTTATTGGCTTCAAAAATTATACTGATTTGCACTAGTTAAGCACATAAACAGGGCCTGCAGGGCATATCCGTTAAGAAACAGCAAATTTCCAAGGTTTTATTCATTTGGGTCATGAACTGGCACTGGTTTTTCTAAGTCACCTGAAAAATACCTCTCTGAGATCTTGACACTAGCAAAATTAGTCATATTGTATCCTGGTACCGGAATTCCTTCAGAGAGGGCCCAATCCCTCCTATTTTTCATCTCCTTAGGAATTTGTGGTTATATGCTTAATGACTTTAAGTGGTTTTTGTGTAGTTTTTTGGCCTAGGATTTCTAACATATAACAAGATCATGGATCTGGATTGAGAATAGAACTTCCTTTGCTGTTTCTCAGAAAATTCAACCTTGAATCTTTTTTCCCCTCATATGTTAAGCTTCAAGCATGTCTCCTCTGAAATAAGTGACAAAACTCTTCTTGGCACCGAGCAAGAGCAGGGCTGAGTCAGCAGACAACTCTGTTTTGAGCTGCTCCTGCAGGAATGCAAAGGATGAACACACAGAGAGTTGTATCACTAGACTTTAGACTCCCTAAATTGGATAGGTCTGCCCCTGCATCTGGCCATCACTTGGCAGACATAACAGTGCTAAGTTTAGCTTTGTATTGATTGTAATTTGCTGTGGGATGCTGGGCTGGGAGGAAGATCTAGAAATGGAAGATTATAATGTATTATTGCATTTACAGTATTGATATTATTGCAAAGCATTCCCTAATTTCTGCAGGAATATTTTGGGCACAGCCATATGAAAATACTAAAAATAACATTCTTGTTTCATCATTTATAGAGCCAGATAAGTGTTAGATTTCATACCGCATAAGAGAGTTAATTCATTTCATAAGTTGGGCATTGTTTAAGATATGTCTGAATATTTTTCTAACTGCATTTTAGATTAACTGAAGTCTACAAATTTGCAATACCAGATTTAGAAAGTGAGTGTTGACAGGAGAAGAAAACTTACAAAATGTTGAATAAAAATCTGAAAATGCCAAAGTACCTAACTTTCATTGAATAAAGAAAAGGTTTCCAAAGGCTAGTGGAAACTAACCATGTGTTTCCAGGCTTTCCAGCAACTCTACAGCTGTACATCTTCACAGAGCATGTGTTCACAACAGCAGGACTATAGGGGCACAGGTAACACTAACAGGGTATGAATGAGGAACTAGGGGTACCTGCTAAGGTATATGAACCAGCTGAAGACACCCAGGCTGAAAAGACCAACAAAGGAAGCCTTTGCAGGTGAAGGAACAGCCAGCTCAGCCTTTGCCTTTTATTTTGCTTAAAAGGGTAAAATTCCCTCCTTTGCTTGAGTACCTCCACCAGATGACAAGGCTGGGGTTAGCCACTTCAAGTTCATTGCACAACAATTACTCCAGTTGTGAATATGAAGCCTACTGAACACATTTGAAATTGTATGGGGATGACAACTGGAAACCATACTGAGTATAGAAGGGATATGTGAAGTGCTTAGGTGTTGCTGTTTTGCCTGGACATACCACATTACAAAAACTGGAATAAAGTTACCAAAGATGAAGAACTGATTTACAATTCCTTTTGAAACAAAATACATGAACTTAAACTAAGCACAGCCAAGTCCCAGCCTCATTTTAAACAATTTTCTAAACACTGTTTTATAGGGTTTGCCAGATAATGAGGCACAGACACAGATCAGAATCACCATCCTTCACAGTTTTACTTGACTACAAGTCAAGGAAGTCTAGGGCACTCCCCAGTTTATAGACACTGTACCCTGGAGCACTGTACATTTACCTGAAATGGTGTTGCCTGCTTCAGCCCTCAGGACACAACAGTATGACCACATCTGCACAAAATTGTATTCAAGGCATTTAGTCCTTTTAGGGTTGGTCAGGCATGAGCTGCCCTTATTAAATCCATGCTGGCTGTTCCCTTTCACCCTCTGTTTCTCTTTGTGCTTGGATATAGCTTCCAGGAGATTTTGCTCCCACTGCTTTCCTGAAAACAGAGCCTAGGATGGCTACTTTCTTGTTCCTCAGATTCTCTCTGCACTTGTGAAACAGTCATGCAGTGTTGGCCTTATTCCTGACATCAGGAACTTCCTCTGAGTACCACAACCTTCTGAAGACGGTAGAGATTGCAATGACATTGGTCAGCTTCCACAGCACCACTGGCATCCACAGCATCCCATCCCATCAGTGTCCTATTTGCTTAACTGGTGACAAAATCTACCCTTCTCTATTTCATGTAATGCCTCACTCCTGAGGTCTCTCACAAGGCTTCAAAAGCCAAGAGGTGTATGTGCACACTTTATTAGTAAAAGCTGAGGCAAAGAATGTTGCAGTTAGATTTGCAGTATATAAGCAAAATGGCTTTTTGTAAAGGTACTGTTTCTTCTTCCCAAAACTCCCTGCGAAAACTATCTTTTCATATGCAAGAAGGTCCTGGGAAGATTTCCTGGGTCTCCTCACTGGCCTTGTTAACCCCTTCCTATTGGATGTTAACCTTTACCTGTGATTGGTGTTTCTGTAAGTCCCCTGAGACTTCTAATTGGTTACTCTGTGAATCCTCCTGGAGGCTATTTAAGCCTTTACCCCAACAATAAACGCTCTCTTGCCTCCCCTTGCCACGACCCAGCATGTGCTGCCTCTGTGGAGGCAATGGGAACACGTGGGTGGGGGAATGGGGGAGCATCTCTCCCCTCTGGGGTCCGGGGATAACCCCTGGGCCTCGATTTCCCCTACCCATCCAATTCCACCATCGGAAAAGAAAGCACTGACTATCTCATCTTTTTTGCTGTCATTAGGGCCCTCAGCCCCACAGTGTGCTCCTGTTTTCCTTTGCTTTACTTTTTTTCTGATGATATGTCATAGAAACTTTTCCTTCTTGTTTTTCAGATTACTTACTAGTTTCAACTTCAGCTGAGCTTTGGCCTTCCTAATTGCTTCCCTGCAGGCTTGGACAATGCCTTGCTAGCTTGCTCACTCCCGTTTCCATGTGACAGATCCTAGGACTTGGATTGCTAATAAAACTTGATGCTGTGCACTGCAAAACTCCTTTTCCTCCTAGTATCATTTGCTAGGACCAACTCCAGTCATCTCTAGCCACTCCATAAATCAGTTTAGTATCTGTCATCTTGTGATCACTGCCACCTTATGACCAGCCTCTACAGAACACCAAATTTTAACCTCTTATGGTAGCCTAGAAAGCAGGAGGTAGAGCCAGACTGTTGTTTTTCTTATGTCAAACAGAAAATGTCTAATTGGAAAAATAATTGATTCAACTGTACTGAATGATTTTTTGTTGTGAATTCTTTATCTGAACAGCTCTTCACAGATGCTTGGGTCAAATGATGCTTAGTTCTTCAGTTGTAAGAAGCATAAGCTGTCGCTTCCAAGAAAGGAAATATAAAGGTGTACATCTAACATGTTTACAGCTAGGATTATACTGAATGAGACTAGCAAGACAGACACTATTTTCCTTCCAGATGTTAGTCTTAGGAATGCATTATACATAGTAAGGCTTTCTCTCCTCCTAATGGTGTTCAAGAATAAGTGTTTTGACAATAATGGAAACCCACTGTGTTATTTCAGAAGTGATAAATAGAGCAAGATGCCCATATAGGAAGGCAAGAAAGAAGAAACCTTTAGAGATATAAATTAACTGAGCTTTGTCAAAAATGGTTTTGAAATATAACATTTCCACCTTCCCCCACTTTTACAGGGTTTTTCCACTCAGATAATGTAGATGCTTAAGGTACAATTATAACATCTTCAGAAGATTGTTAGATTATATGAAAGAGGAAATAGTAATATACGTACACAGAGACACTGAGAAAGAGAGTATGCAGTTTGAGTCAGAAATCCTCTGATCTCCAAAGAAGCAGATGATGCAGATAAAATACAGGCTTCACTGGCACAGCTAGCAGGGAACTTTTATGTGTACATAAAGCAATTATAAAAGGTGTTTGATTTTGCATTAAAGCAGCCAATTAGTTCCTTTTTTGACTAAAAATATATATTTCTACTTTTTGTGTTTCAGCAGACAACAAACAAAAAATGAAGCTTAATATAAGTCATTGATTAGAAAAATCTTTTAATGTATTTTAGTGTGGGAATTATGATGGCAAAAGTCTCCCCACATTGAGATCCCTTTCCCCCTGTCTCACAGGCTACATGCAGAGGTTTTTGAACAAAACTGGCAAAGATGGTGGCGTCAGAAAGACAACTTTGCTTCTGGAATCAAGGTGAATGTTTGAAGGCAGAGCCAAGGCACTGTTTGCTAGGCAGCCCACATGACTGATACGTTAGCTATAGCTGTGGTGAGCAGGGATGTCCCACGTAGGGTTGTTTGTTGGTTTTGCAAGTGTATTTCCCTTGAAAACAGGAAGGGGTCAAGAAATGCCAGCAACAGGTAACTGACCATGACACAGAAGAGAAAGTACAAGGGCTACAACACACGGGAGAGTGCTGGAGTCAACTGTTTGCTTTTCACTATTCTGTTACACAGAGTATTTAGCTTTTGCTCTTGTGTGGGAGCAGCTTTCAGGAAGGTTTCTACAACATAATAGCTTCCCATGAGGAATGATTTCAAGGGGCAACTCTGAGATATAGATGTAAGAGAGCTGCTGATTTTAACACATTTTCGTAGCAAGTTTCAGAGTAGTCATGTTTTAGAATATAACGTTCACTTATTAGAGGATATTTACTTAGAGGTAAACACTGCAACCTGTTTAATATTCACCCATTTCTTTTAGTCCCTCAAAAATAGTTACTGTTATTTCCAGACATTACGTAAATATTTTAAAATAAAAATTATTAATATTGATATCGCTAAAACACAATGGTTGAGACAAGATTAAATTGACTCATGCGGATGCATATAAAAGTCTTAGAGGTTATGTTGTGAGTTCTGAGGATCGAAGTTGCTATCCTGGCACAGAATGAAAGGGATGTATCCTGTCACAGATATGTTTGGCAGCATTTTAAGGATTTGAGAATGCTTCATTCATATTCACAGGAGCACTGAAGTAGGTCAATCACCACTATGTGTGGTGCTTATGGAATACACCAGTAACACTGATTTTTCAGCCTGTCAGCTATTGTGAATCTGTCCACAATCACTGACTAAGGGAGATGCCCCAAAGCTCACTTCAATTTCCAGTATGAAGCAATGACAACTCTGTCACAAGATTTTGAATGAATTGGACTAGCACTAAGATTTTAAGCCTCAAGAGAACATCTTCAATTGGTTTTGATAAGAGTTCTCTGAAGCTTGTGTAATGCTTTTGGAGCCATTATATGTGGTTATTTTCTCAAGCAAGTTCCAGAAATCAAAGGACGATAGGACATATTCTTCTGACCAGCCTTGATTATTACCAAGGGAAGAACTAATTTATTCCGAGCATAAGGTATGCCTTTCTTACATTTTCACAGTGTATTCTTCTGAAGGTAGCAGATGAGGGGACAGGATGCAAGTAACACTCTGGTTTGTAACATAGACCTTTTCCACACTGAATATAAGCTGCTAAATTGAATACATCTCTTGCAAGTATCCATTCAAAAAATTTTATCTATGTTGTTAACGTGAACAACCTTGATAACTTGTTACTCAGCTGTTTTTAAGAATTGCAGGTAGAAACAGCTCTGTAAAAAAAAAAAAAATGAGGTGATAAATTCAGAAGGCTTTGACTGCAGGTTGTGCTGTAAAGGGATATTTCAAAAATAACTTTCTCCTACACCTCTTAAGTAAAATATACCTTTAGTGTTGGCAGAGAGTGCTGCAGTTAAATGCTTACTAGCATTTGGCATCTCCCTCTTTTCTGACTCTTTTCTTTTCTTTTTTTGCCAAGGATGACTCTTCAGTTAAAGAAAAAATCAAGTAGAAGCAGAAAAGATAAACTTTTTTAGACAGGCAACAAGGGAAACCACTACAAAGAAACATTGCTGAAAAACATATTGAAAAACTGAACTCTTTAAAAGGCAGGAAACTCTCCAAACTTGTGATACGGGTTTAAGGTGCGTGCCATTCTATGGGAATAAGAAGGTCAGTTCTAAGCCATCCAGCTCCCTTCCTACTAAAGCAGATTTTGAGAGGTTATTGGGGTAGATGCTTGAGCTAAGGAGGGTATTGCTCATGCAAATCATACCTTTTTGTGATACAGAACAAATAACATTGTAATCAGAAGCATTTTCTTACCTCCAGTCTACTAGTCAAAGCAAGAGGAGCCTTTGCTGTTGGGAAATCATGAACTTCAGTTATTGAGATTACAATCTGTGGGATGTACTAAGCGGGGCATGTAGCAGGATACTGATGTTAGCTGAAGTGCCTTATGCAGTGCTAATCACCTGAGTCTGAGAGGGAAGAGGTACAAGGAGAGTTTGTTTTTCCTGTAAATTGATCTCTGATCCTTTCATCCCCCCGGTATAGCTGTACTTGTTTAGTCTACTGAGGCCTCTTACGGCTAACATGTAATGAAGTAGAATCACATAGGGGTGTTCACAGCCACAGCAGTGCTGTTAGATGTGCTCTTTAATGGATTTGGTTAAAACCTTACTCAGCAAATAGCACACTGAAAACAAATATTCTCTTTGTCGTCTTAGGATATACTGTCCCCTTTACTGTACCACATTTGTTCTCAAAATTGACCTGCACCTGGTCTCATTTTGATCTTTGAACTTGGGGCTGACCGGCTGTCAGATGCTGATGTCTTTGTGAACCTTAGCACAGAAACAGATCACTGGATTTGAAATAGTAGGAGAATGTGTGCTGTCCTTGTGGGAAAGCCATGTGGTAGCTTTCTAATTTATTCATAATTTTACTAAAATCAGAGGTTGTATGAAAAAATAAATTAAGTAAATACCCAGCTGAATGCTGTCTGTTTGAGCTGCTCCATGCTGTGCAGCCAGCTGTGCGGGGAAAAAATACAGCCTTAGGATAGCAAAGGCAGTGAGTCCAAAAACTCAAGGGGTGACCAAAGCACCCAGCATGTTCTTGGGCAGTTTATAAACATGGCAAAAATCATTAAATCCATTCCACTGCTGCTCACTAGACGCCACTGCAGATATAAATTAATTGCACAGTGAATCAAACAGTGTTCCCCTTTCTGACACTGGGCTGCACCTTAGTTTGGACTGCACAAGAAGACAGGGAAGGTCTTCACCTCTTGTGATCCCATTTTTGAGCCCTAGGACTTTGACACCAGGGGCTATAACCAAAAAGGTCTCTAATTTCTCATTGAAATAAGTAACAAATACAGGATTTGATATTGTTCTGCCATGCATTTAGGGACAAGCCAGTTTCACCCTTCTTTCCTCTCTGGAAGCAGGGAAGAGACAGGACTTTGGTTTCATCCTTCTGTTTTCTGGCTGAAGCCATGTCGTCAGTTCTAGGGTTTAGAAATTACTCTCTTCTAGAATCTTGGAGTCGCGCTGCTTCCAGCCCCTGGCCACTGCCCAGACCAAGCAGTGCTGTTAGCTCTGGCTTGAGCCCAAAGCCACAGCCTCAGCACCAGTCATCTCCTGGAAACTCCGGCCCAGTGTGTTTGCTCCCCTGGTTGGCAAACAGGTTTGGGAATGGGTAGCAGGAGGGCACACTCATTCAACAGGTGTGCCTTTGGTGTACCAGGTCGCAGATTGAAAAGGCATGACAGTGCAAATAGGAGGTTTAATATTTCATCAAAACGTCAAAACTTAAAATGTCTACTGGAGCAATGGAAATGCCTGTGTGAGGCTGAAGTGAAAGTACAAACCACTGTAAAATCCTTACAGCATTAATACCAATGTGATCGTTAGAGTAGTTATTCACTGTTGAGATGGTTAGTGGTATGCAGGCAGCAGGGTTTTAGTTCTGTGGCATTTTGCTGACTTTACAGTAAAATGGCCTTCCTTTCTCAAAATTTAATGTGCTATGTCAGGACTAAATTATATAATGGATGCCTGGGACTTTCTATCTTGTGGTCTGATTCTATAACAAATTTCACCCTTCCTTTCATCAGAGAGGGTAATTAATGGAGTGTACTACGATTTCCATATGATATAATCTTCAGAGAACTTTTTTAGTTGTGTATATATAGCCTCGTGAATCACTTGGCTTTAAAAGAAACCGCATTGGGCAAAGCTTAAGCATTTGATGATGATCCTTTTTCTGCAGAAGACCTCTTTAATGCATTCAGGTTTCCGTTTCTAGCTGAGGTAAAGATTTCTAATTTTTAGCATTTAGCCAGCCATGTACAGCCATGCACAGATGTCTGTAGTCAAAAATGTTTCAATATTTATGCAGGTTCAATAAACTAAGAACCTCTCCCATGGGTAGGCATTATAAGATAAAGTTAGTGAATTCTTTAGTTAATTTACCATTACATGGTTCATGTTTCAGCTTCAGATTGCAGATCAGTAGAGGAAAGGCAGGTATCTGTGAAGCAACCACCTTATCGTTATACTGAAGAAAATCTGATGAGGCTGATCTTAGCAAACTGAATTGACTCACACCAGTCCTGAAGCATTTTCTTTTTTTTTTTTTTTTACCTGAAAGACAGCATGGAGAATAGATCCAAGAAAGGAATGAGAATGCTCTGAATCTTTTTTGTCTTTGTTCATCTGCAGTAGTTAAAGTTTCCTATCTGAGTATGTGGTAAAATAATCATTTGTCAAAGAGGTAAACTTACTGTACACCAATGGTCTGCATTTAAAAGGTCCCTAGTGTACTATGAACTATATAGTGTTCATAAAAAGTCATACTCAAGAGTCAAATCCTCCTCCTTCTTCAATTACTGTAGTTTTCCACTGTCTCTACGGATGGACTATTAAACACTCAGTGTCAAGGCACACTACACTTGTACAATGTATGATTCATTAGGTCAGTTTTCTTTTCAAACTTTATTTCTGATCACATGTATGTATGGGTAACACAGACTCAAAAAAAAAAAAAAAAAGAGTCCCCTAAAAGCCAGGCAGTCAGCAGGCAGAGTGATTCTGAGAATATTATGCTGTAGTCCATGAAAGCCTGAGGTCATTTCTGCTTGGACATTGAATAAAGTGTGCCTGCCAGTTTCAATATATAAAATCCAGTGCCAAGTGACTGAAATTAGGGTTTTACTGTTTGATCTTTCAGGCAAGTAAGCAAATTGTCACTTTCATTTCTCAATAATTGCTGGGATAACAGATCTGGCTGTTATTGTTTTCAATCTACACTATTAACCAAGGTACGGAGGAAGGAGTCTCATCAAAAGTAATTAATGATTCTGAACAAGTTTTCATTGGGGTATTTCCTTTACACATGTCAAGAGGAGTACATCTGAAAAAAGGACAAGGTTGGTTAAATGGAAATGAAGCTTCCAGAGGAAGTTATGTTCTTTTAGAGGTAATATGCTAAAAGGCTGAGATTACGGAACTATTGCTAAAGGAGCTGCATGCTCTTACATATTGCTAAGTGCCCCCAAGCTGACATCATCATTAGTTATTTATAGCATACTAATATCTGAAGGTTCTAGTCAGAAGCAAGGCCTTCAGATGTCATCATCTGTCCGAACTCAAAGAATGTCCTCGATCCCAAAAAGCTCACAATGTCATTTAATGTCATTAGTGTTGAAGGTAATCAGGATATCTAGTGGGGGCTTCAAACAAAGAAAAGGTTTTTGCAGGAACAATATCTCAGAGAAACTTTCTTGATGGGCAGATTGATAATTCCTTAATGAAACATTTTAACTAATTTGGCTGATGCAGACAAATATTATGAATGGAATGGAATGTAAGCCAAAATGATCATATACCACCCTTCTTCAAACAAACATAAATTTATACATAATGAGTGCAAATTTCTTTAAAGATGTTCTTAAAATAGTCTTTCATCATCTGACAGTATACACAGACACACAGTCAAGAAGAACAGTAAGATACAGAAACATATATATTTGCATGTTGCCTCTTCTGTCAAGTGACTGACGGTGGACTGAGCAATTTGAGAATACAGAATAGTGGCTTCACTCAAAATTAGAGGTTGTGGTAAAAAATTTTTGAAGGTTGCCTACTTTACACAGCATTTAAACCCCTACAGCTGCTGCTCCTGTATTACGAAAAATCCATAATTTCTTACCAGAGGGTGAAGTTCAAATTTTCTATTTTTTAGAAAGCACTTTTTCAAATCTTACTAATCTGTATTCTGCAAACCCACCACTAATGGCAGGTTTGTTGGAGTGTAAACCACTCTCTACTTTGCCTTGGGCTGTCTGGTTTGTTCAAGTTACCCTGGAACAGAAATAGCTGCAGTTTTGGCAGTATCAGTCCTGTTTTACTATAGGGAATACATCACTATTTATCACTGAGCATTTCCAAATGCAAATGACCCTCCAAATTAGGGATGTCCTGCCTCTTAGAACCACTACTAAATGACCACCTGCATGTGTTCATATTCAAAGCTGGTCTACTCACCCCATATGCATCTCCTCCAGTGTTTTATTTGACAATCTGTTTCAGCTTCGCAAGGGAGCTAGCAAATTATGTATTGCTCATTTTGTCAAAGTCATCATTGATGACAATTCCGGCATCAAGAGGCTCATTTTGTTCTCCAGATGTTTTTTTCAAATAGAAGATAAATCGGGGTTTTCAATCTTTTTCTTTCTCTTTCTTTCTTTCTTTCTTTCTTTCTTTCTTTCTTTCTTTCTTTCTTTCTTTCTTTCTTTCTTTCTTTCTTTCTTTCTGATAGTGAGGATACATGCTGTGCTGCTAGGAATGGGAGTGAGAACACATAAAAAATAAATTAATACAAAAAATATTGAGCCTCGAGAGGAAACCTATGCAAGCCTACAGAGCCCATTAGTATGTTATATTTAGCACCAGCATAATGGACAGGAAAAAATACAACGTTGTTTATATAAAAGGAATGGTATCATTCATATTGGATAACATCCCAAATTCCAAACCATGATTTACAGTCTCTGGCCAACCCACAGCTATTTTGTGACACAGGATTTCCCGAGCTTACAGGGTGGCATCTTCAGATGAAAAGAACAAGTGACCTCAGAAGTAAGATATTGTAAGAGGCTCCTTTTACATTCTGTAGAAGTGCAGTCTGTCCAAGGCTGTACTTTACATTGTGAAAGGATGGTACTTTGTTGCCAGCCCCTTGAAGCTGTCAGTGTCCTTAATTTCTAGGGATCACATTCACAGTAAATTCAATTTTTCAAAACTCCTTGTTTTTTTATTATAATGAGGTGATCACATTTTCCAAGGAAATAAACCTCTCTATGCTCTCACCATTTTCAGTAGAAACCATGAAATTCCCTGGACCTTATTGGAAGACACACTGTCTTTCATGCCATATCTTAACTTCTTTGGTGGCCTGCTCCCTCAAATAGAGATACTTTTTCATCCTTTGAAAAGAAATCATGATATTCCTCCTCTATAATTGGAAAGGACATATCATGGGAGTCTCAAGAGCTGAGTGCATCAAGAAAACCAGACTTTAAAAGATTAGTTAAGTCTCAGAGAGGGATACATATGCAGCTCATGTACTACATCTCCCTTGAGGGTGTTGACTGGAAAGGCATATAGACACACTGTTCAAGTGTGCAGGGATAGGGTTAAAAAAACAAAAGCCCACTCAAAGCTGGATCTGGCAAGGGATACAAAGGGTAACGAGAAGGGTTTCTATGCTGCAAAAGGAGCATAGCGGAATATGTAGGCTCACTACTGAGTAGGGCGGGGAGGCTGAGGTACTCAGTGTCTCCTTCCCTCTGTCTGTACTGGGAAGGCTGGCCTTCAGCAATTCCAGGTCCATGAGACTAGGGAGAACGTCTGGAGTGCAGAAGCCTTACCTTTAGCATAGGAGGCTCAGTTCAGAGAACATTTAAACAAATTGTGCACACACACATCCACAGGCCCTGATGGGTCCAGAGAAACATAAGAAAAATCATTTTACTGCAAGAATAGTCAAACACTGAAAGAAGTTGCACAGAGAGGTTGCAACTCACAGAGGAATCTGCATTCCTGGAGATATTTAAAACTCAGTTGGACACAGTCCTGATAAGCCTTCTCTGCTTGACCTTGGTGTAAGCAGGGAGCTGGACTAGATAATATCCAGAGGTGCCTTCCCACCTCACCCATTATGTGATTCTGTGTGATTTTGTATGAGGTTGTGAGACAGAAATAGCTGTGTTTTAAGAAGCACTTAAATAAATTCCTTCATTACTATAGGCATTATTATTAATTTTTAGTAATATAGCACTTCAAATAGAAGAGATGCTACTACGGAAAAACATGTTTAGCTGGAAGGACAGTTTGCCAATAAACCCCATATGTCAGTCAATTGTGATTTTTTAAAATCAGGTTCAATATTGAACATTTCTGGAAAATGCAGCAATGTAAATGTAAATCTTCATTTCCACTTTTCTAATAATCTGTTTTAAAGAAACTCTAAGAAGCAATATCATCTAGTAATTTAAGTGCACACAGGATATTTCAAAAATCAAAGCATTCTGGTAAAAGTTGTCATCATCTAAATTTGTGACAGTCACACCAAATAGCAGACCCATGCAAATGTATTTGATAGAAAAAGGAATTACTTCCAATTGCTCTTAAATGGGGAAAATTTTAATCTGTTTTTCAAAGATAGGAAACTCTGTGTGAAAAATGCCCACTGCACAGTATTCTACACAATTCTGCTAACAGCTTTTAGACATCTCTGGTGCTTTCTGTTGAAGCTTTATTGTTATATTTTAGATGAACACTACAAGAAAATGATCAATATGTGGTTAGTAGATTTTCTATCCAGAGCAGCCTTACAGGACAGAGAACACGAGAATCTTGACCTCATAGCAATTTAGAAATGACAGCCGGCATCAACCAAGCTACTTCTACGCCAGTTTAAGAGCAGGGGCTAAAAAGAACCTGTGATGAAATATTAGACAACTTGTAAGAAATTCACAAAACCAGATGCTCATGTATGTCCTTTTGGAAGGACAGTGAGTTTGCCTTTGAAGCACTCTGTAACTAATTTGTTGAAGACACCAGATAATGTCACACATAAAGGCAGCCATGTCATGTTTTCAGACGGTCCAGAGCTGAAATGCTATGAAGCTAATATGGAACAAGGATAGGCTGTTTGAAAGAGTGGCCAGACATGACAAATAATAATTTGCAAACCTGTTTGAATAGCAGTCCAAGTGTCAAAGAAAAATTGAATGTAAATCTACAGAGTTTCTGATGGACTGTGAAGAAAAGGAGAGATAGGCCTTTTCACCACAAACCATGAATCTTATTAGTATTAAAACTTTTTTAGACCCTTGGGAAGCAGAAAAGCTACTGGATATTGCTGCAGTGACCACTCCAAATTGTTGGCATCTCGTCCATTTTACTATCCCAACTAACTGGCTTTAAGATAATGGAACTTAGATGACTTTTCATGAATTGGTAGAACACGCCAAAGAATATGATTTTTTCCATATCACAGCATCATTCCATTGTTGCTAGACAAATGACAAAGTCTGAGTGAGTCACTTGTGAATTGTTAAGATTTTAGCAAAGAAGGTTAAGAAACAAAGGAATCATTCTTTCATGGAGAAATAGTTCCACGGAATCTTAATCTTATTCTCAGGAACACTGAAGTATTTTGGCACATTCAACAGGTGAAGAACTAAATTGTCCAGTGACTGAAAAAAAAAATGGACAAAAAAATGAGATGTCTTTGCCTAAGCCAACCTTATTACTGCAAACAAGCCAAATTTCCTCAAACACTTCCTCATTAAAAAACGTACATATGAAAACAAGTTACCTGTGCTGAACTGATATGCCTCATTCAGATAATACAGAATGAAGAGACTCATATTTCACCAAACCTGCTAATACATTTACTCACTCTAAGTGCAACACAACAAATATGGACATAGAGGATGATGAACTATCTGTTCCATTGAGATTTGATGAAGAAGACTGGAAAAGAACAAAGTTTGACAAGCAGCTGAGTTATGCAGGAATAGTTAATCAGAACAACTTATCTCCAAAGGAATCCAAGTGCAAAGCAGACCTCTCAGGCTGAAGTGTCAGTAGAGTCCTGTTTCCTCCAAAGAAGCCACAAAATATATTGACATCATTCAAGGGAGAAATAGCACTTTATTTCCCAATCATTTGCTTTGTAAGGCCTGATAAAATCAAAATATATTGCTAAAACTTGGGCTGCTACTCTAGGTTTTACATATGGATTTTTAAAAAATTATTTTTATGTGAGTCATTGTAAAGTTTTATTCAGAAAGAGATACAAAAATTCAAATAAGGGTTTAATAAGCTTTCACCAGATTGATATAAAGAGATGGAAACCTGCAAGTGTAAAAATAACAAGCTACAGTCTTGTCAGCAAATACAACCTTCCAGATCTGAGATATGAAAAATTTAAAAAAACCTCATTTCCGTTAACTTTTATTTTAATAATTTTATTTCTTTTTATTTGGAAGCCAGTTAAGTTTTATTAATCTCCTACAGTTTTTTGTCACTTTTTTTCCTGGGGCCATCTTTTATTCCCTTCCCTTACAATGTATTTTACATACTGATTTTCAGGCACAGTTTACTATTTCCTGCGAAGAGGAGAGCTCATGAAAGTAGCAGCTAGAGTTATTGTTTGCACACAAATAGACTCAGACAGATCGTAAAGTCCCTGGTGATCCAGGGCCTATATAATGCTGACTAGCTCCAGCAGCGCCAGCAGAAATTTCATAAGCCAGTGCTTAGATTTCAGCAAGTTCACTCTGTCCAGTTCTTTCCACCTGACAACTGGTTAACCTGACCTTATCACAGCCATAAGCACCCCGCTCTTCTCAACCTGGAAGGAATGTTTGGGTGGTCAGTGTCAAACTGTTCCTCTGAAAACACCCCCGAAATTCCTGGCTGGGGTGGTGGTGGGCTGAGCATCTCCAAACACTTCAGACAGCGTCGCAGGCATCTGTCCCAGGGCACTGAGCACTGGGGTGGCTCAGGCATCAGAGGGTGAGAGGCGGACACTGCAGCACAGCTGAGGAATAGCTCTGTCGGTTGTTTCATCTGCGCTGCAAAAGCGTTACTGAGCAAGAGGGGTTACATGAGGAGCTATTTCAGATGCTTCACATTCCTCTTCGACTTTACCCTGGCATAACTTACAAGCAGAGACAAGCCCTTATACATGAGGCATAAAAAGTAACAGAGAGACTACTGCTATGAAGTGCTGAGTGTTTTCAAGAGTTAAACCTGCTCAGCACCAGTAAAATGGGGAACAAAGTCACCTTCGTACTTTTCTGAATAGCTGCAAATCAGAATAAAGTGTAAAAGTGATTTGGCTGTATCTTGGCGCTAATCTGCTTAGCTAAGATCAGGGCTCAACCTATGCTTTTTCCAGCTGGACCCATGCTGTGCTGGAGTATATCTTTTGTTCCTGTGGAGTGAGCCTGGAAATTCTGCAGTACTTTACACTTAAGAAAGCGTGAATAATAATTTCAGACAGAGCCCCCTGTTTTATTTATTTTAACAGGAAATTATATTTATTATGTGTTTTTCTCACATTTTGGTGAAGACCACATTTTTGGTCTTGGTCTTCATTATACTACAGATTCCTGTTCTAGTAGCCAATTATTATGTTATAGATGCTGTAGGTAAGAGGGAACTGGTGGGTCTGGGGTACTCAGTCATTTGGGAGAAGCTAGGTTTGGGTCTTAATTGCATTAGTGAGCTTTTCAGGCAAAGTGATCAGCAGTTAAATAGTTAATGAGACTGAAATTTGTAAGGCTTCAGAGTTAACATCGATAAGGATGAACAGAACAGTTCACACCTCTCAGAACTAATCTCTCAGCCTGAAAGTTTTGTTCACTGTTCTGGAAGGTCACTTAATTACCATGAGAAGTACAGATATAATCATATAATGAAGGTTAAACTCCAGTATGTTATTCTTAGGCAAGGAATGGAAAATCAAAGCAGATCCAGCAGTTCGGCAGTAATGTAATAGTGGGCTATGTTTGTAGTTGTTTTGACCGAGTGTCATTCTTCAAAATAGGCAGTGTGAATCTCATCACCAAATATTCTTTGAGGTGCAAGGACTTTTTTTTTTTTTTTTTTTACTAAATATGTTCCATTCACAGTCCAGTTTTATACAAGATGAGTTAATGAGGATTATTATCCATTGTAAATACTACTAGGAAGGTAGCCTTTGAGTATGGCATCATGTTAAAAGATTAGTGAAGGTACACTGACATTAAGCATGGTTTAACAGCCTGAGAAGACAAAAAGTCTTTGGCATAAACAAAGCCCCTTTGATTTTGTGTCAGTTAGTTACGGTCAGTGGGAATAGAAGTATAAGAGCACTGAAAAAGATATCCCATGTCAATGCATCTACTCTCTGTTAGGCAACCAGACAGCATGAATCCCTTTTCAGATGCTCTAAGGTAGACTGAAAACTCAGGACATAACACAGCAGTCCTTCAGTTGTATCTGCAATTAGTTTTTACATGCTCTAATGATGCCACTTGTCTTTTCAAGATCATTCACAGCTGTGTATGATCACTAGTACGTTAACTTGTCCAAGCAGTCCACAAGTCCCTCCGATAGACCATCCTGGAGAGTGTGCTGAAAGGAAGGGGACAATATTTGACAATACTCCCATGAGTCTTGGAACTCAAGAAATATGTTTTCACACCAGTTCTTAACTTGCATTAATCATATATATTAAAAAAAATCTTTATAATTTATAAACTGTACTTCTCATTTGTAGATTTGTCAGTGTCTAAGGCACACAATGGATATTCATGCTCAAATGGCAATTTTTCTTTATCACATGTGGGGAATGCTGGAGTGTGCTTTTTTCTTTGTGTGATTACACAATTTCATAAAACTTACAGATTTATTATTTCATTAATTATCATCTAATTATATTAATTAATTATTTAAAAATGCAGATTTAATTATTTTCAAGAATGAAGGGTAAAGGTACCCTTCAGTCAAATTTGGATGAAATCAGCTAATGAGGTCACAAAGTTATTAGCAAAGAGATACAAACTGATAGCACAAATATACACATTCTGTGACCTCCTTGGGAGCATGACTAAAATAAGTCTCTTTTCATCTGAATTTGTAGAAGCTACAGTCGTGAAAGAGATTTCCACTTTCTCCACTTCAGTACTTACGTTTTGAAACTGCTAAATCTTCTTGGCCAAATAGCTCTGTATTACTCATCTCCCTATTAAGATAATTATATTTGGAGTAGAATTGCAGACAAATCTGCTTGTCAGCATCTGCCTGTGGTAAATGTCACAGTCCTCGGAGGAAAGACTTTAAGCAGCTGGTGCGAGGAATTTTAGGGGTGTCACAAGGAAGCCCAGCCTGAAGCACTGGTTGTGTTTGCAGCATCTCTGTGGACATGACTTATCATGGTGAGGTAGGAAACATGGAGGCCTCTCATGTTTCGACTCAGCAGGCAGTATGTGAGACATGTTGGCAACAGTCAGGCCACTGAGTCTCACAGCAAGAAACTGTCTGGTGTGCAGGCCAACATGAGCTAAACACCAAACCAAAGAGGCAGCATGAAAGTAGCACTAGAAATGTCCTCCCCCAAAATCACCATTTTCTACAAAATCCCTGCAAAAGAATGAAAATATTGGAAATGGGAATTGAGTCTCTACCCATATGACAGCATGTTGGAATAGCACTGTCACACTGGAAAAATACATTAAAAACAAATTAGTGGTAATTTTTGGTAGGTCATACATTTCCTATATGGAGTGACACTACAGAATAAGTCCTTTACCTGAATCTGAGAAACCTAAAGGAAGACAAACATTTATAGAGCAGAGCTGAGAACTCTGGTTCTGTGACTGAGCTACTCTTGTCTCCGAAGGAAAAACAGGTCCTCTGCTGCAGGCTGAGACCTTGGGATACAGTGGTGAAAGAATAAGGTCTGAATCCTAGGGGACTTTCTCCAAAAAGCATGGACTGCTGAAATGCCCAGCTTCAAAACAGTGACAGCTGCTTGCATAGAACACGCATATTGGTTTGAATAATCTTAAAAAGAAAAAAGAGAAAGGATATAGCGTGCAGTGGTCTAAAAGCAGCACAAATTGTCTGTGAAGCAACTCAAAATACAAAAATAAAAATGCTCAGCCTTATGAGCAGTCACTCAAGAAAAGTGAAAAAAAAAAAAGGCATATCTTAATCTCACTGTTACTGAAGAAAATGAAAATGGCAGTACACACAGTGACTGAGAACAATGATTTCCAATACAGAGAAGGCTGTCTGCAAAGTGACTTTGGCAAATTCAAAGTTATGTGCTGATTCAAATATAAAAACAGACTGCAGAAGAAGGCTGCCAACTGAAAGCTGCCATATTGGTTGGGTTACTAAATAATCACCAGCCTATTGCTGTTCAATAGTCCAGCTAAATTGTGGAGCCTACTGCAGCACAGCTCCAGCATCCCATCTAAGAGCTAATATCAGACTTTAGAAATGTGACAAAGAACTGGTTATATTTAGTAAAAGCTTTCTTCTGAGTTTATTCTCCCCTGCCTCAGTTTCAGTTTGCCCTAAGTGATATGAGGTGAGTCGGGAGGGAGAAATAGCACAGGAGGCAGACTAATGAGAAAGCACTTTAGGACTACAAGAGCTGCACCTCCCCATGGGCAGATTTGGATCTATCCCTGGGCTGGGGGCTTGGCATCATCTCATGTGAGCTCGTCGGCAGCCCAGTTCATCTGACTCCTAAAAATGCTATTGCTGACAAAGATGTTTATGGTAAAGAACACAGAAGTGAAAGGAACTAGTATTTTAACTGGTGGGCCACATTCTGGTCACATCAGGTGTATGCAAAACACAACAGATTCCATGTACCTGCTAGAAGGAATAAGACGTATAAGCCCCGTCAATTGCAAAGTGAAAAGGGGTCCTTCCACCTCTGCTTTCACAGCCTACACTCGAGGCTAAGTACAAAATCCTGCACTAAGGGACATCCTGTGGATTTGTAACATCTCTGGGAACAACATATTCACAGGACAATGAGCACATTAAGTTCATCCACGTGTAGGTTTTTTCCCATCTATGGTGGATACAGTACAGATAATAGTGTCATCACAGGACAGACAACATAAAGAGAAATACAGCACGTTCATCTTGGGGTCTGTGAACATTTTAAGCCTAATATTTCAAGGACTGGATACCCTGAGGGCAAAGTCAAGGTAGAACTACTAAAATGCAGAGTACCATTAGCTGTGATGAGGCCAGTGAAGAGAAAGCTGAAAAGGCTGGAGACAGGAGGTATTACTATGCTCATTGAAACTAGCACAGAGTGACAATCTGCAGCCAAAAACTAGTTAGAAATAGTTCAGGTAAACCAAGGATGTGCTCTGAGCCAAAACCACTAAGCAGAACACTTGGAAGAAGTCAGTATCCATTGCTACTTATTGGAGACACTTTACTCTTATTTACAGTTTATTCATGGTTAAACTGCTTGCAACTTCAAGAATGGGTTCTGGCATGTTAAGCTAGTGAGCTTGTTGCTAGTGAGCTCCTTGACAATCTTTGGCACAACTATTGGCAGCTGTTTTGGGCATAAGGTACCAAGCTGGGCCTGACACGGACTGAAAACTGACTCTTAGATGTAAAGAGTATAGCTTATGATATGATTATCATAGAAAAAGGAGTTGTTGAGGCAATCATGAAGTCAAACTGAAACGAATGCTGACAACAGAATATTAAACAACAAATAGACAAACTAAGGTGAGAAAAGCACAGGTTGGTGTTTTGTTTTGGTTTGGTTTTTTTTTGTTTGTTTGTTTGTTTGGGGTTTTTTCCCATATACTCTGATGTTCCTTTTCAGGACTGCGAGAACTGTGAAACCATAAGAAAATGCCCAGGCTGATAGACGTGAAGGAGAAATTGTGAAATTTTCACTAAGTTTTCACATTCTGCACGTGCCCTTGAGATACTTCTGAAATCTTAAAACACACCACAGTGATACAGCATGGGATTTGTAGGAGAATCTGAAGGGAGTTTTTGAAAGAATAAATAAAAATATAAACAAGCACCATCTTTAAGGTGCTAAGGTATTTATGCAACAGCTGGAGGTACATGATACCTCAGGAGGAGGCAAAGTGGCCTTTTGCAAAGCCCACTGTAGCCCTGACAGACACAGGGAAGTGTTACATCAGATTTAAAAGGAAGTGCTGGCTCTGCTTCCTGCAGTGAAACGTTTCTTTTGAGCGCCAGATAGACTTTTGCCTAGATGCAACAGAACACCATAGAAACGCAATGCTGAAAGTAAAATGACAGGGTCACATCCCTGAGACTGCAGAGGCAAAAGGTGAAGAAGTTGTGGTGTCCAGAAAAACAACTTCTGGAGGCAGGTAAGTTGAACCAAGCACACATTTAAACCAACTTAACAAAAAGATTTTCCAGACAACGCCGAAGTTTTTGCCTTTGTCGTAATCATCATCGTTATAACTTCCCTAAAGGCAATCCAGGGAAGTTCTATATTGTACAGAATATTGGATAAAACAGTCTCGCTCATTTTCTAATCCATTTCTTAGAAATCCATAATCAATCTTAACAGCTACTTACCCTTATTGGTAAGAATTTTCTTCCTAAGTTTCTTCAGTCATTGTAAACAAGAAGATTTTTAGAACAGCCAAAAAATTACACTGTGCAAGATATAAATTCAATTTATAGATTTATAACTGTTACAATTTCATAAATATTTCTTGGCATTTCTCAGAATGAAAGGATCTTAAAAAGGCTAGAGCTCCAGCCAGAGATCCAGGAGAGATGCTTTCTATTCAGTGCTTCATCACAGACTTTCTATGTGAATTCCAGTTCCTTCTACTGGGCATCATGCCCCATTCTCAAAGTGGGTAATGTGTGTGGAATTGCACTTTTCTATATCAGTGCTGTCTCATGCACTGTAATGACAAGAGTGATCTGAAGTGTGATAAAGTTGGACATATGTACACCAAAGCTATACATGCCTGCAGATATTTATTTTTTGTATGAATATTTCTAGACACTAATGCTTAAATAATGTCCGGTTAACTACATAATACTCTTTACAGGAAGAAGGTTTAATCACATTCTCATTATCAGCTTATTATAATCATTAGTCATTATTTATATACAAACCAGATGAATAAGAATTTTATGTGAATTAAGGATTCAACCATGTATCTACCCTGCCCTTTTAAATTACAAACAGAGTAGAATTTTATTAATTTATTAGTCTTTTTCTGCAAACTTTTGTCTTATGTCCAGTAATAACACATACATCCACTTTAGTGTATTTTGGATTATTTTGGTACTATTCGATTGGCAGAAACCAAAGTTACATCCTTCTTTCATAAGATCCATGCTTTCATAAGATGTCCCAATTACAGATCTTTCTGTTTCATACAACAGAAACATATACTTCTCACAGATCATTCATTAGAAGCAATAATAGCACTGATTTGCCTACTTCTTTAGAACACTGATTTAAAAATTACATAAATTGTTAATATTGCTGCACAAGGAAAACATCTTTCTTATTATACTTCTAGTTTTATTCCTGCTACTGAAATTAATGTGAGATGAGAATGAATTGGAAGCAAAAGATTTCAACTACGATCTAAAAAAAAAAAGATGATTAATTATTTGAGAAGAGTTGGACAAAAAGAAGGGAACTAAAACCATCTGATTCTCTATTCAAATCTAACAGCACCATAGAAACATAGAATCACAGAGGCATTAGGTTGTCCTTCAAGATCATTGAGTCCAATCTTCCCCGGCACCAAGGTCAGGCTGACAGGCCTGTAGTTCCCTGGATCCTCCTGATGGCCCTCCTTGAAGATGGGCATCATATAACTTCCAGTCAATTGAGACTTCCCCAGTTAACCAGGACTGCTGGTAAATGATGGAAAGTGGATCTGTGAGCACTTCAGCCAGTTCCCTCCGTATCACTGAAGGGTTCCCATCAAGTACCATAGACCTATGTTTGTCTCAGTTGTGTAGCAGATTGCTGACCATTTCCCCTTGGATTATGGTGGCTCCATTCTTCTCCCTACCGTTGTCTTCCAGCTTGGGGCACTGGGTACCCAGAGAACAACTGGTCTTTCTATTAAAGGCTGAGGCAAAGAAGGTATTAAATACCTCAGCCTTTTAGTCATCCTTTGTCATCATGTTTCCCTCTGCATCCATTAAAGGCTGGAGATTCTTCTTAACCCTCCTTTTTTTCCTGGTGTATTTATAGAAGGAATTTGTATTTTATTTTATGGCAAAAGCCAGACTAAGTTCTAGTTGGGCTCTGGTCCTTCTATTTTTCTCACTGCTCAACCTCATGAGATCCTTCTCATCCTCCTGAGTTGCCTGCCCCTTCTTCTGAAGGTCATAAGCTCTTCCTTTTTATCCTGAGTTCCTGTCAAATTTCTCAAGGCCAGTCTTCTTCCCCTCTGGCTCAACTAACAGCACATTGGGACAGCCTGGTCCTGTGCCCTCAGGATTTCCTTCTTAAAGAATGTCCAGCCTTCCTGGACTCCTTTGCCCCTCAGGATTGCCTCCTCAATTAATTGTCTTGACCAGGCTCCTAAACAGGCCAAATTCTGCCCTCCAGAAGTCCAAGGCAGCCATTCTGCTGAACCTCTCCCTCACTTGAGAATTGGGTACATCAGGATCATTTCATGATCACTGTGCCCAAGGCAGGCTCCAACCATCACATTACCTACCAGTCCTTCTCTGTTCACAAATAGCAGTTCTGACCAACAGTTCCCTTTGTCTACTCCCTCACCAGCTATGTCAGGAAGTTCTCTTCCACACACTTCAGGAACCTCCTAGATTGTCTCCTCTGCTGTGTTGTATTTCCAGAAACATTTGGTAAGTTTAAGTCCCCTAGGAGAATAAGGGCTAGCGATGAGGATACAGGTGTTTTTAATGAAGTAACTAAGCCAGTCAAGGCAAAAGTGTCGGAATAAAGCAGGACACTTATTCTGGCTTCATCCTATGCAGTTGATGCACCCACTCCAAAAGACTGCAGCACTCATTCATTGCTTGCAACTTTGCCTCTCCTTGTCAGGAGCTGTTATCTTGCAGAACAAAGAAGACAAGAGAACAGCATTGCTGCCAGCCAGACTTTCTTTACAAGAAATGGTACAAAAAAACCCTAGGCCAGAAAGAAGAAAGAGAAAGAGAAGGACCATCACTTTAGTATGGTGCTCTCCCAGGGTCCCAGGAGAGCCACATGTGTCAGGCTTTTTTGTGTGTGTGTGAGAACGTGGGGTTGTTTTCCAGACGTACCCATTGCTTTCCCATTCTTCTGCAAGGTGATAGTGGCAGCAGGAAGACAAAGCATTTGACACCACTTGCCTATCCATTTTGATGGGAAAGTTTCAGGATTCATACAACTCTGATAGATTTTCTCGTAAGACGTTACCTTTCGACAATGGATTAGACTGGAATTGAAAACTTTTAACTTGACAAGTGTAAACATGCAACCACAGGAAGAGGAATTTGCTGGGACCTAGGGAGCTGGGTTGGCTAAAACTTCAGCTTTTCCTCAAATCAAAGCAAACAAGAAGTACTACTTTTTTTGAGGGGAGGTAGTTTTGTTCTGATAGATACCATGAAATCAAGCTTTCCCCTTGCAGCATGGGGTGGGGAAGCAGAATGCTTCCTTTCAGTTTCATGATATTTTGTGTTAGACCCTTTGCAAATTAAGCTGATTGCCTAGAGACTATAGCTACTGCTTATAGCTCACAAGAGAGACAAGGCAGTGTAATGATCTGTGACTGCATATCGTACATGTAGACTACAGCCATCAGTCAACTACATAATCTTCAGCATCAAGATTCATTAAAGTCAGTGGGAGTCATGTTGTTAGAATGCTGTGTGCAGTTTGGGAAACATAGGGGTTAATACTATAGAATCAAGAAACTAGGTTAAAAAAAAAAAAGGTGAAAAAGAATCTGCTAGAGCAGAAGTAGAGGCAGCCAGAAAGTAATGCTTGTGGCTATAGATTACTCTTAGATTTTCGCCACATAAACATTTTGAAAAGAAAATAAATGACAATCTATCATGTCTTAGGAGGCGGCATTTTTTGTTATACTCATCAAAGTTACTGTTTCCATTTATTAAGAAATAGTATTTTTTTCAAAATTCTTGCATACTTATAAACATGTGTCATTACACCCTCTTTCTTCTCAAATAACTAACTTTATTATAGAAATAACTCACTTTATTATGTGGGTCTTTGGGATCTGCAAGCGTTAAAAAGAGAGTTAAGCCTTAATTATGGGCTGTAAGCTGCTAAAGGGAAAATAGTAGAGTGTAGCAGTGACATCTGGACTAGTACTAGTGCACATAATGCATATCTGTCACTGACAACTCACTGGGTTACACTTAATTCACAATCATCAGTCATGTCTTCTTTCCTGAGCAAAAAAAGAAACCATACTAGTATCAGTAGTAGAAAGCCTTCAGAGGACAGATTCTTCCATGCGCCATGATTCAAGTGCATGGCCTTACAGATGTAAATGGAATGGATAAATAACTGACACTAAATATAAAGTGACTGAGAGTTTCATGTGCTGTGTTAACATTTAAACTACCATATTTAATGAATTTCTGTAGTTCTTGTCTTGTCCATACACTCTCACTTTCTGAGTCCAACTTTCCTTTCTCATGGTTTTGGGGGAATGCCACTATGTTCTCTCTCTGTAAATCAGGGCATAACTTAGCAAAGCAGCATCCATCAGCTAGGAAGAAATAAATGTTCTTCTTAAAAATCTGAGAACATGAAACTGTTACAAGATCAGTCCAGAGGCTGGCTAAGCCTTTGCCCTGCATGGTTGCATATTTGTCTGTGGAATACAAAGTGCTGGAATAAACAGTGTTGAACAGAAATCTGTTTGAGTAAGAGCAGAAAATACCAGCTTCATAAACTTTGGGCACAAAACCACTCTCTTAAAGTCTTGCATTATAGCCTCCTTTCTCCTTGAAATGTGTAAGCAGCAACCCACAGGTGTCTGGAAATTTTTCTCTTAAAACATGAAACTGTTGCTTCCATGGCTCTACAATAAGACATATGGACACAGCTGATTTTCACTTAACAACTCAGTTGAGGCAAACAAAATAGCAGAAGCTATGGTAAATGCAGACCTTTTTGATCCCAAACTAAATGACAATTTTAGCACTAGTACTTGTCCAGATGCTTTTGTTACAGATCAGAAAACCTGTTTGGCAAGCTCTCACTCATTTGGCTATAAGCACTTCAGTTGCCCTCCCACTAGATGTAGTCTCACCACATAAGTCATGTTTCAAGACAGAGTGAACAGATGAGCTTGTCTTACTCAATCACTAATATTGATTCACACATTCACACAGAAGAAAATGCAACTTTGAATTGTCTTGGCAGAGCATAGACCTTACACATGCACAATGAAAGATTAAAGAATTAGCAGGTGCCCTAATCGAAGCCCTGTGGGGTGGTTCTATGATTTGACCACACTTCATTATCTTTGTCCTCTTCATGCTTCAAAGTGACCTCTGACTACGTGCACTTTTTGCTACGGTTTATGGCAATTATGATTCTTGTTCATGGTAGATTGGCTAGAATCTATTTGGACTACCTAGTGTATAATCTTTCTTTATGTATTCCTACTATTCTACCATATGCATTAGCACTGGCCTACTGGGTATCATTTTACTTCAGCTTTCATGTATATATTCCAATTATTTCACTACTGTACTGCCATTGGAGCTTAATGTTGAAAATAGAATCTACTTTTCACTGGGTCCACCACAAAATTACAACTTGTGATACCCTAAGTTAGCTTTCACAAATAAATATAAAATAGGAGGGTACTCTGTAGCATGCTGAATACTAATTTAAGTGTTAAATGTTAAAATGACATCAAATGTCAAGTTAAAATTGTTGGAGATGGGCTGACGACTGAGGCTGCCTTCAGAGCATGGAAAGAAGCCGAGGATGTCTTACCAGAATCTTCCA
>JAWWES010000133.1:55392036-55484352 GCA_035583135.1 Lophotriccus pileatus
ACCCCACCAATCCCAGGTCCAGGTGTCCTTTCTCCCATGGTCCCTTTCTTCTACCCCTTATAAACCCACCATGTTGTTACAATAAACCAGGTCAGCTTAGACCTTAGACCTGCATGTGGTGTCTGTGTTTCTCTCTTGTGGATTTACACGTGGATACTACAACTCAAAGTCAAGAACCTGCTGGTTTGGATTTACCCCTTTCCCATACCGGGTTAAAAATGACATAAACCGAGGAAATTAAGTTATGCTTTTCTGAAATAACTATGCATTAGAAGAAACCTCAGTTATAATGGTGTCACGTGTTTAAAACTAACATCTTATGGCGTGATGAGTTCTATGGTAAGCTACTATTACTACTTGCTCTTTATGTTAGGGTAAGACTTACAGGTTTGGGCCCAGCTGTGCTAGCCACTGAGTAGCAGTTTTATCTGTATTTACGTTCCTCCTGATCTGCCTAAGCTGCAGTCTTGGTCAGTTTCCAAAATTATTCTTCTAAACACCCTTAAAACTCTGCCACTTCCAAATGTTCCTCTATCCACCTGACCCAGTAAATACTCCTAAAATCTTACTTTCAACCTGTTCTTCATCTTACTTTCTATAATGTCAAAAGAAGTGCCCTAATGCTGTACTTGCTAGTTCATGCATCTCATCATTCCCCATCTATTCTCCACTAAATTGATCCCAATGGCGAGTGTCCTTGGTGTTGGTGGAACCCTTTACACCACTGCTCTCACCAGGCTTGTAAGAAAATAGCTGCTGAAGCTACTTAAGCTACTCTCTTCTCTTTGTCCCCATTGCAGTCTTGGCCAATCAACACCCTGCCAGATGCCTTGGCTCCTCAATCAACAGTTCCAGAGTTGATTCCCTTACACAACGTGATATCATTTGCTGCTCTGATAAGATGGCAACTCTTTCTCTCCTTCCCACCTCATCTTTCACAGAAATTGATAGGAGAATGGATGATATTTTAAGGTGGACCTTTTAAAAGCACACATCTAGCATTACCTTTTGAGGCAACAGTTGACTTCATACTGGGCAGGGGAGTCTTCCCTGTTCTTGCTTGTATGTTCCTTCCTCACTTCTTGCTTCATATAGCACACATGTGGATGGCTTTCAATAGGAAAGCAGTGTAATAATGTTACCAATTCTTTATGAATGCTTTATTTGCAAATTTGGAACGAGAGCTGTTAGTCCAACAAAAAGATAATTAATAGAACCTAAATACAACTAATTGCTTGAGAACATCACCCACAGCATGTTGTTGCTTTTTAGAGTGGCAGAATGTTCTTGTATTCAGTATGCTCCCAGGTGAATTAGAGGGGTGCATTTTATACTGAGATTTGTGGCAGATCTCTTTTAGTATTCATAGGTGCACCAGCATAATACAATTCATTTAGGAATATGACACATCTGTGTAATTTGTAGGTGTTGACTGTCTAACCTTCAGACAACTTGATGAAAAAAAATAATTCATCCATAACAGAGACCTTTATTTTTCAATCCATAACATTCTACTTAATGTATTAGAAGTACATGAAAAGAATGGGAAAACAGGAAAAGTAAAAACAGGAAGAGAAAGAAATGCCTTACTCCAGAGCATTTCAAAAAATAATGTAGAGATGGATTATTCCATATTTTCAAATCTTTTGTAGTGAAAGTTCTGTCAGTCTTTCTATGGGTCTATCTTACTTATCTTTGTGATCAAGTAAGAGAAAAGCCATTGCAGTCCTATATAGATATGGCATTTATTTTCCAGCAATTCAGGCAACTTGAACATGACAATACTGAAGGATATGTTATGAATATTTCATTTCATGATTAGGATCATCTTCAAATATAATGCTCTACATTCACATGCTTTAGCTGTGGTATGACATATACATCTGTATAATGTATGTTGCATCACAATCATTTTTTATCAAAATAAAACAGAAGTTACAGATATGTAAGGATGGACAATAAAAAGATTGCTATTGTAATTGTATGTCCCTTCCATCTAAAATAAACTTTTTAATTGCAAGAGAGTAAGTTTTGATTGAATAGTAAGATCTTTCACTTATAAAGGCCTGGTGCATTCAGGGCATTTTGCCACTCATGACCACCAGAGTACCAAGATGCTATTACCTGCAGCAAATGAATTAGCTCACAACTATCCCAGGGCTAGTAATTTTGCATTTCAAACGTAATTTATGGTCATATTACAGCTTTCACCTCTGCATTAAGAGTATTTCTTAGTCATCCTTTGCAGACTATGGTCTCACCTGGATCAGGAATAGATGGTTATGAGCTTGAATTTACCAATGAGTTTATGTGGGGTGGAGGTTTTGTTGTTGTTGCTTTTTGGGGTGTGTGTGTTTGGGTTTTGTTTTGTTTTTGTTGGTTTGGGGTTTTTTTTGCTTTGTTTTTTTTTTTTTTCTTGCTTTGTGTTTTTAATTTCCTGAAATGTACACAGTATACATTTTATATTCTCTTTGCTGTGTGAAAGAAAATATTTTGAAAGGAGTTTTAGGTTAGAAAATACTGTCCTGTGTAAGTAGCCCCTGGGCTGCAGCAATTTTCAGGATTCTGCTTGTGTCTGTCTCCCTGAGCAAACCCACTGCTGCAACATCTTCACCCAGAGCTTTGTTCCATTCTCCAGCCCCATGACTCCCCACTTCTTTGGCCCATGTGGCCTTCCTTGTGCCTCAAACTTCCTTCCCTTCTGCTGTGTGCACTTTTCTCTACAGTAGGACTCAGATGATCCTATTGGGTACAAAAGTGCTTTTAGTGATCAGTAATTTGGAGTCAATAAACCTCTTTAATAGCAGGGGTTATTACTGACCAAACTGTGCCTAGCTCCATTCCTAGCCTACTTCCTAACCCCACGCTTCTCTTTGCAGGAGGGGACAGCAGAGCCTAAGCATTTGCCAGTGATGCAGTTAACAACAGCAATTGCTCCAGATAAAAAGAGCTACATCATCATTATCAGGAGGGAGGAGTGAGTCTAACAAAACACATTGCACCAACAATTGGGTAATTGGATCCCTACTGGAAATGCAGCCTGAGTAATAATTTCAGATGGCACCGATGGTCTTATAATAAAAATTAAACCTCTACTATCATATTCCAATGGATCCAGTTCTAACCGCAGGCAAATGGTTTAAAGGCACTGCTGCACCCGTGCATATCTGAACTTCTCAGGAAAGGTTAATCCACTTTGAAATTGATGCCAAACTGGCAAAATACTCCTTTCCTTCTGTACTCAAATTCTTTGGTTTAGGCACACGGGGAATGTGAGAAAGCAACCTTTTTCTAAAATGCACACAAGAAGGAAAAATCTCCTCCACCATCCTGTATATTGTACATCTCTTGGCTGGATGAGTGTGAAACATATTCTGGAGCGTGGTAGCGTGCACGGATGTGATGTGCTACTTTTCTTTCAGTAATGAATTTTATGCCTGCCTGTTTCTGTTCCTTTGTCTATTTTTAATTCAAATATGTAAAAGCTTTTCTTAATACAGAGTCCCAGGTGTCAGTTGCTGCCTGGAGTCCCTTTTCTTTCCTCTATTGTTCTCTTAATTGTTACTTCAAAACAATTAGCTGGGCATTCATATGCAAATGAATGCAAATGTACAGGGGATTGGGTGTGAGAGAATACCACCACTCGTTAATTTCCACTTCAAGGTCTGCTGGTAGGAACAACAAAATTGCTTAACAATGTATTTTTCCTGGGCCATAAAGGGTGAACTCCCGACGATTCCAGCCATCCTGCTGGCTCGGCAATTGTTAAGATTCTGCTGTTTCTTGGTAAGATTTTTATTTATTTATTTATTTGCGTCTAGAGACTGTGATAGCCTTGTTACCCTAAACTGCCCTTGCCCTTGTTCATTTATGCTCAAGGACATGCCTAATAATTTGGATACAATCTTGATTAGGATATAAAGTAAATTATTAATATTACTACTGTTAACGTGATTCATTAAGGGATAGAAAATCACACTTGAAGGAGTTCCTCATGTCTCTGACAAAATAAAACTTTTATAATTTATAAAAGAGTATGCTTTATTGCATTTAATCCTTAGAAGAAAGATACACTGACTGATAGACTGGGACTGAAGATGAATCCTAGAGAGACTGCCAGTTGCTAAGATAAATCTCTTCTCTTTTGGAGCAGTTGTATTTATTGTATAAATCTGCATTCCCTTTCAGGCTGTATAGTAAAACTCCTTATGAAAAATAGTTGGTTATTCAGCATTCAGAACTGCTTTACAAAGATAAATACCTTAGCTTTTCAGATGCAATTAATACACAGAAACCAATTAAAAGACCAAATCCTGTAATCATTAGGTAGGAAAAATTCAAAACCGCAGCCTGTCCTGAGCAAGAAAACCCCACAGCACAGCAGGAAAACTCCATCACTCATATATGACTCTCCTACCAGGATCCCTAACAGGGAAAAAGTTGCCTCTAGGAGGTGTAACTTTAGAAAGACATTTGTGAGACTGTGGGAAGAAGTGATTAACTTTTCACTCCACAATTACTTCTATTTTACATTGCCTTAGTGTTCTTCCACTTTCATCTCTGAAAATCAACTACACAGCAATAAGGGACCACAGTATTTACCCCTCAGGGCAGGTACTGTCTTTGTTATGCAGTGTAATTCCCGAGGTTCACCAGATACATTCCTCACGGAAAAGAAAGACATCTGGTAGATGGTGGGAGCTGACTTGAATTCCCTTCTCCATCACTTGCCAAGGGTGGTGGGCTGACTGTTTAGGCATGGACCCGAAGTTCTGGTTAGATGTGTAAATGCTACTGGAATCAGTGGAAGTCATGCCTTTATTCAGACCTTAATTGTCCTGTGTCCTGACCTCCTGCCTCCTAGGTGGGGTAACAGCACTGCTCTCAGTGCTGCTGTGAGAACAAGCATGTTTAAGACTGGGAGGAGCTCGGGCACAGCAATGATAGGGACCATATAAATACCTCGAGGAGAGAGGCACTACTATTTATACTGAAGTATAAACAAACAGTAACAAAGCAGCCATGACTAGTCTGGGGAATCTGATCCAGGGACTCTGGCCATGTGAGTAATATAGGAACACATTCAAATTGCAATTAGCAATGCACACCAGAGGAGAGGACCTTGTACAGCTGCAGAGGTGGCAACAAGAAAGGGGGAGATTCCTCCTCTGTCACCCCCAGATATTCTCTACAGAGTGGATACTGCCAGCAGTAACTTGGGTGGCCATCCCCATGGCTTCACAACATGTGTTTCAAGGGAAAGAGGGATGATGAGTCTTCTTACCTTCACCCCCACCCTTCCTCTGTGTCCTCTGTGGCCAGTGTTCTATTCAAATGGGCTTTTATTTTTTTTTTCTCCATGGGCATATCCATTTATGATGATTTAACCCTAAGCAAAGACTTAAGGGTTTTGACCAAAACTAATATACAAATTCCAGAAAGGGTCTTTAACCATAATACTTCTATTTTTCCCTCCTTAAAACTTGGAGAAATTGAAATATCTGTCTTCATTACAACATAAGCACCTGTGGAAACTTGGAAGGTACTGGATATATCCCCTTATAGGAAGAATGAATGTCTCATCCCAGCAAACTGTGCCCTTGCTGCAGTCCGCTCATACCTCATCAACCAATATATTTTATCTTCATATGTGGTTCAAATAGGGCAGATTTCTGGGACTTAAACAGGCAAATAAAACACATCCATCTTCCAATAAACACACAGGAAGTTATTATTAGCCAGTGGGCTAATAGTAAAACACCCTGAAATACAAGAGAAGGGTGATTTGTACACGTGAGGTTTTAAAACACATTTTATCCTGAAGTTTCCACTAAAGTTTTTTCTTAACAAGTTGTCAGAGACCTTTGCCTTTTGCTTTATGAGGCTGGCAGTTGCAACTTGAAAGTTCAAGGAATATTTTTAGTGGAAACAAGAGATAGATGCTGGCAGGGTGTTTTAACAATGGTCTGTTTGTTTTGGTAACAAGATTCAAAGAATGCATTATTTATAATGTCCTGATATGCACATATGGCTCTGGTTGTATGCAGCAATATAATAACAGGAGTGGTTTCTTATAGCCTGTCTGCATGGCACTCCCAGATGCTGCCTGCTGCTGTCAGGGCTGCAATTTCACATGCAGTTTGAACCAGCAAAGCTGGTAAGAAGGAGTTCCTCTCTAGACTGCTCATTTGCACTCCATACCCCCTCTCCCCTCTCTGTCAGCACAAGGTGCTTATTCTAGGTTTTCAACCAGATCAAGGAATCAGTCCAGGTTAAAACTCACCAACAAATTTAACTGCTTAAATTCTTATGACGCTTGGCCTGAGTGTCCCACATACTGTGTGCTCCTTTAGGACACTTTATAGTTGTCTTTTCTTCATATAGTCCTTTAGTATAAAACTTACAAAAAACCTGCACCTCTACTTAGTCTAATAATACTACCACTGTGCTTGGTCTTTACACACACTAATATTATTATGTGGTATGTGTTACATGCTTACTACATACATTATATAAAATGTATATAATATATTACATACATATAGAAATATATAAACACAGACATATGTACTAAGATCAGAAGAATACTTTTTAGTTTTTGCATGTGGCATAAAATATCAGTGTGCACAAGTAGAAATATAATAGATCCTTAGGCCCAGTAGTTCCTTTTGCTCTCTGGTCTCAGCAATGGCTGATGGAATTTGGACAAAAAAAAGTGTTCACTGTTTTATCTCTTTTCTTCTGTATGGTTTCTGCACTTTGGGGACAGATATGAGGTATACAGATGCTGAAAATTCCAGAAAACTCAAAATGCCTGGTGTTTTCCACTAATCAGTGAAATCCTTAGATCTTTAGAAATATCCAGGCAGTAGGAAATTCTAACTCTAGGCTTCCCGCAAAGAGCCCAGAAACTGCTTGAGCAGAGATGGCTGATACATCAAAACCTGCTTCAGCTTTCATTACTAGCCAGCAACAAAGATGTGGCTGCCTACTCTATGTGTTTTACAGCTGAGAAAGGAAGCCTGAACCAGTCTCTTCCCACTCCAAGAGTACTTGGCTCTTCTTATGGGTCTAGAACAATGTTCTTTATGTCCTTTGCTCTTTTCAGCAAACTATCACCAGGTGCTCACAGACAGATGTCCCACTTTAGCCCTTTTGAATTGCCTGGAACATCAACATAAAGCATAAGGATGCTTTGAATAAATCTGGTCTCTCAGGGGCAGGTAGCTGTGATGAAGCTCCTGATGAGTAAAAAGGAATGGTAATAATTTAAAAGAGGAAATATTCCTACGTATCAAAGTCTTGGCTGTAGCATAATATATATCTAACACGATTTTATGCAGTATAGATAAATAGAACACAAATAGTGTTATCCCATTGCCAACATCAAAGCATGCAGATTTCAGAAAGGGAAAGTATGATTAGAATGTGATTCAAGGCATAAAGCTTTTCATATCTCTGCAAAATGCATATATATGTATATGTATATATATTTATACTTAAATATGTATTAGTGAGTTCTTTTGCACAGTCCAGTATGTAAAGCTCAGATCTCGTTTTTACTGTGTTCTTGTGTCCTTTCTTTTATGTCTGATTGTCCCCATTAAGAACATAATTCTTTTCTTAGCAGACAAAATCCCCTCCTAGCCTTTCTCCTTACTAATCTTTCTACATTTTCCCTTATCTTTTCCTTTGCGTCTATTGTCTGATTCTGCCTCTTACACAGGCCTTCATTCAAGGTTACTGATATTAAACATTAGCTGGCTTAATAGGTAGCTAGTAACAGTAGTTTATCTGCCAAGATAAGTTTGCATGTTTTGGATGTCTCAAGTTTCTTCTTTTCCACTTTCATTATTTTAAGACATTGTTATTTGAAGATTTAGTGACCCATGTCCTTTAATGTTGCTTACAAGCAGTTTCCCTATATAAGACCCTATGATAATTTCTACTCTGTCAAGTTGCAGCTAAGATAGTTTTAATACATCACTTTCTGGAGCAAAAGGCTATGCTTATTTCAGAATGTTTCATATTCTTTAACTTCTGATAGCTTATACGTGTTGGACATCCCGTGTTCATTTCCTGTGCTGCAAAATATTTATACTCTAAAATGCAGCCTAAGGAATCAAAGCAGCAGGGCAACCTGGGGACAATACTGTGGCCTTCATTGTCTTACCAAGGCAGGGGAGAAAAAAAAGCAGATTTTCGATGTATCTTTCTGAAGATAGCAAAAGCTGGAGGTTGCCAGGACATTTCTAGCTGAAGCATTATAAATGGAGAAATGGATGTGAAGCCTGGTCAGAAACCTAATAGATTCATACAAGAGAGCTATAGAGATGTCTGTGTATTCCACTAGTCTATTTGTTGCATGAAAGGGAGGATCAGACAGTGGTTGTTTCCCTTCCCTGTAACAGCCTGAAGGGTCAGACATGGGAGTTGTGTAGTACATGCCCTTCTGGCTAGTTATTACCAAGAAAATCTACATTCCAGGCACATACAGAAATTCATCATTTTTCCATGAAGAGCAGGGTCTCAAAGAGCTGGTGGCTGGACTTGTGCCTCATGCTCTGTCTGAAACTCTCGTTTTAACAGGATTAGCTCAAACAGAGATTCACCAAGTCAGAAAGCCTGATTAGGAGCTGCTGCTATGATCCAGGGTTTCCAGATCCTGGCAGTCAAAGAAAAGACACAAATGTGATACTCAAGCACCCAGGATAAACACAAGCCCTCTTCAAAACAGCAATCTTCTGCTACAATTAGCTAGATTTTGTTTAAACCCTGTGTAAGTAGACTCAGTCCAGAGTTAGTGCCTGGGACAAAGCCTCCTTGTCTGAAACAGTCTTTTCACTTGTGCACAGTCAGTAAGAAGTGCAGACATCATTAGGACATTAGACATCTCTGATGTGACTGGTTACATTGTGTGAGGCAGTCAAGACTGCCTTTTTCAGAAGGCCTTTTCACGGCTCTGAGAGACTGCCCCGTGGTGCCAGCAGCTCACTGCCAGCCTTCTGCAGCTCAGCAATCGAGCAAACAAATCCACCTCCTATCCTCCAGCTTCTATGGCTCATAGCCCAACAAAAGGGTGGCTGGGGACTACCAGAACTGTCATGTCATGAGACATTGGCCTCTGCCACTGAGTAATGCTCTTTTCCATGCGGAAGTTGGTATTACGCTTTAACACACTCCGTAATTATTCTCTGTAAACCTTACTTGTGTGTTACTGCCTAGCCAGTGCAGATGAATGTATCAAAAGTTTAGCAGTATTTTTTGGATACTTTTTCACATTTAGGTATTTCCTAGATTCTGGTAGTTCCTCCCAGTGCTGATAAAATCTTGTTATGCACTGGCTGGAGGCTTTTCATACTACTGCCTGTGGGTTTTAACAACAGAGGCTGCCACCTTTTTGTTCCCACCAACACAGCGGGAACAGTCTCAGATGATGACAGCTTCTTACCCATACAGTTTCCCATGGTTCATGCAAAAAAGTCAGCATCTGAAGTATTCTCTCCTTTTAGGTAACCTTTTCCAATACTATTTAACAGGCTGTTTTCAATCAATTCTAATTTACTACTTTTTCCAGTACTTTGCTCCTCACCAAGGTCTAATTTTCACAATCCATCTCCTTTCTCTTCAGTTGCTCTACAGTGTACATCAGCAGCTATAGTCTTCACCAATTTCACTAATTTTCGGGACCTTCTCCAATCATTGTTCCTTACTCTACTCTGTTCCTGTTAGAATCCATTTTATGAACCATTTTATCCTACCAACTAACACCTCAGCCCGAAATTACTAACATTTTTACAGTGACACTGTCATGAATGGTTGTTTTAAGGTTGGTTTTCTTAAAACAAAACTGTTTCTGCAGCCTGTAAACCCTCTCAGAAAGTAGTTACTCTTTATGCTTCCCTGTCCCTTGATAGACCGTCCTGAATCTACAAAGAACATGGGGAAGAAGACTGGGCAAAAATGAAGTGGGGCCTTTGTTAAACAGAGCGTTTCTGCATCCATCTTATTCTGGGCAAAAACTCTGATAATCCACAATACTATAGCTTTCATATGCTGGGGCACAGTGCCAGTGTTGCAACTGCTGCAGAAGGTAGGAACAAAGAAGGAAGATAAGGAGTTGTGCTGTAGGGGGGAAAGGAGGAGTGGAGAAAAAATATCTTTTGCATTCATGGAATGATTGTGACACAATCATAATAATTCTGAAATAATTATATTTGTTATCAGTCAACATAATTTCCTGCAGTTCTACATACAACGTCATTTTCCTTTTCCAGCAGTCGGGCTGAACAAACGGTTCTGTTCTTGTTATTATTTTAGTACGAAGGAGAGTAATGTTGGTTGAACTAATAGTATAAACACAAGAAATGCTGGAAGATTGGCATTTAGCCTATTGTTTCTAATATGAAGCAACCATATTTGCTCATTCTTACTTTTTTCCCTCATGTTTTGCTGTAAAATGCCATGTTGCTGCAGTATTGTGTGGACAAACACTGCAATATGCTTAAAGACTAACTCCCTCAGTTTAAGTTATCCAGAGCCTATTACTGTAGCATCGGAGTGCATGAGAGAGACTATTTAGTAGATGAAAGAAAAATAATACAAACCCAGTATTATACTATCTATTCTAATGCCGTAGGCTATGTGTATAACACACTAAAAATGACTGATGGGTTTTAACTTACAGTTTAGGACAGAGGATGTAGACCCCTTACTTTCTTCCATCAGACATATCCCTAGCTCCTCTGAGGGACTAGTATGTCCTTGGAGAGGCAGGTCATGTTACCTTCAGTTTTACTTAGACATTGTCATCTAGCTTTAGCCTGGGCCATTCAATTTCCAGGAGTTTTGTCATGGGATATGGAGCCTGTCCCTGCCTTCAGCAGGCATACCTCAAATTAGACTTTTTATGTTCTACCAGTTCTCTCTGGCATTATTCTTTCTTGCTAGCTGTCTTGCACTTAGACTCACAGAGGCTCACATAAACCAAAAGGAAACTTCACACTTTCTCTTGCTAAAGTCTATCGGCATTATACCAAGCTAAAAGGGACTTCTGCTGGATAGGAGTACACAGCTCATTAATATAACAGGATGAGAATTTGATCCTTTGTGCTTACTATAGCTGCTTTCCAATCAGCTTTTATTGTTGCTCAAATATTTCCCATTGTCATATAAAATTATTAATATATAAATATGAAAGAAACAAAGATGGGTTCTATAGCACCTATTGTGGGTTTACTGGAAAGTGAGTACAGGAAAAGGAGGATTGAAAAACACATATAAATAAGAATAGGCTTATTGATAAAAGCCAGAAAAAGAAGGAAAACAGTTCCAGCTCTTTTGTTACTTCCCTCCCTAATACAGGTCAGTTAAGGCATTTACTCATATGTATCTCATGTATCTCATATGTATCTCCAATTTGGTTCTCTGTAGAGAGAAGCATGCAGCCTTTTCCTGAGAAATTATTAAAGATAACAATATAGGAGGTTACAAGAAGTGTGATACAAGGATCTTTGTTGGATATAAACTCATACAACATTTTTTATTGGAGATGTGGGTGCAGAAAAATAGCCTGCTGATTGCATTCACAGGTTTTATTAAATTAGGATAATGGAATCTCGAGAGGCTAAAAAGTGGCAAAATAAGACTCAGCTTGGCAAAAGTCATATGGGACAAGTTTTACAAAAGAAGTAAAATCCTTAATTTAAGGCAAAATGCATCACAGTTTTAATGGGGTTAGAGGCTTAAATATTTTTAAAGTCTGATCTTTAAATTTATCATATATTTTGGACACCTGGCATCTATAGGAAACCATTCAACAACATTGTTGACTTCTAAGCCTGGAGTATTCTTTAAAGATTCTACTACGAAGACTTGGAGTAGTGTGTAAGAGAAGTTTCTGTTCCAGCCAGCTTCTTTCCCTTTAGTCTCATTTCAAAGTCACATTGATGAGAACAAAGGAAGTTTCTCAAGCAAGAAATACCGAAAATGAGCTAATGAGAGAGCTTTCTATTAGCCAAATTGGCTGCTGCTTTGCATGAACGTGGCTGCTTCCATGAAATAGACTCAATAGTATCCACTGCTACATATTATTTCTTTAATAATTGTCATTACACAAACATAAAGTGCAAGAAACATCTAAATATGTCTAGATATGCATAGTTATGGATAAATTCCAAAAGTTTATGTTGTTTGACTGGAGGAAGTGTAGCACTTCCTGCAATTTATGCGCTAATTACAGGCTTTTAATATTTTATCAATCAATGGACATTACACTTAGAGGCTGATTTACAAATAGGCTCAGTACTCCACAGCTCCAATTGAACACAGTAGGACCTGGAGATCTCCACAAATCAGAGACCTTCCTCCTCTGATTTGTAAATTGGTGGATACCAGGTGAGCAGCAATGCTGAAAAACTCCGAAGAGGAAGCACTTTTATGTTGAGTGTAACCAGCCAGTGCTGGAATCACTGCTATGGACATGGTTGAAGTAAGCCCTCTGGGAGGACTGAAAAGGGATTAGGTATCCATATGAACAGAAACAGCATTATAAGTTTTGCAACCTTACTACTAAAGAATTACAAGGGTAAAGATGCCTCATATTTTAGCACTTATGTTGTTGATCTGTGGGGGTCAGTATAGATTGTTGTCAATAGGTTGAAATGCTTTTCTGTTAATATACCCTGTGTTTATACAAAGCATATACATGAAGACCATGAAGTAATGCTCTCCCCCAGTTGATGACACATGTTTCTGTGAATGCAGCATTGTTCTCCTTTCTGTGATGCTCTTGGAATATTTCTTTACCAAGAGGACAGAGAATAGGAAGATCATAGGCAGAGGATGATGAGTTGTGATGAATAAGAATTTGTTCCTAATCTGTTATTACTCTAAATAAAATTGTTACTGAGTAGTTAAGACTTACATAGCCTAATAAGCATCAAACAATATATCCCTGTATCTTTCTTTGCAATACTTTTGTCATGGTTTATCTACGCCCTGTAACTGTCCATTATTTCCAGCTTATAACATTATGCACACTGCACTGCAACCAGCTGGCCACCATAGCCCATCACTGGCACTCATTGAGACTTTTTCCCTGCATGGAGACAGGCACATTATGTACTACCTCATTTGTCCATGCACTCAGGCTGGATCAGCACGGGCCTTCCTTTTCTCAGTTTAGCAGCCCAATGTGTTTGCCTTTCTGGTGCATTTCAAGGATCATGCTGAGGTGGCAGGTGAAGGGCAGCAGTATTTACCAAGCTGAATGGCTGTTCTTTGAGGCACTGATGGGACCCTCAGGCTTCAGGAGGAGTCCTTCCACTCTCTCAATGAAAACGGACTTTGATGTATTGGCTTTTTCAGCACTGGGAAAAGGCAAGAAGCAAGCAGATATCTACAGTAAAAGGGCCTTAGATGGCTTAGAAACAGCACAGGTTGGGTGCCTTTCAACAATGCTGAAACTCTTCTTGATGACTGCTGTGTTTGCTGTTATGCCCTGCTCATATTAGCCATGTGCAGCAGCAGCAGGATCGCAGGGAGGCAGGATCATAAACACAGGCTAGGCTACACGTGGTGAGATGGCCACAATGGACTAAGAAAGACTACATCATCTACCTTTCTAATAGCCATTTTTGTTTTAATTTTACTCAACATAACTAATATACTCTGTGTTTACCTCTGAACTTTTTGCCTTGTTTCCAAAGCCAGTTGCTGGTTTCAGATGGAGCAATGAGCAACTACCAGCCAAGATAAAAGCCTGAGAGGTGGAATAATCGCTTGAATGGATATAGGAAGACCCTGCAGAGAGATGGGTAGATCTACAGTACTTTAAAGCAGTAATTTAGAATGAAATTCTCCTTTTAGCTCTGAATCCTTTGGAAAGATGTGATACAGTACACCTGTAGTTTTGAGATAGATGCAGGGAAGATGAGAACTTGCTAAGTAAGAGGTTACTGACAGTTTGCAGAGGGAGCAGTAATGGCTAAAGCTCTAGAAATCTGAAGGGATGCAACTGCTACTGGATTTTAGGAAAAAAGTAAGAATTACTAAGGCAATGAAGTACATGCTCTTAAATAAGAATTGAGAAACCCACTCACTAAAGACTTGTCTTTGATAGATGGACACTCTCTCCTAACAATTGCTCCCTTTCAGGTCTTGATAATTTAAGATTCTTTTTATAATGTAGTTTGCTGTAGCATGCAAATGATGTAGTCTTGTATGCAATTGTATTATACAACAAAGCAAGGATCATCTGAACTAAAATGAATGCACAATATTAAATCAGGTACTTAATCACTCATTTTAGCTTGATTTACTGGAGCTATTGTATTCTTGTTCTACATCACAGAAAAAACTTAACAAGACACAACATGTCTCTGAATACCATGATATTTAGATGCGCTTTAGAAAGCAATTAGATCATTCTGATTCTTAAAAACCCAATAGCACCATTAGACTGACATATTAAAACATGCCCTTTTCCTCTCAAACTTAAACAAACCCATACACTGCCCTATCAAGTGGCAAGGGGTGCATTAGTTTCCCATGTAAGAAGGTTGTTAAGAGGATGAGAAATTATTTTCAGCTGGCTACAACTGCTTTTTAAAAAATACTAAAATACTTTTTCCTGTAAGATTTTTAAAAATTAGTCTGTGACGGGGGCTGATTCATTTTGTGTATGCTATTGCTCTATCTTCTTTTGGAGATAAATTATCACATTATTCTCTTTGCTCTCCCACTTGCAAATTAAATTGTCATTCAACAACTCATAAAGAGGCAAGTTGCACAGTCCACAAGAACAAATAACGCAGATCGCGCTTTTTTTAAGTGTTTTTTTAATATGTATGATTTTGTGATTTTTTTTTCCCTTTAGTCTTTGTATCTGACTACTTATTGGAAAGATGCTTATGATTTTTTTCCCTCATAGCTGGACACATTAAAATGCTATTGATAGCAAATACATTTTTCAAAAAAAAAGAAAACTATTTTCTAAGAGCATATTTAAAAAAAAAAATTCTTTTGGCAAGAAAGTTTTGACTTGTATTAGTTTTCTCAGAAGAATGTGAGCTCCAGAAGAAAAAAGAAATAAGAAAATTACTTTCCCAAATTAGTATACAAAGAGAGTATCCAAAGCCCTTTGATGTATTTTGTTTTTACGTCACCAAACCCTGGTATTTCAAGTCCAAACAAAATGAATATTTTCAAAATAATAATATTATACAATAATGCAGAATTATTTTTAGTGATTTTTTTTTTCTATAAAACTTTGAGCTGGGAATTTGAATGAAAACTCTCTAGCAGTCTCTAAGAAACTGTTCTGGATATTTTTGCATTAACTAGTGACATTTGGCAGTGACCTCTTGAATGATATCCATTAATTTCTATATAAGAAGTTCTTAGGAACACTCACGCTTTCAATGGAATTTATTTTTCATCAAGTAGACCTGAAGAAATGAGGTCTTTCCCAGTACTTTAAGTTAAACCTTTCTCCAAAGCTTCTGCTCTCTTCTCAAGTTAAATTTCACAAGACCATTTTGCTGGAAATCAGCAAATACAAGTAGAGCAGTGGTACAGTCCTGTATTTCACCTGAGTTAAACAAGGTTTTGAAACCAAGGTAGGCATAAAGGAATACATCTCACTCGTGATGTTAGTGCTAGATCAAGGCTGTGGTCTCATTTCCGTACTGCTCGGTGAGTACAGTGCCTGTGAGCTTTGTGGTGCTAACTTGGCATGAAATGAGAACAAAACACAGGCAAAAGTGACCCAGTATTTCTATTCTCAGCAGGTGAGTGTATTTTAGGAATGGTTTAAACTATTTTAATTTCACTGAACGTGAACGGTAGCATCTCACAGTTTTTGTCCAGATCACTTCCAATCTCATATCTACAGTGACAGGGAGAAAAGCACCCGGGACTTTGGTAGCCTGTCATTACACTGCACATCAGCGGCAAGTGCTGGGCTGTCTTCCCTAGCTCAGCAAATAGAGTCAAGATGTGCCTTATCAACTCTTTCTGGAATAGGTGCTGTTTTCTTTCATGGAATTACTAGAAAGGGCCTGAATTTTTACTTTCTGATTAATATTTTATTTTTCTGTCTGCTATGCTGGCTTTCCTGCAGCCTACTGATTTACCATCTCAGAAGCACACCCCGTCTCACAACTATGCACCTCTTCTCCCTTGACTCAAGTTTTCCACGGGCTTGCAATTCTGTAGGTGCTTTTGCAGCTTGGGCTGGACACAAATGCCTGAAGCTAGTAATGCTGACTCTGGCAAAACTATGCTTAACCCCCCCCAGCCAACAGGAAGAAAGGCACCAATCCATTATCCTGTATTACACAGGGCTACGTAGAGGATCATGCTGCATGCCCAATCAAGAACTTTGAAATCCCTTTTTCCTCAACTGCAATAGCTGGTGAGAAATGGTGCCTGCTTAGAGCCAACACTTCCTCTGTGCAGGCTAGTAGAATGAGGAAATGAGGACAGAAAACCTGTTTTTGCCTTGCTGAGACACAGCTCTGGGCAGTAGTGGTGGCATCCCATAGGTGCCAGACAGGCATAGGCTGGGGCTTTCCTGTGCTGCAGACACTCCTGGACTGCTCCTTGGTGCAGCATACTGAACACCTTGCTTCATACATGTGACATATGGCAAAGACATTGAGGAATCTATAGCCTGTTGTGTTTTCCTTGGTGTTGCTTAGAGGTTTAAGGTCCTTAACCATGATCGCAAAACAACATATGAGGTTGCATCATTTGTAATTTGTGTTTGTAGAGGAATGCAGGGTCAAAGAGCTGTAATCAGTGAACAGATCCTGGTGTCTAGGAACAGCAGATATTGGATAGACAAACACATTTTATTTTAGATATCTAGGCTTACTCTAGAAGCGTATTTAGATTTGTATTACTCAAAAGGTAGACTATGTGGGTGTTCTACACATCAACACTAATAACCTCATTCATCAGGCAGATGGCTCTTTCACAGGGTGAAATGTGACCACCGTTTATCTGAACACAGTAGCTTGAATATCCATAGAACTCAGTGTCTTCATACAACTGATGAGGAACTTCATCCATGTCTAAAAAATGGGAAAACGGAGAGGAGGGAAACCAGGATACCTGTAACAGAGCTGATAAAAGAACTGACACCTCAGGCACCCATTTGAGTGTCATGCTCCTCATATGTGTTCTCTGACTCCTGCAGAGGACTGTGTAACTAAATTCACTGCCTGACTTAAAGAAAATAAATCAGAGTGTAGAATTTTATTGATAAGCCTAATAAAATTATGTAGTTTTTTCTCCTGCAAAAACCCAGCAGAGATGCCTTTTTTGATTTATTTCACAATACACAAAATAAACTGACACAGAGTGTCTGCTAGTGGACTGCTCTGCACCAGCATTGAGTAAGTGCTAAAAACAACAAATTTGCAATATAATATGAGAGAGAAATTGTTCCACAAGATCTGGACTCTGACCTTATGTTACCTGCATCAAAACAGTTCAAAAAAGGAGACGGAAGAAACCAGCCAAGTCCGCTCTAAAATTATCACTGGCTCCAGACCCACCAAGTGTAGATCCTAGTATATTTCTATGAATAGAACTTGGAGGAGTTGTGGAAGATTTGCAGATCATGTAATTTTGCAGCTGAAGCTGATGACCAGCAGCTGATTACAGCTCTGGAGGCTGAGGAGCAAGTGGGATGACTGAGCTGTCCAAGAGAGATCTACCAGCAACTTGCAAGGTACTCCAATCCTTGGAAACTGCCTATCTTTCAAAAGCTTTTTGTTATATCAAAATAAATGTCAGGGAATGTAAGCATGGCAACACTCTCCTGTTTATCAAGTGAAACCTCTAAAGAACCTCTTGAGCCTCTGTGTGCCAAGTGCACAAATCATCAGCCTGCTCTTGGACGTGCTTACCAGACTTAGTGGGTATTACTTGTACTAAAAAGTATCTGAAGGGTCAGGACCCATGAGTTGTTTTTACTGCAACCCCTAGGGGCACTACACAGGAATTAGAATACAAGCGTTGAATAAGGCACTTAAGCACGTAGCAAAGAAATTCTGGCAATCTGCAGTTTGAAGTAGACAGCAGTGAGCGTGTGCCAAAGAAATAGGGAGAAGAGGCATTAAAGGACTGTAAAAGTGGTCAGAGGTTTTAATGCCACCACTATTTCATGAAAATGACATTATTAAAAACAAAGTCATAGGGATGATATACACATTACTTGAAAGCTCATGTACAAGGCAAAATATATATGTGCTGATAATTACCCTGTGGTTTAGGTGTGGAAGTTGGGTTTCCCTGTGCAGTGACATTACAGATGTCTACAAATTGTGTCTTACATCTAAGTTGTTTATAATGTGATTGCAAACAGCGAGTGTATTGTTTCAACATGGTTAATGTTTATGAGCTGCATTTCAGTTTATAGGTGCACGCAGATTGCCTGGAAAAGTACCAGGCCATTCCATTTTTAAGCAGCGATGAAGAAAGATGGAAGCCTACATATTTCCTTCCAGTGTAAAATCACACAAGGGGAACAAAATAAGTCCAAGAAGTCTACAATTGTTTGGATCTTAAGTGTCTATGAATTACCTCATATACTCCTTATGTTTGTGAGATTATCTGAGATTCCAAATAAGGATATTTCAGGCCAAGAAAGAAACATAATAAAGACTGGAAATCTGTGAGAAATCAAGACTGCAATGGTGTAGGTTCTCAGCATAGACTTGCAGAAAGACTTATCAAAGGCTTTCCTCTGACCACTGCCAGAACCTTTAACAAAGTCCAGCTGGTTGTTGTACTGCTTTTGGCTCCACGACCCATGTGTGTATAGTCTGGGAAGAGGGGGCTCATGCAGGATAAATGGATTTAATGCTGCTTCAAGCCACATTAACTGTACTCAACTTTTACAGCATATGGTTCCCAGGTTTTCCAGTGGAAAATATCATTCGTACCTGCTGCTCCTTAGTGCTTCATACATCCTCTACTATGCTTCCTATTTCACTATGACCTACAAACCACCTGAAGGTTTCAGAGGAGAGGGTTGTGCAAAGGGGAAAGATAACATCAAATATTGCATTCTGGGCTTATTTTTCCTCCTGTTTCATTACAAAACATGCAAAGCAGAAAAATGGACACGCTAAATATAAAAATATCCATCAAAAAATACCCTTTGTGTTTTACATTAGAAAATAGGAAAGAATGCTATTCAACTTATTTATAAACAGAATGATGGGGGGTGTTTTTCTTTTTTTTTTTTTTTTTTTTTACATTTACTTGTAGTTCTCCTTCTATCTCTGCAAACTGCATCCCTGAAAATTAATTACAGAAATACACAGGTAAGCAGCAGTGCATTGGTTGAACAGGGATGCACAGTTTGCTAGAGCTATGTGTTTATAGAAGAGAACAGTCACTGAATGAACCCTTCACATAAGCCTCCAGATCACTTCGGCTCCCCCAGCAGAGGGACGTGTGATGTTATGTATTCTGTGCATAACGCTCCCCGAACAGTGAGAGCTGCATTACTTAAGCTGCCAACTAGATTATACATTTTTACATGCTCAGCTGTAAGAGTTTAAGGGCTTTGTTTGCCAGGGATGGCACAGAAAGGAGGTGTGCTGAGGAAGGAGCAGGATATCCCTGTTAAAAGCTGTGCATCTAATTTCTCATGCAGGGTTGTTTTCACTCATTTTCCTGTTCTTCAGCACTTAATGATTTTTCTGTCATCAATGGAGTTTTAATTGAGTGGGATTAGGGGTGGATTAAAGGATCTCATCAGAGCTCATACTCCCTGCATCCACTTCCTGTTGAGTCCTCTCAACAGAAGAGCTATTGACATTAGAAAAGTGAAAAATACTTAAGACAGTGACACAGTGCAGGAGAACTCCACTGAAATGTAACCAAGGAGTTACAAGTCTAAAGGCAAACATGTCATAAAATCTTGGAGATCAGAGAAGGACATGGTATATGTCACTTTTCCCACTCCTGGATTTTATCTGGCTACATACAAAAGGGATTTAAACTTTAGCAGACACAAAGACATTACCTCAACTCCTTCCTCAACTGCTTATGGATTTTTTAATGAAAGACACTTTCCAGCATATAACTGAATCAATAATAAAAATGTTGTAAAATTCACCACACAAAAAACCAACAGATTTACATTTCATTCTATATTTACATTGGATTTAGAATCAAGACTACAGTATGAACATAAACCCTCTCTTTCTCCTTTTATGCCAGGGAGAAGTAGGATATCAAAGTTATGCATTTATTTGGGTTAGTTCTCTTTTTACTTTTTTTCTTGAAAATACTTTATCTTATCTAACCAGGAGAAAAGGGAGAGGGAATAGAGTCTCTGAAAATTAATCTATTGAGTACTTAGCCAGACATGGTAGAAAATCCTGACCCAGCAAAGAAAAGAAAATACTCCCAGTGATTTCAGTGGGCACAGTTTCATATATTGCTTCCCACACAGAGCAAAAGCTTAGTTCTGCTCTTCATGTTTTGCTTTAATCACCAGGAGTTACACATGCAAATCCACAGCAAGACTGTAACTAGAACATTTAAGACAAATTATACAGCTCTGGGAACAATGACCAAATCTCATCCCAATTTTTTATCTTTTAGATACTATGAAATCTTTCCAGTAAAACAAAATTCCTGTCAAATATGCACAGGTTTCAATTCTGATATGCTTCTGATATCAATGAGATATATGTGTATAGTATTTGTATGCACATATGCAAGTCAAAATTATCCTTGAGGATAGCATTGGTGTTGTTTTCCTTCCCACTTTTGTACTTGAAAGAAGCAGTGACATTTTAGTCTCTTGAAGGACATTTTAGTCACAATTCTAGATATGACAGTTAAGACCTTCAAAATTACACCTATCCAAAAGTGCTCTAAGCTAAAAATATTTTTAGGATGGACATTCCTGTAAAATGTGCTACCTGTAAGTCTTATGTTAAGCATGACTTGGTGAGGCCATTTCCACTCCTCTGGGTTATCCCAGCTCCCAGTATCTTGCCTAACTAAAGTTGGCTGTATGTATCAATATTTTGGTGACGCTTTTTTTGGTGCCATTACGTGTTTATTATTTATTTAAACAAAGTTACCATATGAGTGGGACATATCCTCTTCCAGATGAAAACCTGTCTGCAAAGATACTCTTTGTTTTGTAGAATAATTTTTACTCATGATGCTATTACATCATGATGTGATATCATCACATTGCAAGTTTGTTTGCTGTTGAACACACATAGTAACATAATGAATCTGACTGTGGACTGCCAGTAACTCCTTATCGGTCAACAAATGAACATCTGAGATTTTTGACATCCACTAGCCTGGCTTGCTGCAGTGTGTATGCATAGTAGCATTCAGGCTTGCAGTGTTGCCAGGTGTCTGCAGATTTCTGAGAGACTCACTGTAATTGCACTGCACAGCTTTTTTATGCATGTGCAATAAAATAAATCCAACCAGTGTCCAACCAATCAGAGTTATCTTATAATGGCACCAGACTTACTCCCCTGCTCATATGAAGGTGCTTCTTTCCAGCAAATCCCACACAGAGGCTGGTAAACCTGTACTTAGGAGACTGAGTTTCAGACAGATACTTGGAGTTTGCAAAATAATTTTGTAATAATTCAAACTTATTGCTAATAGCTCACACGAAAAAATTTGTCAGAAAAACACCAAGGTTCCAGGTCCCCACTTATTTGCAGTTGGAACACTGTGGACTCAGTCAAGTGGAGCACATCTGCAAGGAGACTGGAAATCACTGTTGAAGGACAGGAGCCAAGAGAGGTGCAATGAAGCACAGATAGAAATTAACTTAAATACAGCTAGGAAAGAAAAACTCAAATTTACTGCAGCTTTTTCAAATTTCCACAAAAAGAGTCACTGTTCACTCTGGAAAATTGTTCCTAGCATTCAGAAAAAAAATAATAATGGAGAATACAGCTGCAAAAAATATAATCTTACATATTACTCTGTATTTGCTAAACATAACATATCGGAGGTACTTGACTGTAATGTCAAGTAACTTATGTTTGGGGTTTTTTTGAAAATACCTGATTTTTAAACATGGGACTTTGAGCCCAGGGTGTTTAAAACCAAATAGCATTGTGTAAATTATGTCAAATTGTGAAAATGATGATTAGAATAACTGAAGAGTCAAATCCAGACACCTATTATATGCTGCTGAACTTCCAGTATAATTGGGTCTGTCTCACATTGATTCTAAAAATAAGAATATTGTAAATGAAGTGGAAGAAAAAGTATGGCACAGGATCCCATGAGTTAAAGCCTTCAGAGAATCAGTCTAGTGGTCAGACATAATCTAACATGGCCAATAGATTCTCCTGAAGTGCTCCTTGCCATTACAAGGCAATTACTGAAAACAGGCAGAAGAGAAGAGATTCTTTCAGCATTGCTGTAGTTAAACCCCAGCTGGCAACCAAGCCCCACACTTGCTCGCTCCTTCAGCCACCAGTGGGATCAAGGAGAGAACTGGAAGGGTAAAAGCTTGAAAACTCATGTCCTCATAAAGACAGGAAAATAGGTAAAGCAAAAGCTGTGTACACATAAGCAAAGTGAAACAAGGAATTCATTCACTCCTTCCCACAGGCAGACAGGTGTTCAGCCATCCCCAGGAAAGCAGGGCTCCACCACTCATTTCTCTTCCCATGACTGGGAAGAGAAATGCCACAACTCTGAATGTCCCCCCCTTTCCTCCTTCTTCCCCCAGCTTCCTATGAAGATCACGATGCCATATGGTATGGATTATCCCCTGTAACGATTGCAGTCAGCTGTTCTGGATGTGTCCCCTCCCAACTCCTTGTGCTCTCCCAGTCTCCTTGCTGGTGGAGTGGGATGTGAGGCAAAAAAGGCTTTGGCTCCGTGTAAGCAATGCTGAGAAATAAAAAACCCCCTATATAAACTCTATATTATATGTAATGTAGATTTTATATGTATGTAAATAATATATTATGGAAACTTTATAAGGTTTTTTCCTTTAACATTTTCAATTTGCTAGTTGTATTGAAGTTTCATAGTTAAAAACTCCTTCTTGGGCTTCTCATTAATACAACTGACATATACTAAATTTACATTTATGTTTCAGGCAGTAAGAAGACATCATAGAAAAGAACTCCTTGATTAATTGCATTAGCTTTTGGTTACATTTATTTTCTTATTTGTGATCATTGTTCATATTTTCTGGAAACTGATTTTCTCAAATTAACAGTACAATTGATTCCTGCCCTCGGGTAGCTATTTCAAGAATACTGGCTATTTCTATGTTTTTTAACTAGCTCAGTTAAAGTGCTTCTAGTTCATTGAGAGTAAGAGTTCGAGTTAGGCATATAAAGCTACCACTGTGAGCAGAAGGAAATTGCCTTCATCTATTTTCCTATGAGATACAGAACTGCATGATTTAAAAGTGTGATAGAACATTTATAGGTGACTCTGACCATTGCAAGAGTAGAATAACAAGTCAGACGGAGCAGAAGAGCAGTTTTCATATCCTCAGGTAAATGCCATATTTTCATAAATTTCATAGTTTGCACAACTTGTTGAAATGCTGTCAGAGACTCAAAACCATAGTCAGAAACTGGAATAAATTAGATATGATTTAGATGTGTTGCAAAAAACCATCAGAATCTGTATATAAAGAGGCTTTGTGGATCAAGGCTTAGAAATAAGCTGGATTTGTAATAACAAGGTTTTATAAAGCATACAGTCTAGAGGAATGTACAGCTAAAATATTTCAAGGCTAAAGTTTTCCACAATAACAAACAAAAGAAGTATTTCCTCATCTGAATAATATTTAATTCTGTGTCCATGTACATCAGATTGACCAAAACTCTCCAGAATAATGCCTTAGAATTTTTAAGATTCTTAGCTTTTTGCAGATTTTACAGGAGCTGGAGTTTTCCTTCACTTTAGACTGTTAGACTTTCTAACAGTTTGTGTCATATTCCCGAAGCTTCGATTCTACCGTCTTTTAATGGTCTTTTCAAGGCAATAGATACGTAGCAAGAACATTCCGTTGTATTCCATTGGGATGTGCACCTGGGCCAGAATAACAAGAGATATGGCAGACAAAACAAGATAGAAGGCCCAAGACCGTTTGAGGGACTCCAGTGGGGGAGTTCTGAGGGTGGTACCAAGGAAAAGGGGGTCTTAGGATTGGATGTCCCTATTAGGTGTGATAATTAGTAAAGATATAAAAGTGTAAGAATTCTATATGTGGGCATGCCTTTTGTACTCCATGGTCAGAAGGCCTTCATTAAAAGAGCTGTTCTATATCTTATCTATACTAAGTTGGCTTGCTGAGAGTTTTTATCTCCCTGGATCTTGAGGCAACAACAGAAATAGGAAATTTTACATGATGATGTAAGGCTCAGACTTTTGATAAAGTTTACTTTTCTCAGAGAAGTTACAGGACATTTCCCACTTTGGTAGGCACACTACTGAATTTTTGGCACAGAACTGGAGACAGTGCTGTTTTTGTTTCCTCAATAAAAAGATTTCTGTATTCAGATTCAGTGAGACAACCAGATCTCGGCATGTAGTTCCTTGTTGTTCCTTCATAGGAGGAATACTAGAAAATCAGGTCAACCTGCTTAGTCTAGTATCACCTTTTGTTTGGATAACAATACAATAGGGAAAGTACAATAGGGAAGGAGCAACATATGGTACAAAGTCATAGCCTGAATGCATATTTTCACTAACTTTGAAAAGCTCCCTGGGAATTCATTGGAATCTATGTTAATCTAAAGTAGAAAGAGTTACTATAGTTACTAATACAATGGTTACTAAATATAATTCTACTATATAAAGTGCACATTCTGGGATCCTATAAGTTGAAAAGATAAAAGGTCTTTAATTATGTTTGCTAAGGTAATAAATGATTGGCTTCCTTTTATATTATTCCAGTGTAGACAGAATATGTGCATAACACTTTAAATGTTTTCAACAATTCAGTGCTAGCCAGAAGTATTAGAATGCTTGTTCTTTCTCCTTCTTTTATTTAAAGGTTGGCAGTAATTTTTCATGTCAAGGTCATGATTGATGTGGGTTAACTTTCACTAAAAGTCTTTTGGAACATTTTGAGTAATGTTAAAAATTATGGCATGCAATACATCAAAATATTTTTCTAGACTTCCTGCATAAGTAAACAAACACTAGGGAAATGTGGAAGGCATTCATGGTATTTTGTAAGCAAGTTTCAAACTGCATATTGTAGATTTATATGCTTCATAGCTTACGCTGCGATGCATGTTGCATTTTATTAAAATACACCATGGGTGAGGGATAGATGTTGATCTACTACATTTGTGTCTTCGCCCATGTCAATTTGAAATGGAGATCAATTCACTAAGAAACGTATCCAAGCATGGATTATGTAACCTGCCCATCAAGTGTCAGTTTCCTGGGGAAATACTAATAGTAAATCCTCAATCTCAGGCCAAATGTCAAGACTGTAACGTCCAGCACCCTGAGTATGGAACATGAGATTACAAAAACATCTGCCATTGACAGGCAAATGTTAAAGCCACTGATCTTCAGCAGTCAAGAACTGAATAGCAAGAAAATCCCTCCAAGACATAATTCCTAAAGATAAGTAAAGTAAAACAAGATGAGAAACAGGTGAAGCAGCAATGTATTTTCCTAAGAAAAAAAGAAAGAGAGATGTCTACTGTCACTCAGTAACATAGGTTAAAAAAAAAAAGAAAGGGTAGACAGGTCACTTGCAGGTGAACAGTTTGAATCTCCTCTTTTTTTTTTTGTAGTCAGCATTTTCTCATTCACCCTCAATAGCAGACCATTATAAGAACCTGGGGAACTGGAGACACCTGCCTTTTATCATCACGCTTAGATATCTCAGTGAGGTCCTTATAAGAGATGTCTAGAATGACTGCAGTCAGTCCATCCAGTCCACCCAGACTTTCTATTCTTGACATATCATGTGTCCCCAAGCAAGATGCTGAGTATATAGACTTGTGAGTGCACACTATACTGCATTCACAAAGAAATTAGGCTCTTGCTTTGACTCAAGTAAGATTCTGAGAAGCCCATAACATGGATGAGGAAAATGTTCAGAAATGCTGTAAAACTATAATAGATCAATATCAGGAAGTGTTAAAACCTCACACCAACATAATCTTTACTCCTTCATGTTTTTCTTTCCACTTCAAACCCATGTTAGGTACTCTCTAAGCATGAGGGATGAACTGTTCTTTGAAAGATGATGTTCTCCTAAGATATTTGCATGAAACAACTAGTTTAGATCAGAAATTGTATGATTTCATACCATTAAACTTAGGTGAGATCAGTCCCACATCTAATGCGTATATGTAATTACTGGTAGTTAAAAAACATTTTAAGATCTTTTCAAGTGCCAGGTAGGAGGTAACCATTTTGGGAGGATATGCTGCAGCCCTTCTACTTGTTCAAAATTACCTATGTCTTGGAAAACTGAATGCCACTGGGAAGGTGACACAAAATGACTGAGAGTGTTTGAAATGCTGTATTCAATATCATATATACCATACTTTGCTGAGGTGCACAGTAAAAGAGCTATACAATTACCTGTCAGCAAGTATTCTCTGCTTTGCAAAAATGATATGATAGCAACTACCATAACTGTCAAAGTTCAAACTATATTATTTCAGTACATTTTTTACTTTTCCAAATATTCCTAATATATGAAATGATATATTATATATATGAAATATATATATGAAATAAATATTTTCATTGCTGTCTTGAAATTAATTAAACAGACAATGCCTTATTTAGTTTTTAACTGTACAGTACCCAACAAACTACCGGAAACTTTTCTGTATTTCCATGGCTTAAGGCACCAGTGTCCATGGGAAAAGATATACACTTCCAACCAAGACTTTAGTTGTTCCTAAACTGAATGAAGACTAATACGCTACTGGCAATTTATGAACCTTTTGTTCTACCAAGATATAGCTGTGCATAAATCTTGGGAAACTGTATTATTTAGCTTGTTGCAGCTCTGTAAAAGAGTATGAATAATACAATATGCACTTCTGTTATGTTTCCAGCAATCACATTGTTTTCTCTATTCCTACTTTTCTTAGCAATAAAGGAAGGTTTCAAGATTTTTGTTCTAAGAATTCGGGCTAGAAATTATTTTTATGATCTGCTCCATTTGCATGCTGTCTCACATCTGACAGTCCACTATGAGCAATTGAGAGACTTCTTCTGCATAAATTGCAGTAAGCCTTATGGCAATTATTGCTATCTTTACTGATCCATGCAAAACCATTTCTTCTCTCATTCCAGAAAGTGCAAAGCCTCTTCTTTTTAGGGAGTTGTTGACCATATTACAGTCTTCAGCAATATAGCTGTGCAAGTAGAAGTTAACCAGGCCCCTGAGAGGCCTGGTTAATTAGAAGTTTTGCTGCATGGCAGAAGGGAATGAATTGTTGGTAAGACTGTACACATAGATTTTTACCCAGAAAGGGCAATTTTACTTTCTATTAATTAGGAAATAGACAATAAAAATAAGGTTATACATTATATGCATTAAAACACCTGCAAGGTTAGGCTATTTAAATAGTAATGAATCATTTTAACAATATTAATACAGAAGTAAAGTGAACAAATAATGGGGCACATGTTCAGGTATGGTTTAAGGGGCACATGTTCAGGTATGGTTAAAGAAAACGAAGAGATGAAGTGAACAAAGTGTAAAGGCATGCTTAAAAGACATTCTTTTCTATCTGCTTTCTAAAGAGCATCTTTGGTTCTTGTTATTCGTCTTGTCCTGCCAAGTTGAAGGTTTTATGATACCAGCCCGTTAAGAGGTTTTGCTTGTTTCTGTGTTTCGATTAGTTTAAGAATGAAAAAGCCAGCTCAGGTCTTGTTTGACTTCTGCTGTGCACATCTACAAAAAGGGAGGAATAATGTTTTTCTAATAATGTCTTCAGAGGCATGAAATGAATAAAGGAGCAGGTAGCCCTATCTTTATGAGACAGCTAGCAGGTTGCATCTTGATTTGTTGAAGGACTGTTCCCTCAGGATTGCTGTCATGGCTGTAAGACATGTACTGGGCTGTAATTTAGTCAATTAAAAACACATAAATAATGTTTAAATGCTACTTAAGAACATGCTCACTGACTGCTCTATACGTATATGGAACAGACCAGTAGACACTAAATACCCTTATAGGCAGTATTCAGCCTGTGATAAATCCATGGGACAAAATAATCTTCAGATAACAAATAGTTTACTGTTCAGGATGCTAGCGGCTGTTCTGGAAATGTGTCTAAAAACTGTCTTCCGTTTCTGTAGCAGCTGATAGCATATCTCTACTGTTTCTGCAAACACATCTTTTGGTGTCTTCTGGTTTTAAATGTACTGCATAACTGCTGTTACCTGAATTCACTTGTAAAGCCCTGCCTCTCTCACAAATGTCTCAGAACAAATCATCACAGTGTAGCAAAGGCTCCTCAAGGATGGCCCACAGTCAAAACCATGCAACATATAGGCCTGAGACCTAATGAATGAACAGGTAGGAGGTGGCTGTGGACACCTTCTAGCCATTCCCCTGCAGACAGAGCTCTGTTGAAATGGGGAAGCAATTGCAGGAATTATGAGCTCATAGCAAGACTTTCTATTTTGGTTGTTTAATTCTTCAGGACAGCTAGGAAAAGGAATTGTAATTTTTATGTTGTTGATTTATATTGTCAAAAATCCCTAGATTTTTTGAGACTGAATTATTGCAGTGAAAGTAAGCAACTCCTACAAAGTATTGCAGATGTTGCTTACTTAGCCTTTGTTGTCCCCCTACCACACCTAAATGAATTCAGGGATATCTCTTAAAATAAGTGAGAAAATAACTACAGGGCATCAATTACTATGACGAGGGATGTTTGCCTAAAGTAAGAGACGGATCATCCTAATTTCTTTTGTTTGTCAGCTAGAAGTGATTAGACTTTATGCTTGTCATTCACCAAGGATTAATGTAGTTAACCTTGAAAGCTTGACCACTTTGTTCTGAATGCTTGCTTTCAGACTTCTGGGTCATTGATGGCATGAATGAAAAGAAACATTTGCAGTGAGTCTTCTGGGCATTTTTGGTCCCTTCCAATTCCTATCTAATACCAGAAAAGAAAGGACACCAATATTTCTGTGAAAAAGCAATGTTATAATTTTATTCAAATAGTAGTAATGTGTGACTTGGTAAAGTATGTACCCAGTTAGGACACTAGGTATCTATGCAGTCAGGAGTTGGTTGTCACCACTCCTGGAGGTATTTAAAAGATGTGTACATGTGACACTTAGGGACATGGCTTAGTTGTGGGCTTGGCAGTGCTGGCTTAGTGGCTGGACTCCATGATCATTTCCGACCTAAATTATTCCGTAGTTTTAATGTACTTTCACTTCACGAATGTGTTTATGTGTTTATGTTCTGTTGAAGTCAAGGGGTTATAAACACGTTTTTAAGTGTAAGCATGCGCCTGCCTGATTGTATATGTGGGAGTGATGCAGATGAATGCAACCAAATTGTAAATTTCTTTTCCTTGGCCTCATTTTTGAATATCCAACTTGAAAACCATGTGACCTGATTTTCAAGGGTTTTTGAATTGAGCAACTTCAAGTCAGAGGACCTTATAATCCTAAGGAATGCTTAATTTTCCAGCTTTACCAGTGAAGCATTACACACCTTTGCCAGTGAGGCAGAGAAGGAATTGATTGTGTAATATTTATCATAAACTCTGGGATACACAGATAAAAGGAACTTCATAAGAATAATGACTTTTTATTGATGACTGCTCTGAACTAAAATTAATGCGTCTTCTATCTGCAAAGATGAAGCGATTTAAAAAGGAGAATAGAACATATTCAGTGAGTAGCAGATCTGCTTAATACAGAAAATTTTATCAAAACACATGGCTAAAAGATGTGAAAATGAGTGCTTGAGACTCATCTGTTTTATTTAAATATTTTTAAACTATTTTGAAAAGGATTGCCAAGTTATTTTCTAGAAATATTTATAAAGCATAGAAAAAATTGTTTAAATGCAGCAAGATACAACTAAGTGTAACAGAGTGAAGCTATGCAGAGAAAAAAGTAATTTTGACAAACAGAACAAGTTTGTTAATGATAAAATTCACTAACCTGTTATAAAGTTTCCCAAGGAACATAATAAAAGTCCCATTATTGACCGTGCAGAAGAATAATCTGTAAGTAATGTGTCCCTTGAAAAGCCTAATTTAGCTAATAAAATGCTTTTTGGATCCCATTTTGAAGTTTTTTGAATGAAGAAAATATTAGTGAAACCTCTGATTTGTCTGAGTTATCTCTGCACAAAAATGAAGAGGATGTTAAGAAGTGAACAATTAAGTACTATATGTAATTTTTTGAAACTAATCTGTACTGCTGAGTTTGGGTCACTCTCTCTGGGTAAAGAAATATTTACCAGCAATTCAAATCTTCCAGTGCATTGTTCCAGCAACCTGAGGGAGTCGACCTGGCTTCCAGCAGGTCAAAGCCACTGCCTCACAGTGGAGGGTTACATCTAACACAGGACCTAAAATACTGGCATTAATGAGGAATTTATGAATTCTTTCATGAGTAAGTAACTTGAATACCTAAAGGACAGTTAACAGCTTGATATGTGGGCAATCTTCTGTTCCTCTTGGAATTGAACAGCTTTGGGAACCAAAGATCAGGATTAAACTAGGGCATATTTCCCTCCAAGGCACTGAAACCACACTTATTTTGTTTTATGTGTTTGCTTTGCTAAGGAATGTAGCCAAGGCCTTCAACCTCCCTGGCACTGATTACCAGTTTTAAATAAATAATTGGCAACTAACTCTGTACACACCAAACAAAATTCTACCTCTGCCTCCAAGAGTGCAATGAACATGGTTTTAACATAATTCCCAGCACATGCAGGTCTGTGTGGGCCGTTTTCCCTCTTCTGATTTGAAAAGAGTAGAGAACCCAGACATAATGCATGGTCAGAAAATACTGGTGTTAAAAGTCCTTGCAGGTCCCCACAGGACCTGGTAAAGTACTTTATAGCATCAATTGTATTATATATCATCACAAGAAACACTTAACTAATCTTAGGAAACATATTTTAAAAAGCCACAAAGTCCAAAGAACATATACTTTTCAAATATATAAATATCACAAGTATATCAATATTGTTCTGTTGACAGCATCAGAGCTTACTGACAGCTAAATGGACCCAAAACAGGTTTTTTTTTTTCACTTGTTAGGGAAATGCTTAGCAACTGTAAATATATTTCCTGGCCAGAAACTAATTTATCTTATAAAGTGAATTAAAAAAAAAAAAAAAGGCATTTAAAAGTTAAAAATGTAAAGGAAAACTTGTGCTCGAATGCAAAAAGAAACCCCTTATTCTCGATAATCTCTCAAGTTCCAGCAAGGTTTAACCAAACTTACATGATCAAAAAATTAAATGGATTATTTTATCAATAAGAATAGAGTGGTAAAATAAAAAGCTCATCAGGAATATAATAATTATGTCTACAGTTACATACAGGGTATACACCTAACGAATTATTAATAACAAATTGTAATTTACCTAGAATCTTCTTCAAAAATTCATCCTAACACTCTATGCAGCTGTAGCAATTTTATTAAAACAAAAGTATTTGTGTAGCATCATTAATTCACACGTGAACTTCCATCTTCAGCCAGCAGCAGAAATGCCAGCTCAATCAGTATCGGGTGCCTGTACGCGATATATGTGATGCCATCATCGAATCTGGCAAGCAATACTTAGGAAAACACATAATGGATTAATACACTTTAGCCTAGTCTTCATATTCTGTAAACCAACCTTCCCTGCTCAGACTGTAAAGGACGAGACCTGGCAGAGATTGACAGCTGCCAAGGCTGTCAGGGAGAGACATCCCAAGTCAGCACATCCATCACGCAGCTGACCTCAGCACACGCGTGGCAGACTCTGGGACTGGCTCAACGTGTGTCCCCAAGGGGAGCAGAAGGGTGCCCTGACTCCCCCTCAAATGGTTTATAATTCAGATTTGACCGAATTAGGGAAGTTTTTCTAGCCCTCCTCTTTAGCTTTCAAAGACAACTTGTGCCCTGTCTACATTTAGGTTCCCTTGGTAGTCACTGGAAAAGACTTTCATGTCTGAGGTGGAGTCTGACCAAGTCCATTTTATTCTGTAAATGCACGAAAATGCACCTCTCTTTTGGGCATCAGAAGCTGGCAGTGTCACAGACATTTAAACAAATGTTTTTGCTTGTTGCAGCACCTGGATGTTTATGTTTAGTGATCTCTTACAGGTGGTATTTCAGTTATTGGTTATTTAGTGCCAAACCTGATGGAAGTGTCCCATTTTTTCGCCCTCATATGCACATATAAGCTCTTCTTTACCTGTCTGGGAGGTCTAAGGAAAGCCTGTTTGGATCTTTGCAGAGAGGAGTGCAGTTTTCTAACACAAAGTATAGGATTTGATGCTATTTCCCCAGCTTTCCTTTCCCATTATCTCTGCCCCTGTGCACAGTGAAGATGTTAACCCACAGCAACCAAATATAAAAACCAAAGTAATGTAAGAAGCAGAATTTTCTCTCTCACACATCATGTTCAGTATAGTGCAGGAAGTTCAGGATGGACAACCCAAACTATTCAAAAAATGTGAGACAACTCCCATGTGTTGTGAAAGAGATGAAATATAAGGTACATATGTGTGCAATCAGGTACACATATGCCTACATTTTAAATGATATAAAAATATATATTCACACATTTAATTTTTAATGCACATTTCATTATTGTTATTACTTTTGGTTTATAGTTGTAAATATATGTATGTATGTCTGTATATAAAATCCTTAATAATTGTCTTTTAGTTTTTCAGTCTTTAGGCCACAGTTGCTACCACTACACTACGTAAGACTAGTAGAACTAAAAATATATTGAAGCAAGTGAATGCTCAGTAAATAGTTCACCATTTCTCAATGCTCTATTGTTCAACAGCTACAGAAAAATGGAGGAAAGAGTCTGCTATGTGGAAACAACTAGATGTCTATAGATTTTCAAGCTTCATAGAGTTTAAGGTGTTTTTTTCCCCTATGTACAAAAAAAAGGGCAGATAAAAAATGTTAAAAAGCAAAAAGCAAAACTCAAAAAATACCCACTTTGTTACTGTCATTTGTCCAGTTCTGTCCTATACTATGGTAGTAACAAAAAACAGTCCTTTCCCAGAAAGCAAATCCATTAATATTTGTGAAATGCTTAGATATTATGATAAAAGTGATCCTGTTAGTACTTAGACAGATGTATCTGCAACATCTGGCAGTAGATTTCACAGCCCAGTCAGAGGTCTGGCCTTGATAACTCTGTTTAATTATGGCTTGGCTAAGGAATGTATATCTTTCCCTCCTCTCTCTCATAATCCTATAGAGATCCCATCTGGGAAAAATATAGGGTAAGTGAAAACTTAGCCCAGGGAGTTGATGAGATGAGGTAAATCTCAAGCTGCCATGTTCATGAATACTCAAAGTTTTAGCACATTTTTACAAGCTTTGGCAGAAGGACATCATTAATGTTTCAGAAGTTCTCCTGATCTTTCTTTATTGCTCTTTGGTCAGTGTCCCTGTAGTTTTCCAGTGTGGCATTTTTTTATTACTGGAAGGAAGATAACACCCCTTGCTGGTAAGATATGCTTTTGCTTTTTTTTTTTAATGAGTTGCAAATAAAGTAGAATGTAACTGTATAGGTGCCTTAGACTTGGACATCAAAGTTGTACAACAATCAGTCCTAGCAGGCATTCAGCTCTCTTGAGTATTAACTTTATCATATTTATAAATGTTCTGCTTTACTAATAGAGCATTTGTTGCTATTAAGTGGATGTATTATATATTATACCTTGGGTAAATTTATCAAGGAGTAACATTTAGGTTCTGACACATGAGAGTCTTAAAAGAAGTTAATGACCATGACTCATTTCTTCCTAACTTCTACTGGTTTGGTAATTCTGTCGACAATGTTACTTTTTACAATTGAGCAAATGTCTCCCAAGAAACTCTCAGGTAATCTAACCAGTGCATTTGATTCTAATGAGGAGCATCTGAAAAGATTCCACAAAATATCATTATGTTAGATAGAACATATTTTTAAACCAAAAGGGAAGTAAATTTTGGCATTTAAGATACATACTTGATCTAAGCAATGTTTTATATAAAGAATTTTCTGGCATAGGCATGTTTTTCCTTAGTCATTCTCCTTGTAATTTCTTGTAGTTTCCTTTGAGCACCTGGTATTTGTTTCTAGCCATACAAAATTTTGAAGGTAAAAAGGTTTTGTTGAATTTTTGTTCAAAACTACGAACATTAAAATTCATCATTACTTTTGGCAAATGGCACCTTGCATTATCATGGCAAATGATCTGATCCAAAGTGACTGGCTTGACCAGGGATACTGGCTTGATGCATTTTTTGTAATACAATATTAGTGGTTCAAAAATAACAATAATCATTGCTGGGATGTATGAGAAATACTCACTTCTCCATAAACTTAAGAGGGGACAAAGTCATTGAAGAAAAACTACTTTATTAAACGAGTCAGCTAAGTCCGGTGTCTCTCTCCAGGGAGGCACACCCACACACCAAAATGGGCGGCCTTTTATCTCCTTCCCTGGCTGGGGGTGGTCCCTGTCCCCTTTCCCATTGGCTGAGTACCCAGGGACTCACATTTTCTCATAACCAACTGTTTTGCCCCAAGTATCCTCCCCTTCATCTTCTGCCTTTTTGGCTAGTCTTTAGCTTAGCCTTCCCTACTGGTTCTTAACAACTTTGCAAGGACAGTCTGAACTGCACCTAAACAATAAGCAAGAAATGAGTGTTAGCCTTCCCCCCCACCCCATAATCACTCTGGCTTCAGCAAAACATTGCTTTAGTTCTCACAGATTAATTGTTGCGTACAGCATTTATGCACAGAAACTTCAAAGGTTAGAGAAAAATCTCTTAAAATATCTTGTCTTTTAAAGACGTAGCCCAAAATTGCTTAGCTGGAGAAAGGACAAGGTGTTCTTGGCTAAGTGAAACAAGGTGGAATCATTGTTCATCACAGCAACAATTATTCCTTAAACACAGTATATTTCTCTAAAGGAAAATATGAGTCTGGTCTATTCTTCTGTGAAGACTTGACCATTCCTTTGCTACTGAAGACTAAATGTCTTAAATACTAAATTGCAAAAAAATAGTCTTAGAGTGACTGAGATCTTCATGTGATTGAATCCGAATTCTATAGGTTTGAGACCTGTCACACTACTCTTGCTGTTGTGAGATACTGGATTATTTAATTATAGGGTTGGAACCAACTCTAGTCTGTGTTTGTCCAGGGGGAAAGGTCAGCTTGAATCTCATGGAGATGAGGTCAGGCCATATCCCACATGGCCACCTCCCCAGTCTCTCAGGGCAGCCCCAGAGCAGCTTCAGTCAAAGTCAGCCTGGGAGCACTGCCCACATCACGCTCTCTGGGACCTCTAGCCCAGCCTCTGAATGGATACACCACCCCTTACTCTGGCCCAGAGCCACAGAATGGCCAGTGAGCCAGATGTCCTGCCAGGGAGGGGTGGTCACGGCAGGACAGAGCACATAAAACCGGCAGGACAGAGGACATAAAACCAGCAGCACATGGGTCTCCATTTCTCCTGATACCTACCTCCACCATGTGAAAGCTGGACTTGCACAGGACACTCTGGTAGTAGCTATTTTTCTTTTACTCTTCTCTTAATATCTTCTCTTAATATTTTGGGTAACTTAAAACCGAGTGAGTTGGAATTTCCTAGGTTTTATGAGTATTTTGTTTTGGTTGTATGTTACCCATTTAAACTTTTGCCAAGATCTCTTGTTTTCTCCCATATTTTCTAAAATTATCAGTAAAAGTATCTTCTGAGAAAATGTGTGCAGCATCCTCTCCTTATGCTACCTCAAGGTATTAAAGAACTGAAGGCTCTTCAAAGCAGTTGTGGGCAATCTTTTGGAGCTTTGTATATTTTTAAAAGTAAAACTCCTGGGTGAGCTTGTAGCTCTGGGTCTGGGGTATTACAACTGTTTAGAGTTCTTTCCTTGTTTTCCATGGGTCATTACCAGAAGTTTTATCCACCAGTGAACCTTATTAAGAACTCAGTAAGGAGGGAAGGGCTACTTTCTTTTCTGGTATAACTCAAAACTCTTGTCATTTTGCATCCTTTTACACCTGCCAGCACTTTTAAAATGTGCTGTGTCATCAGAAGCTGGTGAATGTATAATTCAGGAGATAAAAACAGGATTTTCCTTAGACAGAAAAGACCTCATTTTAACTTGATATAGGTTGCTGCCTATGGTTTCATGCTGTACATATTGCACTTAAAGAACCATCCATGTCAAACGGCTTCCCCCTGTGCAGAGCACCAGCAGTCAGAACACTAGAAAAAAATCAAGGCCTTAAAGCCTAATTCCTTCAGAATAAAAAACTTCTTAATGATCTGCTAGATCAGTCACAAAAGAAATGGCATAATGGCTCTTTTACTATATGGTTTCAGTGAAGGCACAGGAGATCATATACTACTGAGTAAATCAAATCAGGAAATATTTAAATACTGTTTAGTTCATAGATCAGTGATCTGGTAAACTATAATGGAGCTTTTTGAACCATCATGATCTAATGGAAAAAATGCAAGTTCTGTTCATCTATGAGAAAGCAGGAAACACAGTGAAGCTACAATGGTTGACTAAGTCTGTGTGGAGCATTTTTAATTAACTATTCATCTGCTCATTAGTCAGGATTAAGGAAGAAGGACCTATTAAGATCTACTGTCTCAAAGAGCATGTCATGCCAAGAGTCTGTAAAGCCTGAAGATGTATTACCCAGTCACAGTACCACATTATAGACTGACAGAAAAATTGCATACTTAAAAAATAAAGCTGGCTGTGAGTAATGCTTGTGCAAGCAAATATCTTAAATCTTTTTTAAACTGCTATTTTTCCCAGTTCTGTAATTAATCAGAGGAGCATAATATAAGTTTTTTTCCTCAATTCTCCTAACACAATCATGTTTATCAGTTTCTGTAACATCATTTAAGAAATCCCAGTTATGTCATCATGAAATATAACTTCATCATATTTTGTCCTCATAACCCTGAAGAGTTTCTAAAGTCAAATTATTCAGGGAGCTGAGGTTTTTGATATAAACACTGGGAATTTGGTCTCTTCAACCTTAAGAAGAGAGGGCAAGAGGAGACTTTACTGTTGTGTTTAGTCACCTGTATGGGAGGTGTAGAGAAGATGGAGCCAGGCTCTTCTTTTAGGTGTGCTATGAGGCAAGAGGTAATAGACACAGATTTCGGAACAAGTCCGTCTTAATGGTTCAATAACTGAGTGGCATTTATCCTTACCTATGCCCTCTTTTTAAGAAAGAACAAAAAAAAATTAGAAACAGATTATGAAGATAGTAAGGACAGAAAGTTATTTCAGTATGTCATTTGTCCAGATTTACGAACCGTTACTGATATAACCGCAAACTTTGAATACACTACTCAATATCCTGCTGAATCATGCAGAACACCTACTGCAATAAAGATATGTCATTACATATTTACAAATGTTCTGGATATATTTGGAAATAATATCTAGGTAAATAGCACTGTAAAGTTTGTGATGAATTAAAGACTTGATAAGCTATCTTGCACCTTTGAACATAATAAAACATGTTCTACTTTTCTCACACTTTTGAATGGCCTTACGTGCCATATTGGGAATTAGAAAGTGCTTCTGTTTTCTTTTTTCCCCAGAAGGACACATACCAGCTTTCTCTTTCAGATCTGACTTTATAATCCTCTTAAGTTGAATATTTTCTCACATTTAAATAAAAATCCCTAAATCTGATATCTGATACTAGTTCAAAGTGAGGCAATCAGCTAAGAATAACTGAAAATAATTACTCAAAGAGCAGGGAAAAAAATCAATAATATGACAAATCTGATTGAAATTTCATCTGAAAAATGCAACGGATCAAACCTTGCAATCAATATTTAGATTTTTCCTCCTCACACTGCAGAGATTTTTATAAAGCTCATACCACAGTTATGGTACACCTGTGATCTTGGCCTCATCTACAGACCTCCGAGTACATATTCCTTCACATTTCCATATCTTCAAATGATATAAACAGGTTTTCTAGGAGCAGAAGTAATGAGTCCTGGTGCAAGAACTGTGCCTAAAGCTTGCTATTTGTGTCATCCAATGAGGTGCATGACAAAAAGGAGACCTTCACTCTTCCTCATTGTCCAGAGATGGTACAAACCCAAATCTGGCAAGGTGTTCCCTCTGAAATGAGCCATGTTTTTTTTCTATTAAGGTCAGTAGTTATTGAGGTAGGTAGCATATAGATGTACTCAGTGTTTCAGAGGAAGCATAAGTGTTTTCAAAGCTATTAAGCACAGTGGTCAAGAATTCACTGGTCAAAAATTTTATTATTAGCTAAACTATTAGTGTTTGGTAGTTCATATTAGCTAAATTATAATATAACTCCTTTATAGGTCATGTGAACTCTGCTTTTAACATACTTTAGCCCAATAGGACTAGCTATAACAAGTGTAACACGATAAGATGCTTGTGATCCCATTGTTGAGCTTTAACTCTTGTTTTCTCAGACACGCTGCCCAGTTCTTGATAAGTTTGCTCATTTACCTCTGTACTCAGCACTGGTGAGGCCACAATTTTATTACTTTGTCCAGTTCTGGGCCCCACAGTACAAGAAAGACATAGAGATGCTGGGGTCAGTCCAGAGAGGGGCAATGAAGCTAGTGAAGGTTCTGGAGAATAAGTCCTATGAGGAGCAGCTGAGGGAGCTGGGGTTGTTTAGCCTAGAGGAGGCTCAGGGGTGGTCTTATCACATTTTACAACTACCTGAAAGGAGGTTGTAGCCAGGTGGGGGTTGGCCTCTTCTCCAAGACAACTAGTGAAAGGACGAGAGACTGTAGCCTCTCTGTGCCAGGGGAGGATCAGGTTGGACATTAAGAGGAATTTCTTAATGGAAAGAGTTGTTAAACTTTGGAGTAGATTGTCCAGGGAGGTGGTGGAGTTACCATCCCTGGAGGTGTTCAAGAAACAACCAGATTTGACACTTGGTATCATGGTCTAGTTGACAAGGTGGTGCTCAGTCAAGGGTTGGATTTGATGATCTTGGAGGTCTTTTCCAACCTTAGTGATTCTGTGATTTCACAGAGCAGCCATTCTCCATCTCTGTAAAAGAGATCCTGGTAGCACATTTCTCCCATTTGGTATCCACTTTGTTTTGGTTTAAATCACACCCAGGAAGAAAAGAACTGTCTTTTGCCATTTGTTTATTTGACACTGAATTTGACATGTGTCTGGGACTTTCTAAAATGTTAATAAGATATAAGTTCAGGAGCCTGGGTCATAATTAAGATCAAATGACAGTGTGGAGACTACAGGGACTCAAATACCAAACCCTTCAATGACAGATACAGGTAATCTATGACTTATCGTAGATTCACAAACTGATAGAATAGTTTGGGTGGGAAGGGACCTTAAAGATCATCTATTTCCATGCTTCTGCAACAGAGAGGGACACCTTCCACTAGACCAGGTTGCTCTAAGCCCTGTCCAACCTGGCTTTGAACACTTCCAGGGATGGGGCAGCCACAGCTTCTCTGAGCAACTTGTGCGAGGGCCTCACCACCCTCACTTAGGTGACCTCTCTGCTTCTTGCAGAGAACCATAGAATGCCTCAGGTTGGAATGAAACTTGACAGACCATCTGGTCCACCCTTCTGTGAGAAAGGGAGCCTAAATGTTTTTACTTAGCAGACTGTTCAGTTACACCTTGAAGCTTCCAGGAACTTTGGGGAGGTTGTTCCAGTGAATGATTATTCTTACTGTAAAAAATTCCTTTCTTATTTCAAGATAAAACCTTTCCTGGTGCAATTTGTACCTACTGCCTCTTGTCTTCTCCATGTGGTTCCTCATGAAAAGAGAGGCTTTGTTCTCCTTTTAGCTGGCCTTGACCTGCCTGAATATTGTGATGAGCCCTCTCTTCTACAGCGAGAAAAGACCTGACTCCCTAATTTTTTTCTCATGGGGTAGGTTTTCTGCCCTTTGACCATCTTCATGGCCTCCATGCAGTCTGTGAGGAAAGGCATCAGGACAGTGGAGGGGCTCGGACCATACAGTGAGTGCTCCCAGGGCTCTGCTGCAGCATCCCCAGGCTCTCTGCCTGCTGACAGTCACTGGAGCAGGTAGAAAACAGCCTGTTCTTAGCTGGCTTTTTTAACGTTGCTCCCACACCTGCCAACTGAATGCTGTTGTTGCTTTTGCTCACCACCTACCCCTCTCAAGGGTGCTGTCACCACTTCCACAGTGTTTGGTGGGTTTTTTACCCTTAAGGTACCCTTCTGTGCTCATAACTAAACTGTGGGCTTATCCTGTGGGACTAGCTGAAGCTTATATGACAACATCAAGGTCGTCTGGGCCTAATTTATGGTAACTGCTAGGCCCTGCTCCAAGACTCCCTCCATAATCTCACCTTATCCTTCATGTTCAACCTGTTTCAGAACTTCTTACTCACTGTCTACCAGAACAGCGGTAAACCTGGCCACCTCAGAGAGTAAAGCCAACACAAAGGCCTGAGGAAACAGCCAAAGGTACGCCAGAGAACGCTGTGGTCAGAGGCACAGCTGACACCCTAACATCAGAGCCAATGATAGAGAGAAAATTTTGTTTCCTTTAATGAAATACTGTAAAGTACTTACCCGGCTCTGAGCTCAGTAAAGAGGGAGTCCAAAAGACAGGCAGAATGCTTTACATAAAATGCTCTCACTGCTAAGGAAGTGAGAGGCGAGAGAAATTTTTTTGAAAGGAAAGGAAAAAGCTAGACATTTATTCTGTTCATCAAAGGGAAGGAAGAAGCAAATGAATCAGAAATCAAAGATTGAATATCATTGGTCTTGCTGACAAAGCAATCAGCAGTCCCCTCACAGCAAGTATAAGGGTTTGTTGAACAAAGCAAAGGAATTTGAAAGTCTTGAACAACATAGGGTTTTTCCATTTATAAAATTAGATATAATGTTGGAACAGTGTTTTGATTCAAGAGCTGTGAAGAATTTCTGCATTAAAAATATATAAATCCAAATTTTGTGATATGCAATTAATAATGACTTTGTCCAAACCCTCTCCAGCCTCCTTTGTAATTCTCTTAAGAAAGCATTAAATGAGGGCATTTTCACTTTAGTTGAAAATCAATGACATTTCAATGAAGCATGCATTTCCAAAATATTATGCAACTGAGAGACATGCAGTTCTGCAGCTCAGTTAAGAGGCCAGAACCCCCGAAGTAATAACGCTGATAAAATAGTTGAGACTTGGGAAAAAGAATCACAATCCACAGCTTCCAAATGTATAGGTGCCACTGTTAGTCCCCTGGAAGTCTCAGACTAAATCCCTTGGATTCCTCACTTCAAAAAATACAATGCTCAATCAGTACAAAGCAAAGCAGAATGATATCTAAGGTTTCTTTTTCTGGGATATTTTGTGAAAACATGATTTCTTTTTCTCCAGATTTTTCTTTCTTTGGTATGGATGGGAGGAAAGAGAACCAAAGGGCAATGCAAAGAAGAGGCAAGAATCCAAAGCTTTATATCTGACTATGCCTCTGGGTGACCATAGAATCATAGCCTGGCACTTCCACCCAGCACAAACATCCTGCTTCTGTGTCTACTTAGTCTGCACCAGGCTGTAACCTTTCTGTATCTTAAGCATCTCTTTGTATCCTTAGGGATGGCTGAAACCTGTTTCAAATAGGGTCTTAGAAATAATGAGATGGGGTGTACCTACAGTAAAAAAAAAAAAAAGAGATACAAAAGAGAAAGAAAAGGTAATATAAATATCAGAGTTAGCAACTGACGAATACCTCACTTCCATCATAGGCAGAAAAGAAGCAGAAACTTCAAAAATAGAAACCAGAAGTTTCTCTTCCATGACACCACAAAGCAGATAGTCAAATCAGCTGCCATCAGTCCTTTCCTCTTCTGGCTCTTCCTTGCTGCCCACCAGCTCTGTCCTATGGAAACGTGCAGAGTAAGGTAGTTCCTTTGCTTCCATAAGTGGCAGATTATCTCATGGCTAAAGCCAAATTTCTGTTAAACATCTTATATTCTCTTAAGTAGCATTAATATGATAAAAGCAAAACTTTGAGTGTGTGTGTGCATATGTCTGTGTTTAATAAGAAACTCACATGAAAAAGGCCAAAAAAGGATTTGTAATGAGAAAGGATGTGCCTGCTTTTAGAAAAATTAACTGCTCCAGTGAATTGCAAAGGTAAAGCAGAAGAAATTATCCAATAATTTGTCTGATGTAATTAGACATGGGCCTGATCTGCTAAATTCTTATCCAGATCCAAATTATGGGGGCATCTGGAGCTGGGATTATAGTTTTTGCTCACAGACTTTCAGTCAGGCAAATGTGAAGCACAGGTAAAAGCTAAAGGACCCAGCCCCCTGTCACAGCATACAAACCACTGCCATGGACTTTAAACAGTTACTCAAATCTTATGGAAGAAATTTAGGAGCCAATTACTATAAGTTAATGCATCCTTTTCAAGATATTTTGTCTTTGATCGTAACACTGAAAATTATCCTATGACATTGTGACAACAGTAATTAATTTCTTGCCTCCTGCAGTTGTAGAGTTCAGATCCACAGATTTTCAAAACTAATTTTTAACACAGACACCTGAAAAGCTCTCATTTAAAAAAAAAAAAAAAAAGATTTCACTCCTAAATTTTATATTTTAAACCCTTTCTTTACGTGTCAAAAACAGGTGGTGGTGGTGTTCAGAGGAAGCAAGAGAAGAGGTAGTGCAACCATGGGCAGTGCTTGAAGCTGTATGTGAATCCTTCTAACCAGAACCTCCTAACACATTTAGCAATTAAAAAACAGGACTGTGGGAAATTACTGAAGACCAGAGTATGGCATGTAAGTGTGGGGACACCTTGCATGATGGAGACTAAACAATGTATTTCAGGTCTAGAAGTCTGTCTGTGTCTGACTTTGAGGGCCCTGAACTGACCCTGCAGAGCAGGAGGCATATAGGAGCACACCACACCCTGTCTCCTAGCTCACGTGCTCCATTTCAGAGGGAAGCTGAAACTCGTGCCCAGATCTCTTATCACTGTACTGTGATGATGTAGCCAAAGAAAACCACAGGGCAGACACAGCTGTTTATGACTGACCCTGAATTTCTGCCAAATAGACCATAAACATTTATCAGTAAGTTCTGCTCAGACACACCTGCAATAAGAGCTGATCAGGTACAGCAGTGCAAGTAACCCTCTCCTGGTGTTTCTTATCATTTCTAAGGCGATAAATGGAAGGTGCACGAAATCAGAAGATACTGCATGCAGATAACCTATTAGGCAAGCAAAATATAGCAGCAGTGGCTGAGATGAGAGTACATGTACCTGTGGAGGAGCTCAGGAAGCAGAAACCCTCACTCATGTTTAGGCAGTGATTTGACAGAGGGTCTCAGGGGAATGGAAACATTCAGGTGAGAGGTTCCCCCTCACTCTAGCAGTAAACAGAAGTGATACTGAGAAGGATGGTATACAAGGTGGAAAGTTATCAATAGGTGAGAAATACCAGTGCAGCAGTGCCAGCAAATTGATACTGACCTTCTAGAACTGCTGCCACCATCAAAGCATCTGGCCTGAGCCAGTCCCACACAAACAACAGAAGGTATAATTGCATTGCTGATTCTGGTTACCACAAGTTCAAAAAGAGTGAATAAAGCACACTATAAACATGAACATATTCCTGCTAATTAAGAAAAAAACTAAAACAAAACCCAAAACAATTATCAAGCAAATGAAGGAAGCTAAAATCAGCCCAAACCCTATAAAATCTGCAGAAAAAAGCAGCTAAAAACATGACTAAAGCAGACCTCAAAGCACAGCAGCCATCTGTGCCAGCTAGGATCTAGTAATAATGCAACTCCTAATAGCAACATGAATAATAAAAGTAAAACTCTCATGAGTTGCTACTGTGTTTTGCAGCAACAATAATAGATTTTTCTCTGTGGTCTCTACTCTTTATGTACGAATCATTATAACTGTGCTTAACATTTGCAAGGAGGATCCTCCTTTTTAGATGTAACTTGAGGGCATATTTGCATTCCGTGGGTTAAATCCAGCTCTGGGAGCACAGCGCTGTGCTCCAAGGATTTCTAGGAAGAATCCCCTCTCTCTGCAGCTGTGGAGCCCAAACTCCCACTGTTGTACCTGCCCTGTCAGGGATTCAGCTCACAGCTGTTTCTAAGAACACACTAAGCTAAGAGATGATGTGGGTGTACACAGCTTCTTTGCTCCATCAAAGGAAGAACATCACTCTTTCCCCTTCTTTGCGTTTTTGAATGTTCCAGACATTCTGTTGCTTTTCTGTGGTGCACTGAAAGGTTCAAGAAACAAGCAATTGCAGTAGAAGCAGCAGGACAGCTATTGCTAGTCAGTGGAGTTTCAGTGGCTTTTGGCCTTACTGATAGTATTTGGAGCAAGAGGAGCAAAATGGAAAGGCCATCTCAGCTGGAGTCTTCTAAGAAGTTTGGGTTTTCAGAAGGATAATAAAAATTAGGTGAGATTTCAGAAAATGCACTACAGAAAATGCTTCAGAGTGAGAAAAATACTGGACACTTAGACAGAATTACAGTTCTCATTTTTTCATCTTAGCAAAGAGGAAGCTAAAAGACAAGTGATTAGCAATGCCTGGGGAAGACATGAGATACAGGAAGACCTTTTAAAGGTAGAGATAAAGGTACAGAAAAAAAAATCAAGTTTCAGGAGACAGAAGCTGGCAGTAGTCAAGACAACTCTGTGGTGTGTCTACATTTTGAGCCTCATAGAATTCTGAGAAAGTGAAAAGAGGAGATCCCACAGAAGTGCTTTGATCATATAAATGCTGACCGAGTCCGGTGGAGCCTAAGCAGCATTTTAAAATGCCCTAACCATGATAATAATATAATCAAAGCTTTGTAAAACATGCATGACATTTATTCCAGGTCTTAATGAAGGAAGTGCTACAAGAGATTGACTACTTAATCAGAAAGGTCTTTTCTGCTGTTTTTCTTTTCCTCCCGTGAAAGTGATCTGTTACAGTACTGGTTTTTCCACCTCTCTCTGTCTGTGAGGATGGAAGGGAGGAGAGAAAATACCTATTTACAGGAAAGTAGAAATAGAAGCATTGAGCAAAGAAATACAGTGAAAGAAGGAAAATAAAATTTATAATGAAGATCACAATTATTCAAGAGAAAAGGATTTTGATTGTTGTGGGTTTTATTTGTTTGTTTGTTAGGCGTTTTTGTTTGTTTTGTTTTGTTTTAAAATTGTCTCTGTGCTCCCTTTATTTCTGTAGACAGAAACTCCCTTAAACCAATCTCATGTTTCACATCTATATGTTTTAACTTATGTGTCTTTTCAGAACGCAAATGTCTTCTGCTTGGTGCAGAAGAGAGCTGCTCTTCTGCTTGCACTTTCTACCTAGACCCACCCTGTGGGAGAAGTACTGTTAATTTGAGGCACCAACTTCCCAACAGAGATTGCCCAAGAATGAATTCCTTGTGCCCCCATTATGTCTGTTCCCAGCTGGAGAGTCTTTCAGTAGTCACACTGTGCCTTCACAATTCTCTGCTAGGTGAATTTTCTGCCATCATGTTAAGCATTGTGCAATGTCCCCTGTGTAACATTGACTGAAATGTAGAAACGATCAAGTCATCTGAAAGGATATGGGGAGGTTTTAATTTCCTGAAATAGACCTGCTGTTCAGGCAGTATTGCCTTCTCTATAATAGGAAGTTCAGGAATATCAATTTCTAAATTTGTCTATTCAAATTAGCCCATTACCATTAATGCCAACTCCATTGAAAAACCATGAGTCAGGCCCCCCCCAAACCATGAGAATTTAATGGTGTAGAAACATTGTCTCTTTTTCTTTGTTATCAGTTAGATTTTAAAGCTATTTGGAGACAAGTTTTCAAGTTCTTCTTCACAAAGGCAAGATTAGAAATATACTTTTTTCCTTCTTGTGAGAAGAAAGGTTTTCTTGTTATCGTATGAGTTCAGGAGCTGAGCCAATGTAAAACTGCAGGAGCTGACAACACCACCTGATGTTTTTTCCAGGTGCTTCTGTCACTAAGAGATGCTGCATACCATCATGACCAAGTTAATTGGTTAGACCTGTCCAAGTACATGTGCACAGACGCTTAAGTGTATAGTCATCAGCTCATATAAAAAATAGAGCTGGAAAAAGCTTCCTCTAGTCCACCTATTTGGTTATGGGTGAGATCTGCTAAATTTGTGCCATTCTTGCTCAGCCTGTTTTTAAAGGTCCCTGATGGTGGAAGCTCAGTCATCTCCACACCACCTTATATTTAGAAAATCATTCCTAAGTTGTAACTTGAGTCTTCAGCATTGTAATTTACAATCATCTCTTCTTAGCCTGTGAGATATCATGGAGAATTTATTGTTCCATTTCACTTTGCAACAGCCTTGTCAGGTCTCCTGACAGTTTTTCTTAAGTTTAATAACTTGGTCTTTCAATCTTTTCTGTTAGATCATGTTTCTTAGGGCTCTGCTCATTCTGATTGCTCTGCTCTGGACGTTTCTCCAAGTATCTCTTCTTGCTGAAGCACAGCACCCAAATCTGGATGTGTTATTTTAACTAAGCCTGACTAGGATGAGGTATGCAGGAAGAATCTCTTACTGTTATGCTTTTCTTTCTGTATCCTAACGTGCTATCAGCCTTTTTCGTAGCAACTTGGTATTGCTGCCCATGTTCAGCTTGTAGCTCTCTATGCCCTCCTGAATAACTCCTGAACTGATCAGCTGCTCTGATTCTCATATTATGCAGCTGCTCATTCCTACCTGTCATTAATACTTCACACTTACCAGAGAGCAACATATATTTTTCAGACTATTTCTTCAATTTGTGAAAACCATCTTGATTTCTAATTCTGTTCCTAAATGTGTGTGCAATCTCTACCAGCTTTGCATCAGCCGCAGATTTAATAAACATATTCTCTATGCTATTTTCTGAATTGTTAGTAACAGTGGACAAAATCCAGAACAGACCATTCCAGAACCTCATCTGAGAACTACTTTCTACATAAAGTTCTCTAACCCAAGTTTTCACTCATGACATCATAGTTTCATTTAGACCAGTGTCTCCTTAGCAAAGCAACAACAAAAGCCTTTCTAAATCAAAACCTGCCATTCTTATTTTTCCATATGCACCAGAAAAAGCACTTTTCAGATTAATTAACTAATCCTGTTTTAAGAATGTAGGTCACTACCATATCCATTTTCAAAGTTTAATAAATATTTATGGCCATCTGTAACCACCTTCAGAAGATTCCTGTGTATTTCCACACAAAACGCCTTTGCTGCATCCCAAATACATGTGCCCAGCTATTACTACAGCCAGTCTCTTCTTTGGCACCTAATTCTAAAATAACCCCAGGAAATGAACTATTTGAGCCTCTTGTCTCTTTCTGGCTGCTACGAGTAAGCTCATGTCCGTTCACTTCAACATTCCAAACTCATTTAAAGGAGGTAAGCAAATCTAACTCTGGAACGTAGTACTGCACAACTGATTAGAGCAGTCTCTGATGATCAGCATATTCAGAACAGCAAACTAACATTTGAACAAGGTTCTCCAACAATAGTGTCAGACAATTAAAATCAATTATTATATTTAAGAGGTTCTTGTTCCTTTAGAGCATACCCTTGTTGAACTATTCTTCTTGAAAGTTTCGTTAAGCTTTGCTTGCACAGCATTGCATAGAATCTCACGTTTCTTATAGATGCACAGAGCTGACCCACGATTTCAGGTGTGGCCTCTATACCCTGCAGTGGGCTTTGTGCCACAGTAGGTAACATCAGGAGGCTCCATGCAAGTATGAAGTCCTGTCTGGCCATTTCAGTATAGGTTGAAGGATTCTGTTTATAATCCCTGGATTAATTTTCTTGTGGATCTGATATAGGGTACTATCTGTAGTCCATCACTTGGGCAGACTGTTCATTTTGTAGGAATCACATTGAGGCAGTCCAACAGAATATTATGTTAAAGACATTCTGTAAAGAAAGCTTATAATTTGTACACAAGTCTGGGGAAGAGCACTGAATTAAGAAAACTTAATTCTGACAGTCCTGATATATAGTCTATTTTGGTTAACCAAAAGGAACACATACATTTTCTACATTAGAGAAATTTCCATTATTTTTCTTTCAGCCATGAAAATCGATTTTGATGTGATTACTCTCAGAGGCTGCTTGATATGCTTCTGACAGTACAAAATAGATAGAAACCATGGGTGGTGTTGAATTGACGATACTGTGGTTAGCCAAACTCTGTCACAAATTGAAAATGGTAGGATTAGAATCCATGCCACAAAGGTATCGAGCAGGAGAATGAGCCTTGAGAAAAATAGTGATTATGATGTTTTGATGTTGAAGATTGCAAAAGATTCAAAAAAGCTTTCATCATATTCTGTTTACTTTAATCACTGACCTGGAAGGAGATCACCAAAACTCATCAGATAAAAGCAGCCCTTAATGGTAAGCAATAGGGCTGTGCCTAAACACAGGTGGATATATGTAAAAAGGGGAGCCATGGTATTTGGAATAGTACAAAACAATGACTGTTTTATTCTGCTCACACTGATTACACTGGGCTCATGAGTCTCTTCATGGACACTACTTCCCCTTTTAAAAGCAGAATTTGACCCCATATTTCAGATAAAGTGTCATTTTTTGACCAAATGCTTACTGTTAGCCTACTATTTAGGAAGATGATCTTTTGTCTTGAGAATTTTCATTGCTTAAAAAAAACCCCAAAACAAATAGAAAGAAAAGAGTAATAGGTGAGTATCATAAAGCTTGTGGTTTCAAATTATTTAGGATGCGTGGATCCTCTTCTGAAAATGTTTAGACTTGGCAAGACTGGAACTTGCTAGCTACTTGCAATCAGTTCTGACCATGTTTCCCTCTAGCAGGACTAAGGGGCTATTACACATTTTAGTGGGTACTTTGCTTATGGATCAGTAAAAATAGAAAAAATAAACATAATATGTTTTCAACAAGGTTGCATAACCAGGTTGTTTACACAGCTGTGTAGGAAGCTTGTATCATCTGAGAGATGTTTTAGCAGAGGAGCAGAGGATTTGGAAAAGGACATTCCTGAAGCTTCCCTGACTTTTTGTTATGTCAGAGATATCACTATGACTGTTTGTCTTCTATTATTCTCTCTGTCCAGGGTGACAACAAGTAACTGTGGAGCTATCAGAAAGTGTATTTTTAAGTCTTTATCTCACATTTTACAAGTGTCAAAAATAATCTGTTTTGATGTGGATTTTAAATGTAAAAATAAGCTGGTTTTGAATTCTTTCATTCCCAATAGCATTGTAATGGAGTTAAATAAAGATGCAATCAATAGGATTATATATCTAATAAATCAAGTCCTATGGAAATAAATTGTACACAATAAAATAGCAACTTTTATTCATCGTAGTTGCTAACTACTTCGAAGAATTATGGTCTGGATTGAGCAAAACTCCAAGCGTGTGTCAAGCTTGTGGTTCCCATTGACAGTAAAATCTAGCACACTGTTTTTCTGACTGAAGTCACTAACCTCCCTGAACCTCAGTTTTCAACATACAAATAATACTTCTTTATCCCAAATTACTCTGTTACAGATATACCGCTTGATTTTGGAAAAAACAGTCAGATAAAACAGTTCTGGAAGAAATAAATGCACATGCAAATAGTTCTCTCTGCCAGTAGCAATCACTGTTCCTTTACACTTCTCTCTGTACTTAAATGTCGGTGTTTTGCCTTCTATCTTTCATCACCTGTCTACTCCAGTTCATAGTAGCTGTTTCTCAAATATTCATGAAATATGAATTGGAAACTAGGGTCTCACTATATGTAGCTTTCACTATTTTCAAAGGGAAGTGATCAGTCCTACTCATGGCTCAGGGTAACAGAAATAGAGTGTACTCTTTCTGTAGAGTAATAATCACATATATTCTTGTCACTATAATTGGTGAAACTGAGTATGCTAATATTTTTCTTTTAACAGAAACCAATGACAAGTTAGTACCTGATTTTCTTTCCCAAATGTGTCCCAGTCCACACGCTCATTTAATAGTTTTTTTAAACAGCAGGAAATACACATTCTAAACCAATTAGATGATTTAAGAGAACCCATGTCTCATTCAAAGGTGCTTAAGGGCCAAATGTACCTACAATATTGAAATAATTAGTAGTGTGAGATTGGAGATTTTGAAAACTTCACTGTGAGCTGAGGATCACTTAGCTTCCTTCCAGCTGTGTAAAGGGTCAGGTTTGCTTTAAGATTGTCATCTGCACGACTTTAGTGTTAATGAGGAGACATTTATAAACATGGCCAGAGAGTGACATAATCCACTTACTCTAGTCTCCTCTTTTACAATGGATGTTTGTTGGAGGTATTTGTTGCTCTTCACTGACTGCAGAGGAGATACAGACATCTAGTTAAGGCTAGATTAAATGGCAAGATGAAACTGTCCTTTCAAGAGCTAAAATTAGGAGATGAATGCCACTTCTACATTCTTAAAAACAAACCCAGCTTTAAATGTCTTGCTTTTCTGAAAATGGAATTTCATTACTTTTGAAATTGTTATTCTCTTTATGCTTTTTTCAGTGTGAATGATGGAAAAGTATTAGACAGTGGTTACATCTTAATAAAAAGTGCTTAACAAGCAAGAAGTATTTATATAGTATCCTATTAATCTAAATTAAACTCAGTTAAGTCCTTCTGGGATACTTACATGGTATATTCCATCCTTAATGTGCTCATGTTTCTCCCTTTACTATTAGTCTGAAGTATGTGTATGTATCAAGAGAAAATGACTTCCATGGGGTTTCATTTTAAAACTGGACATGCAAATCCTATTATTAGGTCAAATTTTGAAGTCCTTAATAAGTATTTTCTAAGTCATCACCCCATCACAATTTCTGTAGACCCCTTTTTACTTTTAATGGTTTGATCTGTGGTTACTGTAAGTTTCACATCTAATTTTTCTAGTATGCAAATGTATCTCTTAATATAAAGTTTTATTTGCAATGCAATTTAGACTGCTTAGGGGTATTTTATTTTTATTTTGTTTTGCTTGCTCTCTATGGTTCTGTAGATATAAATATACTGCTTTACTGTGCAATTTCTCCCTCTGGCTTTGTGATAACTATAATCCAGTAACTTCCTTTTTTTTTTTTTTTTTTTTTTTTTCCCCTCCTGGAACACATCCTTGATCTGTAAAGAAGTAATTTGTGAATTGTAGGTAATTCTTCAGCTTGGGAATTGAACAAGGAGATCTTGGATCATAATACCTTTACATACCTTCCAGTGATATGCCCCTTTTACACGTATCAGGTTGGACACATTGCCACACCTGAGAAGGTATGGGTGAATTTACAATGATCCCCTTCTGGTTACCTCCTACATTAGTATGGTTCATAACAATGAATAAGAGAAGAGAGAATGCTATTCCCTAATTTCTTAATTCCCAGTTGCAGCGTTCAGTTCACTGCAGCTTTTCCCTGGTTACTTTTTGGCTAAGGGAGCTGTAAGGGATATGGATGTTGAGAGGTCCCTTCTCAGACCTTTGCAGTTTTTTGCTCTCCCTACCTGTTTCACAGCATTGGCTTTTGTTCTTTCATATAATGAAGTTGACATAGTAGATCTGTAATTAATGTGAGCCTTTCTCTCACTCATCCACCATCTCTCTAGTGACCCCAATAGCTGAGAAGTGGAAAGAGGTTTTATGTGAGAAATGAGAAGTTCAGATCAATCTCTGCTATGTTTACATTTCTGGCAGTATATTCAAGAACAGTTTATCAGAGAGGTACTCTCCTGACTGTTTTTTTTCTAAAGCTGCCAGGCAAGTCTATCCTTTCTTTCACTTCCAAATGTTTTGTCACATGCTACCTTACTGCTCACTGTCTGTGCTCCTGGCATGGCTGCAATGCAAATGCATAATGAGGAAACTCAAACTATTGACTTGAGCATGCAAAGTCCCTGACAACCTTACGTATCCTGCATTTCCATTTTTACTTTCCATGCATCTTTGCCTCCCTATCGTTCACTTAATATTTTCACTTTAGTGCTTCCTTTGTCTTCTTTACCTCTCTGATTGCCTCTGTCATGTTTTATTCATTTGTTCTTTTGGTGTTTCTTTCAATCTTCTTTTAAAATACACTTCTCCCTCCTGTCTTTTCCCACATAGTTACTAATTCCCATAACAGTGATCTAGTATCCCTGACACAGCAGGATTTGATGTGGTGAAAACTCAACATAGGAGTCACTAGCCTACTCTGCTTCACTTACTGAGCCTGTGACGTGTCCTTTAATGTCACAGTGTGAGGCTTACTTCTTTGATTTAGATTAGCCCACTGGCTATTCTCATTCATGCTATGGACTGACACAGGCAAAGAAAGACTAAAGTTTATACTGAGATTATGATAGCTTGTCAGGTGCTCAGCATCCATCCAGTTTCCCTGCAGTCTCACTGGAGAACACACATGACCCAAACAGAAATAGAATTTGGAAAACTAAACTGTTGCCACAAAATAGAAAACCCAGTCAGTGTGTTTGCCACCATGTGAGGGAGGTACTTGGGATATGTTTTACTCAATGTTTTAAAACACTGCATACATTTATGCTTCTATCTGTGAACCCACTTTCACACTGGATTGTCATTCATTTTATTGAAACTATTATTTTGGACCAAATTCCAGAATTCTGAGTTGAAGTCAATGAGAGGTTAATTTGACTAGAGACCAAACGAAAATTGAGAAGGTGTTTATCTTTTGGCACAGTAATAGTACCTTGCCTGGAATTCTGACCTTGCAATGTCCAAGATATGCAGCCCTGAAATAGCATCCAAGGGGAGATTTGGTCAGGGCACAACTGAAAGCAGATGGCATATATAACAGAAATCATTGAAAACTAAAAGCCCTGCTGAGAGCGATATATGACTTTCTGAAGGAAACCTGTCTTTGACACCTTGTATTATCATTTAAAAAAATTAAGATCTCTTTTATGAATTGGAAAAAAACCAACTCCAGATCCTGCTGGTCTCTGCTCTGCATTTGGATTGCACAGCAAAGCAAGAGCTATGCTGCCAGCTTCTGTAAATAACACACCTCCTCACATGCTCACCTCATTCCATTACTGCTACATGAAGGGAGATCAGTTTCTGTCTGGTTCCCAAGCTGGAAGACTATTGCTTGGAAAGGAGGGTTCACCAAGAAAAGACAGATGATGTTTAAGAGATGGATTTGTGGATCCTTCCATTTCTTGCAAGGGTTAGACCAACTGCTGAGCCTGATATGCAGTCTATCCAACAGGATATTGTCTGCCTTTTTTCCTCCACACATAGATTTTCCCTTTCCCAGTGGTGGAAACAGTAAATATCACTCAGTCTTGACTGGTCCTAGAAACTACATACAGGAATGAGAAACCTGGCCTTGTCTTCAACAATCCTAAACAGAATGACTGAATTGCTTCATTTTTTGCTGGTTCATATGGTGCTTTAATTTTGATTTTATAACTATTCTTGCAACCTACTTAAATGAACATAGTTAAGTGATGTACAGTATGTGACGATGTTTTTTTTCAAGACAAATAATATTTATGAATGCAGTTCTGTAAGCAGAAAAAATTCAAAAAGAGTATGTAAAATGTTAGTTACTCAAATGTAAATATTAAGCTTAGATAACATGTGAAGCTAATCAACCCAAGCATTCTGTCAAAGCTCACACAACAGGCTTGCTCATCCTTGACAGCGTAATTGACACTATTAATCTCATGAGAAGAGTAACTTTCACAATATGTACAGTACATACAAGTGCAAAGAATTTATATGCACCACCTTCCACCGAGATGTTTCAGTAATAATGTTTTTTGTAATTTTATATTTTATGGGCAGCCAGCAGTCATGCATACTGTGCTGCCACTCTGCAAAGCAGTAGTTCTGTAGAAAAAAAGATGTTGGAAACTAATTAAAACTTTTATCATGGTGCGTACGTCTGAGAGGGTTGAGTTGAAGTTCGAGCCTTAACTGTGACATTTCTTAACTTTGGCACACCTGACTTTATAAACCTTAGTAATGCACTTTTCCCATTGGTTTAGTGAAAATTCACATTGGGAGGGATCTCTTCACCAGTTATAAAGCAAATATGCAACAGACCTCCACATTCCATTTTGAAGTTCACTTTAAAATACTAGATGGAAGTGCTACTATAAAGTTTTCTGGAGAGCTAACACTGCCTTGCCCATGTTGTGGTATATTTGTCCCTGCAGGACAGTGACAGAGACCTGTATGAGATATTATAGAGCAGAACAGAGTCAAGTACAGCTTGACCTCTCCTGAAGGTGTCTGCTCAATGGTAAGAAGCTTTCTGTTGATATAACTGATCATATAATTGTAATAATAGATGATTTTAGGGCATTTTGCATTAGTTTGTAGGAAAATTAACTTCTTTTTTTCCAATCAGAATCTGAATATTCTGTATGTGATCATGACTAATGAAAATTTTTGAAAATTTTGCAGAGGGAGAAGATTTACTTACTTTGATAGAGAGTTCACAGCATATTTTTCTCTTTATGTGGAGATCCTTTGGACTACTAAAAACAGGCTGCATATTATAATATCTATTAATACGATGAGTTTTGTATAGAATACCTAAATCTTAGGTCTGTTTCTATAGTGCTAAAGTATTGCATCTTCATGTACAATGCCAATTCCTTGAAAAGGAACTGATATTTTATGCTTTTGTACAAGAAAGCACAAATACGGCCACAGGAAATTCAGAATTTTGCTTTAATACAAGCATAAACGAAAATGGCAACAATGTGATTTAAGTCCATTTTTTTTAATCTTTATACATTCTCCCCATCTAACCAGGGCATAAGAAAGAAAAAAGAAACAAAGAAGCCAAAGAAAATGCACAGAGAGCTGGGATCTATCTAGAGTGTTTTGTGTTTTTTTTTTTTTTTTTCTCTATTATGTTGCTTGACAAAGAGATAGATCAAATTGTTTTCTTTAAGAAACTGCTCAGGAGAGTTAAAATATTGGCTTGGATAACGATAATCCCAGCAATGACTGAAAAACCCCAGCTGGTGCATAGCTGTGTAGCAGCAATGCCTGGCGTCACAGTCCTCTGAGCAGCAGCGATTAAAAGCTTGCCTCCAGCCTCACAGTCCCACCTGTCCTGGAACCAGCACTCACCTGATGCCACAGGGAGGTGCGTCAGAGAGTGACGTTAGCAGAAGACTAGATCAGAAAATAAGTTACTGCCAGTTCAGCCCCCTGAACCAGCTCAGTAAAGGATCAGGCTCCAGGACTTCTGCAAAGGACAAGGAAACGCTGAGCTAGGAATGAGAGGTGACTGATGAAGCATCAACTCACTTTGGCTAATGTTGTTGTGGTATTGCACCTTGACTTGCTAAGAGAAAAACAAGGATCAGCTTTTTGTTTTCAGCAGCAAAAGGTTTTCTGTGACGCCAGGAGAAGCACCGAATCAGAGTTCTTTTCCTGTATGGGCAAGAACACAATGACAAATTTGGGTATGATTGGAGAGTGGGGGAAAGGTTATCTGCAGTTCTAATATCTTTTTCTAGCTGCAGTACAAGTGATGGCAAACAAAACATCCTCAGTTTTTAGAAGGAACATTAGAACTTTCTATGTGCAGAAACCCTGCCCGTGGGGCTATCAGCTAGCATGGGCACTCAGTAGAGACCAGGCACTCTGGCTTCTCCAGAAAGTTGACTGTGTCATGGGTGTCTCCTCACCTCTCTCCTTGGACCGAAAAAGAAGTGGAGACACAGCCCTGTTAATTGCCAGGGACCTAGCAGAAGACTACAAAAGGACTTGAGAAGTTATAATCTTGGTCTTCCTAAACAGTAGATGTTAGACCATTTATAGAACTGCAAGGAAATATGGCTGGGAGCAAAACCTTTCTTCTGAGGATGTCTGTTGGAGGGCTATTATATTTCACTAACTTTCTTACATTTAAAATATTTCCATTTCTATTTTGATTTTCTCTCTCCTTTCCCATTTCTACTGCCCTCTCTCAACAATATAAACACACAGTCTTTACTGGTGACTTAGAGCAGTCAAATAGACTGTACAAAGTTAGGAAAATATAACCTTTTATCACATTAATTTTAATTATAAGCCACAGAAATATTTGTTTTCACCAAAGAACTTTGACTTATGAAAAATAAATGAAGATAATTTTAATTGCAAACAGAAATACATCAGCATTTTCAATGTTAACTGTCACTACTATTTTCATTTAATAGTACATTTGTATTGTTAAGTATTATTGCCTGTAATTCTGAGGAGCTTGTAAGTTTAGTTGCAGTGTATATAGAGATTATAGAGAGTAGAAAGATATATCTGTGTTGATTTCAAGTGAGTTTTTATCCTTTTGCATGCTTACACAAGGTGCACAGCAATGGGTTGGGGTTTTTTCATTACCAAACAGCTGCATTTGCCTTCATTTGGTTGCAAAGCTGTTTACTTTTCAAATTACTTCATTAATTGAAAAACTTGTAAATATTGGTAGTGTCTCCTCCTACTGTAATTGCTACCGCATTTTTATCCATATTCCCCTTACATTTGTTGCATATAAAGCCTGTTCCACTACTTCAGTAGAGAGGAAATAAGATATGATAGAGAGGCAATAAGATGATAAACTAGTATTACTTAGCCGCAACTAATCCTTGGATCTCAAATTCTGACAGAAATATTAATGACCTAAGACCGTGACAGTGCTGTCAGATGGGACTGTCTTACTCACATGGGGACACTCAGATCGAGAGAAGTTGCACCATGACTCTGATTTAAACAGGCTTCATCTGACAAATCCAATCTGAATCCTATCAGTGTGACAGAACTAAAGGCACTTGTTTCTTAACCATAGTGTTTAATTCATTATTCTGTAGATTGCATTTTCCACCAACCCTGAATTTGAAACTTTTTTTTTATTTATTTTTTAAATAAAAGAGGGTCCTGCTGCATAAGGAACATTTTTTTATTTAGTGGAAGAAATGCATCTGAAATCCTGAATAAAATACAGACTCCATTCTGCAAGCCCTCAGTTCTTACTGGGAGCTCCGCTTGGAGGGCGTGCAGGATCGGTTCAGAGAATATGTGAGGAAGATAAGAAGGGAAAAAAGGGGAGAGAAAAAGAGAGAGATTGAAAAGGATTTTGTGGAGACAGAGATATATTAAACCAGACTGTGCTTTCTATTTTCAGTAGTCTAAGGAAAGTTCATCTCTGACTTCAGAAAAAGGATTCAAAAGAAAACATGCAGCCAGGATTAGTGTTTGCTAGCACCCTTCACTATTAAATTCAGTTAATGCGCTGTTTCAAATATCAGCTCAGAGAAAACTTTCTGGAATAAAAGAACATGTCTTTTTTTTCCTCTCTCCCACTCCCTTGTCTTTCCCACAAATATACACTAGCACGTTCATATAACCCAATAGATTTCACAGTGGCTAACTGAAAAATGATGTTAACCACTAAACATTTTGGTCAACCTAATGAGTCTGTTTTTTCTTAAACGTGACTAAGCTGACTAGTAACCTGTTAAAATGCAAACTTCTCTGCAAAAGCAGAAAAAGAAACAAAACAAATAGTCTTTATAAATAAATTAAAATTCTAACTAAAAAGCTAATTATAAGGGTATTTGTTTTGTTTGAGGTAAGGCACATCTATTATCATAAAGATAATTAACTCAGTCTGACAGATCTAATAAAAGGACAAGTTTAGCATTGGCTTAGCCAGAAGCCCAAGGCAAGCAATTTTTATAATTACTAGTTATTGTAACTGGGCTCAGAGAAAATGGTCTGTGATATTTAAACAGTAATGTTAATTTGCATTTAGACCCATTTTTTTTCCTTTTTCCCGGACAAGATCTATTTAGCTGGAATGAGTAAAATAAACTTGAATAACTTACCAAAAAAAAAAAAAAAAGCAGCTCTTTCCTTACAGGAAAAAAATTGGTCTTTTTATGCCTGGATAATTAATATCCTCACAAGGTAAGTGCTCTGGTAATCACAAAACAATTAAATGGTTTTATACAGTTTTAACACACAGAAAATGTTGAGTTTTCAGCCTGAAATGATGTCTGTTGACTGCATTTATTTGGGGCAACTGTATCTGTTAATGCACAGACATGCTATGTGTGCCTCCACTGCCCATGCCCTCAACGTGCCCCTGCTGTTGAGCTGCTGAAGAAAAGGCTGGAGAAGGGGGAGGAAAGCCCTTAGCTGCTGTAAAGAAGTGGTTCCCATTCACAACAAGAAAGGGAACAAAATAATGTTCAGGAATATATGCATAAGAAGTAAATTGCTCCTGCTGGCATGGTGTAGTAGCCCTTTAACTAATGCTTACCTTGACATTTCACAACACATTCTCTGCAAGAAAAACAAATCAACATTTTAAAAGGAGAAAGTTATTCTTTAACTGCTTCTGTGATGAAGGTTTTAGAAATAAGTAATAACTAGAGTGAGAAAATCATTGGTGATATACTACAAAAAAAGCACTTAAAGTACTTGCCATTCAAGTATGAATTTCATTATGTACTACAGGCAAATGATGTCAACAACAGTGCATTTTGCTAGTGTAGGACCAGATCTGGGGAGAACTTTAAGGTCATATAGGCCTAAGCTCCCCACTTTTCAGAGTGCTCCTGGGCTGATATATAGATGCTGTAAACTGCTTTAAATCCTTTGAAGACAGATAGAGTCCTACAGCACCACGTGAGTTTCACGTGAAAAAGAGAACAAAGGGAGCATGAAGTTTTTGTTCACAAGATGGTGGAAAAGACAAATCTGCAATACTCATGAATCAAGGGACCAGACAGATGCATGTTGCAATACAGAAAGAAGCAGCCCTTGTTTGCTGTCCTGCTTGCTGCTCTCTCTCAGTCCCAGCCTGACAGCAAGAGGTACAGCGCAGATGCACATCCAGGCTGCAGAATTGGGGTGCACTTCCCTCACCCATCTTTTCACAGCAGGATATTTCGGCCCAATTTTGGACCCCAAGAATTTGTCTTAATATTTATCCATTCCATATTATATCAAGGATTTTATTTTGTTGTCAGTCCTGCTAACTTTACTGGTTAGTTATCCCACCTGGTGGGATGGGTGGTTGACTGTGTACTGCACACTATCCATGTAATGGTGAGTGTGGGAGCATTGCTTGCTACCTCTTTTGCTGCCTGGTTGTCTGTGACTGAAGACATTACCCTAGCTTTTCGTGCTTCACTCTTAATGTTTGATGTGTTTTTAAACAGCTTGGCCAAGGTATTTCTGTTAATGGGAGGCTAAACTTAGGATCATAAATGCCTATTTGAACTCTGAAATTAGCACACATTCTATCTTATGTTTTGTTATTGGTTGTGTATTAATAGTTCAGTTTTTGTCTTCAGTAAAATGTACTTTTTTGCTAGATACAAAATGCAAGATTCTTATCTATTTTGACTGAAGATTTTGATGATTTTTAAATTTTTTTCAGCCTTCTTGTGCTTTGAGGATTTATGAATTTATTTATTCAGAAGGTCCCCTCCCCACTAAAGTCCCAATGTGACTTTGCATATCTCAGTAGTCCTACTAATACAATCGAGATTACTCACCATCTGAGAAGCTATATGTGTACTTTGCTAAAGGAGAGCTCAAGGGTCTGATCCTTAAAGATCAAGCAGTGTTTGGGCTACTGATTAAACATCACCTGCAAGGATTTGGTCCTCTTCCAAGTCATGGCCCAAGAAGTCCAGCAAATACTCATCTCTAATGGGGAGAAGGAAAGGTTCATGGCTGAGAATTGAGCCTACTAACTGTAACCTAAAATGTAATCTCTGTGCTCCTGAATCCTTATAGATGTAGAATTTATTAATTCCAGAAAAATATTATCACCTCTGTTAGACAGAAACAGTCAGAAAAAACTTTGGTTTTTCATCTCTGTTTATGGATCTTGAAGCCAGTAGACAGGCAGAATCTTGTTGGGGATTTTGAAATCTGGACTGGGAATAAAATCCTTACTCTTCTGAATTGTTGTGTGCATAAAAAACTAACAGCGTGCTACCTTGTGGTTCACGTGTCCTCAGTTTTGGAAATTTTTAAGCTGGTTCCTCTAGAGCCCTAGTATTTTATTCATAGTGCTGTACTGCTGAATTTCTGACATAATATCTGAGTGCCCTCAACAGTGATACTAAGTTTTCTTGGTGAAGGAAATTGTTGGTGGCAATTCTATAATTTCTGCTTACTTCTATAGTTTAAAAAAAAAATGTTGGGGGCAATTCTCGTCATATTTTAAGAATTTAAAATGGGTCAGCTTTTGGACTTCATGGATTGATGGAGCCCTTTAAATAGGCTTCAGCTATAGCATGTTATTAATCACTGAAGCAGACAAAAAACACATCGTTTCCTTGCTGAGAATAGCATGTTTTCCTTCGCTTATGAATTGATTCCTGAAAAGTTCCTCATGGGAATAGCTTTTTCTTTCTTTATTTCCTTCTTTCTTTCATTCTAAGGCAAAATAGCTTTAAACTACAGATGTGCTAATCTGTAGGAGACTCCAGAACTCACTGATCCATGGGCAGCATAGGTATTAATCTACCTGGGCTGGGAGACTAAAAGAATGAACGATTAATTAAATAGCCTTCAGGTTATTTTTCAAAAGAGCATTGTAAGCAGAGATGGGCAAACCTCAGAAGGTTTTTATACTTGGTTCAGTTCAGATCAGCTTCCTAAATTTCATAGACTGATCTGATCATTGGAAGCATACATAAGAGGGAAAAATAGTTCGAGGCAATATTTTAAGTTAGACCAATCAGACCAGTGGGGAAAAAAAGGGAAAATGTTTAGAAAATGCATTTTAATCTTGTGCCTGAGACTCAATACACATTCTAAATACATTTAAATGTATCTATAAAAGAAAGAATAGGTGTTTTCAAAATATTATTCAATGGAAAATGCAAAATTTATTATTACACTGTATCGATTCCAAAATTATCACTTTGCAAAAGTAGTAACAATGTCAATACAATACATTTTTTATTCTTCTCATAGCTTTTACATCTTGTTTCTTTCAGTAAATTAAAAGACCTTCCTAAACTGACAGGCACGATGATACTGCCAAATCCCTCAAGATCATTTCTTTTGTGACACTGACAAAACAGAAGTGTGGAGAGATGTCTGAGTCTAGATTTTGTACATCAGCCCCCATGATACATAAACTGACCCATAAACTGTATACATTCATGTATCTCCCCTCTCTGTTCTTTGTTCTTTGCTTATTGCATATTTTGCTAATGCAGTAAACTGCTGGATGATGCAAACTTATTCTACCAGACTTTAAACTAAGCAAGGGCAATATAAACTATCCTACAATGTTAACCTTTTAATTTATGTTGGCTCTAACTGAGGCTTGTCACTGTGTTAAGAGCACCTATGTCTATCTATTCCATTGCTTTTGATCACTTCAAAGGGCAGGAAGGAACACAAAAATTTGTCTTTTCTGCCATATCATGGAGATATAAACTCAGATTTAAAGCTGTTAGAGGCTGCCTATTACTGTACTGTTAAAGAGTGGAGCTCCTTCCAGAGAAGTGCTTCTGAATGTGATGGCACAAGAAATAATGTGACATTACTTGAATAAATGGGTGGATAAAACAATTGCAACAATTTCTATCAGGGTTTTAAGGACGGCCTGCCTGCGCTTTGGTCATGCAGTTTTTGCTGCAGCTTGGCACTGTTCTAGCTCTAGCATTAATAGATCCCTCTTAGATCTAACAGCCAGATGGTCAGAAGTTGTGAACTACTTACTGAACCGCTCTTGAAGTTATGCCAAGATATTTGTATACACATATTCTTTCTGCAAGTCAGTGCTATAAGGTCACAGGAAGAACAAGGTCAGAAGTGGTTTGTCTCATGTTTTTGGGGGTGTGTGCTGGCCTGACTGGCCACACACAGTTGCTGAGCAGCAAACTGAAGAGGTGGAGATAATAATTCATAAAAAGTCAGTTGTTAACTGAATTTTTGAGTTTTCTTATGTTTGCAAATTGTCCATGAACAGACCCTAATTTTCCGGAATGCATTTGTTACTCGGAGTTATTTGCTGGCACAGGAAACAGAAACCACAGAAATGCTGGCTGGGGCTTACCCTTCTTTCTTTAAGGCTAAGCAGAATAGCCGTCAACTAGGCACTTACCAGGGCCGGTGAAAGAAAAATGGAGTGTAAAGTCAAAATATAGGAAAGCTAAGAGATAGAGATAACCATCATAAAAGAGTTTGTAGCCTTTTGACCTCAGCAATATTACCAGCTACATGCCATAACTTGATCTTTGGCATTAAACGCTCTGCTGAGTAGGTGTTTGCTGTGTTACCATCCTTCTGGATGTTTTTTTTGCAGCTGTCTTAACCCTTGGGCTGCTTCCATGCTCCTCCTTCATATCTTCCTCTTGACACATATTCCCAACCCTTAAAGTAAGTTTTGGTTACGAAACCCTCTGAAGAGGACTTGGAGCTCCTTCCCAGACATTTGATGAGTAATTTGAAGATAAAAATATGCTTGTAAGTGTATTTATTCAACCATTTTGATAAACTCTTTTCATCCACACTGTAAGTTTTGCCTGCCTCTGCTACTTTTATCTGGAAATGTGCATATGCACAGTTATATCCTGAAGCACTTACAGTCTTAAGACAGAAGAGGATGGAAGACAATAGGAAACATAATTTCTGTACTTCCTTTTTGGCATGCCTGTGGTTTAACTTAGAACTTCAAGCCTCATACACCTTTTGGGGTCAGTTTGTTAAATATTTGTAATTACGTCTGTACTTCAGTGGAGCACATAGGACAGTGTTATGCCCTCATGGTCTCTGCCCATTAGAGACCTGTGATTGCCATAGTTACAAATTTGAAAAGCACTTTCAATTTTTATTTCTCTTTTTCTTTTCATGTCTAAGAACACACATCAAATTCTCCCCCACCCCCCCACCCCCCCCCTTTCCTTTTTATTTTCTTAAATGTTGAACTGGAAATTGTTTTGAGTATCTTCATTTTCAGTGCATATTCCTGGCCTAGCATAAAACTAATGAATCTCCCATTTGTGAGAAGTGTAGGCAGAAGAAATGTGATTGCAGGCAAATTTCACTAGGAATTGAAACAAACGTTCACACAGAATATTTTGCTGTGTTCAGTCACACTGGCTAACCCTTAATTGATGGGAATAAGTGTCTCTAGTTAAATGCAGCATCTAAGTAACTGAGCTGTACAATACACATTGCCACTTTGCACTTGCTGTATTGCTTCCACACGTGTGCAGAGAGGCTGTGTGAAGAGAGACTTCACAGGTGCAAGAAGCCTTGGAAATCTCCTGCCCTCCTCTTTGTTCCATCTTTAGAAAAAATCCTACAACAGAAGGGATACTGCAGTGAGAGTTTCTTAATTGTTTGCCCTTTTAGAAAGGATTTAGGGGTTATAACACATGAAAAGAATAATACAAGTCAATGTGGTTATAATATGCAAATGAAAGACTATCATACTGAGATATCGTCATAGAACAGTTGAATTTTGCCCTCAGAAAAGGTTTTTTTCAATTGGGCTGGTTCTTAGATTGGAGTTTGGACAGCAAAACCACAGTCCCACTTCCTTATTCAATCACAGTGAAGCCGCCTTGAAGCTGATTACTGCCTCCTGGTCACTTCCCACTGCTCGTCAGGAATTAGCATAGAAGGCCAGGAGGGTAAAACATGTGCTCATAGCCCCTTTAGAAAGCCTCTGGGGCTTTTCAAGTTTTCATGTAGGGTCCGTGATTCCACCACAGGTATGTTGTTGTTTGATGATTGATACTAATTAAGACAAAGTTTTTTTCCTTTTCCTTTTTCTGACAATGAATCTACCATGGTGAAGAAACCTGAAAAAGGCCACTGAAGCAATGAAAATGTGTTCCTGTGCTTAGGGGAGTGTGTGCGCTAAGGGAGTGTGTGTGCTAGTAACTATAGGCAGTACAGCGTAGCTGTCTGCTTTCTTTTATGCTTTTGAAAGACAGCTAGACCCATCCTCATGCCAGATACTGATGTTCTTTGAAGACAGAGCCAGTGGAGTGAGACATGCTGCTCCCATGCCTCAAGTTATCTTATCAGCTTCTACTCTTGATCCCTAGGATGCAAGGGAATTTCTAGCATAAACCTTAAGCGCTCCCACAAGCCACCGAGTCATCTTAAATGCAGAAATTATTAAGCTTCTTAATTTAGAGACTTTATTTCTTAAGCCTGAATCTCTCTTCAGAAAGCGTGTGAGAAAAGTCAAACATTTATTAGAATAGTCACTAATCTGACGGAATTCAGCTTCACTGTAAATAACTTTTCTCCTTTCTCATGAATGTTGGCCCACCCTCTGTTCTCTCCATCTTTGGAAAAACTTTCCTAGAATTTGAAATTTTAGGAAAGATAAAAGAATGTGTACAAATGAATGAAGTCTGGGGTTCTGGTAACATACATACCTTTCATGCACGCAGGCAGGATGATTCCTTGCAGGACTCATGTGCCCTAATCTTGGCTCAGCAAGTTAAACTGCTCTACATCACCTCAGCTTGCTGGGCTAAACACAATCTGTGAATTACTTGGTGTAGGGGAAGGGAATATGGTATTCCTGGTCTGAAACTGGTATAGGTGGCATCAAAGTGTTATTACTGTGAACACGAAAAAAACCCCAAAACATTAAATTAATCACATAAAAACGATCTCTATCACCTTCTGGAATCCTTTTCTTGAGATTTATGCTCACACATGTACTATTGTGTATTAAACTTCTAGCAGCTCTGTGTATGTTTTGCTGCTTAGGCCTGGTACAATATTTTTGCCTTCCTCTTTCACCTTATGTTTTACTGATTCCTTTCTTTCGTATTTGTTGCACTTATTGTTCTTAATTTCATTCTTACCTGCTTAGATAGTCATCTGACCTAATTTTATGATGTGGATTGAAGTAAATCCGATAATGTAAGTATTTTTGCTTTTCTGTATTCTGCTCTGTCATCTGTGTTTTGCTGGGATTTTGGATACTGGGGCTGGCTTTGGTTGAGAGAGCTTCTGTGGCTCTGAGATTTACCCCCTAAGTGACTGGGATCATGCTGTAAGCAACTTTGTTCTCTGAGTTCTTGGGTACTCATTATCTCATTGCTTCAAAAGCAGACTTAATTCTTCAACCAAAGATAACTTTGTCTGTAATTATTCAGACAACGTCCCAGTGAGGTGAGTAGGGGGAGAAGGGGGAACATCCCTGTATATTTTAAATCAGAAATGCCTGTTTGGTAGAAAGTTTTCTGGTTTTGCAGTGTTAACTCACTCTGGGTAAACACACACTTAAATGGGAAAGAAGCAATCTCTTACCATTCTTGGGCTAAAAAGCCAGCAGAGATTTGTTCTGATGCAAATCCCTCTGCCAGTTTAGCGAGACTGGCAGTGTCTAAGAACATTAATAAATAAAAGCAAACATGAACATCAAGGAAGAGAATTGATTCTTCCTTCTTTTCCAGTCTGTGATGATTAATCCAAATTAGAGTTGAAGGAAATCAACAGAGATTTGTTAGTGTCCCAACCTTAGAGAAGGTGTTGGATTTTAGAGTGCCTTGGTTCAGCCTTTTATCTGGGTTTTTCTTTGTTTCTGAAGCTCTCAGCTTACTTTTGTTTTACAGTTGGCAATCAAGTACCATGTACGATGCTGACTGCTCAGTGCTGTGGCTGATTTTCATGCCCTGTCTTGCCCCAAGACTTGCTCACTGATCCTTATATTCCTTTGTAGGAATGCACCTGAATTTCATCTCTGATTTTCACACTTGCATAGTTTTTCCTTTTGGATGGTAATGGCTGTTATAATTACTATGTGACATACAGTCTGAGAGGTTTACCCCAATGTGAAAGTTATGTACATCACATTTTCAGGTATGAATTTCTATTTCTACTATGCAAGGATGTAGTAGTGTGGTTTAACTATTCTTACTACAAGATTTTTAAAAAAGGAAAATGAGTAGGGGTTCTTCATTTAAAAAAACTAGCCAACGCTATAGAATCCTCTGGCCAAACAACTCTGACCAAACAGTTAAAGGAATTTTTTTTTCACATCTCCAATTAACAATCAAAAAGATTGAAGAAATTAGAATGGTAACTGTATTTATAAGCAAAGGAGACAACAAAAGCAGGGACTGTAGGACTGTTTACCCACACCTCATAGACTCAATGGCTGCTTGAAACAGGTAATGACTAAAAGGAAAGAGATGCTCAAGAAAGTCCTGTCTGACAGTAAAGCCATAATCAAATAAATTATCCATGATTGCTTAAAATTCAGACAAAGGACTTTGAAGATTCTCTGCACCTAGGATCATTTTTAAAAAGACCTAACAATATCTTGCACCTTCATCTATTTCTTCTCTAGTGAAAATTACGTGCTGCTAAATGTAAAAAAATTGTATGTGAGTCATTAAGAGGACAGATACATACTTCACTGTTAGTATTCACATAGACTTCAAGATTTGGCACCTGTTTTTTTAATAGTCATGGGCCTTGGAAACATGAAAATCTCAGCTTTTACTGCAAAATTTAATATATTTCTACTCTTAGCAGTTCTAGAGGTACTCCTGGAAAAAAAGTGCATTTTTGACAGTCAGGGGGGCATTTTTAGCATAAAACATGGAGATGTGTCTTTGTGAATCCTGCTGAAGCTTGTGGAGACTGCATGTTTTCCGTACACTGCACTGAAAACATGCCCACAAATGTCTTTGTGTACATGTCTATTCCCTGTCGACTTTCCAAAATTGCATAATGTGTGCCTGCCTGAACTGTGATCCCCCTGAACACTGTGCCACAGCTTTGTGTTGTGGCACTGGCTACTGCCCTTGCCATCCAAAAAGTGCCTCACTGCAGAGCCAGTTCTTTTGTCAGTCTCCTGGTGCTTGTGAATGGAGTGTATACACAGATGCACTGTCACAGTCAATGCAGTTCTACCAGACAAAGTGTGCCGCTGTAATACAGGACAGGTGGCAGGTACAAAAACCTATGAATACAAGATTTCTTCCCTGCACACATCCACACATGTAAAAGAGAGGGAAACTGGGAAGTAGCTTTCTCCCAGACAAACCCACAAGTATAAAACCCCCTACTTGCTACCCAGACGTTTTTTAAAACCTGAATACATGAGATTAAAACAAACAACACATCTCTAAAATAATCAGCTCAAGTGTAACCAGCACAAATGGCCAGTGTGTACATCTTTGAAGAATAAATGTACGACTACCATTCCAGATCTCCTGAGTTTTTTAATCTGAACCCAAGCTTTAGCTTTATTAAGCTTTATTAAGCTTTATTAAGCTTTAGCTTAATTGCTGTGTGGCTGTGAGGAAATCAGTGGGATAGATTCAACCTGCTTTCTGGCTAGCAGTGCTGGGGAGTTATCATCTCGGTGCAAGTACAGGTACCTGAGGGCAGAGTCAGGCAGGCATGTCCATCTTTTATCCCAAGGTGAGGGCACTCTTCTGCTTGCAGATCAGAGTCCCAAGAGCTTCCCGTCTTTATAGAACTAATAAAAGACTGATGTATCAGCCTTATTGCTTGCATGCTTTTTATTTCTATGTATATTTTTGATGCTTTGAGTCAAAATTAATCCCATAGATAATGTACATATAGTACTTCAAAACAGCTTCATGTCCCAGCCTGCATCCATGTTGCTCTACCAAGACTATTTTATTATTAAAAAAAAAATAATTTCAGTAGATACCAGGAAATCTTAGCTTCTTTCTTAAAGAAGAAAGCCTTTTCATAGGAAAGACTGGTTTCCCTCACAGAGGACTTGAGTTTACATTGTTTTCAAGTTACAATATTCCGGCCTGAATGCTTACTCTTGCAAAAACAATTTTATTTGAATTAATATGCATGCCAGTCCCAGTATTACTGTAATCAGCTTTTTTAATTTCAAAAATAATATTTTCATTTATGTTTAGAGAAATTTATTGATACCTAAACAGTACTACTGATGCTAGGCAAGTCCCCAACCTAAAATAAATGTCTAAATACTCATACAATTTTTGCTTAAGCAAATATTTTTTTCACAGTCAGGCAACACTTAATCTAACCAACGTTTACTCAGATCAATATATTTTAATTGAAACTAATGGCAGGTAGCTTAAACCAACAGATTTTTCACTGAACTAAGTACATTAAATCAATACATTGCCAAAACCTGTGATATCTTGTATAAAAGCTTTTTTTATTCTTAGCTAAATTCATTTTATTGAAACATACGCATATTAACAGTAATCAAAATACTGATATTTAGACACTGCTGATGGCATCAGTACATTTAGAGAACTCTAGGTAAACTTACATAAATCCATATAACACAAGTATTTGCTGAAAGTGAAGAAAAAGAGGGCTTGGGGTTGATTTCTTCTTTTTACTACAAACTATTCATCTGATCTTGGGTGAAGTATTTAGAGGACTAATTTAGGCCCGGACTTTCCCAGCTAACACCAGGACAGTAAGCCAGGCACCTCTCTGCTCAGACATGCTCTCTGTGCAATTGCCTGGTGGAGGTGACTCGGTACATCGATTATTCTGTGAGCGTGCAACCAACACGGCCATTTCAACAAAGCAGCTCAAGTTTGGTGAAGTCTGTCATTAGTGGTTGCTACTGCAGTCAACATAAGAGAGAATTAGGCACCAGGATATCCATGGAGATCAGCATGGCTCTTATCTATCCATAGATCAGGTTCTTGTATATAGACAAGGAGAGCAGCACTTCTTCTCCAAAGCCTGTCCTCTGTGACTCTAAGCTTTTGGGATGGGGCCCATCTCTGACTGTCTATTGAGACAACGCATCACAGCGGGGTCTCGGTCAAAGTTATTATGACAACAAGCTGATTGTAAATATAGAATTGGAAGAATTGGTGGCTTAAGTGTGAAACCGATGGCATTTACCCATCTGCTGGATTCCTATTTTCTGCAGGAGACACACAAGAGCATAGACACTACTGTGCGTAAGAGCGACGACACTAACTGGGTGGGGTGGAGGCTGGCACACGGTCATCTGTTTCAGTATTCAGTTACAATTATAGCATAATTAGTCTACTAATTGCATGCCCAAGTTTAGTTGATGAATTTGTATGCGTAATTATGGTTTATTGAAATGCACTGTGTTTGCAATGCTTGCCTCTGCTTCCATGAAATTTTCCTCTGCTTTCCACAGAAATTTTCTTTTTCCACTCCCCTTGGGTTGATTGCACATGCAGAACTGTAAAAGATGGCCATAACCCATGCAGGCAAGTGTGTCAGACCCTTCTTAAGAAAGCAGCCGAACTGTAACCATCAGTCCTACAACCAGATCTGTGGGAGTTCCTGGCCTTAGGTGCAGCTTTGTTGGCTGCAGTGAAATCTGTGCAAGCGCCAGGGGCCACCCTTGCTTACAGAATCGTGCTGTGGGATGCAGGCCTCCTGCTACTCCATCACCTGTTGAAAATGTAACCTCCACCTTCTGCAAAGGTATTTTCCAGTTCCAGGTGAAGAAACTTCTGCAACTGCCCCAATAACTTTGCAAAACTCTTCCCTGATACTTTTCATGTGAAGAGAGTGAGCAGAAGCCATTAAAACAACATCATTTCTTAACCAGGAGAGTTGTCTTTCTTAAAATTCCCTGGGGAAAATACTTCTTCCTTTTCTTCCACTTAGTTTCCCAGTATCCAGCTGAGAAGCATAAGCTCAGTACTAAGGAAAGGACTTAATCCTTTAAGAACAACCTTGGATGATGTTTTAAACAACATAAAGATTTGGTTTTATTTGATAAACCTTCACAGAACCACCCAACTCTTTGAAGTTCTGAAGTGGTTGCCAGAAGTTTGTCCCCCACAGGAAGGTAAGGTGGCAGCCCCATGACATCTGTGCAGGACTTTATGAATCCTGCAAGAGGTTAGAGAGTCTCTTTCACTTTCAGAGAGATGTCACTGTATTTATAAGATGGTTTGTACCAAGAGAGAATCAAATTGAAACTTGCAGCCTGTACATTCTGTAATAGTTTGCTTTAATTAAAATTAGACATGTTCCTAAGCAGAACTCTAGATAAAAACATACTCTTTTCAAACTTTGGGGAAAAACAGATAATGGAGTGGTATTTCCACCCACACATCCCCACCCCCCACCCCCAGCCCAGCTTTCTTTAAAAATAAAAGAATTGATTGCACAAAAACTTGGTGCTGACAACTGAGGAGCTATAGACTCAAAACTCCTTGAAAACTAAGTAGATGGACCATATTATTTCATTGTCTATGTATCTATTCCCCATGATTTATGATTCCCAGAGACCAAGATCTGAAAATTCAGGCCAGAATGCTGAAATGAAGAGCAGAGGAAGTAAACAACATTGACATTTCAGAGCAAAATCCTTTCAAGCTCAGTTATCCCTGTTGTTAAAGAAGCCACTGATGTAAGGGAAATTTTTGGAATGAAAGGACAAACAAAAAAGTACCTTTTAGGAGGAGCATGAAGCTGTTGATTATTTTGAGAAATATATTTCATATCTTAGCTCTGTTCTTACTTGGCTCAGCAGAGATCTGAAAAATCATTAACTGGAGAAGAAAAAAAAAAAAAAAACCCACAACAAAAAACCTACTGCAAAAACCAGACCCCAAACTAAAACAAACAAATCTCAAACCAAAAGCAAACTTTCCCAGATTTCATAGGACATCACAATTGTCAATTTTCATCTGAATGTGGTTGGTTCCTTCTCTGCATATCTTTGGCCAGCAGTTCTTCAACTCAGAAAAAAGTATGTGTTCTCACTCAAATACTGTGAAATATATGAAAGTATCTGAATGAGGAGGAAGGGCTGTGTTTTGTCATCTAGCCTCTCGTTTTATACTGTTTAGATTTCTACACACTTTGGAGACCTCATTATTTAGCTAGAGCATAGACTATATCCTTTAAATAAGTAGCAATATCCATTTAACAAGTTCCTTCACAACTTAACAGTCAAGTGCCATTACCTATTTAACAAGTAAGTTAATTGAGATGTCGCACTCAGCACAATCCCCTTGTAAGTTCAATTAATCCCTCACAACTGGCTCAGACTTGCCGTCCTTCAAATGCTTGCATAGAGATTTAGAAAAGGTAGTATATTTAACGAGGAGATGAAAGGGAGGGAGAGATGTCTCTTGCTTTGGCTAGACTTTGTGAAATGGTCATTATACTGAACAATTTTATGCATTACATTGTATAGGATACACTGTTAGCCTGAGCATTTGGGCATCTCATTCATGTACATGCAGTTTGCAACTGTGTCAGTTGCAGTTAGTGACAGTGGATCATATGTACAAAGCCTTAAGATATAAAACATAATATCAGAATTTATTAATTATTACTATTAGATTAGAAGTGCTCTGATTGATCTGATTTTGTGGAGGTTTATGACACCTTTTATTTTTAGGGCAGTCTGTAAGATACAAACTCTCTACCCCACATAAAATGTATTCTGTCTTGCCTATCTTGTCTTCTTGTATTCTTTCAACCCTAATCTTAAGAGCTGAAAAGAGAAAAGTCTTGCTAGCACAGAGAATCAGCACTTCTAATTCCACTATTTTGTGGTACAAGGTGGGCTGATGAGGTGACCTACAGCAGGAAGTCAGCACTTTTTGAGTGAGTACCAGCATATTTTTGCAGTTGTTTCCTTCAGTCTTCTATTCTCTTTCAAATGGATCAAGTTCCTTTTCTTTGGCTTTTTACCTTTGTCCATTAGTACACCCACAAAGAGTATTTTGTCAAACAAAGCAAAATAATTTGAAGACAATTCCAAACTCTTTTGAGAATTATAGCCAATAACATAAATAATCACTATACATAATAATTATTTTTTTATGTATAGTGATTATTTATTGAGTTAGCATTCCCAAAAGGCAAATCTGGGTAGATACCAGAAAAATGCTTTAGGTAATTGCTAGTTGATCTCTTAGTATTTTGTAGAATTTTATGCTATCTTAATGGCATCACCTGAGATTCTTTGGGCAAATGTTTTTTTTAGTGCCTGTTTTAAAGTGTGGTTTGTGATAAATTTTAAGGGATTGCTTTTCAATTTCACACAGTAAGAAGCACTGTTGAGAATGTTTTCATGTTCAGGTTGTTCTGGATAACCTAATAAAAATGGCTACATAAATCTTACAGCCATAAGAAATACTGGGGAAAGAGATTATGATTTTTTAAACCTAAATCCTACAATTAAAAAATGTTTCCATTTAATCTTTGCAACTTACTCTTTTTTGAAAATTTAAAAATTGTTTGCTGTATGATGATTAGAAATATTCTCTTAAATATGTTCTCTAAAATATGTTCTGAGATGTTTGCACAGAATCACCTCTCTCTCCAAATAACACTCCCATTAAGAACACTGAGAAAACTCCTGCATTTATAAGATGTTGACCAGGATAAAACGGCATTGAAAAGCTCAAAGGTCTCTGTTGTCCAATGGCAACTAACTCACTTTCACTATAAGCAGATTAAATACCAACTATGAAAACGTCAACATCTACAACTTCCAGAGTTAAAATACTGTATAATTTTCATGTGTCTCTGACATGAACATGCTGTCAGCACCTGAGGGAATCAAGAAAGCTCCAGGATATTTTGAGATCTGATGGCAAGGAAGGTTAGCCACTCTTTTGAGATGGTTTTAGTGAGAACAATGCTGGAATAGCACAATAGACTATTTAGACACCAAACTGATGCTATCAATGATTTCTCATTACTCCACACTCTACACGCCTCTTTTGGAACCAATGCTGACCACACAGCTTAGTGTATAATTGAGAGGGTGAGCTCTATTTCCATTTGATATTTCCCCTGTTGTTTCAATGGTAATAATCACATACATTAGGAGGAGATAATAATACAAAATCTATATTACTCTCAAAAACCATCTTTTGCTGTCTAAATCTATTGTACTGTTTGGGAGCTAGTTAGCTAATTATTAAAACAATATCTAAAAATAATCAACTTCCAGAAAAATTGGCAGGCCAAATTCAGTTCCCATTCATTCCCAGACAACACCAGTGCATTGTAGTATATGAGTGAGGCTTATAGGAAACAGTGTCAAATTATTACTTTTCAATAGTGGATAATTCATGTGTGGATTGCAGGAAATAGCCTAATGGCTTTACAGACAGCCATTATTTTCCTTACCCTCTCTTCATCTTGTCCTTTACCTGCCAGATTCAAGCACAGCATTTGCTATAGGAGGACCTCGGTATCCTTGCAAGACCTCTTTCATCTCTCATTGCAGATAGGATCTGGCAAAGAAGGAGTACCACATTATTTTAACACAAAGACAACTGTCACATTATTTCCCCAGTGGCCAATCACCCTGCAGGGGACAACTTCATCTATATTGTACCTGCTTAACATACTTCATTAACTCTGTCAATTACCAGCTACCTCAGCACCTTTTCTGTTGGCATTACACAATTTATTCTTTCTATGTCCCAAACAGTACCACAGATCCTACTGCTTCATAATGAAAGCAAAGAGATATTAATCTTAAAAATATGTATTAGAACAATTAAAATAGATTTCCAAGATGGTTTATAGCTTTTTTTCCAATGGTGTTTAGCACCTACTACTATTTTTAAGTCTCAAATATAAGGGAGAGTTCCCTCTAAAAAGCAGACATATGTTTATCAGAGGAGACCATTTTTTTTTTTGACAGAGTCTTTCCATAGAGTTCTCACTGCCAAGTATAGCAGCAAACTTTTCTAGTTTAACATACTCTTTTAAAATAAACTTTGAAGGTAAATAAACAGAGACCTGACTTAATCACCTCACTGAGGCTTGCTAGGCTAGGAGCTAAGGAGCATATTTACCCTGGGCTCTTTCTACAGGCATTGGAGACAGACTTGCCCTTCTGAATGGAAATTCAGCCTACCCCAAGCCAAACTACAACCACTGACTGCGTGAGATTCTGCTCCTCACCACAGAGCCTCAGTTAAGTGGCTTTTCATTAAATGTGCCACTTAGAATATCCTTGTGAGAAGCAGAACTTTTGGTTTTATGGAGAGAGAGTTTAAGAGCGGGGAGTTTCAAGTGGCTGAAATGGCCAGCAGAAAGGTGGGGTTGGATGAGGAGCTGAAATTTGAGGGTGGGAGTGAGGTGACATTAAGTTTGGGTTTCTAAATCCAAGAACACATATGGGACAGGAGGAAGGAAACTTGAGAGTTCCAGGTCAGCAAAGGTGCAAGGAGGCTCCAGGGACAGAAGGTGTACAACTAGAAAGAGATTTTGGTTGAGCTAGCACTTGTCAGTGTATGTAGCAGTCTACTTGAATACTAAGCTCTGCCTGTGTTAATTAGCTTCAGTGCATGAGCCCAGATCACCAGAGAAAGGAGCTTAAGAGGGGCAGTGATGGACACAAAAGGTGCTGCTCATAACTGTGCACAATTCCACAATTCCCCACCACTGTTGTGAGGAAAAAATAGAATTACAGGTTTGCTTCCCGCTTCCCTCCCTGGTCCTCTTCTCTCTCCCTTTCCCTCTCTCTCTCTCTTTTTTTTTCTTTTTCTCTTCCTGGAACATGACAGGTTTCTTCAAAGGACATTTTTGAAACTAAGAAAACCTGTATTTTCACAGAAAAAAATCAAACAGTAAATGACCTAATGCCTGTTACAAAGACACCTGATTAAAGCAAATTCAACATACAGTTTAGAACAGACTAGCATCAAACGTTCTGAAAGGGAACAGATGAACCAAGAAAACTGAAAGTCAATGGAATCATAAATACCTCCTGATTACATGGAGTTTTCCCAGTCGTTTTTCAAAAGGAGCAAGGAACATCTGATCTCTCTGCTCCTGCTCTAATTAGGTTGAAAGGCAAATCCTTCAGAAAAGGGAGGCATGGCTTGAGGTTACCCATTGCAGTTGTGGAGTCTGTTGTAAATTTGCAGGTTTCTGCATGCTTCAGCTTTCCAAATTAATATTTCTTCCAACTGAATATTTTTACTACTTCTCCTTTTCTCTTCATGAGTGTTTTCTTTTTTTCTTTTCTACCTGAATCAGTATGCTTCCTCCAGCAGTAGCTGCTGCATACTTCTGCAGGTATTGATCAGGGCTGTCTCTCTGATCAGCTGGAGAGAAAATGACATTACCTGTCATCTCTTCCCATGCTCTGGCATTGTAAAATATGAGGTTTCAGTACATCAATTAGCTTTAAAATACCATAGCTGCATTTTAAGAAATAGCAGATACCTACTGCCATATGCTACATTTGTACCTTCACTATCCTTCAAGACACCTCTGGGGGCATTAGAGCCTTCCAACTACAATTAGAATGTGTGTATAGCCTAAATACATAAGGAAGAAGAGTCTCAACAGCAAGGACCGTCTCTGCAATAAATGAACATTTTTTTTAACACTTTCTTAATACTTAATACTACTGTCTGGGCTAAGATTTCTTTTAATACTAGTTCAAAATCCAGTCAAAATGAACTCTGCAATTGCAGTAAAAGCTTGTGATTCTCTGATGTGCCCATAACTTGAATTTTTGAATTAATGCAGGGAGGGCTTAGGGAGTTGCAATACACCGCACTACTTCCGCTTCTGTAAAAGCTGTTTGTTCACAACCAGGTGCAGTACTTCTTTCTTTTTTCTTTTTTTTCCCTCCTCTTAAATAAAAATGAACACTGTGCAAACACCGGCTGACTCCTTTTTAATCTGTCAGCACATTCTTTACATCTGTGCATAAACATTATTATCACAAACTCAGAATGTTACTGCAAAAATTATCAGAGTCCTCAAAATGTACACTCTGCAGTCTCCGTTGGAATACAACTTTAATGCATTAATGTGAAAACAAGCAAGATCTAGGAGGAAAACAAAGATAGGCTTTTCACTTTCACAGAAGGTTAGCCAGGGTTTCTTTCACTGTCATGTGTATCCATGGGGTAAATATTTTGTACTTGTATTGTCTTCCAACATACACTTGGCCTCAATAACATTTTCTATTGTGCTCATTTAAAATATTGATGAAAAGACATGGTCTGAGAGACAATGATATGGGACATGGCACGTTTTTAGAGATTTAAAAAAATCATCTTATGGAATGGAACCTCTAGCTACGTACTGGTGCGTCTGTATGTAGGAAGAAAACACAGTCATATTTTTCATGTTTATAGGGATGACCTTTTTTGTTATAGTACAATGCTTTGAAGAACAATTTTAATTGCTTTATATGCCTATTGAGACCGTTCTGCATGTCACTTTGTTATATATAGCACCAAGTCACATATGTTTGGTCAATGAATCTTTTGGTGCCTTGATATTTATGTTAAACTCTGAGAAGGAGTTCTGGAAATATTTTGTTCTGGGTTTGGTGTTGGTGTTTTTTTGTTGTTTGGGTTTTTTACTTTCACTCTAGCTATAGACCTAATGAGGTGACAGGAAGAATTAAAAATGACAAATTGTTTTGGCTGCAGTGGGGCTGTATATATTGTATAATACAGCTCAATAAACCCAGCTTGTGGAAAACCCTCTGCTGCAGCAAGGGTCCAGAAGGAAGAGGTTTAAGCAGCATGGAGTGGGGATTGGTTTCACCCCACGGCACTGGCAACCCTGGGGACGTGCAGGGCTGGCCTGGCCATGAAGTGCTGCTCCCAAAAACATCTAATTAGAAGTTGTGAGTGTTGGCTAATGTACAAACATTTTGGTCCAAACACTTTGTAAAACTGTAGCTTCCAGTCCATAATGCTTGTGAAGTGTGGTGGCGAGTCCTGTGGACAGCCCCTCCGATCGTCACAGGGATTCGAAGCAGCCTCTGTGTCTGTGGTAATAAACGTCTCAGCATCCACGTGCCATTTTGCTGCCATGTGTCTGGTGGAACAATAAAAGGTATCAGAAGAGATTCCTCAGGACAGAATGGTTAATCATAGGTGTTACACCGATAGCTGGTGTAATTAAGAAAAAAGATCTGTCATTTCAGAAACTGTGCAGAATAAATTCCAGATATCCGTGCATAATCTTTCAAAGTGCCTTTATTTCCAGAGCCAGCAAGGGTGACCACAGAATACCCTGAACCCAATTATGTACTTTCTGATTATCATATTTTTATTTCTCAAGACACAGGGCTAATAAGAAAGATCAAAAAATGTTTGAACCACAGTAATTTCAAATGTCAAGAACTAGTTATTCTTACAACAAGCTCCCAGGTCTTGACAATGTAAGCTGTTCTCTGTTTGGTTTGATTCCTCTTGGGGAGCGGAAACGAGGGATGAGGGGATTTAAAGTGACTTTGTGCTGTGGAATCAACACATGCTTTTGAGACCTGCATTTGACACTGGCTTTGAGGTGGTTTGTTTCTTCTCCTTTCTTTTATTTTATTTTTTTGAGTTGGGGGTTGTAGGGGTGGTGTTGTTTTGGAGGTTATTTATTCCTTTTTTTTTCTTTTTTTTTTTTTTCCCCAGAGAGAAAACTGCAGAGAAATTTCAGCCTATCACCACCAGGGAGTTTCTCTTCAGTTCTTTGGATCAGAAGAACTTAATCAGGGAAGAGTCTGTGGGAAGGATGAATCCAAAAGACAAAATCCACATCAGAAATTTACTTTAGGAGGAAAAGGAATGTTGCCAATAAAATGAGCAATAAAAAGGGGAGGGCAAAGAGATGGATTTCTCTGCAGTAGGAAATAAAACAAATGCCTGCTTTCCAAATGATTATTTGGAAAACGATTCACAGGGTACCTGTTTTATTCTCCTTAGAGTTCCTCGTGTTCAAGGAGCAGTACACATATGCATGTTGAAGAAAACCATGGCCTTCCCTACAGATGATGTTCTGTACATATAATTTCCTACAGGGGAGAAAGCACCTTGAGCCTGAAGGTCTTTGTTTTTTGACTACATAAAGATCCCTGTTGTGGACTGCTTTCTTGAGATGCTCAGCAGCCATAAATTCACGTGAAGTTGGGGAAGCCATATGTACTAATGCAATGTTTTCAGAGAGGGGGGTAGTTTGCTTCTTCATTCTGCAACTGGCTCACCAAGGGATGTGCCACAGAGGTGTCAACCAGGGGTAAAGTGCTTCCTGTGTCAGCCAGAGGAAGGAGATAATTAAAAGTAAAAATTCTCTAATGAGAAAGGTAGTCTTGCTCCCATCAGGACCTGGGTGAAAACGAGTAAGTGAGAATAATTTCATTTGAATCTTATCCCTAGGCTGACAATTGAACTCACTAGTTATTTGGGTCTCAGACAAACTGAAAAGTAAAAACAAAGATGGAAAAATACTGCAAGTAATCATGCAAAGTAGAATTCTGAGGGTAGCTTCAAGAGAACAAAACAAAACTGTTTTCACTGAGATCAATCATGTTAGTTTCTGTCCTTTTCTTTTTTTTTTTTTTTTGTCCTAATTATCAGTGCCAAGCAGGAATCACAGATTAGACACTATTGAAGCTATTTTTATGTTTAGCTTATTGAAACCTGTTCTTTTCAATGAATCTTCTCAGAACAAACTCTGCTTTTAGATTCTCCTCTGTATTGCTCATAGTATCCTGAAAGGAAAGAAACAGATGCAGATAATTCCTCCTGGGACCAAGATCATTGCAAGGAGTTCAGAGACTCACATGCACACATTAAATTAGTCAAAATTTTGAAGGTGGGGTGGAGGGGATCTGTTTCCCGATTTTGCAAAAAATTTGCTGCTCGGGTTTTTTTCCCAGAACGCTTTGGATTTGTGAGTCCTTTTCTCATCATGAGGGGATGACAGGCTAAAGACTCCTTCTGCTCTAATGTCATTTGTACCTGGGTATGGTTTTAGGAAATTACATGCCTGGGCATTCAGATTAAAGTGTCATCAAGAAAATGCTCTATCAGGGTGAGGAGGGATTTTGGAGTGTGCCTCCTGGCAAGGTGGCATCCCAGCTAAAATTTCTCATGACAGCTGACCATGGTCTGTCTGTTATGCAGATTGTGTGGGACGGATAAGTAGAAGGATAGGAAAAAGAGGGACATATTCTTTGACATTTATTTGTTTTAAACTTAATTTAGCCTAGTCTAGGTTTAATAAGAAGGGCCTGGAAAAGAAAAGGTATTAGAAAGGGAGAAAAGAAAGGCAAAGAGAAAAACGTCCTGAGACAGAATCATAGAATTAACTGAGATCATCAAGTCCAACCCTTGATCCAACCCCACAGTGATTATTAGATCATAGTACTCAGTGCCACATCCAGCCTCATTTTAAACACCTCCAGGGGTGGTGAATCCACCACCTCTCTGGGCAGGCCATTCCAATGCCTGATCACTCTCTCTGTAAAAAACTTCTTTCTAATATCCAACCTAAACCTCCCCTGGCAGAGCTTAAGCCCGTGCCCTCTTGTCCTACTGCTGATTGCCTGGGAGAGGAGACCGACTCCCACCTGGCTACAACCTCCTCTCAGGTAGCTGTAGAGAGTGATGAGGTCACCCCTGAGCCTTCTCTTCTCCAGGCTAAACAACCCCAGCTCCCTCAGCTTCTCCTCATAAGACTTGTGTTCAAGTCCCTTCACCAGCCTCCTTGCTCTTCTCTGGACCTGCTCCAGCACCTCAGTGTCTTTCCTGAACTGAGAGGCCCAGAACTGAACACAATACTCAAGGTGAGGAAATACTCAAGGCTGGGGAAAATATGAGGATGTCAACTAGACCTGATCCAAAACAGAAAGCTAGCATAGCAAGTTGTGAAGTGGTTCAAAATAGGATACAAAAAGGGCAGATAGAAAAATCCTGAATTATCAGGAATGTTTTGTGCTTCTATGCCATTCTATGTACATGTATATATTTAATCTCTTCCATTTAATCTCCATTTAATTCCTAAAATGCCCATATTTTGCAAATATATACAATTTAAGAAACTACAGTAAACTAAATGCTAACCTTAATTTGTGGTTGCGCTCTAAAAGAATAAGTCTTTTACTCTCTAAGTTGTTGTGATAGACAAAAGTGAATCTATGGAGTGAATCAGTGTGTATTAAAAACCCATTGACAGCATTAAACACACTTCATTCCAATCTGCCAGGAAAAGTTGCAGTTGTCCAGCCCTGTGGCTGGATGACCATTCCCAGGGGGAGCACTCAGTGTGTTCTTACAGGGTGCATCTCCCTCCTGAAATTCCTGCGAATCAAGCTGGTTTGAATGATCCAGGTCTGTTGAATGTGATAAACCACTAAGGCACAGTAAGTATGAATACCAAGACTCAAATGCCAATGTAGAATTTCTGCAAGAAGTCAAATAAACCTTCTGTATCCTTTCCAAGGTACAGCCTGTATAACTGTCAGTAAACCCCAAATCCTGGGGGTTTGTACAAAGCTACTTTATGGCACATCTTGAAACTTGAATTCAAGATCCACATTATGCTTATGTAGCAAACTAAGACTCCAAAAGGTTTGTGCATTATTAATGAGATAGTGGAAATGCTCTAGAATCAGCTTTCATCTAAATAAAGGTGATGATGTTTATCTGAACCCTTTGTATTCATTATTGTCTTGAGTGTACAGAGCTTCCTGCTGGTACGTATGTTATTGATTTGCTGACTAATCTCTTTACCTGATCAGTATTGACTGTAACTCTCAGTCTATAACCGTTAGACACAGAGATACTGTGACTAAATAAAACACAGATACAAAACAATTGACAAGCTTCTATACCGGTATTTCCTTTCTGGAAAATAATGTAAGTAAGTCTTATATTCGAAAACTAGAAGCAGTATTTTTAGAAAAGAGTGTAAACAGAAGATGAATATACAATCTTTAGTGCCTTTATATAAATTACTCAAGAAGAAATAGTAAGTTACTTTGGGGAAATCAACAGCTTCTTCAATTGGATTGCTTCTGTCACTGCATGGACACAGTCTTGTTTGATGTCCTCCTACCATTTGTCTTGCATGGAGTCTTTTATCTAAATCCAAAGCAATGCAGTCATCACTGCTGCAATTCAATAATGGCTCCACAGGAGCTGTCATCCACAGTTTGCTATTCATCTTGTAAAGCCTTTGAGTTTTCAAAGTATCCACTAAAGTTGGTATTTCAATGCTGTGGACAGATCACTTAAGGTTCTTTTGTATTTTCAAAACATGTTTAAATTGAGGATGAACAGATATTGAAATGCCCAACTTATTGTACTTAGGTGCCAAAGGAGATGATGGAAATGTCAAAAGGTAATTGGATAATCACACCCACCTCCCAGTTGAAAATGTGTGACTTTGTGGGCTTTAATGACACTTTGACTCAAAACTGGCATTGCCTGTGGTGAATGAGCCCCTTCAAACAAAGAGGAAAAAAGACAGGGATGGAAAAAAAATTTTGAATTAGCCACTAGCAGCCCCAGGAAGCAAAAAATTATTATGTGATAACAATATGAAGTATAAGGCAAGAGAGAACTTACATAATTTTTACTCAAGTAGAAGATACCCTTTATTCCATTTGATACAGACTTAGAAAGCAGGAGTATTTTGGACTTGGAAGTTAGTGTCAATCCTGAAGGAACTCACATTTATCATGGGTCAGGAGCCTGGATGTAGGCAGCTGGATTTAGAGCAAGCTTCTGAAGTTTGAGGGGTTGGTTATGGGTTTGGTTGGGATTTTCTTTCAGGTGCCACTTTACCTGACCTAGTCTGAACATGTATTTTGGCTATTAGCCTTCTGTTTGTTTGTTTGTTTGTTTTCATCAGAAGTATGGCCATCTTTTGGTAGTAATCTGGAATAATTTAGTACAGAAAAGGGGATGAAATGTATTCTTTGAGAGTGAGAATTAGCTTGGGTAAGAAAGCAGTATTTTTACCTGAGCTCATGTTTAGCCAGCATATATATGTATATAGCCTTTTCTTACCAGAAGTACCAGGTTTGCTTAGTTTACTCTGAAGGATTGGAGTTCTACCTGAAGAAAATAGTCTCTGTGGGAAAAATTCACATTGAAAATATTGAAGGAAGATAGCTTCCTCTGTCAGAACCAATGCCACTTCCATCAACAACAAATACATCTGTATTGAAAAGCAAAGAAAAATATTTCACTTTTTAAGATTCCCTAAATCCAACCTTATGAATTTACGAGATTGCCTTTGTTTCAGGGCTCTTTGGCATAACATATGCCTTCCCCTGTTGCCTTTCTGGGGACGAGTAACATAAATTGCTCCCTGCGTGGTTTCCCAGAGCATGTGCTACAGTCCAGTGGTCTGCAAGAGTATGGGATCATGGTCATACAGAACAGTTTGCCTCGTCCCTACCCTCTGGGACCTCTCAGAAAAGGTGCAGATGGATGACTTTGAGGCAGTGTCTGAGCTACTGACCAATTCTGCCCTTGACAGTCCTAGTGCTGCCACAGAAACCTGCACACTGGTGCCAGTGTCCTTTATTGATCTGCACAGGTCCTGGGAAGCTCTGTAGATGCAGCTCAGATGGGGAGGATTTCTTCACATAATCAAAATACGGCCTTGCTCTGCCTCTGTATTTTGCTGTCTCCCTTCCCTGAGCTAAATCGTGCCAATTTCTCTGCCCAGAGCTCATCACAGCAGAAGAACCATGACTCACCTGGTAGTTTCTGAGACAGCCAGGCATTCCCCTCTAAATTTCTTCATCCCCTTCAGCCTATTTTTAAATGCTTGGCCGCTGTTCTTAAGTGCTGGTATTGAACAAAATGTAAATATAGTGCAACCTCCGGTTTTAACCTTGGCCTTGATCCTACTTTTATTCTAGTTAAATGTAATAAAAAACAAAGGTAACATGAAGATTTATATTCCTTTTTTTAAAAAAAAGATGTTTGTAATACTTTAGAATACATGAGTCAGCTAAGCATTTAAAAGTAAAATATAGATATAAAATTATTCAGACGGGGTGATATAATATAGAATTTAAATTGAGCATATTTTAGCAGCACTGGGAAACCTTACCCCAGAGCTAATAATGTAATAGATCTATCTCACCATCAACTTGGAACTTGCAACAGAGTTTTATCCACAAAGGAGAGTTCTCTGGCCTACTTTATTAAATACCTTAGAGGACTTTGCCTGTAAGATTACATTTGAACAATGCAATTTATTAAAATCCCTGTTCTTATTTTTTCTACTGAAATTTTAGCCATTTTCTATGAAAAAAAAAAAGTATAAACAAATCCAACAGGCTAAATAAACATAATTCAACAAATGTTTCATCAAACAGGTATACAGGGAAAACAACTACAGTTTATTTTTCGCCATCACTTGTATACTCATATTGATGTGTCTGCCTCTTTTGCTGTGGTGCATCAGGCAAGCTGTGTTCCTAATTAGGAGTATTTTTTCAGATCTGAAGCAGAACTGAGAGTATAACTGAAAAATTACCCATGGAGGACAGTCCTAATAAATAAAAATGAAGCAACCCGAAACACTTTTGTTATTTCTTATAAATGGAAAAAATTCAACTTTGTTTAACAAATCTTAATGCGCCAAGTGAAATTACAAATCATTGCAAAAGGATACAGACAAAGGTTGCAGCTACATCATCTTAAAACTGACTTACAATGGACATGGATATTTTGGTGACTATTATTTAGAAATAGTTCATATTAATGTACCACTGTTGGAGATGTAAGTATTTAAATCTATTCACTAAATAGGATTTTACATGAAGTAAAAATAACATCAATATGGTGATGCTAATTTATAGGTATATCTGAGGTTTCTGCTTAGATTCAGTTATGTATTCTAGCATTTACCTTGGAGTTTTTATGTAATTCTGTTTGATCTGAGAATTCAAGTTCATTCCACTTAGTGCGAGATGTTAGATATTCAACAATAATAATTACTATTTTAAAATTAGGCCATTTATGTAAGTAGTAGGTTGCAGAGCTGGCAATTAATGGTAGGCAGCCATTTTTGCAAAGGTGTGTAAAGGATATCACAAAATCACTTTATTTCCCTTCTCTGGTGCTGCCTACCTGCCAAATTCATAAAAAGCAAACTGACATACGTGAAAAATGTAGAAGTCTAATCCTGGAGAATAAAAGAAGGAAACTCATACAACTCATTTGGCAATGCCAAAATCCAGATGCAGACAACTAAACTGTCACAACAAAAATATCTAATTAACCTGTAACTCCTTCCCTGTATATGGAGAGGTACTAATGCAATAAAGGACTCTATCATGAAAAAGACATTGACACAGATGAAATTTCCATGACCTATTGTCATAAGCAATCCAATTTAGAAAGAGAGAAGAAGATATTTGACCTGACATTAATAACATTCATTTACCAGTACCTGATGGGGGAAAAACCCCAAGTAAAACAAACTACCTAGGAACTCAAGACACGAAGAAATGATTGAAGGTAAGGATGTATGTTTGCGTGCATGTCTATGAGTAGTTGACTCAGAGACAGTGGATTAATTACGAAGAAGTACATAAAGTCAAAAGGTGAGTGTGGCTCACATAAATGTCTATACCAAAGAAAACCAGGGAAGAATACTTAACTTGGAAATAATTTTTAAAATTCTGGAATTCCTTGTGCGTATTACAATCATACACTCGCAGAATCATGTAGGTTGGAGTTGAGCTTTAAGATCATCGAGTCTAACTGTTAATCCAGCACTGCCAAGTCGATCACTAAACCATGTCCCTAAGCAATACACCTTTTAAAGACTTCCAAGGATGGTGACTCCACCACTTCCCTGAGCAGCCTTTTCCAACCCTCGATGACGCTTTTGGTGACAAACATTTTTCTAATATCCAATCTAAACCTCCCCTGGTGCAACTTGAGACCAATTCGCCTTGTCTTATTGCTTGTTACCTGGGAGAACAGACCGACCCCCACCTGTCTACGACCTTCTCATAAGGCTTGTGCTCCAGATCTTTCACGAGGTTCCTTGCCCTTCTTTGGACCCACTCCATTAGATAATCATTAAATGATAAACATACTTTTATAGAACATAAGATTACAAAACTTTATAGACAATAACATAAAATGAGAAACTACTGGGGAGGTAGAAAATTAAAAGTCAAAATGTAAGGACTTTTTACTTTGAATGGGAAACTCTTCCTAGTCTGGCAGGGCTAGACAGACTGATAAAAAAGGTCATCAAGGACAGACTGGGGTGTGCATAGGTTTGTTAGAGGTCTTTATCTAAAACCTTGAAGAAGCTATTGATGTGACCTCTCCCATGACCAAAGGCTGCTTTTATTCTTTTGATTCTGACCCCCATCCCACTGGAGGGAGTGAGTGAGGGCTGTGTGGGGCTTAGTTGCTAGCTGGGATTAAACCACGACCACATTATGACGAAAAGTATTTTTAAAATTATGTGATTTACACGTTTTCTTATTGAGAATGCAGGTTTAGTATGGAGTGAAATGAGAAAGATATAAGGAAGTCTACATAAAAAACCAATTCAAAGCAAACAGACACAAAACCTTCTAGTCTGCAGCTAGGCTACAGTATTTGAATATTTGGTAAAACTGAAATATAAAGCAAATATCTGAAACTATAGTTTTGGTTGTGGTTGGTTTTTTTTGTTTGGTTTTTTTTTTGGTTTTTTTTTTTGTGACTTGTTAATAAATTTGTACATTACAAAGTTTGAAATGGGTCCAGTGTTTTATCACAAGCTGCTTTGCACCAGAGTAATCCCTCCCTGTTTAGGTGCAGCACTGAACTATAGGGCAGTTCCCATACTAATCAGTTCTGTGACCTTGCAGGGTGTCTGTCAAAGAAACCCCCCGCCCCCCCCAGCTGAGAGGGTGCAAAGCTGATGCAGAAGGCAATGAATGAACTGTGGTAACAGCTCTGAGGCCAGACACAGCATCCCATGTGCCTCCTCCTTTGGAGTAATGGAAAACACATACCCCAATAGGAGGGAATGAATAAGACTAATGCCCTCACCAATACTGTATTTGCAGATCTTGGGTTAGATTACTAAGTATTCTTCCTCCTTACATTTTGCTTTCTTCAGTTAATGAATTCCTTGCTTTATTTCGATGATATAGTTATACAATTCAAAACCAGAGCAAGACAATGTTTTAAAATAATGTCCCAGTGTAATGAAATGGGATGGCTCCATAGCCTGCAGTTTGATGTGAAAGCTTGCACACACATTCATACACATGCAAAATCAATGTACATGCAGATATAATTAGTTTGGAACTATGTTTTATTCTGTCTTTCTCCTCTCTCTGTATATTGTCCAAACCAGGGACAATCCTTGCATCTCTCAGAAATGAAACACAGGTTTCATATTCTCATACGTTCCAAAGCCAGAATGTGCATTCTGCTTTTGGCACTACCTCTTTTGCACAGGGGCCTATTGAAATAACTATCTCCTAAAGTCAACAGCACCATCAGGCCCTGGGGTGACCCATTTGGTCTCTCCTTTCTCTGTGTATTTTTGGTATCACTGGCAGTAGAACACAACTATCTCTCTTGTTCTTAATGCCATATGCAAAAAGTCAGATACACTTTGTGTCTTGGAGCAGAAACATCCTGTCTCTGGACTGCAGGTAGGAAGAGCATGTCTTAACTGGGACACAGGACAAAAATGGTCCCTTTACAAAGTACATTCCTCTACTGTAGTTTTTTGCTGCCTGACTTCTTGTTCCTGGGCTCTTTTTCCCTGCAACCTATGGTTGCTTGCCATAGGGTCTGTTTGGAAAGCAGGTTGCAGGACTTTGCCATTGCTTACTGAAACTACACAAAAGCCAAGCAAAATATTCACAAAATACTAATGAATTGTATTGTTTGGATATATGGTATTAATCTCAATGTCTGACACACACCATTATCAGAGGTCAGAAAATAGACAAAAACTAAAACCAGCTTGGCTGGTGTGGTAAATCTGATATTACACCTTCACATACTGATAAACCAGGGGAGTGCAAAAATGCCTCATTTGTGAAATAGCACTCGATTCATAAAAATAGGTATAATTTAGAGGTCTTGTCATGCACAATGCTGCAGAAGCAGAAAACCCCCAAGAGCTACTGTTTTTCTAATAAATGCCATAGAGGCATGATTTCAGATCACTTCCTTGTGCCCTAAGATGCCCGTGACATCACTGGTGACACCAGCCGTTTCCCACTGTCCTTGTCCAAGGCTTCTATTGTGTGTACAGCCACACATATCCAGTCTGGCACTCCAGCTTTATCGTTGCTTACAATGCACATGCCTTCCCTCTCAGCCCCAGCTGTAATATTTACACAACAGATTGGATTAGAATATTTGCAGGGAGCCTGTTATGAATACCTCTTCAGATAATTTTTGTGGAAAAACTTTTGTTTGCTGATTAGCTAGATAACAGCCTTCAGTTCAGTGTTTTTGGGTGAGGTTATTTGGAGACTAAAAAGATGGGGGGAAATTCATATACCTACACGAGGTGCCTACGTAGTGGAATATTCCTCCTGCACTCTAAAGTGCCAAGGCAGAAGTCAGCTCCAGGGCAGGAGCTGTGAAACTGTGCTGAGCTCAAGACAAAAGGTCCTACTAAGGATGTTGTAAGACAATGAATGCAGACCTTATCCTTTTGGATTTAAAACATAACTTTTTAAATAATGCAAGCCAAAGAAGAAAATGAAAATGATAGACTTGCCCTTCAGTCGTGTTGTAAATTTTATACATGACTGAACTTGGAGTGCTCCTTGCAATTCCTTCTATTTCTTGGCAGTTGTTTCTTGCCTCTTAAAGGTCTGCTCCTAGTCTCAGGTCTCCCATTTAATTGTTTGTAATTATAATTAGAATGTAAGATCCTCATCTTCCTGTGTGTTCACAAAGGCAGGAACACCTCTGATCACAGCAAACTCCTACAAAACGATAATTATGTTTTTAAGGAAATGGATAAAGGAAAAAAGTCTACTCCCAGGATGAATCCTTGTGCAGTCTTGAGTAAATGATAAATTGGGGGTTAACACCAGGGGAAATAATGTCAGATTTTAACAAGACTGGTGAAGCACAAAGAATTTAATCCAGGAAGGCTACACAAAAAAAAAAAAATCCTGTGTTTGAGACAAGTGTCCTGATTTTTTGCCTGAAATTCACCTCTGTGCAGAGGGGCCTGTCCAAAGCCTCTACAAATCTCTTATTTCAAAAGCTCATGCAAGTTCCATGCAATGCCCAGCCTTTATGCATATCTCTGTGAAAAAACGGTGGAGGTTTGTAATTGGCTTCAGTGGCAGCAGAACAGTGACATTTTTAAAACATATTTATATTTTTTCCCCTGCAAATTCTCTCTGTAAAATGCAGCAACTGGTTCAGTCATCTTCCTTTTTCTGTCCTCTCACAGGTTACGCAGGTGAACTGAGAATCGTGTTTCCAGCACTGAGAATCATGTTTCCAGCACACAGAAAATTAAAAAATACTTGAGGTGCTTTCTGGGAATTTATTTTAGTTATCAGGCAGCTTTAGGTTATTTGATCAACTACACCTGGATCTTGTCCTGATGCGAAAATTTAAACAAATATTTTTGGCAGCAGAAAACAATGCCTCCAGTAACAAAAGGCATGTTTGATGCATGCTTCTGACTCTTTTCCTCTATGTTCCAATTTTTTGTGTCAGATCCATACAGTAAGTAGAGCTGGATATCCTGTCTTCAGATTTTCAGCTAGCTGCAGTGTGCAAAATAATGCCATGCCAAGATTATCTGTACTGAAGATATGGTATGATGAAAAGCTGGTTCTGTAAAAAGATTTCTTAGGAACATAGTGTGCTGTGATTTTGTTCCCCCTCCCATAATATGGCTACTGTTAACTGTCTGAGTGTTAATTTCAGGTTCTTTTCCTCTCTTTCATCAACTGAGTGTCAAGATGATGTCTATATTTCATGTACATTAAGTGAATGGGGAAAGTTTCTCTGTGGATACCTTTTCTGCTTTTTAATAAATTCTTTCTTTTGCCTGAAGAGAATTAGAAGCTGGCTTTTGACCTCCATTAATTTTTTTAATTTGATAGTTCTCTGCACGCATTAATAAATATTATTAACCATACTTTGTACTGCAATGCTTCCATTTCCTCTTCCCCCGATGCTTTCTCACTTGTTGCAGCAGGTGCCCAGTTAAGAACAGATTGGGAAAAGCAGAGGGAATAAACAGAGGAAGTCTGGGCCATATCCCAGATCCTTCCCAAATACAGTCTTAGCATGTCTCTGTCTACGAAGCCACTTTACAACTCACTGCTTCTCAAAGCAAAGCTATAATTATAAACTAAGGGTTGTTTGACAGCTTTCTCAAGGCAAATAGCACCACTTAAAATCCTGTAAGTTAAAAGTGATCACAAGTGTTTTCCAACTGTGGTATCCTGGGTAGCTATTGCATGTGCAGATGTTCAGCCAGGCTGCACTCACTTGAACCACCTTGGTTTCTGCAGGAATGCTTCTAGAACCAGGTAAAGCCACTTTAAGTGGCATCCTCCAAATCCTGCCTTTAATATCACAGTTCTTTCAGCAGATCTTCCAATTTACCCCAAAATAAGTAATTCAGCTCCAAAGCTTGAAGTGACTCTAAGCTTACAGCATATCCTGAAGTCAAGCTGTAGTCACCATTGCCAAATGGCAGCACAAGCCATCAGATTGGAACCTTCCTATGGGCTTTGTAAAACAAGTAGTGCACGCAAGTGCCGTAGCTGTTTGTTCATTTGTTACAAAGGCAAATAATTTGCTTGCCTGTTTGTTTGCTAGAGACAGGAAAAAAAGAAGCACCTACCCGGCAGTGTTAGGAGGCGATCCACTCACCAGGGCTCTGGATATGGATTTATCACGCAGGAACAACTGGCCCCTCTAGTGGAGGCAGCCGCGCACTGCAGCCGCGTGTTTGTGGACATGGCAATTAGCGGTGCGAACGCCGAGCAGCGCAAATCCAGCCAAGGGTTTTTTGCAAGACCCATAACGTGGTGACTCGCTCGCACGTTGCCACAACTGTGAAGCGATCTTTTCTAAAATGCCCTATTGTAAATCTTCAGAATGAAGGCCTCCTTTTTTGATGATGTCCAGAAAGGATAAAAGAAGAGGAAAAAAGTGAACCCTCCTACTTATAACTTCCTTTGTGCTTCTCAAGGCACAGCGTCTATTTTGCCACCGTCTCCTTGTCAATGCATGCTCTTTTCTCGAGAGGATGTATGAATATTGTACAATGCCAAGTACAGCTATTGGCACTTTAAAAAGAACCTGAAATAATAAGTATAAAGGATATGCCCCTAACTATGTAAAAAGACTATTTTTCTTGTGGTATCATTTTCATAAATAATTAATTTTTTTTATTCTGCCTTTTTTTTTTTTTTTTTTTTGTTCTATATTATGTTGCATATTTTCAAGTGCAGGATGCTCTATGACAAATTCGAACCCTTTGGCAGCAAGCTTGTCTTTTTTTATTTAGTTTTCTGGGCCCCTTAGAAGCAGTCTGTGGGCTGAAAAAATCCCCATTTACATTTTACCATGTAAAGTTGTTTGGATTCAGATAGTTAATGACTGGGAAGCAATTGAAAAGTATCTAATGGAATTTAACAATAATAAAGGATAATTTTGCATGAAAGTTTTCATAAAGGGAGGGAATGGGTTCGGAGTACTTTTCCACAGAAGAAATGGAAAGTATAGAAATGAATAGAATGAAGTAAGGAAGCGCAAATCACGCACAGAATGCACACACCCTTTGCTTGTTTTTCAAAAAGCTCTTTCATTCTGTTACTTCCCGGAACTCCTCATTTGTTTATCTGTCACCACAGGCTTTGCCCACATCCGTCAGCGTCTGAACTCATGCTTTTCATTCTGCCTTCTTGCAACATCTTCTTTGGCATCTTCTTAGGTAAAGCTAGAAACACTAATGCCACTATCTAAAAAGGTAAAAGGTAAAAAAAGAGGGGATAACTTTGCTTGCACCAGAGAAACTTTCATCAAAACAGGTACACACATACTTCTCAAAAATAAATCCTTGTTTTAGCTGACCAGTAAAATAGCCCATAGGTTTCCATGGCAGTTTTGCTGGCTAGCTCAAGAGCGTACCTCGAGCAGACACTTACACATTTTTGGTCCTACTGGGGCTCCTTAAGACAAACATTTTTTAAAGGTTATGAAACATGTCAAACAAAGGCAGTGAATCTACTCTTATGACAAAGCTTAGGTGTAACAAATTATTCCCTAAGTGTTGGTGCTAAAGCCAGTTTAGTGGTCCAGAAAACACAAAATAAAGGCAGTCAGTGCTCATTAAAGTGTCTGTCTCAGCCTTGTAATATGCAGTTTATGAACAAAATTTCGTGTTTCCCTCCACTGAACTCAGAGCAGGACGCAGTGAAACTGCAGGTATCAGAAGCCCGCTGAATGCTTAATTTTTATGGACTATTATAAAATGATCAATTAATAATTAATTTATTCCCAAATGCATCCAGTAAATGCATGTTAATGGAGCACCTCTTCAGGAGCAACAGAACATGTTATAGCTGGTTCTATATGCAAATGCCTTTTGAAGGAGGAAAAGCTGGAAGGAGGCAATACTAAAAACAGTTATTTGTCAAATTAGCCTTAGAAAACTTTGGCATTGCAAGACAATGAATATGAAGTAAGAATAAGGAGAATTTTCAAGTGACTTGAATACAGAAAAGGATTTAATTTGACAAATAGATGAGTATATATCTTGATGGGAATGGCACAAGTTCAGTGATCTGGTAGGTCTGGTTCAACCCAAACTTCAGTGATCCATTTTGCTGTTTCTATCCCAGATGTCTGAGAACACACAAATGCACGCATACAGGTGAAAGCGTCTTCTAAGAAAGAAGAGTGTTATTAAAAAATTCAAATCTGAATACAGGTTTATGTATTAGTCCACTTAGCCATTTATATTTCCCTATTTAATTCTGTCCTTAAATTTTTTTTATGCCAGAGAATATACACAAGAAAGGTCTGTGATTTTCCCATTGACACTAAGGTCATCATGATCTCCACTGAAATCTTTGTCACATACTGTTTTTCTACAAGTCACAACATGATAAACTGTAATGGTGTCTTTTAAGATGTCATGGTATGATATATTAACAAGTATCTTGGGAAATCTAAATGGCAGTGTCATTGGCAGGATATTTTGTAACAGCAACCCTATAATGTCAGAGGATCATGTCTTTCTATTTCCCTCCCTCCCTCCCTCCCTCCCTCCCTCCCTCCCTTCCTTCCTTCCTCCCTTCCTCCCTTCCTCCCTTCCTCCCTTCCTCCCTT